>OW121767.1:21750000-22950000 GCA_933228765.1 Miltochrista miniata | reverse complement strand
CAGGTGTACCCTATAAAATGGTTGCGGGGGGTGGGGCCACACGGCTAACGGAGCACGCGCTGGTGACGGCCTAAGCTGTACACATATATTACAACTGCCGATCATGGTTGCTATCCTTTTATCAATGCCTGGGAACCAAACCCTACCTCGTTCCTTAGCCTTACATTTCACTATTCCTAAATGTGATTTGTGAAGTTCACTTAGGATCTTTTCTTGTAAGATTTCCGGCACAACCACTCTGTGTCCTCGCATAACTATATCGCTTTCAACAGACAGATGGTTTCTACACAGAAAGTACGGGAAAATACAAATATCTGAAACCTTTCTAGGCCAACCAAGTAAAATATAATTCTTAACAGCCGTTAACGTGACATCCTCTTGTGTCGCCTTGCGTAACGTACTCAGCGTAACAGGTAAACTGTTGTCGACAACAAAATTGACATAAGAAGCCCTATCCTCTATACATTCGGTCGTATCGCTCGTATCACCATGTAACATTTCCTCAGACAAGCTCGCTCGTGATAAATAGTCAGCACAGTTCTCCGCGCTGCGTATGTATTCTATATTAAAGTTATAACCACTTAAAAACATTGCATAGCGCTGTAACCTGTTAGCTGATACTTCAGGAATAGCACGATGAGGTCCGAATATTGTTATAAGCGGTTTGTGATCTGTCCGTAATATAAACGGAACAGACCTGCCGTACAGATATTGATGAAAACGGCGAACCCCAAAAATGATAGCCGTTGCTTCTTTTTGTATCTGTGAATACCGACGTTCCGCGGCATTCAGTGTTCGTGAAGCAAATGATACCGGGCGCTCAACACCGTTGCCGTCAAGCTGTGATAAAATCGCCCCCAGACCGCTGGGAGATGCATCCACGGTTAAAATAACTTGCCTGTTTGTGTCAAAGTGTGTTAAAACCTGGTCTGACGCTAATAATTTCTTAATAGTACAAAAAGCTATTTCTTGTTCTGAATCCCAATGCCATTTAATATTTTTTTGCAATAGATCATAATATGAGGGCTTAAGAACAGATGACGCGTTAGGAACAAAGTTGCGGTAATAGTTTACCAGGCCCAGAAAAGATTGCAATTTAGCAGCGTCCTGTGGTGCGGGAGCCTTTACAATAGCCGATACTTTTTGAGGCGACTTTTTCAACCCCTGATTATCGACGATGTATCCTAAATATTCTACTTCGTCTTTCAAGAAACTACATTTTGCTTTTTGTAGCGTGAGCCCCGCGTCTTGTAAGCGACGTAGTACCTCATGCAAGCGATTTAAGTGTGTTGTTTTATCGGGTCCTGTGATAAGAATATCATCTAACATACATAGTACGCCGTCCATACCAGATAAAACACCCTGCATCACGCGTGTGAAAATGGCAGCGGCTGAGGCTACTCCATAAACTAAACGAGTATACCTAAATAGGCCCCTATGTGTGTTTATGCATGTAATTTTTTGAGATTCCTCATCTAAAACACACTGAGAATAAGCTTGAGATAAATCTAATTTATTAAATTGTTGTCCACCATGCAATTTGGTAAACAACTCGTGAGGGGTAGGTAGTGGGTACTGATCGACTAACAGCTGTTTGTTAATAGTAACGGAATAATCAGCACACAAACGGATCGCGCGTCGCGTTTCAGCACAGGCACTATGGGTGACGCATACTCGGAATAGTCAACTGGTATTAATATTCCTACACGAACCAGACGTTCTATCTCTGCATCGATTTTTTCACGTAATGCAAATAAAGCTATCGGGCGCGGTTTAAAAAATATTGGTTTAGCATCTTTCTTTAAATTTAATTTGACCTTATATTTTTTAAACTCACCTAAATCGTCTGAAAAAACACCAGGATATAAATTTTGCAAATGCTTAACTAGGTTAGACGACTCTTTGCACTGATACATTGGTAACATTTCGAGTTTAAATAAAGATATAAAATCTCGACCAAGTATCGGCGGTCCACCATTACGTATTATAAACACGTCTATTTCACGTGAAATGACACGTGTTAAGCCCCCATAAGTGCAAGGCATCCTCGCGACACCAATACAATCAATGTTATTGCCGTTGTATGTCAGCAAGCGTTTATTCGTTTTGGTTACAGACACAGTACTAAATAAATCAAAATATGTTTTTTCGGAAATCGCCGTGACCGCCGACCCGCTATCAATTTGAAATTTTAATCGTACGCCCTTAACTGTAACTACTTCGGTCATGGGCTCACCGCGTAAGGAACGAATATTGAACAACTCACCGTCATCACCGTCACTGTGGATACCCTCACTCACCCTTTCCATATAATGCACCTTTTTACACATTCGGCCCAGATGGCCCTTTTGGTTGCACTTTTTGCATTTATAATTTGCAAACCTACACTTTGCGGCCGAATGATTACTAAGTCCACAAATGGAGCACGACGCTTTGTTTGTGGCGATCTTAAATAATTGACCGGCTACAGTCGCGACCTGAGTTGACGGTGTAGCCGCTACTATCATCGACGTCGATGCAGCTGCTCCAACTCGCGCGCAGTGCAAGCTCTCTGCGAGTTCTATTGCTTTAGCCAGCGTTAAGGCCTTTGGATCCCGAGCGAACAACTTCTCTCGCTCCGTTCCCGGTAGCATTCCCATGACAAAACGATCTCGTAATGCTTCCTCCACGTTTAGAAATCCACAATGCGCAGTCAATCCGCGCAGCCTCGCCGCCCATTGTGCGTAACTCTCGCCTTCATTTTGCACTGCATAATAAAATTTATACCTTTCGCTAAAACCGCATACTTGAGGTATGAAATGCGAGTCCAAGATCTTCACGATGTCTTCGTAGGGTACCGACTGAAGATCTTTCGGTAACGCCAAATCGGATGCGAGCTTGTATGTCGGTTCGCTGAGTGCGCTCAACAAAATTGCCCGCCGTTTCACTGTTAATGGATCGCTGGCCGCGCCGATGTCATTCGCCATGAACCATTGTGTCAACCGTCCCTTGTATTCTTGCCAAGGCTGTAGATTATGATCGAAACTTGTCAATAATCCAAATACAGGTTGAGCCATGGTTAATAATATTCCTTGATTGACTTTATGCAATGTGGGTAAGATTTCGTCGCCAAATGTTGTGTATGCGATAAATCCTTCCTGACCCACTGCACAACTAAGATGCTCAACTGGTTGAGCCATGGGTACTTTCAATTCCCTTCTACTCAACTAAGATACCGACAACTCAACCCGGACCCACGGCACAACTACTATGCCCAACTGATTGAGTAGTAGGGAACTCGAAAAACACTCTAATTCCCCATAGCACAACTCCCTACCTCTTATTTTATTAAGTACTGATAGTAAACCTCTTTGTTCAAGTGTTGCACTTTACTCATACATTCGTCATCTTTTTGAAACAAACAATTTGAACGTCACTTTGTTGTCTACTTTGACGTCGTAGTAATTACAAATTCTGTTTTGTCGACAAATTATAATTCCTATTATAAAAATGAATGAAAGTGAAGGTATTTTCTATATCGATTACAATGGCGGCAAGATTGTACTTTATCGTGAACACCAGAACCATAAGATTCGCAATTATAAAAATGGATCTTCCGTAATGAGGTGTATAAAAAAACAAAATGTCCAGGAAAAATAACAGTACAGGTAAGTAGTAAATTTACTTTTCAGTTTTAGCTCAGTTCACGCTGACATGGCAGCGACCGAGACCATTAGAGTCCTATTCCTATTATAAAACCTTATTGTACTTTATTTAAAGATATTGGTCTTGCGCGCTGTATAAATATATAATATTCATTTTAAAGGATGAACGCGTAATCAGTGAAAAGCCACATAAATGCCAAGTTGATCCAAACAAAAACTTAATAATAAAAGAAAAAGCTGCTTTAAGAAATGTGGTTCATTTTGATGATCGCCCTATACCTATATTGCATGCTGAGTCTATGGACGGGTTGATGGACAAGGGCCTTAATTTTGTAACAGACATGCCGGAATTTAAAAATATGAAACATTTTTTATATGACGCAAGAAAGAAAGTACTGGGTGTCAATAAAACAAAATTTGAGAATTTAAAAGAAGTGGAAATACCACAAAAATTCAAAGATTTTCTCATGGCTGACTATAATGATGGCGAAGATAGAATTTTAATCTTTAGTACACCTGAATCAAGACTGCAACTATGTAATGTGAAGGAGTACTTTATTGATGCAACATTTAAAAGCTGCCCGAAGCCCTTTACTCAGTTGCTTTCTATACATGGGGACTTTGGCTACACAAGAGACTATAAACGTAAAGCCGCTTGTGTTTGCACTAATGCCAAATAAAAAGCAAGCAACTTACGAAACGATATTCCATCTTATACAGTCACAGATTGCACTAATTACTGAAGACGACAACTGTAAATGGACCATATCGAAGGCGCATTGCGACTTTGAAGTTGCTCTAATAAATACTATTGCCAAGTTTTTTCCAAAAGCTGCCATACGTGGTTGTTACTACCACTGGCACAAAAATATGTGGCGAAAAGGTAAACTTTTGGGCCACACGCTCAAGGCCGAAAAACGAATCATTGGTCTTACTGCTTCGTTACCGTTGTTGCCAAAACAAAGAATCTTAGAAGGCTGGCAATATATCATGAGGGAAATCAATGCTCATAATTTGAAAATGACCAAATTTAAAAAGTAGGTATATATGACAGTACATTAGACTTTTTGGTAAAAAGTCTAATGTACTGTCCGTTCTGTCCGTATTTGGTGAGCGTCATCCACAGAGCATCGCGCGCCTTTACAGAGGGAGAGGCCAAAGCTGGCAAACCCCCTCTGGCAATAATTTGACATTTTGACGACTAAAAGTGCCCACTTACATAAAAACTGTTTTTTGAAGTTTCTTTCACTAGACTAAGTCTAGTCTACAGCGTGAGCGGTTGAATTGTCATTTTATAAAAATGATGAAATAATTAGATATTAATACAAAAAGAAATGTGATTAAAGAAATCTGAAGAAAAATGGCATTATCTTGTGTAAGTAAGTAATTTTATAACAAGTTATTGTTATTTACACCTATTTAAACGTCTATATTGTATTCAGATTTGTTTAGCAACTTTACCGGACGTCACATCAATACATGGATTGGTTGAGCGACTTGGGGTGATATGACACAAAATGTATCATGTGTGTGTGAAATTTATGAGTGTATTGTTTAAAGTGTATATATATATAGGCTTCGTATTGACAGTCGATTGCTATTGTAGTGCGAGTCTAAGAAAGTGTGGGTGAGGAAGATTTCCCCCCGCCACCCGCAAAATATGACAGACAAATTTGTACCGAGCAATCGACCTATTCCCAGTAGTACTACTGTATAGTCTTACCAGTAGTACTATTGGGAATATTTATCCCATTAGTCTTACTGATAGTTAGACTTCGTTCTATGCCGTCTCCCCTTAGACAGTTCGCGTTGCTCTATGGCGTCATCGAACAAATAACTACCTAGAGGGGTGGCACAGCAAGTTAAATAAAGCTGTGAACAAAAATACGGTCAATGTATGGCGCTTATTAAATGCACTTGAAGTAATTGTCGTTAATTCTAAAATCCAAATTGCAAAAGGCGTTTCCATAAAACGCAAAAAAGAGCAGATCATCAATGATGATATTATTAGATCTGTGCAGATGCAACTTCTCACAGGAGAAATTACCCTCGGACACGCATTAGATAAATTAAGATAATTATGATAACATTAAAATATTAAAATATTTAATTCTTTCCTTTCTTCCACAAGTTTATTAGTTTTAAGTTTTGATTGGCAAACAGCCGTACACTGCCACCGGCAAAAGTTTTACTTGTAGGGGAATCTAAATTAGTGATTCTAATTTTCAACAGTTGGGCCATAGGTACATTATTTTTTTCAACAGATCAATCAGTTGTCTCAAAAGTACCCATGGTACAACCAGGGATTCGAGTTATCGTCAGTTGGGCCACAGTTACCTTCTATTTCCCAACAGACCAATCAGTTGAGTAGAAGGGAATCGAAAATACCCACGGCTCAACCAGTTGAGCACCGTAGTTGTGCAGCGGGTCAGGCGGGCGATAAATAAGTAAAACCATTAAGACGAGCAGTTGAATACGCACTGACGTTTATTCCATCAATCAAGTGTGGCGTAGACACTATGGTATTGTTAATGAGGTTTTATATCACATATGTAACAATTACTATGTGTAATGTTATTTGCCGTATAATGTAATAATTATTCTTTACTTGGTTAACAATCTAGTAGGTCACGAAAGTAATCACATTTATCTTGTCATTGTTATTTTCTGTGATAACGTTTATCTATACTAGTATTATGAAGAGGAAAGATTTGCTTTTTGTTTTTTTTTTGTTTGTTTGTTTGTAACGAATAGGCTCTGGAACTACTGGACTGATTTGAAAAATTCTTTCACTGTTAGGAAGCTAAACTCTTTGCGGTGAACATAGGCTATATTTTATTCCCGTATTCCCACGGGAACGGGAACTACGCGGGTGAAACCGCGTGACGTCCGCTAGTAACGGAATATAGGAAACATTTACATAACACATTGAAGTAAGTGGTTGAATGTACCTGAGACCATAGTAATTATAAGACCACAAATAAAATAAAATAAAAATTTGTTAACATTCTCACACAACATCATCCAGTCGAAATTAAGCTAAAATAAGCTTGTACAACGCCGGGTTTCGAAAAGGCTTCAGCACCGTGGACCACATCCATACTGTACGGCAGATTGTACAGAAAACAAACGAGTACAATCAGCCGCTGTGTATGGCTTTTGTGGACTACGAGAAGGCCTTTGACTCTGTCGAAACCTGGGCAGTCCTGGACGCTCTGCAGCGATGTCGTGTAGATTGGCGATCTATCGAGGTGTTGAGATGTCTCTACGACAACGCTACCATGACCATCCAGCTAGAGAATCAAAAAACCAGTCCCATTGAACTGCGTAGAGGTGTAAGACAGGGTGATGTGATATCCCCGAAACTCTTCACCAATGCGCTTGAAGACATCTTTAAGACACTGGACTGGGAAGGGTGGGGCGTGAACATCAACGGCACGCAAATCTCGCACCTTCAGTTTGCCGATGACATCGTAATTGTGGCGGAGACGCTGGAACAGCTAAGCGGAATGCTGCATAGCCTGAACGGAGCGTCTCGACGTGTTGGACTCGGCATGAACTTGAAAACAACCAAGGTTATGTTTAATAACCACGTTACGCCGGGGTCAATATACGTCGAGGGATCGAGGCTAGAGGTCGTCCAGGAATATACTTACCTTGGGCAGGTTATTACACTGGGGAAAGGGAACCTGGACAAGGAAATCGTCAGAAGGATACGGTTGGGCTGGGCAGCATTTCGCAAACTGCGTCGAGTCTTCAATTCGCCTTTACCGCAATGCCTGAAGACCAAAGTCTACAACCAGTGCGTTCTACCTGTTATGACATACGGTGACGAGACGTGGACACTTACAGAGAGGTTGGTCAATGCTCTAAAGGTTGCGCAGCGGGCTATGGAAAGGGCTATGCTTGGGGTGTCTCTGAGGGATAGACTCCGAAATGAGACTATCCGGCAAAGAACTAAAGTCGTCGACATACTCGCAGAATAAGTACATTGAAGTGGCAGTAGGCCGGCCATATCTGCAGAAGAACCGACGGCCGATGGAGCAAACGAGTTCTAGAGTGTAGACCGCGTCTCGGCAAACGTGGGGTAGGACGTCCACCCGCTAGATGGACCGACGACCTGGTAAAGGCAAAGACTTCTATATAAACTGAGGTAGACGCGCCGTACTCTAACAAACGAGATTTCAAAAGCAATCCTCAAACACACACATTACTAAGACTACACTCACTTATAAATATTTTTTACGTAATTGTCACCACACACAATAGCAATATACGAATAGAAAAAGAGTAAAAGAGAAGGCGTATGGACTCCGATTGCAAGTCGAGTACCTACTCTCGAAGTTTTGACTCACAACAGTGCGAGCAACGCTGCTAATTAGCGCACTTTATAGGTTTCAAAAATCGGTGCGTAGGGCATGTCTACCTCAGTTTATATAGAAGTCTTTGGGTAAAGGTCGCAGGCTGGGACTGGATGCGTAAGGCGCAGGACCGTGGATTGTGGCGTAAATTAGGAGAGGCCTACGTCCAGCAGTGGACTGCGATAGGCTCATTTGATTGATTGATTGAAGCTTGTACTATGGGATCTAGACGACTGATAGACATAATTATATATTTCTAAATACATACATTATTATTGTGGACTGTGAGAGAGCCTTCTTTTTTGCTAAATATCGCCGTGATTATCCATAAAAAATTAGTAAACATACATAATCACACCTTTATCCCCGAAAGGGTAGGCAGATGTTATACGTCCACATTTCACCGTATAGTTTTATGTCCCACGTAATAGGTGGTGAGCCTATTGTCGAGTTAAAAAAGACCGACGCAGGTCGTGGCGACCCGCAGTTGATATTTTTTAGACCTTCCATAAGGGCTCGTTTAAGGAGACGCGGGGCGTCAAGCGTCGCGTACGGCGTGGCTTGCAGTGGCGCGTAAAGCGATTTGACCGTTTATAGTCAGGCGGCGCGTGAAGCGGCCCGCGTAGCGTCACGCGCAAAATCAAACATATAGAAATGTAGGAGCTCGTTTAAGGACACGCGGGGCGTCGAGCGACGCGCGTGGCGTGGCTTCTCTCGGCGCTGCGTCCGCCGCGTGGCACGCAGCTTCACTCGGCGCTGCATCCGCCGCGTTGCACGCAGCTTCATATACGGCGTCGTTCAGTGCGACATAGGGATGTGACATTGTACATAAAAAAACGATTTTTAGTTAATCGTTTTTTTTCTTTAGCATGAAAAATCGATTAGTAAATTACCGATTTTTCTCAAGAAAATAATCGATTTTTTTAAATTAATCGACTTTTTCCTAATTTGACATTTATTTTTTGATAAAATAAATACCATATCAAGTTTTATTCATTAATAATAAACAACAGAAATAGTAAGTACTTACATAATCAACACAAATTAAAGTTTTAGAACAATCAAATTATAAAAGGTTCAAAATATTAAAATAAACAATAGTAAGTTCTTAATAATCAACACAAATTAAAGTTGTAGAACAATAAGGTTGAAATTAAAATGTATCGTTTAATCAACAAAATATTCAAATAAAGAAAAAGTAAATTAAATTATTCAAAAACTAAAAATCCGTAGGCAACAAAAAAAAAAAAAGAAAATAGTGTCCACGGACTTGCTTTTTAAAAGTGGTGATAGTTTTACTGTCCCTGATACCAGGCGGAAGTGAGTTCCATAGTCTGACTGCATGCACGGTGAAAGAGGATGAATAAAAACCGGTTTTGTGAGAAGGAAATTTAAGATTTGAGCGTAGGTAAGATCTGCAGAGAGCATCAGGAGAACGAACAAAAGAGAACCTTTCCTTTAGATAGGGAGGTGAAGATGGATCATAAAGGATATTGTAAAGGAGGCAGAGGATTCGAGTGTTACGGCGAAGGCGGATTGGGAGCCACTTGAGTTCTTTGCGAAAGTGAGAAACATGATCGAACTTTCTAAGATTGAATATAAAGCGTATACACAAATTTTGCAACCTCTCAAGTTTATCCAGAAGCTCCTCAGTGGCGTCTAAATAGCAGGCGTCGGCGTAGTCAATAATGGGCTGAATAATAGTTAGAGCAAGACTAATTTTCGTCCTCAAGGGTAAGAGGCTCTGGAGGCACTTCAACGAATGAAAGGAGAAGTGCACTTTCTTGCTGACGTCACTAATATGGGCACTCCAGGATAGCGTGGTGTCCATGATCACTCCCAGGTTCTTCACAGTGTCTGCGTAGGGTATCTGAATACCTGGTATACCTGGAATACCTGGTACAGCTGCAAGTCGTCAGCGTAGAGATGGAAGTTACTGGAAATAAGACTCGTAGCCGAGTTGATGAAGATACAGAATAAAAGAGGAGATAGAACGCCACCCTGAAACGTATGGAAATGTTCGAGTTCGACGTATGGAATTGAACGCCAATCTTTCATAGGTATCGATGTATCGTTTATTTTGCGTACGTGATATTTTGCTTTCATGACGTTCTGCTCCAGAGGGTTATAAACATCGATTACATTTTCAAAATAAAATATCGATATTTTATTTTGATAAATATTTTTATTTTAATATCGGTATTTTCTATGAACGATATTGCCCGACATTCCTACCTAACGCATACCCCGCACATCTCCCACCCCTTCCTTGAAGCGTCCTTCGCGGCGTCACCCGCAGCTTCATCCGCCGCGTTCCTCCATTGCGAGACTCGCTGGTTTACCCGCCGCGTCCTCCGCGGCATCACCCGTCGCTTCAATTGCCGCTTCCGACGCGACGACACTCGCCGCTGTGGCAGCTACAACTCAAACAAACGCTTGCAAAAACGCTTCTCCTTGAACGCTCTGAACATTTCCATACGTTTGTGTTTCTGGCGGCCCGCCTGGCGGGCCGCGCCGCTCGAAGCGCTGCGTCTCCTTAAACGAGCACTAAGGCTTTCAACTCGGCTTAACGATTGTCATTTTACTGACAACCGGGTTTCATTTCGAGTTTTCCTTCTCTACGCAATGGATCGTTTTGCCAAAAAGTTCCCTTAGTCGCCTCTTACGACACCCTCGGGATGAATTTGAGCGGTGACATTTTGTACTCTTTCCCGTTGCCACACGAGGCTATGTTCCACGTAATAGGTACCTATACAACAACCGCCCCCCCCCCCCCCCGCCTCCCCGTAGGCGAGGCCGCAGTGGTAGCCGTACGTCTGTTGAGAGTACTCATCCCTCCGAGGGCTTACCCAGGGCTCCCAACCGTAGGCTGTTGGGCGTTACGTGAGGTTTTTTAGTCGGATGGAGTCCGGCAGAGCATCCATGAAGGATTTTAAAACGTTAAAACAAAAAAAAAGGTAAGTAGGTATACAACAACGTAAAGTTATAAAAAAGCTTTAATTGTACGTTATTACGTAATAAAATACCCTCAAAGGTAGAATGTATTATGTTAAATTAATATGTGAAGCGAGAACTGTATTACCCCTTTTTAATAAGGACTATCGGCCACCATGACCGGGGGCCTGAGGACGGGGTGAGAGGGCGGCTCACCGTCCTTACATCAGCAGGCCCATGACGGCAGCGTGACGTGAGCAACTCACGCACGCCCCCCTTAGAAGCGGGATCACACCCGAAACCCCCCATAGACGCGGGATAGCACCCGAACCACCCCCCGGGCGAGGCCGCAGTGGCGGCCGTAGGTCTGTTGTGAGTCCCGGGACATCCTTCCGAGGGCTTACCCGGGACTCGCAACCACAGGCTGTTAGGCGTTACGTGAGGTTTTTTTAGTCGGTAAGAGTCCGGCATAACATCCTCTGAGGATTTTCCCCCACGTAACAAAAAAAAAAGCCCCTTTTTAATATAATTGCAAGAACAGTAACAACGTGAACACATTTTATAACAGAAATTAAGTATTTTTTGTAATGCATATCTACTATTGAAATTCGCTGACTCTAGTAGGTATTCATTAAGGTGAAGTGGGACTCAAAATACATAAATTTGACATAATTTCGAACCAATTTTGCAATGGTGTTAACAAAGATTTCACAATTTTTTAAATGGATAATTATTATTAAGTATATTGACTAGGGATGTCAGCTCTCCAAAACACGATTGAGTAAATTCGGCTCGATAGAAAATAATCCCAAAGTTCCCTCGAATCTGTAAATTTACCTGTGACCGCCTTGACTATAATCAATTTCATTCAGTAGTTATATAATGTACCACACTAATTTTTTATTTCCATGTCCCTAATAAGTTACCTCGAGGCCCTATGCAGTTATTTATTAATTAAAAACATATTGTTTTAATAAAAAAAACGTTTTGTTGAGCGGGAGTGCATTTGCCGCTATCAGCCACCTCACAGAGCCCGCTCAGTCAGCCGACAGGCTTCGTTGAGGACACCCGTATTCACTTTGTCACGCCCGCTGACGTAATTCGCTGCCGTAGTAACGAAAATAGGTAATAAAAAAAACCAAAAAAGGAAGAATTCAAGGCTTAAGCTCATGAACGTAAAAATATCGCATCTGTTTGGGGAAGTTTCTTTGGTGTATTATATAAGTTATAGTAACGTTTTCATACTTTCCAATACAAAGTTTGCCTGATGCCACATAATAGATAAGTCCAGAAGATTCACCTATAAATGCGCTCATGTATGTGACGCCCTGACCGAGCGTATAACATGTACATTATTTAAATTAATATTTAAGTAAAATCAATGTCATAGCGAGTATAATACTAAGGACTGATAAATCAGTGGGCCAATTCTCCTAAATTTACAATATAACAGTAGGTATAAACCTTAATTGAGTCTATAATAAATTAAACTCAAAAAATTGGTATTCTTCTATCCAAAATTACAGCTTTCAAGGCACGTATTGCGTATTGTTGATATTCTCGTAGTCTTACTTTACTACTCGTACGTCGTAGTTGATGTAGGTAGGTATTGAATTTGAAGTTGTAAGTATGAGTTTCTTTTTTTATATTTAACTCGCCAAATTGACGTCGCCACCAGCCTGATGGAAAGCCGTGACGCATCTAGCGATTGGGGGCCACTTCTGACAATGGTCCTCAAGTTGGCGGCCCTGTGATGTGCCTCTTCACGCTCCTCTTGAAGAACCCGGGATTGTAAGATGAGGGAAACACGTGTGCGGGCAGGTCGTTCCATGTTTTTATAGTTCGACAGAGGAACGATCTTTTGAAACGTTCAGTTCTGGCGAAGATTCTCTCCACTGTGTGTGAGTGTCATCTTTGCCCGGCACGTGTTGTTCGGGATCGGAAAGGAGAGGGTGGGGTCAGGTTGCAGAGCTCTTCAGAACATTCGCCGTGAGACATTCGATAGAAGGCAGCCAAGGACGCTATGGTTCTTCGCTGCGCCAACTCGACGGTTCGAGGCCTCCCGTCACCTCAGTTTGAATTTTAACCAACAGTGTTTTCATTAAACCTGGCAAAAATCGTCACAGGTAAAAAAAATAATTGAAGTACTTCTTAAATATATTATGTTCTATTCAAAATGAATTTCATTACATGTTAGTGATAAAAATTGCATCAAAATCAATTACGTAGTTGCTCACGAGTAGAAGATCTAAAGAGGATATCTAAACAGAGCGAAAAAAAATGTTATGTAAACTTGTACTTCTGTCAATGATTTCAATTGCGTAGTGAACGGGTTAATGCGCGAAAACGTTTCCGACGCACGGAGCGTCCCGAACATCTTGCGTCTGCTTCACCCCCTCCGAATCGCTTGAGACACAATTGCACTTCGCCTTAAATACTCAGGTGCATAAAAAGAGGTAAAAGTTCATTATGCACTTTTGCTTTATCACTTGTACTTTATGCCACTATTTTCAAGATTATTACAATATAACCTAGCCAGTTTCGCTTCACAGCATTCTCAAAGGTAACTCAACTGTTTCTAAACTTACGTTTCTAAACACAATTAGGTAGGTAAAAATTAGTATACAAAAATATAGTAGGTAAAAATTAGTCGTTAGCCAAGTTGAAGGCCTTTATGGGCGGCTTGAAAAATTTCAACAGGCGGGCAGGGCAGTCACAACTTGCGTACCTGTCCCTATCAACACGGCAACCTCACCACCTATTCCATAAGCCAAAATCTAAACTTATTCGAGGTCCTGTGAAGGACATAGGCTACTTTTTAACCGATAGCGCAAAAGGAGGGTTACGATTTTACGCGATAACTACTTCTACGCGATCGAAGCCGGGGGAAACAGCTAGTTAAAAATGTAATTAAAAGAGAAATAAAATCAATATTACCAGACATATTTGCTGCCAATAATTGCCGGGCCGACAAAAATAATGAAGTTTACTTTCCGTCTGAGCCTTAAGGCTTTTCTATGATGTTTTAAAACATAGCTTTGCCATTTTCCAACAGCCAGACACTTTACAATGGCAAAGGTCACTAGTGTTAAAAGCCCACAGTGCTTATAATATTTTATACTTTTACTTTTTTTATACTTGATCTGTGACATCTACTTTAATTCCTAATTTACCCCTTAGTGTTTGAAAATTTATAAGTCCTTTTTAGTTGATGATTTAGTTGATGCATACAATATAAAGCTGGAAAATTTTAAAATTTCTTGGCCCAATTATTTCATATCGATGTCGACGAGTAAGTAAATTTTAGGTAGCAGTTTTACTTATATACTCGTTAGTTTTGTTAATAAAAACCGTTTTTCTCGTTCGTTTCGTTTCGTCCCGTTCGTTTCGTCTGCGTTTAAGAATTGAATGCGAATGCTGCTGCGGTTTCCCATTGCCGCATCCCATGGGATCGTATTTTTTAGGGACGAAAAGTGGTCTATGTGTTATTCCAGACTGTTATGTATAGAGCGTAATTTAGTATCAAAAATATAGTCAAACTTTCACATTATAATACTAGTGCTTCTGCGAAGAGTAGACCTTGCAAGCACCCAGGAAAAAAAGCTGCGAGGAATCATATTTATACATATATAATGCAATAACAATATTTAACCCTTTTCTTCCCCATTTTCTCCCCTATCAAAAAAGTTATTGACAAAAGTTTACCAAACTCCGGTTTCCTAGGCGGCCGAAGCGTAAACGTGTGCCAAGTTTGGTGAAAATCAGTTATGAAATGCGTCCTCTTGACCGGAACTGACATACATACACACAACTTGACTGCCTCTGTGGCGCAGTCGGTAGTGATACCGCCTGCGGCGCTGCAGGTCGTGGGTTCGATTCCCACCGGCGACAAATATTTGTGTGACCCATAAATGTTTGTTTCAAGAGTCTGGGTGTTTCTATGTATAATATGTATGTATTTAAAAGTATATAAGTATTAATATCCGTGGTCTGATACCCAAAACACAAGCAGGTTATTCCTAGCTTACTTTGGGATCAGATAGCGTTGTGTGAAATGTCCGTGAATATTTATTTATTAAAAAAATAAACACAGACATACGGACGAAAATATAATCGTGTATACCGTCGAATCGAAGCCTCTCGCTCGCTTCGCTCACTTGGTCATTAGTAGGCAGTAGGATGACACCGTTTCATTGTATGTTTATTTTATTCTTCTCAATTTTAATAAAAAATCAGCTATGTAACTTGTTCAATGTTGAACTAACTACGGTAGAGTTTGTAAATGTTTACTTACTTCTAGACGAAAGCTTTTTGAGTACTCCGTGAACTAGTAAAACCAATTCTATCAGAAAAAATTGATTACATCAAACAACAATGTTTCAAATTATAAAATATATTATTGAAACACTTTATTCTGTAAGCCTTCAATATTGTTGAAATAGTTATATTGTGATTTATTAGAAAGTGGTCGGAATTATAGAGATAATTTAAAACTACACAGTCTTCAATTATTTGTTCACGTTACATTAAAATAATACATTTTTTCACTTCGCCATCACACATCACATTTTTAATACGCTTTTATTAGGTCGTCGTGTATGTAACTAACAATGTAATGGAATCTAAGGAAACTAATTTAACCATCTTCCAAGGATCGTAGCGTCATGAAAATTGGCAGATGTATGTAGTTCTGATGACAATACAATAATATGGTACTGTCAAACTGATGTGATGATGGAGCCGGAAGATAGGCACTGAAAACAAGTGGAATCTAAGGTAGCTAATTTAACCAGCTTCCAAGGATCGCAGGGTCATGAAAATTGGCAGCTGTATGTAGTTCTGATGACAATACAATAATATGGTACTGTCAAACTGATATGATGATAGAGCCGGAAGATAGGCACTGAAACTTCGATGGAAAAAGTGGAATCTAAGGTAGCTAATTTAACCAGCTTCCAAGGATCGTAGCGTCATGAAAATTGGCAGATGTATGTAGTTCTGATGACAATACAATAATATGGTACTGTCAAACTGATATGATGATGGAGCCGGAAGATAGGCACTGAAAACAAGTGGAATCTAAGGTAGCTAATTTAACCAGCTTCCAAGGATCGTAGGGTCATGAAAATTAGCAGCAGTATGTAGTTCTGATGACAATACAATGATATGGTACTGTCTAACTGACCTGATGATGGAGCCGGAAGATATGCACTGGAACTTCATGATGGAATATCGTATTTTATCTGTTTTTGGATTCGTCAGAAAAGTCTTGTAATGAACTTTGACCAGGCTTAGGTTTCAAGGTTATAACAAACCTTTTTTTAAATGACTCGTAAAACTATGCAATGAAATCTCAGGTAACTAATTTAACCATCTTCCAAGGATCGTAGCGTCATGAAAATTGGCAGAAGTTGGTAGTTCTGATAACAATACAATAATATGGTGCTGTCAAACTGATCTGATGATGGAGTCGTAAGAAATGAACTGTAACTTCATGATTGAACATCGTATCATAGCTGTGTTTGGATTTGTTAGAAAAGTCGTGAAATGAACTTTGACCACGATTAGGGTTTAGGGTTATAACAACCTTTTTATATATTGAAGTTAATATAGACTGTAAATATTGCCATAGGTGCCTGCATAAAATGTATATGTATTAGAGTAATAATGAAATATTTTCACATTAGTCGAACTCAGATAAAACACGATGTAATACAGGAATCCCTACTAATATTATAAATGCGAAAGTAACTCTGTCTGTCTGTCTGTTACGTTTTCACACCTAAACTACTGAACCGATTTTGATGAAATTTGTTATAAAGATAGTTTGAGTTTAAGGGAAGGACATAGGCTACTTTTTAACTGTCTGCGCGAAAGGAGGGTAATGATTTTATGCGATAACGACTTCTACGCGGATGAAGCCGCAGGGAACAGCTAGTAAAGGTATATTTGTTGTGACTAAAAAGTATAAAATAAATAAATGGTTTCTTTATTTTATACTTTTACTTTTCCAGATCTTGTGCGACCTCATGTAGCTTTCGCCAGCATTTTTATTATATAAGGATTAGTATTAATAGGAATTTGCTTACAAAAAAGTCTTTGCTGTTCCAGCGCCCCACGCTTTTGCAATCAAATATTATAATTAAAAGCACATAGTTTACACATCAGCCCAGAAATAGAGGCAACTTGAACGATCCATAATTTATTTTTGGTTTTTTCGTGCATTATAAAAGCGTATTTTTCTAGGGTTTTTTAAACCATTTATTTATTCAATTCGTGGCATTAACTTGTTACAAAAATTTCTGCAAAAATTTTCGTGTCTAATCATTTTCACCCCTGATTGAATATTATATGCAAACGTATTTAAGTTACGGTCACCATCTTCTTTTAAGTTTATGAACGTTGTGCTTTTTTTATCTAAGATAGTTCAATGTTTTTAAGAAAAAAAAAATTCTAAATTAAAATTCAGGGAAAATTTATCAGTTTCGAGCTGGACTTGCACCGGCTCTTCTGTCTTGCCGGACAGGAGCTCCACCAACTATTGATACGTCTTGGGGCGACGTAAGTGAAGTCGGGACAGCAAATTCTGCTTGGGTCTACGTAACTGTGGATTCAAGATCTGTAAGTTGTGGGTTTATACCTCGGACGGAGGGCGGGAGTAGGCAGATGGTAGGAGACCGCGTGGTTTTTTTTTTTGCCACCAGCCTGATGGAAAGCCGGTAGGGTTCTGATGTGACGTCTTTGAGGATTGAAATACTTTGAAAACTAGCCAAGTGCTAGTTGGACTCTTGCGCGGAGGGTTTCGTATTGAAAATGAATCGGGTTTATTGTATACAAACCCCCCTTAAATAAGTAGATATAGGTACTATTTTTCTGATTTTACAATTTGTTTTAAAAGCGGCAACAAAAATACATCATTTGTGAAATTTTTAGCTCTCTGATTATCATTGTTCCTGAGAATATAAGCAGTTACGTGACTGACAGACAGACAGTCAGACAGACGAACAGCAAAGTCTCAGTACCTAATAGGGTCATGTTTTTACCCTTTGAGTTTTGACCCTAAAAGGGCTAACGGATATGTAGGGATAACCTAAGTTTTCCAAAGTTCCTTATTTGAATTTTTCTAGTCTTACTTTACACCTAACAACACAACGGATTTTACAAGACTCCTGTAATATTCAACGAGACAATAAAAACGCTCATTTATTGAGATAAGAAAATTTCCAATAATCTCTTCGATAGATTACGTATTCAATAGAGTACGTTAATGCACGTTAACGAGGGCGGTCTCTTAATCACACTGACGGAGATATTATAACTTAGTAGAGAGTAAACCCGGGGCTCCCAACCACAATCTGTTGGGCGTGACGTGAGGTTTTTTAGGCGGTAGGAGTCCGGCATAACATCCATGAGGATTTTCCCTCACGTTAAACAAAAAAAAGTAGAGAGTAATTCATTTAAACATAGTT
The DNA here is from genome assembly GCA_933228765.1 of Miltochrista miniata. Lineage (NCBI taxonomy): Eukaryota > Metazoa > Arthropoda > Insecta > Lepidoptera > Erebidae > Miltochrista > Miltochrista miniata. The sequence continues at coordinate 22,931,592 of OW121767.1, read as the reverse complement.
TTATGCACTACTTTGCACGATATACCTACTAAAAAAGACGTGTGGCACTCGGGGACTGCCGCAGTAAAGCTATTGCATAGCATTTTTAGGGTTCCGTAGCCGAATGGCAAAAAACGGAACCCTTATAGATTCGTGTCGTTATTTTACATATAAACATTACCGTGTCCGTCGTGAAAAATTGTGAATTAAAAGTTAGTGGGTGATTTGCAAAGTGCTGTCAATATTCTTATCTATGACGCATTTTAATCGGAGCATCGAAATTGTTTTCACATTAAGAACTCTAAATTCGACCAGTACTCTTAATTCAACTCTGGTCTAGTGGTTAAGACGCGGATCGGTACGCAGAAGGTGCAAGATCGATTCTGGGTACAAGCGTCACTTTTTGAATAATGAAGTGCGAGATGTAGGTACGAGCGTGACCGAGCGAGCGTGGCCGAGAATAGCCGAGTGTTACGCTTTTTTCGTGACGGAATTTCTGGATTCGGTCTCCACGCTCAAGGCTAGTTAATGCATACCTAACTTAATGATTGTCATTTTACTGACAAACGGGTTTCATTTTGAGTTTTCCTCCTACCCAATGGATCACTTTGCAAAAGTGTTCCCTAGGTCGCCTCTTACGACACCCTCGGAATGAATTAGAGAGGTGACATTTTATACTCTTTACCGTCGCCACAAGGGAGATGGGGGTCAGCTAGTCTAAAATATTTCTACATTTATTCACACAAGAAAAAATCACGATTTAATAATTTCTCTAGACATCGTAGCAATTAAAAAAAGGTTTCATACTGTTTCTGGTAATTAAATAACTAGGGCTTACAAGGTAGCCTCACATTTTTAATAAGCTCGTCGTAACTTTGCACCCCGCTGTTATGAGTCTGTTTCTCAAAGTTTCTTAAGCCGCGTCACAGTTCCATAAAAGGGTCACGTAAGCAAAAGCACAAATTTACCATCAGAATGTTTTTGACGTGAGAATGAGAACGTCTTAAAATTCGATGGAGCCGGCTGCACGCACGTAAAAACATGACGTATACGGCGTTACTTCGCTCTGAGGCGTTCGATTTAAGGCTGAGTTGTCACGTTTAACTGTCGTCAGTAAACCGACTTTGCAAACAACCGATTTTTTGTGGTTTTTCCGCTTAAACGTTGTCAGAATCAAAAGACAAAGAAGGAGGGTAAGAGCATCTGATATGAAATAAGCCTCTTTTTTTTGTTTAACGTGAGGGAAAATCCTTATGGGTGTTATGCCGGACTCCTACCGGCTAAAAAAACCTCACGTAACGCCCAACAGCCTATGGTTGGGAGCCCCGGGTAAGCCCTCGGAAGGATGTCCTAGGACAAGAAATAAGCCTTTATCTCTGCCACTTGTACAAAAATATTTCATATAGTCACGCCTTTATCCCTGAAGGCGAAAGCAGATACAAATTATGTACCCAAGTTTTATCATTTGTTTTAATCCGCATTTTAGGACGTGTTCATACTGCCGTGTTAAAAAGGACAGACAAAGTTAATGACTACCTGGTGTTGATTTTTGCTAGGTCGCTTCTGAAACCTTTTACTTGTATCTATGACTGCCATATTTCTCGTAACCGCAATCAACGATTCAACGTGCCTAAATTTCACAGAAAAGCCACAGTGAAAAATGCTTAATGAAGTGATATTTATAAAGGCCTGCTTGGCCAGGAGCTACAATTATGCTTATTGGTAAATTATACCAAATAAGCTTATGGGCTAATAGAACAGTTTGTTCGGGGGACTCATAAAATACACCAATTTCTATGAAGCCAAAATTACTAAATAAGATATCCTCTAGCGGCCCAAGGTCCTTTCAAATACCCTTATTAATTTAAGCCATTACAGCCTAAACCAAAATTATAAATTTGTAATTTACCGCCCATGTCCTATATAAGGTACCAAAAACATTTAATTGATTTTTTTTGGAAACTACCGCCGTAGAATTTTTCTGTTTGATTTGTCGAACTCGTCAGCCTGCCAAAATGAATCGACTAGGTTCTCTGCCTAAAGAATAAAGAAAATAGTGCAATAAGAAATTTTCCATCAAGGCGTCATCAGGTCGTAAAAGTAAGCGACAATTTAATCTTATTTTATTCTAGACATGTTACATTTCTTATTATAAAACATACACCATTTTAAAGCTAATGAATTTCATTAAAGAACGAATTAACTATTTTCGTGAAATTATTTGTATTTATTATAATTTATTAGTAGAAATAGTCCCTCTGGATTCCCCTCAGCACGTAGTTTGCGTGAAGTTTTATATTTTTAGTGCCTTGAAAGGGACTTCAGGATGTAACGGAGTATGTTAATTTTTATTTATTTGACTTTCTGCACCCAATATATAGATGTAGAATAATTACTGCACTACTTAGAAGGCTGGGGTCAGGTCCCACCTTGACTTTAAGCCCTCACCCAATAATGGGCGTGCTTCAATTGACCAAGAATTCCGAATTTCCCCATGGTACCGCCAGACTCATCAATAATGCGACTTACAAAGAGGTCGTGGTAGAGACCCTTTCTCTACTGCTTTGGCAGGGAAAGTCATCGTGAAAACGTCTCCAATAGTCATCAGCCTTCTCTTCATCTTCTATCGCAACAGGGCATCTAGTAATTACATGATCTTAGAATAGTTACGATTCAAAACAAAATAATTTTAAAAAAATCTAATACATGAATTTCGGTTTTATTACTAACGTTTAAAAGTCCTATATTCCTAAAAAGTGGCTTATAAGCTATTTTTATAACCTTTTATATAATTTGATCGCCTTACCATATATCTTCTACAAAACTTGATGATTAATGACTGAATTTCGGCCCACAGTCCCTTTAAAGACACTAATTGTATGTCTTGATTTAACTAGTCTACGATCATTTTAAAAACCTTTTCTAGGCCCTGGTGCAAATATTAGACCATTAAAAGCCCCTTACACCCCTTTTATTAACAACTAGCTGACCCACGCAACTTCGTTTGCGTGATAGAGAGAGAGACAGAGAGAGAGATAGAGAAATAGAGAAGTTCCCGTCGCGGGTACATATATGCTATACGGAAGTATTATTGCTAATTTATTCAGCCAGATCCGTTCAGCCGTTACAGCGTAAAAGAGTAACAAACATCCACACTCACAAACATTCGCATTCATAATAATATCTAGTTAGATAGATTTCTGATTTACAAATTCATATTGCATAATTATATGAGCCAAGTAAATTTATTTATTAAATACATTTCTTAATTCAATGGCTAAACTACTACTTGACACAGCTTCTCTTTTAAGCAATTGACATCGTAACTTAGTTCCTTCTTCAGGTAGTCCCAGCCTACGACGTTTGGACAAATCGAACTACTGTAGGCTTTGTCCTCCTAATACAGATGGTCCAATCAAGACCTGGTAACGTAATAACAATGTAAATTTCATCAGCTGAGCGCTCATGTTATTTTAATGGCTCTTTTCAGTCCTGTCGAATGTAAATCTTCGTAGAGGCCATTCCCGTATTTTACAAAGACTTAGTGAATCTGTTTCCTGACAGAATGTAGTCAGCACTATATGTAGAATAAAGTTCATGCCTTCCATGATCAGTCTGCTGACAATATTTGTCGTAAGGAGAGGTAGATGGTAACATGCGGTGTTATTTTATTGACCAGTGGAGACTACCTGAAGCGTGGTCTTTCATTTTTTCTGGCTAGCCATCTTAGAATTTTCTTCTTCTTTTCACAAATGTATTTTTGTCACACAAAATTTGAATAAATTACCAATTATACTTCCGTATAGCATATTTGGTTAATATTATACCAAAATAGCGCTTTTTATTTAACTTTATGACTTTGTAGTAAAATCATCACTTTGAAGTCTGAAGTAAAACCACATAAATGACAACGCTTTCACAAATTATGTGTCAAAATAAAAAGTAATTTAAGTATAAAATAAGAGTATTTAAGGAGTATTGATATCAACTTCGGAGAAAATCAGCCCGAAAATAATTTACATTCCCTTTTTAGCTCGTTATAGTACAAAATTCAATAAAATACGAAGCACGTCTTCCATCAATTATGTTAATAATGCTATATGCCAAAATTTTAAGTAGATCGGACCAAGGAATCACGTTGTCCCATACAAACTTTACCCTCCTTTTTTATACCTATGGAGGTGGAATTTGCAAAAATGTTAAAATTACTTTTTTCATATTGTAACCAACAACGCTCATGCTTAGTTTCATCATCGTACCGTTAACCGTTTAAGCAATAATTGATTATAACTTTGGGTCTAGGGATCGAACCGCAAAATTAAGTTTGGTTTGAATTCTATATACTTTTCCGGGATAAAAAGTACCCAGTGTGGTGCCCAGGCTACTAAAGAATGATTATACTAAGTTTCAACGTAATCGAACCGTTAGTTTTTGCGTGATGCCTGAACAAACAGACAGACAGACAGACAGACAAAAAAATTTTTAATCACATTTTTGGGTTCGGTGTCGGTCTAGTAACACCCCCTGCTATTTATTTTTTTGATATTTTGAATGTAGAGAATTTTCACTTCTACAGATTTATTATAAGTATAGATTATAAGATTATACTTTGGGCGTTAATTGATAAATATTTTTAGTCCTTTAGAAGGGCTAAAAATAGGGCCGTAATCGAGAAGTTATGAAATTATGCGTGGGCCGCTAGAGGATATTCATTGTTGAGAAACTGTGTCCAATGGTATAAAATTAAAAAGTAGTGTCTGCTAATAACGTAGATCATTAGGTTTGAGATCGTTAGGTCCATTTAGTTAGCAGCGTTTATAGCTTGAGCTAGCGACGTAGAATGTACTTACTTGATTAATGTTCAGTATCAGATGGTAGGTATTTAAAAATTCTTTAGAACTAATTTAACCATATTGCCACCAAATAAAAAATAGTTTACTAGATGTTTATATGTCTTTAGGATACGGGACCAATTTTATTTCGATTAGACTGACCGTAATATTGTTATTCAAGATTTTTCATAGTAGATACTGAGGATGCACTCAGTACTATAAAAAAATCTAGAATACCAAGTTCAGTAGCAGGATTATGTTGCTAATGGGACAATATTTATTCAAAGGCGCTGGTATGGGAATCGAGGCCCAACAGCCCAGCTCTACCAGGAGACCGTGGAGACATGGAAGGTGCGACTTGAGCTACCAAAGGGGGGATTCGCCACAATAGCGGCGGTCAGATCGGTCATTGACGAGTGGCTGGAGAGGAGACACGGTGCTCTCTCCTACCGGTTGTCAGAGATTATAAGTATCTGTGGCGAAGACACCAGGAAACTACAGCTGCTCACCGATCTTACAAACGCAGGGCCTTGACGGCAGCGTGACTTGAGGGATTCACTCACGCCCCCCTTAAGAAGCGGGATGACATCTAAAACTCCCCAAAGACGCGGGATAGCACCCGAACCACCCATTAGGCGAGGCTGCAGCGGCAGCCGTAGGTCTGTTGGGAGTCCTGAGACATCCTTCGGAGGGCTTATTCGGGGCTCCCAACCATAGGCTGTTGGGCAGGATACGTGAGGTTTTTTAGTTGGTAGGAGTCCGGCATAGAATCCATGAAGGATATTGTTAAGGCGCTGGTATGATGTCTCAACCAATTTCAGACATTTCTGTTGCTAAATTTGCATTAGCTACTAGTACTAAAATATTTCCAAGAATTATACTCTTGAAATTGGTTGCTCGTTCTCCGTATGAAGTAGGTAGGTATAATGACAGACTAAATATCGAAAAGAGAAAATTATGTACTCAAAGAAAAGCAGACGTAGGTAACCAATTTCATTCGCTTCAGTTCACTTAGCGTAGGCGTTTACTACTATAATATTATAATATCTATCCCAAACTGAGCAAAGTCGGTACGTATAATCTTAACCAGGGCCAGCTGGATGTTCCCACGAGGTTCCCGCTGATATTTTATACTTCTACGCAGCGGCGCGTTACGTAAAGCATGGGTTCCATCGCGAGCTGGAACCATTAATGAATTCTCTAATATCGTGCCACTCAAGAAGACACGTCCACTCTTTTCTCAAATAGCTTACAGTGCAAGAGAGCAATCTCCCACATGGATTTTCCCCTTCGGAGCAGAATGTACAAAACGCAAAATTCTATTAACAACTATACTACAATAGAACTAGTGTGTTGCGACAGAACAAAATACATTTAGAAGGTTGCAACTTGCACTGTAGCATTATGAGAAAAGAATGGAGGGGACCGCCTTCATGAATGGCACGATCTATCCGATATATTCCAAGAGTAAACTGAATACCTAGGTACTTCTTTCCCCACAACAAAATCTTTTTCATTTTTAACCTCTTTGTTGGTGGAAAACAGAATTAACTCATTTTAGGCCGTTTAGCCTACCATGCCCCGCTCATTACTCTGTCGCGATAGAAATCGGCCTCACGATATGCTTCCCACTGCCTACATAGGGCTCAATGTCTATCAGTGTTGACTTCATCGCCATCGTGACGATGCCTAAATACCCCTAATGGATCTTTAAGCCCTACTAATACGTAAATACAAAAATAGCTGTAGCCTAACTTTTCGTTAGGATACTCGTATCACGTCTGAGCCATTGGTAGATACAGATATGAAACAAGAAAACTTAGCTTGGCAAAGAACACAGGGGAAAAATTCCGGGAGTATTAATATTGTTCGTGTTTTTGATCTGTTTTTGTAGTAACGTCTAAAAATAAAGATAAAATATTCAAAGCAATTAGTATCCGCTCAATCCCGCCGGTGGCGTGGTCACGCCGGCGTATCCATAGGCGGTGCCCACGCCTTCGGCGGGAACGGCGGCTGCACGCCGGACGTCACACAATATATCCTTATTTCTTTTACAGGAGTCGTACTACATAAATACTTACTGTTTCATCATGCTGGATAACTGACGAAAATAACTACACTAAATCCGAGAACACCCCATGTGTAATGGATTTATGATAATTGGCCGAAAATTAGGATGGGGAAAATGAAGGAGTACTCTCAGATTTCACCATGTAATTCAAAATAAAAAGCAGTTTTCTGACATAAATTATTTTATTTACAAAATATACACATCAACAATTCACTTTCACCAAAAAAATAATAATCTGTAGATATAAAATCTCTGAAAATAAAATAAAATATTACTGTCTATTTATTTCTTTATTTTTTTGTTTATTTTGGGGATATCGAGGCTATGTAATCTTAAATTATTAAAAAAAAAACCCCCCCATTTTTATTATTGATTTTCACATAAATAATTCATATGTTAAATGTTAAATGGTATTTTGACAAAAGATTATAGTTTCTATTGAGAAAATCTCAACAAATATCGGTTAAATACGAGCACTGCACAACAAAAACAACAACAAAAAATAATAGTGACCTTCGCGTGTTATTTTATCAAATTTTACAAATTTAACTTCAAATTACACTGAAAATATTGATCACAGCTGTTAAACAACATGACAGGATACTTTTAAATGCAAAACAACAATATTTGAAACAGAATAAACGAAAATATTCAAAATTAATCGTATTAATACTTTCTAGGAACGGCGCCAAACAAACAATAAATAATGACAGCGATCAAATCGTGATTTCGACTTTTTTTTTCATTACATTCACTCGGCAAGCTATCTCATTCAGTACCATAACCAATTCTACACATTAATTTATACAGAAAGACTTAGACCCGCGACCATACAGCCATAGATATCGAAAAATGTGCGAGGAGAACCAAACGAAAAAAGTTGGCAACTCGGGTTTCATGCGGCATTCAACGGGTATGCTAACTTTTTCGTATTATTTTATTATAAAGCGATAAAAGACAATTGGCCCAGACGGGACTTAAACCCGCAACCTTTGCCTAAACCAGGGCAATGCTCTAACCAATTGAGCTACGGGAGCCGTACTGATACAAGGTGAAATTCTCCACATAAATGGCGGTTACAATACGGTGGTCGGTGGAGAATTTCAACTTGTATCTATCAATATACCTATCTGTAATGAAACCTTAATTATAGCTGTCAAATGCTTACACCGAGAACATTTTGAGGACTATTATGTAGAGATGTTTCAAAATGCACCCTATGTTTTCGTGGTTCAGTGGTCAACACGGTACCTATCTTGAAAAGTGAATCGTCGTAGTCATAATTTCAAATTGCATTGTAAAGAATGTATAGCCCTTCACCCCTAAGAGTTAAAATCGGATAGTAAAATACAGGCTGGAGGGGCCGCAGGCTGGTGTCTAATAGGTAGTACCTACCTATATGAAACGTGCTTATCTATACTAATATTATAAAGAGGAAAGACTTGATTGTTTGTTTGCATCGAATAGGCTCTAAAACTACTCGACCAATTTGAAAAATTCTTTCGCTGTTGGGAAGCTACTTTCTTCACGGTGAACATAGGCTATGTTTTATTCCCGTATTCCCACGGACACGGGAACTGCGCGGGTGAAACCGCGTGACATCCGCTAGTTACAAATAAAGATCTTCACTCCCACATCCGACACAAATAATGTACTCGTAGTCCTGGATTAATACATTATTTCGATTTATATTTTCGTATAAATTTAACCATAATAATTTACTAAGCCTATACCTAAATGCTTTTAAATGAGTTATGTTATTCTGTCCGGGAGCTTTAACAATGGCGATCAGTTTAGATTTATGGGGTTTATTCATTCCTTAATAGTGAAACTTGAGTACGTACCTACCTAGGCTGATTAGCCCCTCTCTATAAAATAGATTGCAGAGGGGCTTATGGCGAGACTTGTGTCTGTAGTCTGTGACTCTGTTGTATTAAACTATGTCACTAGGTCACGTGGATCATCTGTTTAAAGTTTGAAATAAAACAAAAATGACAACGTCAGTCAGATTGAACTTTCACTTTCACAATAAACCTTTTAGAGAGGGACAGTCGGGTGAGACCGTCTCACGGATTTCATGTTATGTTTACATATGCTATCTGAGCCACGCTATTTCGTTTACGTCACATTTCTTAAAAATATTTTACAGGCCACTCTGACAGTCCGTAAGACTTTTGACAGTGGTTTTAAAATTGGAGACTTGAATAAATAAAACACAAGAGAAAGGCAAAGAGAGACAGAGGTGCATTTATTCATCAGGCCAAAAGGAACGTGCGAAACTGGCGTGTCTGATTTATTACGCTTAGATTGTGGAATGATTCCCTACGCCTACAGTATGGGTTTCTTCAAAAGGGGTCTTGGAAGATTATTGTGTGAAGCACGAGTGAAGCGCCTCTGGTGTTCAAACGTTCATAAGCGAAGGTGACCGCGGTACAAAACTCATCACACAAGTCATTCAACAACTGCGCCTCTGTAGTTGCTGAATGATTTTTTTTTCTATTTATTTATTAAGGACTTTGTATTTACATACTTGTACATGTCGTCCTATTGTAGCTTATACCTAGTTACAATTAATAATATACATCATGAAATTTTGTATAGCCCAAACCTGAAAACACTTTGATCAGAATCAGTAACATTTTCCAATGGACCCGATTTCAACCTATGTTAATTTTTTTCAGAACCCTACAGGCGCGAGTCCGACTCGCACTTGGCTGGTTTCTGTCTTAAACACAGTTCCATAATAACCACTTATGAAAATGGTTTGTGAATGTTATTATCAATACCACACGAATAGTGACTAACTGCCTTGCGTATGTACACCTACGCTGTTCGCGGAAAAAATAGTGCAATTGTAAAGAAAGGCTTATAACTTGGTCAGTTTTCTTTAGTTTAATTTAATTTTTTTTATACGGTATTTTGAAGCAAAACTCTAGTTGGGGTGTCTGAGCTTTGCGCTGTACAAAAGTTCACGTTGTATAAATACAGGTGCACATATATATTACTGTGAGATCATTTTATACAATTCAATTGCTTCCTCAGCATTTGGTCTGGACAATATATTGTGGAAAGCTCCAACATCAAATCTGTTTGTGTTGTAGTGAATGATTTGTAATTACCTACTGGATGTTAAAAGAGTGGGCGAAGTTTTATTGCCAGGTTCTTTTTTCTCCAGCTCTACCTATTGTGTTGCGAATCTGGCAGAAAATGTAAATGTAGAAGCAATCATGTAGACGTTCATAAGCGTTACATTGTGACCTATATGAATAAAGATTTTTCATTTTCATTTTCCATCAGGAGGGGCCGTAAGCTTGTCTGTCGCCATAATGGTATTAAAAAAATTAGGTCCATTGTAAAAATTCAGTCCACGCCCATGGAGGACCTTCTATCGGACGAGGTCTTAGAAAGAGAAGGGAAGTTCGAAGCAGAACCCAGTAAGCCATTTCGTCTGGCCCGTGTGGTTCTGTACAAGTCCTCCTAAAGTAACATTGATAGAGGCCTAACATCGAACTGTGGACTGCGGTAGGCATTATCAGTGAATTATATTCATAATTTTCAAGTTCGCCTATTCGCGCATTTATAGGATTTCATATAAAACTGGTAAAAAAAATCTATACTATACTGGGTGATTTTTTTTTCTTCATTTTTGTAATGTTTCATGACTGATGCCACGTCACATGACGAAATTAAAACAGGTAGTTTTGTTACACCCAATATAATATTCTAAATATATAAATATTATAAAGAGGAAAGATTTGTTTTTGTTTTTTGTTATTTTGATTGTTTGTTTGTAACGAATAGGCTCCGGAACTACTGGACTGATTTAAAAAATTCTTTCACTGTTGGGAAGTTACACTCTTTGCGGTGAACATAGGCTATACTTTATTCCCGTATTCCCACGAGAACGGAAACTACGCGGGTGAAACCGCGTGACGTCCGCTAGTTATTTTATAAATTCCTTTTATAGTTATAGCGGCAACTGAAATACATCATTCGTGAAAATTTTAACTGTCTTTTTTTTTTGTTTAACGTGAGAGAAAATCCTCATGGATGTTATGCCGGACTCCTACCGACTTAAAAACCTCACGTCACGCCCACAGCCTGTGGTTGGGAGCCCCGGGGAAGCCTTCGGAAGGATGTCCCAGAACTCCCAACAGCCCCACGGCCGCAATTGCAACTGTCTAACTATCACAGGTGATGCACAGGTGAGAGACATTATATGAACAATGAAGTCTCAGAATGGAGCCCCATATTTTCCCGTTGCATACAGAACCCTTCCTAGGGATATCCTTCCGAAGGCCGGGGCTCCCAACCGTAGGCAGTAGGTAGGGAACGTGTTGATTTTAGGTCGGTTAGGGCAATGAATACAGACGTATACTAGAAGAACAGTTCTTAAGAATTTTTTGTGCCAATTTTGTTGGGGGCATGCCCCCAGCTCGTGTAGTTCCCATTTGGCGGCGCTGTCGTCGCATTTCACTGTCGCATCGCAGTTAATAGTCAAAAACGAGTAGGCATATTTTTACGTTCATAATCGACTAAATTCAGGGATTATTTATAAAAAAATATTTTACGTCTTTTAAATAAAAACATAATAATATTTGTTTTAAGTATTTATAGATATTTACAATGATTGATTTTATTCTTTTGCTACGAAAAATTAAAAATGACTGCCGCGCTGCGACTGCAACGCTGCCAAGCGGCAGTTTGTGTCACAGAAAGTTTATCTTCCGAGCAGCCTAAGAAACTATTCTTCTATATACGTCTGTATTCATTGGTTAGGGTCCGGCATAGCATCCATGACGGGTTTTCCACAATTAAAAAAAACAGAACCCTAAGAAAGATATAATTATTGTAAAATGCCGACTAAAATTGAATATGTTCTTTAGTGGAAAGCTCTTTTATGTTTCTAGAGAGCTATTACACACATCATAACCACTCATGTTTGAATGTTAAGCTTAATTTTAGAAAGACGAGCTAAGATATGTTTTTATAGAATACAGTTTCAGTAACAGAAAATTTGGTTTCCAAGTACGCCCGAGTAATATAAATACACAGTATTTATTTATAACCCACCAACATAAATTATTTTATATTTTAATTTATAATTAGTAACTAGCCGACCCACGCAACTTCGTTTAGCGGAAAGATATACTATATTTTAATTATATTAAATAACTGTCTCGGAGACGCATTTGGTAGAGTAACCGCATTCGCGCTGAGGTCTTCACGGGTCGGTCCAAATATTTGTGTGATCCACAAAATGTTTGTTTCGGAGTTTGGATATTTCCATAATATGTATGTATTTAGAAATATATATGTCTATCAGTTGTCTAGATCTCATAGTAAAAGCTTGTATTAGCTTAATTTGGACAATTTTTAGGATTCCGTAGCCAAATAGCAAAAAACGGAACCCTTATAGATTCGTCATGTCTGTCTGTCTGTCCATTCGTATATCACAGCCACTTTTCTACGAAACTATAAGACATATGCTATTGAAACTTGGTAATTAGATGTATTTTGTAAACCGCATTAAGATTTTTAAATAAAACTAGAAAAAAGCAGTAAATTTTGGGGGTCCCCATACTTAGGACAGAATTTTTTTTAATTAAACACATACGTGTGGAGTATTTATAGATAGGTCTTCAAAAATGCTATTGAGGTTTCGAACATCATTTTTTTTAAACTGAATAGTTTGCACAAGAGACACTTACAAAGTGGAAAAATGTGTCCCCCCTCCCTCTAACTTCTAAACTAAGAGAATAATAAATCTAAAAAAAAACATGTAATGTATAGGTACATAGTGCTATAAAAACTACCAACGAAAATTGGTTTGAACGAGATAGAGCTGGTAGTTTTTTTTTAATACGTCATAAACCGCAATTTTCGGTTAGAAAAATCACTACCACTGCGAACGTGTTAAAACATCAATCAAAGTTACAACGAACTATAAGAACTTTTATATTATGTTACTTGCTGCTACGAAACCCTTCATGGGCGAGTCCAACTCGCACTTGGCCGGTTTATTTAAAACGTCATAAACCGCAATTTTCGCTTAGAAAATTCACTACCTACTACAGCGAACGTGATAAAACATCAATCAAAGTTACAACAAACTACAAGAACTTTCATGCTATGGTACTTGCTGCTACGGAACCCTTCATGGCCGAGTCCGACTCGCACTTGGCCGGTTTTATCAATTTCCTCAGAAAATCAGTGTTGTTATCACGTGGACCGTGAGACAGCAACAAGCTGAGAGGGGGCCATACATATCCCGAATTATGGTGACATGTCGACATGAATTCACTGTATTTATGTTATTAGTTTAAAAATGATTCACCATTTTTGTGAAATAAAACACATTTTTGTTTTTTTTTGTTTAGTTGTTTGTGTACAGCGGGGCGACTTTATTCCGCTGGGCGACGGCACCTAACCAACTAGGTAGCTAGGCACGCCCCACTGTACTGGTGAAAGCGTGTTACCCAGATCCACACTTTCCTTGACTGGGGTTGGTGGTGGACCACACCAGGTGCGGGTTACACAGGATGCCGGGTTAGCGGCACAAAACACAAACACAAACACAAATAAAAGTCACTGTGAAAGTTCTTACCGGTCACTAGGTCGGAGGTTTATTTACTATACTGACTATAAAACAATACTGTTCCTATTCCTATCCTATTCTTCCTGGCTATCCTTTTCTTCCTAGTATTCTTGGTTTCTTCCTGTTTTCCTGGTTTCCTTTTCTTCTTGTTGTTCCTGTAGTGCTGGACCGTCGACTGAATGTCGGTACAAAAGTGACGTCTGTATTTATACATTTTTGGCCTAAGCTGTGATTCGCTATTAATTATGTCCAATCACAGCTCCTACATAATAACCTATCAAAAAACGCGAAATTATACAAATTTAGTGCAAAATCTTTAAGGCACCTCCCGCAAACTTTACCGTAACGTGAGCCGTTACGCAACTATGAGCTTTATTGACAATGTTTCCATACATTTACTCTATAGGCACCTGTCGCAAACTTTACCGTAACGTGAGCCGTTACGCAACTATGATCTTTATTAACAATATTTCCATACATTTAGTTCTATACAAATCAAATATGTTATGGAAATTCAAAACTATTTACAATATGCTATTACTATAAATGAAATATCGAAAATACAATTAAAAACATTCAAAAATGGAATAAAAACCTAATAATTGAACGTATCCTATGCTAAAAGACCTATAATATTCTATTTACAGTTTTCTATGTGCAGTCGCCGCTGTGACCCGCAGTGTTGTCCCGTACAGTTTGGAGATGTTGTGTTAAAATGTTCACAAATATTTATTTATTTAAATATTTTATATACTTATAAGTATAAAGAAATATTTCAAAGGCTTTTAACTTGGCTTAAGGACTGCCATTTTACTGGCAACTGGGACCAACGGCTTATATCACACAGTGGTCACAGGATGGTCAGCCATCCAAGGACCGGCCATAGTAAATGTTGCTTACTTCAGGGATAGTTTACAGAACACTGAGTTCGCGGGACCACGAGCGTTCTAATATTAACTTATTCATTTAATTCATTTATTTACTTTGCAAACATGGGTAGAGTAATTTCGGGTAATATGGCCTGGTCGGTCAATATGGCCTACTGCGATTTCTCTGAAATGAATGAACATTTGCGACCGCTTGACTCGGCATAGCAACGCACCCCTTCCCCTCACTTCCTCAGTCAACTCGCGCGAGACGAAGTGTGCATGTGCGTCCCGTGCGGGCGCTCGATCGAAATTTACGTAAAGTGATCTAATTTTTTGGTAAGTTTTACTTTTTATATTTCTTGAAATTGTAGTTATTTTTACATTGGTACTACACAGGTTTGTAGATTAGCTATTCATGTGTAGTATTGTGATAGATTTTAAACATATTTCTTGCTCATTTTTAGGCTAGACTTTTACCTATTAAAAACGTTCCCGCGGCCAATATGGCTCACCAGATGGATGGCTAAAATAGTACCAGGCCATATTGTCCACATAATTTTATATTGTTTCTATTATGTTTGTTTTTTAGATAATGGCTTCGCGGAAACTACATTCACAAATAAAATGACAAATATGCTCTGCAAAGTAACACAAAGTTTATTAGTGACTGTTATATTTCTGGAGGGCAATATAGCTCACCTGATTTGTGGCTAATATGGCCCCAGGCCATATTGCCCTTCCATTATTAAAATTTGACAATTGTTGAAGGTTCAGATTTTGTTTTTTGTAAATTATTTCTTAATGTTGATTGTTTTGAAATTCTAATTATTTATTCTTTAAAAGTTCTAAGACTTAATTGTAAAATAAAAACTGATCGATCTCAAAACAAATTTGTTTTATTCCCAAAAAGGCTTATGGCGTGCCATATTACCCGAACTTACTCTACAATAAAAGGTCTTACAATATAATATAGTCTAAATACAGGCCATATTTCGCCCTAAATATATACGGCCTGGCCACGGGGCAGTCGCCATGGCGAAGTCTAATAGGTATTAAAACCATTAACAAACAATTTATTCTATTATAACAAATTTAAACAATGTCAAAAACCTTAATATTAATTAGAGATGCGCCGAATGTGGGTTGGACCGAATTCGAACATTCGGCCGAATATTCGGTATGAAATGTACCGAACCGAATATTCGGCCGAACTATTCGGTTCAAATTAACGCGACAAACAGGTTAGTACCGGTCAATCCACGAGGCTGGCGTGTTTGGCGAAATTCTTACTGCGCAGCCCTCAGCCCCAAGGTGCCGATTCTCAATCGAACGGCATGCAAGCGTCAAAAAAGTTTACACTCGAAATGTCTTTTGTCTCACCTTTAATCACAAATATTTCACCAGTAAATCTCCCTCTATGCAGGGAATCCCCACTCTGTTGCTATTATATAGTGGTTCGCTTAGGTTTACAGAACCTGCAAGCTATAAAAAATCGAAGTTGTCGCGAAGGCCCCTAAGTAGATTATCGTTAATAATCCTCATGGCACGCCTCTATACCGAGTCGAACGGGCAAAGCTGGTATTCAGGAGCACCAGCTCAAAATGACAACATCACTCCATGTGTGGCCGCACGCGCCGATAGAGTAATTAGCGGGAGATTGTGAACTGAATGGGCTCATTTTTATTGAAATGAGATTTGTTTTCCACCAACGAAGAATTAAAAAATAAAAATTAGGATTGAGATGAGTGAGGTGAATATAAAATGTGAAATGGAAAATGAGCAGTTCATTTTCACAGAGAGTTAGTTTACTTGCGAGTTTTGGACTGTTTTGTAGCGTAGGTATTGCGTGAACACGTGTTTTGTAGCGTGAAGAAAAATACCAACTTGCATATTGTATCTTAAAGAAGAATAGATAAAAATGGACTTCGTAATGACTCGGACCACTATCTAGAACTGAGCTAGCTTATTACAACAATTTCTGTCACTCAGTCCTTTCATCTCGACCATTTATTTTATTGGTGGGAAAACAAGTATTTACTTCGCGAGTTTATTGCGAGTTAAACGAATTAAATAATGGTTCAGCTCTGCTCGCGGTGAAAACCAGGCAATTTTTAGGGAAGCAATGTTGAGCACTCCAAACTTATTAGATGCCAGATTGGCCTTATCATCGAATACGTTACTTTTATGTGCAAAACCAGATATCCCTGTACCATGAGGTTAATTATGGGAAAACCCCTACTGATTCAATAATTATTAATTTTGTTAATAATAATATTAATATTCGGTAATTATTCGGCAAATAAACCGAATATTCGGCCGAATACGAACTATTCAAAACTTGCCGAATGTACCGAATTCGAATATTCGGCCGAACATTCGGCGCATCTCTAATATTAATTATAAAATAATGTCACAATCAATGTTACATTATATTATTGCCATTTATAGTGGTTATTGTCTGCCAATCTAGACAGACATAAATGCTAATGCAGACTTTTTGGGAAACAGTTGAAATTTTTAATGTAATCAGTCATGCCACCAAATAGAAATTATCTAAACTTTCCGTAAAATTGTCCAATTTACTTAGTTTAAAGCAGTGTTGTTATGGATATTCATATCCGTAACCGAAACTATCGGATGTCCGAAATAAAAAATATCCGTAACCGAAACCGATATTATATTTTACCAATATCCATATCCGTATCCGGATCCGAAATTATATATCCATAACATCTCTGGTTTAAAGTGTACCTAAATAATCACATTACATAACATCAAGCGCATTGAAGCGATATTGCGGAAAACTATATTATATATTATTATCCGCGATTCCAGGTAATAACTACCATTTCAATGCACTCCGCATAACTTTAATTTTACCATCCAGAAATTTCATACGAACTATTGTATTTTTTCAATATCCGTCAAATTCAAAGTTATGAAATTTTTCATTCGGAATCTTACTTTGATATTTATAAAGTTCCATTTACCAGTTCTTCACAAATATAACTTTTCAGAAGGTAAGTATTTTAAACAATAGCGACCCTTCGTCAGGGATTACACAGATTATTTCATGAGCCCTAATTTAGTAATTATGCAAAGGCGGGAATTATGCCAGCCCTTCTCACAAAAGAAGGAAGTTATTGTTTCTAAATAAAAAATTGTTTTCATAAGAAATTCTCAAGTTGTTTTACAAAGAAATTTCTAATTATGTATTTTTTTCTGAGTTTATTATACTAAAGATGGATCAAAGATAATTAGTACTACGCAGGATCACAATTTGAATAATGATATTCATCCCAACTAACGAATTTATTGTCAGATATAGAGATTCGGCAGAAAAAAATGCTTTGATCGTGATTTTCTGGCCTGTAGGCAAAAATTTATTAAAAGCTTTCGGATTTGTTCTATTTTCTCAGAGTAAAAGACATTTTTATTATGAAAGATATAGGTACAAACAGCAAATTATGGTAACTTTCCAACAATATTGTGTCGCATGGGTCGTACAATGAAATCTATAAACAAAATAAAACAGTAGCATTTGTATAGAAAGAGTAAACAAAATTAATTGGACAGCAAACCTCGATGTATTAAATATTTTAGCTTTTAGTCAATTGAAATTGTACACAATTATAATTGTTTACATTCGGCGTTAGAGTAAATTTATGAAGATGTTTGGTTGTTTCTTATTCAATTATCATCTTACTCTTAAATTATATTCAATAATTACATTCTTAATTCTTATTTGGCAGAAATTTGGTATATGGATGCTATGGCGAACTCCTACCGTCTAAAAACCACTCGTTTCCTACCTAATGTTTACGGTTGGGAGCCCCGTGTAAGCCCTTGAAAGGATGACCCCAGGACTCCCAACAGACCTACGGCTACCCCTGCGCCCTCCCTTTGAGGGGGTTCTTGTACCATCCTGCGTCTTAGCGGGTTGTTCGAGTTTTATCCTGCTTCTTGGAGGGTGTGACATGCGTGAATCTCTCACGCGGTTGGGCCTGCTTCTGTAAGGACGGTGAGCAGCCCCCTCACCGTCCTTAGACCCCCGGTCATGGATGCCGATAGCTTGGGCGAAGACACGTCTATTGCAGTGGCGATAAATAATAATTAAATGGTTTCGGAGTTGGGGTGTTTTATACCTATAGATATAATCAGAAATATTTAAGCACCAATATATTATTAATGTAGGTAGTAGGTATCTAGGTTAATATTTGAGTTAGTTCTTTGGATATACTTTCCTTTTTACTTTCCGTAATCGCAATTTGCACGTCTTTTTGATAACACTTGTAATCAGACAAGACAAGATCAACTTCTTTGTTTTGCACAATTAATCAAAAATACTAAAAGTATATAGCAGCCTAAATTTCATTTTAAGAGAGTGATTGGATCTGGCACCCGCTTGGGAGTAAAATGATTATTTGCTTCTTGCAAAATTCTCCTAGTATTTTAACTATTCATTCATCAAATCTGTCGCAGTCTACTACTGAAAGTATATCATCTTCTTCGTCATCTTCCAATCATTTTGAGACGGCGATTGGCTTAACAACTTAACTGTCCCCATACAATAAAATATACACATACCCTACGCCCATCATGTTTTTTTTTCATGTTTTCATGTTATTTCCAGGATATGTACAAACTTTTGCGAAAATTTATTTCATTTTCGTAAAGTTTAGGGTTTTTGCGACACATTCATGAAATTTTGATTGCTTCTATATCACGCTCATAATAAAAATGTATCCCGAATATGTATCTAAATTTGAATCAATTTGAATCACCTGTGACTCATGAACTTATTCCAAAAGTTCACCATGAGTCATATGTGACTCATTGGACAGTGAAGTTGTTAACTTTCTTCTCCCTCATCTCCAAGGCATAGTTTTGTAATCCCTAATAGAGATACTTGTGCAAAGCCTAATGTTTTTGGGCGAGGCCGCAGTGGCGGCCATAGGTCTGTTGGGAGTCCTGGGACATCCTTCCTCGGAAGAATGTCCCAGGCCTATGGTTGGGAGCCCCGGGTAAGCCCTCGGCCTTACTCGGGGCTCCCAATCCCAACCATAGGCTGTTAGGCGTTACGTGGGGTTTTTTTAGTCGGTAGGAGTCCGGCATAACATCCATGAGGATTTTATGAAGTGGACAAGTTTGGAAGTGGTCAAGTTAGGAAATGGACTAAGTCGACCGGAAGGGTTTAACCTCCCGTAAAAAAAAATAACCTAACGTTTTTTCTCTTTATACTGTACTAATAAGCTGGTTGTAAACTATATGTTTCAAAAAGATTTTTTAATCGAAACTATAATATCGTCACCACTGTAAAGTGCAAATGACTAAGTGGGTATGGTAGCAAACCATCAATTAATTAATAGGCCAAACAACAATTTAATAGACTCAATTAAAAGGTAATTTACTTCGGTTTTAAAGTTGACTTTTAATGGAAAACACGTAATGGAGAATTTCGATAAAACAATAATTTATGTAGGAACACAAATTGTGGCTTGTTTTAATATGTTGCTAAAATACAAGGGAGAAAATGTTGAGTAGAATTAAAATAAACTTCATTTCATTTTGTGTTGTTGTTTTTGTTTATTATGTATGTGCAAAAACCGAAGGATGACCGTTGGACTGATTGGCATCTGTGGGGAGAGAGGACATCATTTGGGGTCTGGTTGAAAACCAGCGCTAGGCAGGAGCCTTGCCCATGCCGAACCAGGCTCTATTCGGCATGCTTATGTTAATATACCATTTTATTGTTCTTTTATGTATGTGAAGGCTACCGAATAAACATTATTTCTTTCTTATTTCACAAAATATTGAAATTCATTTATACCTAGCTTACT
Source organism: Miltochrista miniata (assembly GCA_933228765.1). Lineage (NCBI taxonomy): Eukaryota > Metazoa > Arthropoda > Insecta > Lepidoptera > Erebidae > Miltochrista > Miltochrista miniata. The sequence continues at coordinate 22,911,403 of OW121767.1, read as the reverse complement.
TTAGCTACCTAGATAGCGTTGTGTGAAATGTCTGTGATGATTTATTTATATTTATTTATTACTAGCTGTTCCCCGCGGCTTCGGCCGCGTAGAAGTCATCATCATAACCATCCTTTTGCGCAGTCGGTTAAAAAGTAGCCTGTGCTCTTCCCAGGGCCTCGAACTATCTCTTTGCTAAATTTCATCTCAATTGCTTCAGCCGTTTAGACGTGAAACGTAACGGACAGACAGATAGACAGACAGAGTTACTTTCGCATTTTTATAATATTAGTAGGGATAGGGATGTAATATTTGTCCCATTAGGGCTTGCATATCGAAAAATACTTTGTGAATCCTACAATTTAAAGGTTACTTGGTCTTTAACATTTCAAGACTCAGAGCACTCAGGGTTCAGGAATTTAGGCTGGATGTTGATAGGTGACTGAGCTGGCCGGTAATTATGTTAATGTAAATTAGATAGATACCTAGTAAAATGAATGAGATTGTTCGCTACTATGCCTGCCATATTTAGTGATTGTCTGTGAGCCTTATTATTTTCAGAACAACACAAAATATCACAGGAAACTGCCGTCAATTAAATTTGAAATGATAGTCAGAAGGAAACAATAGAATACGTGCTCTTGGCCACATGATGTGATAATGGTCGCCTCTATCACATTTGCCTGCAAACTCTTTACCGGGAGCCTGGTGGAATTTCAGAATTTGGAAGGTTAAAGTTACCCTGTAGCATTATCCGAGCTCCTACTTTGAGATGTAGAATATGAGGAGGAATTCCTGAGGGGTTTAGAGTGTTAATATTTTCTGAAAAATAGTTAACAAAGGGTCCTTTTCCTCTACCACACTTTAAAAATAATGACAAATTTCAAAATACAAAGAACGCAATGCAAATATTACTGGTAACATGGCGAAAGAAAGCAGTTTTGCTCAACAATGCTCGAAACGACCTTCATTCAGTTCCTCTCTTAATCAGCCGACTGTATTATATTAATAGTTAAATCGCCTCTCCTCGCTAGTAGTTGGAGACATGGAGCCAAATGTAAGCAAACTATTTAATAGCATTTTATACCTACTTCACATCGTAAAAGTAACTAGTACGGAAAATAAGGTATAGGCGCTCACTAGGAGTTTTAAACGCGCGGGCTATAACGCATTTAGATACAGATGAGAAACGTGATCATGGCACTTGCAACAGTGCCGAAGTATTGGTAATACTCAGTAACACATGGTAAATGGTAATGCCTCTGGTGTTGCAAGCGTCCACAGGCTACGGTCACTAGTACATTTGGTGGGCCGTATGCTTGTCACCGTAGTGGTATGAAAAAAATATCCTTTACCTAATAATGTCAGTGACCAGGAAGGTTTAAATACTTTGGTGGTACCATTTATATTATTATGTTTATTTTATTTGTGTACTCATCGAGCATCTATCAAAAGAAACCTTGTTTTTGTTAATTTTACGAGGTATACTTTTTAGTAATTTGCCAAAGGTGCTGATACTTTCACGCCTTTGTCCTCGAAGGAGTTCTCAGATGTATAGCACACTCCCACAAAGGTGCAATGGGGTCAATTCAGACAATAATTGTATCGTAAAACTGAGTGGCTACTCTATGCTGCAGTAAATGCTTGTAGTGTACGCCTACCTTAATGGACATCACCTGAAATTATAGTAGACGAACCGTGACGCTCTAAGCCTAGAATAAAACAAGCACCATCAAGGATCCCATTAAAGACATAAATCAACGCAGTTTGTTTGTATATTTTGTAGTTTAATGCTAATAGAGTGTTACTTCAAAGTAAAATCCAATAGATTACTTTTTAACGTGTTTTTACCCGAGTGCATGATGAACAGAAAACTAATTTAATATTGTTTAAAATTAATATTTTCATAGAACGTTGAATATTATCTAAAACTAAGAATACAGACTAAAAAGTATAGTAGGTGCTTTGACTAAGAAAATATATTATCGTTGCCAAGGTCAAGGCCACCATATTGCAAGTAGGTACCTACTTACCTCTAGTGTTGCCGCAATATCGATAGTTTGACTATCGATAGTTGACCTCGAAAATAATCTATAATATCGATTGGTCTATCGATAGTATCGATATTTTCGATAATACCGATAGTATCGAAGTAATCGAAGAAAGGGAGGTAAGTTACCTCCCTTTCTTCGGAAAATCTGATAGTGCGGACAAAAAGCCACGACACACAAAACAAGAAAGCCGTGAGATCGTTCTCAACGGACTGCCCCTCTATAACACGTTTATTGTGAAAGTTCAATCCGATTGACGTTGTCATTTTTGTTTTGAACAAATGACCCACGTGACCTAGTGACGTAGTTTAATGCGACAAAGTCGCAGACTACAGACAAAGTCTCGACATAGGCCCCTCTGCACTCAATTGTATAAAGAGGGGCTAAAACTGCAGAAAATCACGTTTGTTACATAAGAGCGAAATTTTTTTATACCACTAGGGTGGCAGACAAGCATACCAGGTGGACCGTACTCAATGAATGTTTGCAACACCAGAGGCGCTACACACGCGCTGCCGGCCCTGTAAGAACCTTCTAAGACCCCCTTTGAAGAACGCCATACTGTAGGCGTTTGGGAAAATCGACGCCTGAGAGCTTATTCCATAATGTAAGCGTTCGCGGAAGAAAGCCCCTATCGTGCTCGAACGCTGCGGATGCAAGGTGTGGCGATGAACAGCCCCTGTCTGTGTCGAGCGGTGCGATGATAGAACGTCTACTTTTTGCCGTTATAAATATAAAAAACAAAATGGCATAAAAATCATGTGTTTTGTATGGGAGTCCCCCTGTGGGACTGCTCCGCCTCTTTCTGCGAGCAGTTCATGCTCTTTAAGAGGCGACGGGGCGGGAACGGGAGAGAACTCTCCCATCCGAGTTCCGCAGTCGGCCTGGGCGCCGCCGACGTGTCTTCGCCAAAGACTATCGGCCTCTATGACCGGGGGCCTGAGGACGGTGAAAGGGCTCCTCACGTCCTTACAGAAGCAGGCCCATATTAGCGTGACGTGAGGGATTCACGCACGCCCCCCCCCCTCCCCTTAGAAGCGGGATCACACGCAAACACAACAAGAAGCGGGGTAGCCCCTGGGGGAGGTCGCAGTGGGGGCCGTAGGTATGTTGGGAGTCCTGGGACATCCTTTCGAGGGCTTACCCGCCCCGGGCTCCCAACCATAGGCTGTTGGGCGTTACGTGAGGTTTTTTAGTCAGTAGGAGTCCGGCATAGCATCCATGATGAATTTTCCCTCACGTTAAAAAAATGGGAGTCCCCCTTATTTCTCTGATTTTATTTGTTGTTATAGCGGCGACATTAATACATCTGTGAAAATTCCAGCTATTTAGCTATCACGGTTCCTGAGATACAACCTCTTGACGGACAGACATACGATAGGCGAAGTGTCATGAACAGAGACCCATTTTCACCCTTTGGGTAAGTATCAAAACTATCGAGTCTTTATATGACGAATGCAGCTCTGATTATAAAAAGTTTTATCACATAGTTTTCAATTTGATTAGGTTATTGCTCGATTTTACTACGCGTGTAAAGTTTTATGACAACCAAGCCATTTCGATTGTATTTAAATCTGGGTGAAATAGCGGTGCTCGCAGTTCGGTTCAGATAGCATTTTGTCTATGTTAAAATATCTTACACCGGTTCTTTAGGTAATCTTTTAGTATTTTTATATGAATACTAGATGGCGATCGCGACTTCGGCAGCGTGGAACTTGTTTCCCGTTCTTGTTTACCATGGGAACATATTCACGGGAAGAAGTAACCTTGTATTATTTCAGACTATTATCTATTTCCGTACGAAATTTCAGTCAGATCTGTTCAGCCGCTAGAGCGTGATTGAGTAACAAACATCAAAATTTCTTTACAAACTTTCACATTTATAATGTTAGTAGGAGTCTTCGATACAAGAAAATTATTTCACAGTTTGTAGATTGTTAACTACGTTTGCCAAGCCAACAAGAAATAAAAATAGTAGCTGTATCTACTAATTTTGAATCTGTTTTCGACAGTGACTTTGTTTCAAAACCGTTCATAATCCTGAATACTCTTTTATTATAAAAAGTAACTAATTGTTATTAAACTAACTAAAAATAATATTGTTTTGATACAAATTTCTATGAACAGTAAAATATTCGTTCGTAATCACTTTTAGAGTAAAAAAATAAAAAAGAACGGGACCGCAGCTGCCAAAAAAATTCATAAAATTGTTCAAAAATTAATAGGTACTTATCTAAATACATAATATAATATACCTACTTATTAATAGCGGACGTCACGCGGATTAGCCCGCATAGCTCCCGTTCCCGTGGGAATACGGGAGTAAAATATAGTCTATGTTACCCAGGGATAGCATAGCTTCCGAACATTGAAAGATTTATTCAAATCGGTTCAGTAGTTTCGAATCCTATTTAGGCAAACTAATAATCAAATCTTTCCTCTTGATAGAGAGATATACCTATGCAAACCTATCAATTACGGGCATAGGGTAATATGGTACACTGGGGGTTGAAAGGAGGTCACAGGCACAGCCGCGGGGCACAGCTAGTTATTAAATGGAATTTGTGTACTTGACAGAACGTAATGGCTCCCTGCGTGCGCTTTGAAGTTCATTTGAGTGTAAATGCGTTCTTTGATGATATAGCTATGGGAGGTATTGTCATTTGTTTGTTAACGACTATCTAATATAACAGGCCTTAGGCTATGATCTCCTATAAACGCGGTAGGCTGCCTGCAACGTCACGACGTACGCCACGTCACTATGCTTACTATATAAATGTACTGTTGTGATCTGTTTCATGCGCTGATATCGGCGAGACATTTCTATAGTGACGCGGCGTTTGGCGTGACGTGTACGCAGCCTGTGACGTCATAGGAGACCAGAGCCTTATAATATTAGGTTGCCTTATGCTATTATGATAATTTTCAACAGCTGGCAGCAGCAGTTAAAATGTTCAGGCACGACTAGCGCCTGATCATTTTAACACGGCAATACGGCTCACCGTATACTTTTAGTGTAGAAAATTTTCGTACTTCTGAATCCGTGCCATTTTCGTAATAAAAGTTTGAAGTTTTTGCTTCACGTATTAATATAATAGATCTATAAATTAATACGTGAATCGAAAACATTGATCCACTTTTAAGAAAGTTGGACACGTACACGTCGTACACCCGTTCCGTGTAGGTACCTAAGTGAAATTTAACGCAGTAAAGTTTATATAGTCGTTAGATACCTAGTATAAAGTTTAGACAGAGGTACTAGTAATCATACTTATAGAATTCGGGACTTCACGCGAAATACTCACAGACTTACAATAAGTAGCAGACAAAGCATTAGAGATCGAAAAGTACGCCAAAACTAACACATATAAAAACCACACACACTAACGCAACTACAGGGAAGGAGTTAGCCGCCTAGTTCAATAAGATTTATTTTAATGAAATAAGAGTATCTTAAAATACCTCTTTTAAGGTTCCGTAGCCAAATGGCAAAAAACGGAACCCTTATAGATTCGTCATGTCTGTCTGTCTGTCCGTCCGAATGTCACAACCACTTTTCTCCGAAACTATAAGACCGATGTACTTGAAACTTGGTAAGTAGATGTATTCTGTGAACCGCATTAAGATTTTTAAATATAACTAAAAAAAAGCAGTAAATTTTGGGGGTCCCCATACTCAGAACTGAAACGAAAAGATTTTTTTTCATCAAACCCATACGTGTGGGGTATCCATAGATAGGTCTTCAAAAATGCTATTGAGGCTAAAGCACCTTTAGAAAAAAATGATGTTACAAAACATCATTTTTTTATAAAGGTGCTCCCTCACCGGGAGCATTCGCGCTTAATGTAATGTTACGAGTCGAGAATTACAGCCAGTGTGGGAGGTGAACCGAGCATTGCAATGCGCACCTTGTAATGATACAAGACGAGGTTACAGCAGTGAAGCAGGTGATCCGAGCATTGCAATGCGCGCCTTGTAATGATACAATGTGTAAAGTTTTGATCCAACTCGTAATACAATGCGCTTTTTTTGTTGCGGCTGGCCGGCCGCACACTGGTCCGGATTATAAATAGGTGGACATACGATCTAAGATGTCAAACGCTTTTGGGAAAAAAATAGTAGTACGAGTACGAATTTCAGGTTAATTTTGCAATCCAATATGGCCGCCGCGCCACCATTGTAAAATTTCATGTTGGATATCGTTTATGGGGTTTTTTGGTATGCTGAGTACGAATTTCAGGTTAATTTTGCAATCCAATATGGCCACCGCGCCACCGTTGTAAAATTTCATGTTGCATATCATATAAGGGGTTTTTTGGTATGCTGAGTACGAATTTTGGGTTAATTTTGCAATCCAATATGGCCGCCGCGCCGAATTCACAAATTTTCATGATGGGTATCGTTTAAGAAGGATTTTGGCACGCTGAGTACGAATCTCATGATAATTTTGCAATCCAATATGGCCGCCGCGCCGAAATCACAAAATTTCATGATGGGTATCGTCTAAGAGGTTTTTTGGTATGCTGAGTACGAATCACATGATAATTTTGCAATCCAATATGGCCGCCGCGCCGAAATCACAAAGTTTCATGATGGGTATCGTCTAAGGGGTTTTTTGGTATGCTGAGTACGAATCTCATGATAATTTTGCAATCCAATATGGCCGCCGCGTCGAAATCACAAAATTTTCGTGATGGGTATCGTTTAAGGGTTTTTTGGTATGCTGAGTACGAATCACATCGTCTGCTTACAGGTACAACATAATAAATGCATTTTTTATCTAAAATGACTTATGTATGCATATACATGTAAGTTTCGATGCTCTATCTACTGGCAAAACAAAATAACTGCTAGGACCGTTTAATACAAAGATACCTTAGTTAACAATATGATAAACAACAATGAAATAGTAATAATCATTCAGATAAACAGAGGTAAATCACCTTAACATCGAATTAAAACTAAACAGCACAAGTAAATGACAATATATCACTGTATGATTTTTTCGATGTAGAAAGATGTAGTTTTTACGTTCCCATGAACTTTAAGCTAAAATAAGTTAAATGCATTTATTTACGATCATAGTTACATTACATAGTTTTTGGTATCTCAGAATACTGACAGAAATAGAAAGAAAGAAAGAAAGAAAATATTTTTTATTTTAGATCACAGCGCACATAGACCAAACAACAGTAACCTTTTATAAAAAATAATAATAAAAACAGAGAAAAACAAACAAAGATATAAAAATAATATGTACATAAACAACACAACGATCATACAGACAGGCGGCAAAACGTTCAAAAACCTTTATTATAATCATCTCGCAACAGTGGCGCGGTGGCCATATTGGATTGCAAAATTATCATGTGTTTCGTACTCAGCATACCAAAAAACCCCTTAAACGATACACCCATCATGAAATTTTAACAACGGTGGCGCGGCGGCCATATTGGATTGCAAAATTATCATGTGTTTCGTACTCAGCATACCAAAAAACCCCTTAAACGATACCCATCATGAAATTTTGTGACTTCGGCGTGGCGGCCATATTGGATTGCAAAATTATCATGTGATTCGATCTCAGCATACAAAAAAACCCCTTAGACGATACTCATCATGAAATTTTGTGATTTCGGCGCGGCCGCCATATTGGATTACAAAATTATCATGTGATTCGTACTCAGCATACCAAAAAACCCCTTAGACGATACCCATCATGAAATTTTGTGATTTCGGCGCGGCCGCCATATTGGATTGCAAAATTATCATGTGATTCGTACTCAGCGTACCAAAATCCCCCTTAAACAATACCCATCATGAAATTTTGTGATTTCGGCGCGGCGGCCATATTTGATTGCAAAATTATCATGTGATTCGTACTCAGCATACCAAAAACCCCCTTTAACGATACCCATCATGAAATTTTGTGATTTCAGGGCGGCGGCCATATTGGATTGCAAAAGTATCATGAGATTCGTACTCAGCGTACCAAAAGCCCCCTTAAACGATACTCATCATGAAATTTTGTGATTTCGGCGCGGCGGCCAAATTGGATTGCAAAATTATCATGTGATTCGTACTCAGCGTACCAAAATCCCCCTTAAACGATACCCATCATGAAATTTTGTGATTTCGACGCGGCGGCTATATTGGATTGCAAAATTATCTCTTAGTCTTTCTGTTCCCGGTTTCCATTTCGGAGTTTTCAGTTCTATGATCCGATTCAAAATAGCAATAAAAACCATTTCTGCTAATAGTTTTGCACCAATTTTTTAAAACCTTCTCCTGACAGAAACAAACACAACAAAAAAGAATTAGCGAAATCGGTCCAGCATTTCACGCGTGATGCCGTGACCACGGAAATCGGGCTTCATTTTTATATATTGTATACTCAATATCATCGAAGATTACAGGCATTATATTAAAATGCAATTCTGAACTAATTAAATGCTGAATCACAGTTTGCCACACTTATTTTTATGTTAGCATTAAATTTAATCTTGAAAAGAAGTGCCTGAGTTTGGCCCCTACATTAATTAGAGGTATCTAATACGTCAAACTGCAGCATCGGCAGCTTATATCTTTCAAAAACCAGGCGTACGTCATTTTTTTTTAAATGTCATGTATAGTGTTGATATACGTGTAGAAACGAGATAGCAGCATTCACTAACCCCTTAGAGCGAGCGGAATGGAAATACCAACGCACACAAACATAATTAATGTTTCGTCTGCTACTTATTGTACGTCTGTGGAAATACTACACATCTTTTCTGGAGCAGGATGCGAATGACGCCTATATGGTGCACGCGATGAAGAGATGCAGAACGAGTGGCTTACTCTAGGCGAGTTTTGTATTCCCATGGCCTTGCAGTGGCGTACCTTGTTGTACGACTGGTCGCCGGCTTTGCTTAAATTCTATTTGAACGCGTTTCAGTTGACCCCCCCAGACCAAAGTAATCCGGTCAGGTGGGGGAAAGCCACAGATAAAACATGTAATGCATGTGAAGAAGCAATTGGAACTGCTAGGCACCTGCTGGTGGGTTGTAGGACGCTATTAGACCGGGGTCATTACTCACGTCGACATGATAGGGTATTAGAAATCGTAAGGGAGGCAGTCAGTTTGGCGGAAGCTAGAGCGAAAAAGGGATTAACCACAAACTTAAGAAATAACATTGCGTTTGTAAAGGAAGGGTTTTTTTAAGAAAGTACCTCAAAAGCCATATTCAGTTTTGATGGCTGCCGCCGATTGGATCATACTCGCAGACACGTATGAAAATCACTACAAAATCCCGGAGGATGTATGTGCCTCGCCATCAAGACTCGACATATACCTGCTTTCAAGGATACATAGGCGTGCGGTGCTTGTGGAGCTTACGGTGCCATGGGAGACCAACATACCGAAGGACCACGCCATGAAGATAAATAAATTCTTTGACTTGACCAATGAGTTAACCAAAAATGGCTATGTGGTTAAACTCTATGCCGTAGAAGTAGAAGCAAGGGGAATTCCAGCTAAATCCCTGTTCTATAATTTATTTAAAGACCTTGGATTGCCAAGAGCTTCAATAAGCTCTTTACTAAAACGAATATCTAAATCCAAAGCGGCATTGATGGATCTTACCAAATCTGGTTGGGCAGTGGAGGGAACATTGCTGACGGTGGAAGATGATCCTTTGTGCGCATTGTAAGGTGGCCACCCTAAACCTACTCAAATGGGTTGCAAGTCGCAGACGCCGTCGGGGTGTTCCCCCACAGTGCCACGCTATGAACCCGCACGGAAAATCCATGGAATGCTAAGAATAAGGTCTCTACTTACATTCACAAAACCAAACTGATGTAGTGAGAGTGGTGTGTCGCCGGTTGCCAGTAAAAATGGCAGTCGCAAAATCAACACCTTTGTCTGTCCATTTCAACACGGCAATAGGTACGGCTCACTAACTATTGCGTGGAACAAATTCTAAAACTCTGAAATTTGCCGACCCCCTCAAGGATAAAGCCGTGACCAAAATGTATGTAAACATAGGTACCCCTTGAGGCCTTCGGGGTTAAAATCGTGACTTTATATATGAACTTATGCATAGAGCAACACGATCTATGACGTCCACCGGAAGGGGAGGCGCCATACTGAGACCTTCTGTCAAAGCGGACTCTACAAAGTTATATTAATTTGCTCCATGACCTACGCTTATACACACACATCTTACTAGTATTATAAATGCGAAAGTTTGTGAGTGTGGATGTTTGTTACTCTTTCACGTTCAAACAGCTGAACGGATCGGGCTGAAATTTGGTACAGAGATACATTATAGTCTGGAATAACACATAGGCTACCTTTTATCCCGGGAATAACTTCCCGCGGGAACAAATTTTACGCGGGCGAAGCTGCGGGTATCAGCTAGTATTATACATATAAATTATGAGTGTATTGTTTTAATTGTTTCGTGTAATTTCGATAGTAACAGCCGATTGCTTTTGTAGTGGTGTAAATATGGATATGATTTCCCCCCGCGAAATATAACGGACAGATTTATGTAGATATAGGGTAAACATTTTACGAGTATATCTACTCCCCTTGTGCTGGTTGCCTTGCTCTGTGGTAATGTATATACATTTACGTAGATATCGTAAGATGTTTACAGTACACAGACACAGTATATATATGTTGACACAGAGCTAAGCTCCGTGCGATGAATTGTTAAAACTCATGAACTTATTGATTTTCGTTTAGTATTTCATTTCTTGGAAGTTTAAAAGCAATCAGGGTAAATTGAAATTTAAATTAAACTCCAACCTCCGGAAGTTTGTGTTACTTCTATACTCACAAAGTTAATAACAGCACTTGATTCTTGAACAATATCGACATTGTTCGAGGAACAAGCAACTATTTAGGTGTGTTTTGAGAATATGAAATGGATAACAGACTATTGACTTCCGTTTCATCAGTTTCATCTCATAAAACAATATTATTTTATTACTAGCTTTTGCCCGCGACTTCGTTCGCGAGGAGATTTTCACTAATAACCAATCGACTTTGACTTAATGGTACAATTAATTATGATCAAGCTACTATATTTTGCTCCAACTCTGAACAAATAAACAAACAAACAGACACGAAGAAAAAAAAATATTTGGACTCAGAAGCCCTTTTGTCGCTAACAGCTATTTTTTAAAATTTATCTTGAACTAGCTGATGCGCGCGGCTTCGCCCGCTTGAAATTCGGTACCCGTTCCCGCTTCCCGTGGGAACATGTTCCCGGGATGAAAAGTAGCCTATGTGTTATTCCAGATTATAAGCTATCTCTGTACCAAATTTCAGCCCGATTCGCTCGGCCGTTAGAGCGTGATTGAGTAACAAACATCCAAACATCTAGACATTCAATCATCTTCACAAACTTTCACATTTATAATATTATATTAGGTATATATATTATATTATAGTTGGATAGTTGGATGTACCGTCACAGCAATTTTTACAATTTTATAATAGTAGAGATTAACTGGCGGACGTCACGAGGTTTCACCCACGTAGCTCCCATTCCCGTGGGAATATGGGAATAAAATATAGCCTATGTTACTTAGGGTGAATATAACTTTTTAATTGTGTAAATTTTTTTGAAATCCGCACACTAATTTTTGAGTTTATTCATTACAAACATAGAATAGAATAGAATAGAATATGCTTTATTTTACACTAATTAACATATACCTACATGTATATGGAATACAGGGTCAAAATGTACAATTGGCGGCCTTATCGCTAAGTGCGATTTCTTCCAGGCAACCTTTGGATGGATATGAGTGTAAGAGATCAAGTTTATAACTGGGCAGATATTTCATTAGTATTTTAATAGAAAGAAGGTACCTAGTAGGTACTATAATATGTATAAGTGGTACATTGAATGAATACAAAGTACAATTAGGTACATTAGCTAGATAAATATAATAAGAATGTGTAAATAAATACAAACATATACACAAATACACATAAATACAAATATATAAATATATACACACACACACACACACACACACACACACATATATTATATATTTTATAGATTGCACATATTTTATATAAATCAATACATAGATATTTCATCAAAACTTAAAACACACACACACACACACACAAAAATATTTTTTTTCTTTATAATATTAGTGTAGGAGTGTAGATAGAGAACGAAATATTTACCAAGTAGGTATTTCTGATTCTGATGAAGCCGCCGTCAAAATTCCTGGGACGTCCTTCATCAGGGATTTTCTGTGTCAAAATTTTTTTTACACAATGTGTGTCCAAGACCAGAATAATCAGCGAACGATGTACTTAATTGTGTCTCAGAAGTTAACGATCATAATAGAGATTTATTCTCTTCTTTAATCTTGTCATATAATAAATGAACTAGATGTTTGGTCCAACATATATTTGTAATGGCCTGCCGTCTGGGGTCGTGACACAAACGGGATTACGAAATGAAAATATGAGTAACTTCTAGATCCCGCTTCCCGTGGGAACATATTTTCGGGATAAAAGTGTTATTTCTGTCTAAAATGTATCTCTGTACCAAATTTCAGCATAATCCGTTGAGCCATTAAAGCGTGATTGGGTAGGGAACACAAACTTCACAAACTTTCACATTTCTAAGATTAATGGGATTAACAGGATACAAATTAAAGTCCCACGAAATATTTTTTAATGTGAGGTAAATCCGTCATGTACTATTTACTTATGCTATGCTGGAGCACAGATTACTAAATAGTTACTACGTAAGCTGGAGGCCAGACTCTTACCGACTAAAACCTTTCCCACACGAATTTATTCCCGGGATAAAATTCATACCGGGGATAAAGGCGTGACTATATGTATGTATGTGTGTATGTATATATGTAAGTACGTATTTATAAAATCCATATCTACACTATTTTTGAGTCAAAAAGAGAAAAAACAACCATCGATCCATACTTTCGCGTTTATTCTTTTCTGATATATAGGAACATCGAATAATTACCTATACAAAGAAATGTAAGTGTCTACCTACCTACTAATCATGCGTAAGTATCCAAATATATTGTGTAAACTTATCATTACAATAGCAACGCAATTACATAATCATAATACCTACCATACAATTTAACATTTACACTATTTACATTATATTTTACAACAAAGATAAGAACTAGCCAGTGGCATAAGTTGTAATGCAATATTTCACACCCATTGATCAAGTCAGGTTGGCCGAGTGGTCTAAGGCGCCAGATTTAAGCTCTGGTTCCCGAGAGGGAGCGTGGGTTCGAACCCCACACCTGACATAACCGTCATCTTATTTTTGAACTTCGTTTGTATGATAGAAATTTGCCTTTTTGTTTTTAAGGCTGCAATGTTCGACCTTGACCAATCCTAAGGCAATTCGAACGATTGCAGCGTAGGTACGCTTTTGCCGGATTACATTCGATTCTAACACATTATATTACTGTTATAAATACTGAGGGGTTTTAAGAAAATATCTATACGTAAAATATTGTTCTAAAGACCTATATCTATTTTATGAGGATTAAACTCATTTATTTAGATAAAAAGGTACATTACTTGTTAAGATTTTTGCAATATTTCTAATTTTTCGAGAGCGATTTCGATCGAACAGAGTATTCCTAATCGTGTTTTGATACGTTAAAAAAGCAAGAGTATCTAATAAATTACAATAATATAGTTTTATCAGATCAAATCGAAGAATATTTTCTATAGTATCAGCAATACGAACTGGCACGTTGGGCCATAAATAAATCATCGGATTCGTGCTATTTCTTTTGCACCTACACCAGTGGTTCCCAACCAGTGGTCCGCGGACCACCAGTGGTCCGCAGGAGCGAAAATATGGTCCCTGAAGGATTTTAAATTTATCGGGTGGTGAGCCGTTAGTCGCCGTGCAATGAGCGAGAAGAGTGCAGGTAGTGGGGGCGGCTGGTACGCCCACCGGCTCGGCGAGCAAAGACAACACAAGGTCTGCGATTTGCCCACGATTGAATGTGTTTCCAGGCCGAGCGTGGATCTTTGCTCAAGACCAGTTTTCTAAAGCCTAAAGTGTGGGAAACTGGTTCTGATCCGAAAGGCCGGACGGACGGTGTCCACCGTCCGCCCGGCCTATCGGATCAGAACCATAACGCCTATCGGGGTACCGACCGATGTTGTTCCTCGTCGAGGTTTGCTAGCTCTTTGAGCGTATCATTACAGAGCGACACCACTTCAGAAGTTAAGTCTTAAAACAGAGGGTGCATCAGCTGCGCTCTCGCGGTTGGTACCCAACATCAGAGTACCCAACGCTCCCTTCAAGAGACCTTCGGGGTCGTGCGGAGTATACCACTATACGGGACCCCTGTATGGGCGGAGGCCCTGACGATCGTCAACGTGGCTAGACTGCATAGCCCGCTAAAGGCGATGGCCGTCAGGAGAGGGTACCGCACGATTTCCGTTGAGGCGGCATGTCTCCTAGCCAAGACCCCTCCATGAGACCTGGAAAACAGGGCTCTTGCGTCGTTGTATCAATGGTGCATGAAGGCACTGGATCGGGACCACAGGCCTGTGCCCAAAGAAATAGAGGCATAGTGATCCTTGTTTCGCCAGAAGCTCATGGAGACATGGAAGGTCCGACTTGAGCTACCAAAGTGAGGACTCACCACTAATGAGACGAGCGCCATGGCAGCCTCACCTACCGAGTGTCACAGATGTTTACCGGGCACGGGTGCTTCGGTAAGTATCTACAGCGGGGACACAGCACTACATGGGCATAGCAGCGACAAGACCTCGTTGCGGGCCTGGGCGTGAATATTCTCACGCTGGAGACCATGTTAAGGGCTCTGGTCTCCAACGGGAGAAAGTGTAACGTAACTGTGTCTTTCTGCGAGCAAGTCATGCTCGCGAAGAATGCAGCGGGAGAGAAATCTCCCTTCCGAGTTCCGTAGTCGGTGGCGCGGTCGTCCACCATGACCGTGAGAGCGGCGAGTTGGCTGCTCACCGTTCTTTCACAGAAGCCGGTGTAGACGGTGGCGTGTCTCTTCACCCCACGAAGAAGTGGAATAGTACCAGCACGGACACTGGTGAAGTTAATGAAGGAATCCAGGAAGAACACAACAAATTCACTTGAGTGGTTTGGTGTTTAAAAGCAATTTCTTATACGAAACTCCGAGAAACCGCCTTTCGCTATTTTATAGTTTTCTCAACGCTTATTTGTGCGAACAAGGTTTTCTGCTTAATTGGAAATTAAAAACAAGGCGAGGAATCGTTTGAAAGTAAGTGATGATTTGCATGTAGCTTTGAATAACAATATTAGTCCTAGATCTCGTGAAGAAGATGCAAGTCAGAAACACATTAATAAATGTTTATGCAATTACCTACTGCGTTTTTTAAGCTTCAGATTGATTATCACAGTTTGTTTAAATTATGCCTTTATAGTGGTCCCTGTTAACAAGAAAAATATAAAAGTGGTCCCTGACCACGAAAAGGTTGGGAACCCCTGACCTACACAGTCTTATCGAGCGAGACTCGCACCCATAGTGCTGTGCAGGTAATCTTTTACGTATTCGATTATAGTAAGTATCGATAAAAGTAATGAGAGTATGATTTATTTATTTTTATATCAGCATTGATTTATTAACAGAAATGTATTAAACGCCCTGAGAAATATGTCCGCTTAATCTGGCCTATATAAGTATATAGGAACGACCACAGCTGCAATTTATGTTACTGGATTGCACTTACGATGATTATTTAATTAATTTTCCGCTATCGGTTTATTTACTAGTCGTATTAATATTTTGCTAATTATTTAAGAAAATCTTATTTGCTATTAATATCATATTTACAACTAAAAGCAAATTACCCTCTTTATACCAAATTACGTAGGTATATCGACAAATTCTTAAATATTTTATCGACATGGTTCAACCTCTACAGTAAGTGACATTTATGGCCCGAGGTGCCAGTTCGTATTGCGGATACTATAGTATAAAGTTCACCCCAAGATGAGTCTCTTTCGAACATACAAGCCTTAAAGTAAGTACAGCCTATATCAATCCACTGCTGGACGTAGGCCTCTCCCAAATCACGCCACAACACACGGTCCTGCGCCTTCCGCATCCAGCCAGTCCCTGCGACCATTTTCAGGCTATAGGTATAGGCTGATTTGATTGATTTTGATTGATTATTAAGTACTTAGGTACAAGTTAAATTTGCGTGAAACCTTGTAAACTGAAATCTTGCAACTCAATTTGCAACAAAAACTGGTAAAAGTTTAATCCGTTTTCTCATCGTTCGAGAAATACGTGCGTTTCGAGTTTCCATAGTGTGACAAAAAGATCTTTTAAGGGTTTTCTAAAGAGTAAAAACGGAACCCGGTTTATGAGACTTTGCCCTCTGTCTGTTTGTCTGTCCGTCACGACACAAGGCTGTAGGTCTCAGGAATCGTTATAGTTAGAGAGGTGAAATTTTAACAGATGATGTATTTCTGTTGCCGCTATAACAACAGACGGTCGCAGGCCCGCTCGCCCCTTATGAGCTAAGGGTTACCTTTCGCCCCTCTACATTTTAGATGTGCCAACTCGCCCCTTGATTATCATCAGCTTGGAAAGTACAATCAGAAAAGAAAGGTGAGTGTGGCACCAGAATACTGCTGTCACCTTTGGGATGAGTCCGCGATGTATTAGTTGGACACGTTGCTATGCAGCGACTACCATATCGCGTGACGACAGTTGAAGAGTCTGGACTTACCCATGGAGAAATTTAAAAATCAGTATCAAACCACCAACCAAAACATAATCACGTGACCCTCCCTCCCCCATCCCCCGAATGTGCCGCGATGACAAGCTTGCACCCTTTTAATAAATTGGACATAGTGAATTTAATACTTTTATAAATATTTTATCTATTATATACTTTACTTACCTTTTTTGTGCCTTTGTACCTACTGTCCCTAGCTAATGTAATAGCCATAGAAATAGTCTTAGGCTACGTCCGCACAGGCAGGCGGCTTGCTTGGCGCCTAGCGCCTAGCGGCTTGCATCCTGGCTACTTGCTAGGATACACGGTGGCCGCACTGAAAGGTGGTTTGCGTGGGGGGTCGCTAGGTGCCTTGGTCATTTGCTTGTCGGCACGTTGACAAGTTGTTACTTTCAAAAATAGCTCTATACTGCTCTATATTGGGTTCATACATATGATCACGCCTTTTATCCACAAAGGGGTAGACAGAGGCATATTAGATTTCACCTTTGGGATTCTGTCCTTTTAAGATTTTTTTTGAGATTTTTGATTTTGTTTGAGTAAAACTATGTAGGCTTAGGTTCTCTCTCTCATAGTCATATTGACACCGACTTCACTATTATACTTAACTAGCGGACGACACGCGGTTTCACCCGCGTAGTTCCCGTTCCCGTGGGAATACGGGAATAAAATATAGCCTATGTTCACCGCAAAGGGTGTAGCTTTCCAACAGTGAAAGAATTTTTCAAATCGGACCAGTAGTTCCGGAGCCTATTCGTTACAAACAAACAAACAAAAAAGCAAAAAAGCAAATAAACAAATCTTTCCTCTTTAAAATATTAGTATAGATGATATCTGATAAATCAGAATATATACTAACTTTGTGCTAAGTAAATTTTATTTTTCAGTTTTTAGTTTTGTTTGAAGTCGGTTTCTTTTTTGTTAATGTTTTTTTAAATAGGTACTATTAATATTACTATATTATCAATAAATAGTGTAGATAAATAACCAGTTTTATTTTCCTCATATTTGCAATGAAAAGTAGAGTGTTTAACACGAATATAAGAATCAATTCCGATTCGGACTATAACGGCTAAATACCTCGGGAATTGATTCATTCAACCCTCGGATAACATCCGCAATCAAAATGCCTCGCGCCTGGCGACAAAAAACCAACATGTTTGTTTACTTGGATACACGCTAAGCTACTCACTAGGCGCAAAGCGCGCAGTGCGGCCGGTCGCGAACATTCAAGTATGTTCGTTTTACTAAGCGACTCGCTAGGTTACTCGCTAGGCGCTAGGCGCCAAGCAAGCCGCCTGCCTGTGCGGACGTAACCTTAAGAGGCGAATAGATACACCAAAATAATTAATTAAAGTTTAATTTATACGACGAACCGATACACCACTGTGGCGCCATAATTTCAGGGCACATCTCTCACCATCTCTGAAAGTATAGGGATCCTTGGTGTTGACATCTCCAGTGATGTGCAGTTCCGCAGTCACTTGGAGGGCAAGGCGAAGCTGGCGTCCAGGAAGCTCGGAGTGCTCAGAAGGGCGCGGCGATACTTAACTGCGGCGCAAGCACTGCTTCTCTACAAGTCGCAAGTGCGTCCGCATATGGAGTACTGCTGTCACCTCTGGGCTGGGGCACCCGAATACCAGCTTCGTCCATTTGACTCGGTGCAAAGGCGAGCTATGAGAGTTGTCAGCGATCCCATACTTGCAGGTGGTGTGGAACCTCTTAGTGACAGGAGAGACTTTGCTTCTCTGTGTGTGTTCTACCGCCTGTACAACGGTTTGTGCTCTGAAGAATTATTTGATATGATGCCTACGGCTACATTCTATCATCGCACCGCTCGCCATAGACAGGGTGTTCATCCTCACACGTTGCGTCCTGAGCGCTCGAGCACGGTGAGATCTAATAGAGGCTTTCTTCCGCGTACGCTTAGGTTGTGGAATGGCCTCCCTGCTTCGGTTTTCCCAAACGCCTACAGTATGGGGTTCTTCAAAAGGGGACTTAGAAGGTTTTTAAAGAGTCGGCAGCGCGATTGTGGCGCCTCTGGTGTTGCAAACGTCCATAGGCTGCGGTGACCACCGGTACATCTGGTCGGGCCGTATGCTTGTCTGCCACTCTAGTGGTATAAAAAAAAAAAAAAAAAAAAAAAAAAAAAAACACCAATAAGGGCGTGTTGGCAGTTTTATTTGAAGGGGCGAGATTGGTCAAACACTAAAACCAGAAGAAAGGGAGATTAAGGGGGGCGGCTTCCAGATGACCGTGGGTCTGACGAATGACCGGGGGTCTGAGGTATGACCGGGGGTCTGAGGAATGACCGGGGATCTGAGGAATGACCGGGAGTCTGAGGAATGACCGGAGGTCTGAGGAATGACCGGGGGTCTAAGGACGATGAGAGGGCCGCTCACCGTCCTTACAGAAGCAGGCCCATGACGGCAGCGTGACGTGAGGAACTCACGTACGCCCCCCCCTTAGAAGCGGGATCACACCCGAAACCCCCCAAAGACGCGGGATAGCACCCGAACCACCCCATAGGCGAGGCCGCGGTGGCGGCCCTAGGTCTGTTGGGAAGTTGGGAGTCCTAGGATATCCTTCCGAGGGCTTACCCGGGGCTCACAACCATAGGCTGTTGGGCGTTACGTGAGGTTTTTTAGTCGATAGGAGTCCGACATAACATCCATGAGGATTTTCCCTCACGTAAAAAAAAGGGGGGCTTCCAAACAACTAACGCGATTTTTTGCTGTTTTTTGTTACGGAACATTCCGCGCGTGAGTTCGACTCACACTTGGCCGGTTATTTTTATTCATTTTCAAACTTAACTTTAAATAAGTACTACTTTTTAATTGGATACGTGGAAGGAATGTCAACTTAACTTCCGCCTGGGCCCTGGGCGCTAACGTTTCAACCTCAATACAGAGGAAATTAAATGCCAGGCATTGGCATAATCTAAATTGGCTTTTGGTTCCATAAGTCGCTTTTCTGAATTTTATTAATTTTATACCGTTGAAGCCTAGCATTCTATAATATTTTGATTCAATACCAGAGGCCTGAATTATAAATATTATACCTAATAGTAAGTACGTGCTATACTAGGTGAGGCCTCAGTGGTAGACGTGGGTCTGTTGGGAGTCCTGGGGTATCCTTTCGAGGGCTTACCCGGGGTTCCAAACTGTAGGCTGATAAGCAGGATACGTGTGGTTTTTAGTCGGTAGGAAATGGGAATAAAATTCCTGTAGAATTTTCCTCAAAAATAAAATAATAACAAAACTGCTATACTAGATGATGCTCGCGGCCCCGCCCTAGTATTAGTTTTACCTTGGTAGGTACAAAATAATGCGACGTAGGTAGTTCAAATTTTGTAACGAATTTGATTTCCTTATAACAGCTTATAAGGTTTATTGTGCGAAATTTGTCAGATAGGCATTTTTTTTTTTTTTTTTTTTTTTTTTTAACGTGAGGGAAAATCCTCGTAGGATGCTATGCCGGACTCTTACCGACTAAAAAACCTCACGTAACGCCCAACAGCCTATGGTTGAGAGCCCCGGGTAAGCCCTCAGGAAGGATGTCCCGTGACTCCCAACAGACTTACGGCCGCTAATGCGGCCTCGCCCAGGGGGTGGTTCGGGTGCAATCCCGCGTCTATGGGGGATTTCGGGTGTGACCCCGCTTCTAAGGGGGGGCGTGCGTGAGTGCTCACGTCACGCTGCCGTCATGGGCCTGCTTCTGTAAGGACGGTGAGCGGCCCTCTCACCGTCCTCAGACCCCCGGTCATGGAGGCCGATAGTCCTCGGCGAAGACACGTCGGCGGCGCCCAGGGCGCCGACTGCGGAACTCGGGTGGGAGAGTTCTCTCCCGCACCCGGCCCGCCGCCTCCTTCGCGAGCATGACCTGCTCGCAGAAAGAGGCGGCGCAGTCCCACTTACTCCCGCTGGAGAGCATGGCTCGCACCATGGCCTCAAGCGAGAGAGTGTCCACGCCCAGACCCACTACGAGGACCAGTCGCTGTTGTGCCCACGCCGTGCACTCCACCAGCGTGTGGAGCGCCGTGTCATCGCTGCGGTCCTCGCAGTGCTGACATTCGGCCGTGGTTTCCCGGTGTTTTCGCCACAGATACCTACCGAAGCTACCGTGCCCGGCAAGCATCTGTGTCAACCGGTAGGAGAGAGCACCGTGTCTTCTCTCCAGCCACTCGTCCATGACCGGTCTGACGGCCGCGATTGTGGCGAATCCCCCCTTTGGTTGCTCAAGTCGCATCTTCCATGTCTCCAGGGTTTCCTGGTGGAGCAGGGTCCGCTGGGCCTCGATTTCTCGAGACGCAGGCCTTTGGCCCCGCTCCAGCGCCTCCTTGCGCCATCTGAACAGTGACGCAAGGGCTCTCGCTTCCAGGTCCCATGGAGGGGTCCCGGCCAGGAGACATGCCGCCTCACACATGCCGCCTCACTGTCAGATAGGCATATCTATTAGTATTCGATGCAAACAAACAAACAATCAAATCTTTCCTCTCTTCGATCAACAATTTTTCTCTTTATAATTTTATCTAATAGAAGTACCTATAGACCGTGTAGGTGGTACTCATAGTGCGAACAAGTTTCATTAAAGTGTAAATGTACCTACCTACCTAAGTGGCAATATTACCTAGTTAATTAAATATCTAGGCCACTTTTATCATACCTACTAACGACGTTTTTTTTTGTTTATCTGTTAGTGTTAGAGACTAGGTACGATGATTTACCTAGGTAGGTAGATAGATAAATTTAGTCGACTTGAGTACGCAGCATGCTTTTAAAATCAAATTTGCTATCTCACTAGGTTGGTACCTGTATATACGTAACTGAATGCTTTTTGAGCCTATGTTCCGAACCTGACCCGAAAATCTAACCCGGTTGCGGGTTAGGTTAGGAACTTGAAAAAAAAATGTAATATTTGTTCTGAACGTAACCCTCTTCTTCCTAACCTGACCCGACGTCTCGCTCCTATCATAACCCGAATTGCGCAGATTGGTCATTCTCTGTAATCTTTCTCAAAATAAAAAGTACATATATGTGTCAAATCAGTATATATAATATTTACTATTTTGTGATAATTAACAGAACGATTAATTCAACCATAATAAGTGAATGGTTAACACCCCGACTCGGATGGATTAGGTTAGAAGGCTAAGGCGGGAGCGAAGCGGTGCGGAGCTCCCGCCTTAGCCTTCGTGGTTATTTTTTTTGTTTTATCGACGAGTTCTTATTTTACATTATTTCGATTTATTTACATTTACGATTTTTACATTTTTCGATTACAGAGAATGACCAATCTGCGCAATTCGGGTTATGATATGATAGGAACGAGACGTCGGGTCAGGTTAGGAAGAGGGTTACGTTCGGAACAAATATTACATTTTTATTCAAGTTCCTAACCTAACCCGCGACCGGGTCAGGTTCGGAATAATCGTTTTTGAGCCTATGTTCCGAACCTGACCCGAAAATCTAACCCGGTTGCGGGTTAGGTTAGGAACTTGAAATAAAAATGTAATATTTGTTCCGAACGTAACCCTCTTCTTCCTAACCTGACCCGACGTCTCGTTCCTATCATAACCCGAATTGCGCAGATTGGTCATTCTCTGTAATCTTTCTCAAAATAAAAAGTACATATATGTGTCAAATCAGTATATAATATTTACTATTTTGTGATAATTAACAGAACGATTAATTCAACCATAACCATAACTTTTGGACTTTTGGGCTTTTGGGCTTTTGGGCTTTTGGGCTTGAAAAATAAGGTTATGAAGAAGTTTCACTTCTTACGTGTGTACACTAGTACACGCACACATTTTTTTTTTTAATTTTTTGTCGCACATTAAGAATTCGTTTTTTACCGCGGCAATTCGATGTAACATGGTCGCCGTGGCAAAACAAACACGGAGCACCCGTCTGGCTGTCGTTGTCGCTTTTTACTGTTGCTCAGTAGCGATAGAAAGGGTGAAAATGAAAATTTATAGGACCTTTAAAACGGATTTACGGTTAAAGTATTCATGTGTTTTTTTTTTCTTCATTTTTGTAAGGTTTCTTGATTAATGCCACGTCACGTGACAAAATTTGGAGAGTCAATTTTGTTACACCCGCTTTCTACCTACGGTTGTAACTAGGCGGAGAGTCATGGGACCATCGTCCGTTTGACCGCTCTCCACTTTCCACTCCCTCTGAATCAAGAGGGGCGCTACGACCTGGGTACTGCTGCCTTAGCAGGCAAGGTCGCAAAGCGTACCTAAAGGCTTTAAATAAAATGTTTGAGCCGGTGCGGTGTAACCAGTCGAGCGTCCGAACTGTCAAACGTCACTGGCCTCCGACGCCCAACACCTTCGCGAGCGTTGGCGGGAACAGCGGTTGCGCGCCGAGCTTCACAAAATTAATTCTTATTTCTTTTATAGGAGTCGCACTACAGAAATACTTACTGTTTCATCATGCTGGATAACTGACGAAAATAACTAAACTAAATCCGAGGATATCCGATGTGTAATGGATTAATGAAATGTCGCTGAAAATTACGATGGTTAAAATGAAGTAGTATTCTTATGTTTTACCATGTAATTCAAAATAAAACCAGTTTTAAGTCTTATATTTTTTTATTTACCAAATATACACACAAACACGTTACCCAAAAATAAAAAAAAAGAATTTGTAGATACAAAATCTCCGAAAATAAATTTATCAATATTAGCGTATTTTCATTGCCAAAAATTGTCATCTTCACATGCTATTATAATTAATTTTACCTCGATTTGGGACGGAAATATTTATAACAGCTGTTAAACAACACCTTTTAAATGCAAAACAAGAATAATTGAATCAAAATAAACAAAAATATTAATAAAATAAAAGTATTAAAGTTATACATTTTTTGCGTATTTACATTGGCCAATAAAAAAAACTATTAATAAATATACACTGAAATAAATAAGTATATATTATAAAATAATATATCATTCAATGTAAAAAATAAAACCATAAATAAAAGCAGAATAAACTAAAATATTTAATACTTACCCCGTAACTAATTGGAACGCTAATGGCGGCTCAACAGAAAATTTATTTATCACAATCAACTCGAAGTTTCTGATGTTTTTTCTTTTAATGTTACTCTGCACGCTATGTTAATCATTATTATAAACTCATCCTGCATTATTTCCGGCCTGGATGAAAGAGGATAACACCGGATATAAACGGATATAAACTGGCATTAAGATGACCGTGGGCGTCGGAGCCGATGACAGTTCTGTCACTATAGTGCACGTGGGCGCCATACTGGGTGTACTCGCAGGTGAAATATTATAAGTACCTATGTATGCCTCTTCCCCTTCGCGATAAAGGCGTGACCATAATAAATAATGAAAACATTTGCTATTTAATGTACCTACCTACGTAACCTGCTTGTCTCAAAAGTATTAAGCTGAAATTTTACCTTTCTGTTTGAGAAAGCGTCGAAATTAATTTATCTTATTTTGCTTCTAAACAAAAGTTTGTTTCGTAATTTTGATAGGTAAGTAGGTACAATCCCTCTGGAATATCGACAGGTCATAAGTTAAATTTAAGTAGGCATAGGTCTACCTACCTACTGTCAACTATCAAAAAATCAACGAATCAAATGTTAACAATAAAACCGGCCAAGTGCGAGTTGGACTCGCCCATTAAGGGTTTCGTAGCAGCAAGTAACATAATATAAACGTTCTTATACCTAGTTCGTTGTAACTTTGATTGATGTTTTAACACGTTCGCAGTGGTAGTGATTTTTCTAACCGAAAATTGCGGTTTATGACGTATTAAAAAAAACTACCAGCTCTATCTCGTTCAAACCAATTTTCGTTGGTAGTTTTTATGGCAATGTACCTACATCATATTTTTTTTAGATTTATCGTTTTCTTAGTTTAGAATTTAGGGGGGGGGGGGGGACACATTTTTCCACTTTGGAAGTGTCTCTTGCGCAAACTATTCATTTTAGAAAAACATGATGTTAGGAACTTCAATAGCATTTTTGAAGACCTATCTATAAATAACCCACACGTATGGATTTGATGAAAAAAAAAATTTGAGTTTCAGTTCTGAGTATGGGGACCCCCAAAATTTACTACTTTTTTTCTAGTTTTATATAAGAATCTTAATGCGGTTCACAGAATACATCTAGTTACCAAGTTTCAGTAGCATAGGCCTTAGAGTTTCGGAGAAAAATGGCTGTGACACACGGACGGACAGACAGACAGACATGACGAATCTATAAGGGTTCCGTTTTTGCCATTTGGCTACGAAACCCTAAAAACCACCCACTATACTCAGTGTTTCTTTTAGGGTGTCAAGCCGCCACTAGCTGGTAGCAGGGTTCCATACCTATCGATTTAACCCCCATGTATGTTCTACGATTTTTTGTAGTTTTCGAGATATAATTTTTTTCGGTATTTTTCAACGTGGCTTTAAATAATTACAACTTCTTTTTGGTTCGACTTTTCTTGGATATTTTTTTATTATTATAATGCCTATTGATTGCAGTATTATGGACAAAATAATCTCCTTCCTAACTTTGATACAAGATGTAAAAATTTTAATCGATAATAAAAAAATAGGGAATTATGCAGAACATTATATCTAGAAAACTACAAAAAATCGTAGAACATACATGGGGGTTAAATCGATAGGTATGGAACCCTGCTACCAGCTAGTGGCGGCTTGACACCCTAAAAGAAACACCGTGTATAAAAAGCTCCTTAAGATCACAGAAGGACCCCTTGAAATCATTGAAAGAAAGAAAGACAAAGAGGGTAAGTAGGTACCTACTTACCTATTTTATTTTTTCATCATAAAAGACAAATTAACAAAACTAACTATTCTTGTCAAAAATACTAAATTGAAAATTACAAAATTAATAAATTTTGTTGTTCCCAACAAACAAATCAATAAGGTCGAAAACCACTCCCTATGTGGCTTATGGTGATAATTAGGTAAGGACCCTCAAGTTTGACGTCCAAAGTTTTGCTTCCTCATGCACCACTTCAACAACCTGGGGTTGTACCACTTCATGGAATCGAAAAGGAGAAATATTAAGTTGAGGAGCGGAGCGTTTGAGCACTGTTAGATCCATAGATTTAGAATGTACAAGATGAACAGTGTCAAACTGAAGACGAGACCAAAAATGAAAGATCTATGTGTGGGTTAAATAGTGTTGTTGAATGGTCACACCTATGTTATCGATAAAAGTATCTGTATAAATGGATGGAATGGAAATGAAACTTCTAAGCACACAAAGTGCTTAGAAGTTTCATCTCCAACTTCTTGTTTTGGGGAATAAATTGTTAATTTCAATGTAATCGACTATGAAAAAGTAAAAATGGGATTATATGGGGTAACTCGTAATATTAGAAATTCTGTAGTGATTTTACGAATTTTGATTCAGTGTGTGAATGTGAAAATACACTTTTAACATGTAATTTATGGCATCGTACATTGCATTGTTGCCGTACATATATATTTTGCCAATTAAATTTGAAATTTTACTAAAAATCCAACTCTTATCATAATACGAAACCTAGAAACTCATTTATTATTGAACCCTAGTAACAATAAAAGATATTACTCGTAGATTTTTTTAAATATATTAACCTCGCCAAATTGACGTCGCCACTGATGGAAACTAATGGAAAGCCGTGGCGCATCTAGCGAATGGGGGCCATGCTTACAGCACACAAGACTTCTGACAGTAGTCCTCAAGTTGGCGAACCTATGATGTGCCTCTTCACGCTCCGCTTGTAGAACCCGGGATTGTAAAATGAGGGAAACACATGTGCGGGCAGGTCGTTCCAGGATTTTGTAGTTCGACAGAGGAACGATCTTTTGAAACGCTCAGTTCTGGCGAAGATTCTCTCCGCTGTATATGAGTGGCACCTCTGCCCGACGTGTTGTTCGGAGTCGGAAAGGAGATGGTGGGATCAGGTTGAAGAGCTCTTCAGAACATTCGCCGTGATACATTCAGTAGAAGGCAGCCAAGGACGCTACGGTTCTTCGCTGCGAAAACGGCTCGAGGCTTACCGCCATCTTAGGACAACCTATAATTGAAATCGGATAACACGTCTCTGCATAGCGCCAAGCGCGTCCAGTAAGTACCTCGCACAGTCATCCCAAAGGTGAGAACAGTATTCGACGCAGAGGCTAATCTGCGCCTTGTACAGCAAACATCCCGGTGTGGCGTGGAGTACCTTAAGTGAAGTAAAATTATAAAAATTCAACTCAAAATGGATCACAAATTTTGGAAATATTATATTAAAATAGGCACAAAACCCTAAAAAAAAGGTTAAATAACACAGTTCGAGTAAAAATCAATCATATTTATAGTAAATTTAATCCAGATAAGTTTGTTTGTAGCAATGTCACTATATTGAACTATCGACATCCTTATCGATACCTACCCATGACTATTTTACTGTAAACAGCCCTTTCTATTTCTGCCTTATATATCCTCCTAAAATGCATTTACACATTAAATATTGTGTTATGTATGAAGGAAAATGCATAATCTACGTTATGAGTTGAACTTTCAGTGAAATTTTACATCCAATTTGGCAAAATATGTACGTCAAAAATGGAATGAACGAAGTCACAAATGACCTGTTAAACGAGTCTTTCTTCGTATAATTGCGTTTTGTAATATCCTATTCACACACTAAACACGATAATATTGTTGAAAATATAAAATTTTCTATTTTAATCGTAAGATCACTACAGATTATTGGATATTATGAATAACATAGAGCCGCCATAGGATCCCAGCGGGCTCCAAAGAGAATACAATACTACGTAAGAGCGGGCTCAGCGATTCAAAATACTGACATATGAGTACACAATTTGTTTTCTCTTTTCCTCTCGAGCTAAGTGCTATGGATAATGAGGTCTCGCTCGCACGCTTTGTATATCTATTGAGAGTAGCGAAAAATTCTAAATCTATGGCTAGATCCGATAGGTAGGTACTTTCTTCCGTGCACGCTTAGATTGTGGAATGATCTCCCTGCCTGGGTTATAGCAAACGCACACAGTATGGGGTTCTTCAAAAGGGGTCTTGGCAGGATTTTTAAGGGTCAGCAGTGCGAGTGTAGCGCCTCTGGTGTTACAAACGTCCATATGCTACGGTGACCACTGGTTGGCCGTATGCTTGGCTGCCACCTCAGTGTTTTAAACAAAGAGCTCTTCAAAAAACTTACCGTCATACATAGATTCGAAATTCACTAAAAGCAAAGCAATAACTTTCATTTCAGTAGGTATTCATTACGAAGTGCTCTCGTTGAATGGCATACAGCGGACGGGTCTAGACGGCAACACGACGGCGACGCTGACATGACGGCGGAATTGGCGTGGCGCGATGGTACCGACTGAGAACTGACGTAAATGTCACTTCTCGAACTAGATTTGTACCTACTCTGGAACGTTTTGGCAATTTTACACTAATATAATTATACGCTATACTATTATTATTATAACTTCAGACACATTGTATGAATGGGCTCAACTTAAGAACGGCAGTCTTCTCCAAACTGGTGCTTGGGCATTATTATCCGTCTAAACTCTAATCCCACCCTGTTCTATCGAGTAATTCTGTTAACAGAACTACAGGTAATTTTTTTCGTCTAATACCACCTGTTCTGTTATCAGAACTACTGGTAATTTTTCTTCCATTAGTTCTGTCCACAGAACAAATGGTAATACTCTAGGTAGGTAGATATAGCAAAAGAATAACTAAAATTACTCAATCGCAGAATTCGTGCTAAATGTGGGTAGATGTACCTATTAGAAATGACCGAGTCTTATTCTTAGACATAAAAAGAAAGGAAAGTGATTATAACGCAGTGAACTGCAATTTTTTTTGTTACTTTAGAAACTCCACAAAAGCTTCTATCATGGTTCCACCACTTTATTCGGACAAGACTACTTCGATTTACGACTGTAGGTAGGTATATGTGGGTAACAACAAATTTTGGTCCAACCAAAATTTGACTTGGATTCATAACCGCTTACAGAGCCATTCTGCGAATGCGACACTACTGCGATTACGGAGTTATGCGGAAGAGACAATCTACAACCGGGAGATTTTTGAATAAGACCTCGAACCAAAGATACAACACAACAACTGCAAAGAAGCGGCAGTTTGGTTCCGTCGGGGTGTCACTGCGTCCTCCACAAAGACCATTTAAATAAGAAATTACAATAACGTAAATTATTTTTTATTTCAACCATCTTTATACGTTTTATAAAACATACCAAAAAGTACTCATAATATAACATATTTTATTCATAATCATAATTTAAAACCATACATAATTTTATATAGGTATTTCATAGTTTTATTTTTGTTTAAAATAAGTTATCTGAATGTTGACAATACATCGATCTTCAGCATTGTTAAAGAAACCTTTTTGTTAAGTACATCCGTGTAGGATCGGCAACGCAAGTGTAGCATGGTGCAAAACTAGACAACTGGTGTTCCAAACGTCCACAGGTGACCACTTTCCATGAGATGGGCCGTGAGGTCTGCCACCTCAGTGGTACTTATAAAAAAAGTAAGCCTTTTACTGCACAATCTGGCGAAGGTGAGACGGCCAACGCCATCTAGCGAATACCGGTCAAACTAATACGATACTATAAACCCTACACAGCTCCAAACCAAAACAAATTATCACATGGTTAAAAGATAAAACGAGCAAAAATGCTGTCTAATACAATTTTGTATTTTGCTGATATTGAAAAAAACTGCGTTAGTCACTTAGCAATTTTGTGCCTTTGTACAATTTGCGAAGACTATCCCATGCAGATGCTATTTTCGCAGGTGAAAATCACTTGAGTGTAGCCAGTCGTTTACTACTCATGCCATTAGTGGCTACCGTTTGCTGGCTTTCCCAATTTATTAGTCTACCATGGCACATCTAATAGAAAGGATCCACTTATCCACCTCACAGCACCTCTTAGTTCTGAATATATTTACTCGACTGCGCGACACAAAAAAATTATGCGATAACCATTTAATTTCTTCGATAATCATCCATTAAACTACTTCCAGTAGATCTCTTCAAGGGATTCAATTCAACTACTGTATGTTTTTTTTTATCGTGAGGTAAATCCGTCATGGATGCTATGCTAGACTCTTACCAAGTAAAAACCACACATTCCCTACCTAATGCCTACAGTTGGAAGCCCCGGGTAAGCCCTCATAAGGATATCCCCAGGATTCCCAACTGACCTTGGCTACCAATGCTGCCTCACCTAGGAGGTTCTGGTCTTTGGGGAATTGTTCGGGTGTTAATACAAAGTGTACTGTATGTTAGCAGCACCATTCCTTGTGTTACCCTAAATATATAGGAATATAATGTGTCGAAACATAAAGAAATTCTCACAGATAGTGGCATTTTTAGAGATTCACTCTGTTTTGCGAGATAAATAGAATAAATAAATAAATATTCACGGACATCTCACACAACGCTATCTGATCCCAAAATAAAGCTAGGAATAACCTGCTTGTGTAAGGGTATCAGACCATGCATATTAATACTTATATACTTTTAAATATACATACATACATATTATACATAGAAACACCCAGACTTTTGAGACAAACATTTATGGGTCACACAAATATTTGTCTCCGGTGGGAATCGAACCCACGACCTCCAGCGCCGCAGGCGGTATCACTACCGACCGCGCCACAGAGGCAGTCGACCGAGAATCGAGATCGACCGAGTCGAGATTACTTAAGCAAGACCTACAGTCAGCAACTGTACCGAAACATAAAATTACAGAATCGAGGCACAGTTCACAATTATTTTCCAGTGAAACTGCAACAATCTAAATATATTTTAGATGGTTGCATTTTCACTGGAATCCTTAGTAAGTAGGTACAGAAAGTTTCTAAAAATAATTAAGATTCTGTGGAGTTTGATTTTAAAAGGTGAAGCATTTCTTGAGTATTGAAAATCATTTTGTGATACCATCCTGTCTTTTAAACTTAAATTAATCACCTAGAACTGCCATAGCCATCTCTTTTGATATACAATCCGACATACTATTTCTTTTTTCCACTTCCTGATCATCATTTGACCACCAACTTTCATCATCATCTTGTATAAAGCAAAGAAATAAATCATCTTCATAAGTTGGAAAATAATACTCAGGTTGGTCCCACTTTTCCTTAGATAAAACCCAATGTTTCATTTCTTTAATGTGCTTCTCCAAATTTTTCGAATCATCAAATTTTGTTTCGCAAGACAAACACTGTTTTAGATGTATCTGCCGACGAATATAGTTTACAATTTTTATTTTATGATAGAAATCCTTACCATCAGTTGCTTTTTCGAAAGAGAATTCATGCTGCTCTTTCATATGATCTAACATTTTATCATACTCCATTTCAGTATGGTCACAAAAAAGGCAACTTATCAAGGGCCCGTTTTCTTCAGTCCATTTGGACCACTCGGGATCGCTATCAGCGTTAGAATCGTTATCACAGTCTGCGGGTTTCTTTCTAGTGTTGTAACTTTTGTATGGTTTATGATTCTGTTCAACCTTTTTATCGCCAATGTAGTTGACTAGATAATATTTATCATATTCTTTGATGTCTGGGTTAATTCTTTTATGTCCTTTCTTACGCATATGCTCTTTAAGTATAGTGCGATCTTTAAAGTTTCCTTCACAATAAATGCATTGTAATTTTTCTAGTTTTGCACTAATTATATCTATCAATTCATCTATGAATATTAAGTTCTCTGGTTTAGCGATGTGAAAGTTATGTTTCTCGTATAAATGATTCAGATAGCTCGCTCTGGTCGTAGTTGAAATATTCCTACAGAAGAGACATTCTCTTACATAGTTTGTGTCTTCCCTTTCAAACTGGTGCCTTTCTAACAGTTTCTCTAGCCTAGTCTGCACAAGGTTTGAACGTAGTTCGTTGTCCTCTGGTAAAACATCACTCAGTAAGTAGTACTCTTCATTCTTAGACTTTGTACCATCTGGTTTGCTGTCAAGTAGCATTGTGGTGCAGAAATATGGCAAGCTTTGATCTGTAATTTTAAAAAAATCGACATTACTTTTAGTACTTACCTATATTACAAGTAAGATATCTCATATTGACACAAGTATATATAAATACTAGCTGATGCCCGCAGCTTCGCTCACATAAAGTTTCTTCCCGTGGGAACTCATTCCCGGGATAAAAAGTAGCCTATGTGTTATTTCAGACTATAATGTATCCCTGTACTAAATTTAAACCCGATCCATTCAGCGGTTAGAGCGTGAAAGAGTAACAAACATCCACACTCACAAACTTTCACATTTATAATTTATAATATTAATATAAGAAGTAAGATTTGTGACATACTCACACAACATCATCTAGATCAAATTAAGCTAATATAAGCATAAGGGATCTAGACGACTGATAGACATACTTATACATGTGTAAATACATAGGTACTTAATATACATAGAAAACACCCAAACTCCGAATAAACATTTGTGGATCACACATATATTTGGACCAACCCAGGACCTCCAGTGTGACAGGCGGTTGCACAACTGACTGCACCACAGAAGCAGTCAAATAAAATATAATATACCTAGTTGATTTTTTTTTATATTTAGCTCGCCAAATTGACGTCGCCACCAGCCTGATGGAAGGCCGTGGCGCATCTAGTGATTGGGAGCCTTCATAACAGGTTTGGAGGAGAGACTGTGGTCTAGCCTCCAAGCCTTTTGTATGAACCTAAAGGTTCTTTCTAACTTCCTAGCCCATTACATGTACCTACTTATATCTGTTTGACTAGATACAGGAGGTATCGGTGAGGTTCTTTTAGCCCCTTGAAAATCTCCATTAAAAATTTTATGAAGAACTTAGCACTCCTTTTGCATCTGGATTACACATATGACGTTCAAGTAATTTGATCAAACAGGCTGGTTCCAACAGTTTAATTAAATTGGCATGAATGTCTGTGGCGAAATTTGATCAAATTTAATGAGCAATCAAATGGCTTGAAGAAATATGAATTTTCGTATTTTTATTTGATCAAACAGTTTGATAAAACATTTTTGATTAGAAATTTGAGGGTGTGTGTCGTGAGCCCTCAGTTGTTCTTGTTGCTGCGGAAGTGTTCCTATGCAGACGTATTGTATTGCACAATGTCACGAACTCACGACAATCGAACCACGGTGTATTATTATTATTCTTACAAATATATCAAAATGAATCCTGTTTATGAAACATAAAAAATAAAGATTACCATAACAGAGACAAGCGCAATGCTGCTTATTGTAAACTTGTAGAAAAACTTAAAGAAATAGAACTGAACGCAAACCGGGACCTAGTCCCAAGGAATCTCAAAGTTGCGCTTAATCTTTTATGTGGTGATATAGACTTTTGCAAAATAGTGTCTTTATTTTCAATTAATGGACTGACTAACGACAAAAGCTTTAAATATGTTTCCTCATTGGCAATTCGTTCGCAAATAATCTCCAAGTCTTTAGGAGTAAATTTTCATTCATTCATCAAGTTTATATGCGAATATTCATCTCTTTTCATGAGTCACTCTTTACACCACACTGTACGATTTTTTTTTCCTATTCTGGGCCTTCAAAGCAAAAACTAAGCTAACTATTGCTAAAGCGTCGTCTATAGATGTTTTTAAAGAAGCACAACCACTCTTTGCCCGCTTCGATACTGAACTGATACCGCTTCAAGCCTGCATAAAGGTGTGTGGTCGCTTGAAACATCATGCCAATTTGATTAAACTGTTGGAACCAGCCTGTTTGATCAAATTACTTGAACGTCAATGGCGGCCAATACACACACACTTCACCTTTAATTTTTTTTAGTCCCACATAATAAGGCAATTGCTTATTGCCATCACACTAATAGGAATCCATAAATATTGTGCCATGATAGCCAAATGCTAGAATGTAGGTACTGTATGTATTAAGCTTAAAGAATCAAAGTCCTTACTTGTGATTCCTATGTGACTGCAACATGAACATTTTCCAAATATAACACAGCTCTGTCATACCAAGGCACAACCTTAGATTACAGTGACAACTTCCCATTCGAATTTAGTGGAACTTGGTGTAGAAAATAGTACTTAAGTTTTAAATTTGGTAAAGCTTAGTGTAGAAAAGTGAGAAGTATTTTCTATATCAAGATTCACCAAATTTGGATGGACAGGATGTAGATACTAACCTTTAAACCTGTGGGTCCAGTATCGCAAGTATTCCTTCAAATCAGCTATTTGATTAACATCTGCTATTACGAGACGATGTATCATGAATAAATGTGTCAGGAGCAGCTTTTCCTGCTCCGGTAAAGTAAACTTTTCATCACATAACATGCAAGAACATTCCACCAACTCATCGCTTTTGAAAATCGAAGGATTCTCTTTCTTTTGATGTAGGGTCAGTGGGCCAAAGAACTCTTTCTCTTTGACTGACATTTTTTGAGCACCAAGCAAAACAAAACTAGTTATTTCACTTCGATTTTAATAAAGATATTGAACCGTTCTGCAGTTTACACAAGTCACAACAAAAGTAAAAATCCGAATACAGCACAGCACTGACACTGACACTTGACTTTGACACATTTGACAGCTTTTTTATAATTTGTACTTTCCATAGTATCAGGACATAGCTGAAGCCACGCTGCCTCGTCATTGGTAATATTTGCAGTCATCAAGGTTATAAGTTCAAGTTTCGGTCCTCTACGTCCCGTGTTAATCAAGTCGAGCCCTAGGTCAAAGTCAATAAGTCTTACCCTTATCGCAAATGTCTACCGATTGTATCGTGGACGGGCGGAGTTGTTAAAGTGAGTGCAATAACTTGGTACTAGGTATACAAGTCCATTTTATGAAAACTAACCGCATGCAGCAAAACGGTGCGGGTCAGGTGCCGTGTAGCATGATGAATATGCTGTAACCTGGAGGATGCCGTCAAATAGAGAGTGGTAAGAAGTTCATGCGTTCCGCATTGGCATTATGCGTTCGAGTGTGGAGTCGCTCACGACTGCTCACGAAGGTGTTGGCAGTAGGTACTATAGCATTGCAGCATTGTAATATGCCCAAATCATTTTTATTATTATTTTATCTAACACGCCTAATACAGGTACTGTCCCGTATAGCCTTGTTTGTTCAGGCATGGGCGCATGGGTTGCTTGCAATGGCAACCGAGACTAGTCTCGGTTGCCATTGCAAGCATATCATTCCTTTTGAAGCACGGAAACGCTCCGAGGACCAGTCAAAGCAAAAGGTGTAGTGATCGTAAAACAAAGCCAGGGGATCAACGAGCATTTCCTTCTCATCGCTAGTCTCCGTGTTTTGTTTGAAATAGAAGGAGGCTACTAAATATTATAAATGTGCAAGTTTTTAAAGATGTTTGTACTCAATTACTCAATCACACTCAAACGGCGTATAACAGATTTGTTAGAAATTTGGTAGGTAGGTACATGGATAGATTATAGTCTGGAGTATCTTTTACTATTTTAAATGAAAAGCTAGAACGGTAACCGAATTCTACAAGGGGGACGCCACCCGCAAGGAATCATCTGCTGGTAGATAATGAAACAAGATGTAGGTAATTTTTTCAAGTAGGTATGTTCTTTCTCTATTGATTGATGTGTATTTATTACCATAATGAAACTTTACAGATAATTATGTCTACCTACAGTAAGTAGATATGTACAGAAATTATAATAGGAACATAATACATTTTTATTAGACTACTAAATTATTTTATTTTATTTAATAAAATATAAACTACCTACTTACTTTATTGCTAGCATAATTAAGTAAATTCACGTTTAATGATAGGTAGGTACATTGCTTATTATAACACTTAGTACCTACATAGGCAGTGGCTCTGAGAAAAGAATGGACTTTTCAAACATAATTTACAGTAATGTACAAAGGCGTCGTATAATGACTTTTCAAAGATCGTCAGAGTTAGGTATTCACATCGATAAGCATTATCTTTGTAGACGTTTATTACATTGTCATTCATGAAGTTGTATAATAATGTTTAAACTAACACAAATTGTCCAATTCATTACAATTATTATTGGGTGTTTTGGTCTATCTGGCCTGGCCACGAAGACTTGAGTGCAGAGTTTGCAAGTGACGCGCATGAAACAAATGAACCTACACGCGGTCTCAATGCTTTACCGCGATACAAAGCGGCGCACTGGCAGATGCAGTTTCGCAAATTGAGCGGCGACAAACAAAACCAAATTTCTTTAGACGACTAACATCTTTACAGATTCTATACTTAGGAGGTACTAGCCACTATTATAAATAACAACAATTTTACATGACTAACACTGGGGGAGACACGAGAGAGCACCCAATCATATCCCTTGATTAAAGCTTTCTGAATCTGTAATTTATTTTATATAAAAAACATGTAGGTATAACAGTTAGGTTAGGTTAGGTTATGAAAATCAACCGCCATTAATCAAAACATCTAAAGCATAAGTTCAAAAATGTACCTAATCAAAGTTTGTATAGACCACAATATACACCATGCTTAGCTACATTAAATTTCTCTTTAATCTCTTCTTGCCCTCCTTCCAATGAATTAAAAATGTCTTGTTTAAAATATGAATTACTTTTGAGGCACAGGAGTCACTTTGCATGACGCCATAATTAACTGAATACGCTTGACCGCGCGCTGCTCAAGCTCCGCTGACACGTGCCAATTAGATAAAGTAGTGGCCAGGTCATTAATACCTGTGATGTTTCCAACACTTGAGCACGTTGTCGAACCTCCAAAACGCTCATAGCCTGGTTAAGTCCGTGGGTAGGCCTAACGACCTTGACGCGTTACAAAACACGCGTCCTTCAGGGAGTGTCATACTCTAGTTCGAATGACGTTTCCTCGATGGTCGTTACCTCGATGTCTCTAGCTCGATTGTACACTTCACCGATGGGTCGTTTCACCGAAAGGTCAATACCTCGAAGGATCAATTCGTCGATGGGTCTTTTCTTCGATAGTACATTTGATCGAAGGATCGTTACCTCGAAATATACACAACAAAATTATGTGACTTTTCCATTCCAAAATAAACGACGATATACCAAATCAGAATGACCGATGTAAAGCAGCCCGCATCCAGCGCTTTAAAAAAAGGGACACTGCCCACCCCGACTCGGATAGGTTAGGTTAGAAGGCTAAGGCGGGAGCGGAGCGGAGCGGAGCTCCCGCATTAGCCTTCGTGGTTATTTTTTTTTTATAACCACTCATACAAGGATTGTCTGCTCCAATCCTGAAGTTCCAAATCCAAAATGTATGTGTGGTTATAAAAAAAATAACCACGAAGGCTAATGCGGGAGCTCCGCTCCGCTCCGCTCCCGCCTTAGCCTTCTAACCTAACCTATCTGAGTCGGGATGAGCAGTGTCCCTTTTTCCAAATTGCATAGCGTTATAATATTGATGACTTTTCGAGGTAACGACCCTTCGATCAAATGTACTATCGAAGAAAAGACCCATCGACGAATTGATCCTTCGAGGTATTGACCTTTCGGTGAAACGACCCATCGGTGAAGTGTACAATCGAGCTAGAGACATCGAGGTAACGACCATCGAGGAAACGTCATTCGAACTAGAGTATGACACTCTCCTTCAGGCTAGGAAATATAACTTATTTTAGTTGTAACAAGCTAATACTTTCATTTATTCAAAATCGAAGAAAACCCATTTATAGGTGTATATCTGTATATTCTTCATAATGTTGGCATAGGTATCTTTTTTATTTCGCGTCGATAAAAATTGTAGTCATAAAATGCATTCATCTAAAAATTTGGGGGTGACTCTATGATCGTTTTACACAGTATGTGTTTAAAATAATATACAATTTACAACAAAACCATATTTTGACACACATCTTGTAGATTAACAATCTATTTTTGGCTATAATTTTCCGTCTACTTATGCAGACCAAAGACGCTTTCATTTGCACCTCTTTTTCGTCATTTTCTAAATCAGATCCCTTTAGGGTTAATACTGACTGATGTGTTATAAAGACGGTAGTACAGTCCTACTGGTTTACCCGAAAGAAATTTGTACTTAAGTTATACCAAAGATAATAGGTATAATAGTATTACATACAGATCGGCAACTCCCTGCCTCCCACTGAGTAAGCTTCCCCATCCCTCCACCAAATTTGATGTGTCTATTGCCGTGTCAGTACTTGAGATAGTGTCACTGCGTTGCATTACGTACCTTCGTACTTTGGGCTATTGCTTTGGTTTAATTTGTGTTTGGCCAAGGGTAGATTTAAAAAAAAAGTAGGGGAGACCGGGTACAAAAGTAACACTTTACACTTTTACCTTGATTTCTGGCTAAGTATTATTTTTATCATTAAATGAATATATCCATGTATAAATTTAGTTTATGCTCTTTGCACTGGTAACTCAATTTATTGTATAATGGTATGCATTATAAGAATAATAGGGGGTTTAAAAAAAATCGTCACTTGTTACTTTCGACCTCGTAGGCAGGTCGAAAGTAACACGTTGTGGGTCGAAAGTAACAAGGAAAGAGAGTAGCTAGTGAAACAATATTACACGTTAACTCAACAAATTATTTATTCACGAACTCTGTAATAATAACACCAACAAACATCGCTATTTTTAAAGGCTGACAAATTATTAATTAACCCCATACTCGGCTGGACTATGTATGTTTAAAAAATTGATTATAATTCGTGATATTTAGGCACTAAAGACGTTTAGAAAAATATAATAAAACTCACTTTCAGTTTGATGTCAGTTATTTTAATTGTATTCCTGGTTGCACATGATACACAAAATTTAACCTTCAAATTTGAGCGTATCTAGAAAAATACATTGCCAAAGATACAAACAATCAAATTAAATATGAAAAATAAGAATTTTTCATATTTAATCTGATTGCTCTCTGAGCGCTCTATTTAGTAAAATAGAATAAAAATTATAATTGTCTGGATAATTTCAAAAATAATCACTTAATCGTTGAGAGATAAACACAAATCGTCGTCCTTGGGGCCCCGGAATTGCTGTGAAGCACCGTCAGGTCGACGGTGTAAGAGTTACGTAGAACTCCTTCTTAGGCAAACGATGGAAGTTGCTCAGCACTTCTAGTAAATGATCCCAGAGCACGTGGCCTTTGGTGGAATGTTAGCCAAACATCATCCCAACAAGGCGGGATCGGGCAATTTCTGTGGCCGCCTTTATGGAGCGCAAACATAGGCAAATGTACGTTCTCAGCGTATTGCATCGTATTATCATGAGGCTGCGCTCCACACATTGGTGGAGTGCACGGCGTGGGCGCAACAGCGCCACGTCCTCATGGCAGGTCTGGACGTGGACACTGACTGACTGAGCTGACGTGTCTTCGCCCAAGACTATCGGCCTCCATGACCGGGGCTGAGGATGGTGAGGGGCTGCTCAAACTGCAAACATTATATTTTTTTTAGCACCATCTTTAAATTATTTTCAGCCGCTTTACGATACACTTCCGCGTTGGTAGTTCCTCGTGCGGTAGTTCTTATGCGTTATCGCGGCATTCTGTTGAAGTAAAGATAGTCATAAAAATATAATATAAGTACTGAAATCATTACGGGGACAAAAGTAACATGTTACTTTTGTA
The DNA here is from genome assembly GCA_933228765.1 of Miltochrista miniata. NCBI lineage: Eukaryota > Metazoa > Arthropoda > Insecta > Lepidoptera > Erebidae > Miltochrista > Miltochrista miniata. Next base: position 22,871,945 of record OW121767.1, on the reverse strand, counting down.
CCCATAGGCCTATGTTACTTTTGTACCCTTCCTCATTTTTGTTAAAACGTGTAATATAATCTTAAAACGGAACGAGCCAGACAAAAACGAATTTAAACAATTTACAATGAATCTAATCAAGAGTGGTTATGCAAACATTCAGATTTCTATCATCCTGTTACGACTACGTAAACACTAAACAAAAAAACTTCGAAAAACTTACTTTCGAGTTGTGAAAACACATTTTGTCCTGTCACACAACTTCACAGCGCGCGGCGCACGCACCGACTACATGTGAGTGAGGAGGGCGCTCTCGGGTATCATTTGACGGCGGCGAAGCGAATTTTCGCCCCTTGGATAAACCTAGAGAGCATTTGTTACTTTCGACCCGCCGTTACTTTTGTACCCGGTCTCCCCTACCTAGGTACATACATGAGATTGCGTTCTGTTCCTTATTATTTTGTTTCCATAGCTAGTGTTCTTAGTATACTCACACACACATTCAAGCTTGATGCAAGCATTCCCATTACATTATTATTAGTGTGGGTGAAAACTAATATTTTTGTATGGATTTTCCGCCCTGTGGTTATACTTAGGCATTTTAGTATTCTTTTCTCCGGGAACGATCCGGGAACTTGATATAGACTTACGGCATTAATATTCAGTACAACGGCACTTCCGATTGGTCATGGGACAATCGGAAGTCACAGATATTTACATGTTGTTGTGTTTACACAACAGTTAAATCACAAATTAGAGATAGTACAGATGGAAACCTACATACTAAATTCGCTGAGGCTACGCACACATAGACAATGCCCACTAAGTTCACAGACACGAGGTCAGGCGGTTTCAGCCAAATTTTCGATACTGTTTGTGCGCGAGTGTGTGTAGCAGAGGGTAGGTGTAAAAAAAAAGAACATATATGAGTTTTCCATCTTACTATCTCTAATTTGTAGTCAAATGCTCTGCTAGTTCTTTTTCTAGAAATCTAATTGTTTTGTACATCTTGACCTCTTAAAAAAACGTTCTGTTTTAATTCTCATCGTCGCAAATTGCATTGGTATCTACATATAAAATATTGTACGGAACCGAATTCCCATTACTTATAGCTACAACTTGAATGGAATACTTTTTGCCGGCTTTTAGTCCAACAATCTTATGTGTGATGACTCGAGCTCTGAAAATAAACAATGGAGATCATTATTTTGTGCCTTGAGGACCAGGTAAAAGACATCGTCCAGGTATAGATCTGGACGAAATCTTTTTCACCTAGAGCCTGGGGCCCAGGCCATCTTTGCCTGCGTGCGTTACTAAGTAGGTACTCCAGTTACAGCAAAGAAGGTGGCGTCGCGCGTCGGTGGTCTATTAAAGGAGTTGATAATTGAGAAAGCATCCTCCATAATGATGCTGAAAGAAATAGCTAAATCACAGCTAGAGCTGCTTCCAGAAGCCATTCAAACCTCTGTGGTCCAAAGTTGAACTACATAACATACATAGTCGTAACTTTATCCCCGAAAGGGTACGCAGAGACATTATTAAACACATACATGTCATCATTTGATTTTGCCCCACGTTATAGGTAGTAAGTTTATTCATCAAATCAGCCTACGGCAGTCGACTGCTGGACGTATACCTCTCCCAATTTACGCACAACACACGGTCATGCGCCCTCCGCATCCAGTCCCAGCCTGCGATCTGTGAGGCTGTGAGCTTATTGCCCTGTTGAAATGAAGAAGCGCAGGTTGTGACTACCTGCTGCAGCAACTGTTGAAAAGTTTTATGCTGCTCCTTTTAAAGGCATTCAACTTGGCTTAATGACTGCAATGTCATGTTATTGGTAAGTAACTGACACCAACGACTTAACGTGATTTTTTCGCTGTACCAGGCTGTGAATATACATAGAGCAACTTCACGGCGTTTCTGAACATGGAAACATAATATTAAGAACATTGTGTAATGGTGTGAACTCACGTTTCCTGCACATTATCTATGCACTGCTCTTGTGAAGTCGGGTTTCGAGCTAACCAGCACGTGTTAACGCTTCCTAGTTTTATTTCTAGTGCCATGATGCAGTATCTGAAAAAAAAAACAGATTATGTACACGTTCGGCTTCTATTTTCTAGGGAGTTTGTTAAAAAAAATTGTGACGCGATAAAATACTGATTGCTCTCTTCATAGCCTGTTGCTCTGAACTTACAAATAGATAAAATTCTCTAGACTTATTTTTTAGCGGTTCTTTAGCATCTTTCGTAGAACATGATGCAATGTTTTATTTTTAAAATATGTATTCAATGTAAATTCATACATTAGATTCCCGTCTAAAACTCGAACTATTTTAGTCAAAAAACCGCACCACTTTGACGCACTAACCGCGGCATGGCTTGCGGCATATTACCACAGAATAACGAATAGTTCTACCTACGTGTGCAATTACATTGTAAGTTTCGTGTTTCGTGGTAAACAAGAAACCCAAAGTTCCGTAATGTCTGCTTAGGCAAAAGTACATAATTTTAAAATCACACCTATAGGTATTGCTTCAAGGTAGAGGCCTACATTTCAAAGGAAAGATGCTCAATGATCGTTCGTAGAACACTGATTTACCGGAGGTACCTACGAGTGCTTCAACAAAAGTATAGAAGTAATATTTGACTGCCTCTGTGGCGTAGTCGGTAGTGATACCGCTTGCGGCGCTGGAGGTCCTGGGTTCGATTCCCGGGTCGGTCCAAATATTTGTGTGATCCACAAATTTTTGTTTCGGAGTTTGGGTGTTTTCTATGTATAACTAGCTGATGCCCGCAGCTTCGCCCGCGATGGCGCTGTATGGGAAAAATGATTTTCCCGCTTTTCTGCTGAAATTTTTCCTGAATTTTCTTTTCTATAAACCTCACGGAGCCCGAGACCTATCCAACGAATGCAAAACCGTGGAAATCGGTTCGTGCGTTCTGGAGTTATAGCGTCAGGAAGGAAAACCCGACTTATTTTTATATAATAGATATGTATGTATTTACAAATATATAAGTATGTTTATCAGTCGTCTAGATCCCATAGCACAAGCTTATATTAGCTTAGTTTTGGCTAGATGATGTTGTGTATGAATCTCCACAAATATTTATATTTATTTATTTATTCATTTAATTAAGAAGATACACTCGTACCTGATGACATCTGTGGCGTTGTGAGTAGCCGGCAAGAAAGCCACGTCGACGGATCTGCAAGACCGTCGAGGTTTTAGTTCGCGGACTGTTCGGCCGTCTTCAGACAGCTCTGGAGCGGATACACCCCATCTGGTTGTCGAGGCTGTCAGCTAGAAAATACACAGTCGGCTAAAATAATAGCTGGAGCGTAAGTAAGTAGTTACTGAACTAGCTGGTTGCCAACTTTCAGAAAATTGCTTTCGTGGCAGAGAAACTTTCTTTCGTAATCGGAAAAACAGTTCTCTCTTCCAATATCTTTGCCTCCACCTGATCGAAAGTGATCAGTGTGATCACCGTAGCCAGCGGACGTTTGCAACCCAAAGTCCCAAACGGTGCTATACCTTCTTGCGCTGCTGACTCTGTTAGTCGATCAGTGCTGTGCTGACAATGGACATTCTCCCGAGTTTTTCCAAAGTTAACAAAGCAACTGCCTTAAAAACTCCTATAACGATTTCACACTCAACTTTGTTATCAAAATAAACCTGCACTAAAATTCGTTTGCCTCGATTCTCCAGCAACGGTAGATCAGTGTTTGTACTCTTTCAATCTTATTGATGCATTCTGGTAAAAATAGGAGTGAAACACCATGAAACATACCTCAATTCCAATAGCATTGTCTCTGTCCCGCCGACTGGGTGTCACTTTGATCACGTATCTAATTCGGGTCTCTTCGGAACTGGAATCGAACTGGATTGAGCCCTCGTCACTTGTCTCTTGAATGGAGGAAGTTGGTATGGGTGCTGGCACGAAAAACTTGGAATAAGGATCTGGAAAAAAAATTGTGATATTCAATTCAACCTTTTCCAAGACTTAGGATTCTGTATTCACCGCTAAAAAAGCTCTATTTGCTGCAGCACCGTTATTTCAGGGCACATCTCTGAAAGAATAGGAATCCTTGGTGTTGACATTTCCAGTGACGTTCAGTGCCGTAATCATTTGGAGGACAAGGCCAAGGAGGCGTCTAAGAAGATTGGAGTGCTCAACAGGGCGCGGCGGTATTACCTACCTTACCGCGGCTCAAACACTGCTTCTCCATAAGTTGCAAGTGCGGCCGAATATGGAGTATTGCGGTCACCTGGGCACCTGAATATCAGCTTTGTCCATTTGACTCGGCACAAAAACGATCTATGAGAGAGGTCTACAGTGACCACCAGTCCAACTGGAGGACCGTATGGTTATCTGCCACCTTTACGGTATAATATATTTTATTAAGTCACATTCGATATCAGACACAGTGACAGAATGAAGGCACAGTAAGCTTATTCACTTACCTATATTTCTGACCAAATGCAGTCTTTTGCCATTGACTATAACTTCCACGTCGACAGCTCCCCCACACGTTGACATTGTCAGCCAAACACCACCACCAGATCCCACGGTAGACTGCAAGAAGACGAAGTACTGTTAGTACATTATTACCAATTCATGGCCAGTAGGGTCATCACACATAATACGTCGGGTAAAAAAAATTTTTCAATAAAAAATAAAACCGACTTCCAACAAACCCTGAAAAATAAAATTTACTTAGCACAAAGTAAAATGTATTTTGATTTATCTGATTTTATTCAATATCATATTGAAGTCGGCGCCAAGTAAACCCATAGGTTTATGTAGGTATTATTCATGGCACCAACTTCAATACTATATTGAATAAAATCTGATAAATCAAATTCATTTTACTTTGTGCTAAGTAAATTTTATTTTTCAGGGTTTGTTGGAAGTCGGTTTTATTTTTTATTGAAAAATTTTTTTATCATTATTTTAAGTGACGGGTGAACCGAAAAATATATCTATCTAGGTAAAAGTTTTCATCAATACAAATCAATCAAGCCCAAACACAAGGTAGCTGCTGTAAATCGTTAAGGATTTCCCTCAACTGTCTTTCGGTTCCATAATCAGATCGACTCCAGATATTCATTAAATTGTACTACATTAAAGCACTGAATTAAAAAGTTAACAAATGCACTGGTTGTCCCTACAATTTTCGGTGGTTGCCCTCGATTTCTCCTGGATCCCATCATCAGATCCTGATCTGATTAAAATAGGACCACCTCAAAAGTAAACCCTATTCAAGAAAGAAAACAATTTAAATCCGTTTATAATTGACGGAAATATCGGTGAACATACATAAAAAATTGAGAACTTCCTGTTTTTTGAAGGCGGATCTATCAATCTAGGTGCAAAGTTCTCATCAATACAAATCAATCAAGCCCAAACACAAGGTAACTGCTGTAAATTGTTAAGGAATGCCCTCGACTGTCTTTCGACTCTATCATCAGGTCGACTCCAGACCTTCATTAAAGTGTAGAACATTAAAGCACTTAATTAAAAAGTTAAGAAGTGCACTAGTTGTCCCTACAATTTTCGGTGGTTGCCCTCGTTTTCTCCTGGATCCCATCATCAGATCCTGACCTGGTGAAAATGGGACCACCTCAGAAGTAACCCTTATTCAACAAAAAAATAAATTTTGAAATCCGTCTATAATTGACGGAAATATCGCTTAACATACATAAAAAAAAATACATACAGACGAATTGAGAACCTCCTCCTTTTTTTGAAGTCGGTTAAAAATGTTCCAGTATTCCCAGTAGTACCACAGGTTTAATATATTCTAGTAGTACCTACTACTGTATAGTCTTACCAGTAGTACTATTGGGACGTTTAGTAGGCAGGGTTTTTATTTAATTTGTACTAATTTCACAGTTCTTTAAATCAAACATAGGAGTTGGAGGACATTTAAGCCTCTCATAGGGCAAATCCTACTAATCCTACTAATATAATAAATGTGAAAGTTTGTGACGATGTTTGGATGTTTGTTACTCAATCACGCTCTAACGGCTAAACGGATTGGGCTAAAATTTGGTACAGAGATACTCGTAGCTTATAGTCTGGAATAACACATAGGCTACATTTCATCCCGGGAAAATGTTCCCACGGAAGCGGGAACGGGTACCGAAATTCACGCGGGCGAATCCGCGAGCATCAGCTAGTAAGTTATAAGTGCCTAACTATTTTTATATGAATATACCTATTATTTAAAAACAAACTTACTTTAAAGTAAAACACGTTTCTTCCCCGAATGTCCACTTTGCTGGGTAGATTTTCTCGAAGTCGTTTTGCGGTGGAACTCCGTGGGCGTACACTTCCCGTGGTCAATAAAGATCCCGAACGACGATCACTCGCCACTCCGAAAATGCTCACGAAATAGGTCTGAGGATAAAAAAGTTCCCTTTGTTGCCCTTGGCACTACCGCTTGGCACTACCAGTAGTGTCACGGGAAATTTTAATTTCCCGTGACACTACTGGTAGTGCTACGGGTAATTATACATTGACGTTGACATTACCATTTGCCAGTAGTGCCACGGGAAATATTATTCCCGTGGCACTACTAGCAAATGGAGTGCTAAAACAAATGAAGATCGGCAAAACCAATTTAGATCGGCGAAACAAATGAATAGCGAGGAAACAAATGAAGATCGGCAAAACAAATGAAGATCGAAAAGACAAATGAAGACCGATAAAACATATGCAGACAATAAAACAAAAGACTATAAACAATTTGATAACATCAAAAAAATTTTGCAGTCATATTTTGTGATCTAGATGCAATTACCATTCAAAAAAATAGATGCAAGCAATTCTCCACATTAATGACACTTATCTAAAAATGTGCTTTTAGGCGTTTATAAACATCACTGATCATGAATACGTTACAAATAAATAAATATTATGCATGTTCATCGTATCGCACACACCACAACAAGCGACGCGGCATAGAGTGGGGGATCTCCAATGTCTTGGAAGACTTGGACTATGCTGATGATATATGCCTACTCAGTCACACGCATCGAGACATGCAGTCCAAGCCGGATGACCTCAGCAGGGAGGCGAGCATTAAGGGACTCAAGATAAACACACGGAAGACCCAAGATATGCGATCTGGAGTGAGAAATAGCACACCATTACGGATTGGTGCAGAGGATGTGGAGCGCGTCCACAAATTTACTTACCTTGGAAGTGTCGTGTCAGAATCCGGAGGTACTGAAGAGGACATCATTTCACGCATTGCCAGAGCTCGATCAACCTTTGCGCAGCTTCGACCTGTATGGCGGTCACGGAAACTAACGCGTCTAGTTAAACTCAAGATATTCCGGTCCAACGTTAAATCCGTCCTGCTATATGGGTGTGAGACGTGGAAGGTAACCAAAGTCATCTCGCGCCAGCTCTAGGTCTTTATCAACACCTCCGACTATCAGAAAATCTCCAACGAAGAACTCTTGAAGCGCTGCCATGAATATCCAATCCCCGAACAGGTAAAGCGCCGTAAATGGAAGTTGATTGGTCACACTCTCCGAAGGGATTCCAATCACATACCAAAACAGGCGATGGTTTGGAATCCTCAAGGAAAGCGCAAGCGTAGCCGTCCCAAACAAACCTGGAAGCGCACTGTGGCGGAAGAGGCGAAGAACGTCGGAAAGACCTGGAGTGAGATGAAACGTGAAGCCCAAGACCGAACGAGATGGAGAATCACTGTGGACGCCCTCTGCCCCATCCAAGGGACATAGGAGCTTAAGTCAAAGTAAGTCAATGTCCATAAGGTTGAAATTAGTTTAGACCTATTTTTTGTAATCTAGATGCGATAACCATTCAAAAAAATTGGTGCAAGCAATTCTCGACCTTATGAGCATGCATAATATCTAATTATTTTTTATGTTTTCGTGATCAGTGATGTCTATAAACGCGTAAAAGCACATTTTTAGGTAAGTGTCATTAAGGTCAATATTTGCTGGCATCTATTTTTTTGAATGGTAATCGCATCTAGATTACAAAATTTGACTGCAAGTAATTTTTGACCTTATCGACTTGCTTATAGTCCTTTGTTTTATTTATCTGCATTGTTTTGTCGATCTTCATTTGTTTTGCTGATTTTCATTTGTTTCACCGATCTTCATTTGTTTTTTTTTGATCTTTATTTATTTTGCCGATCCTCATTTGTTTGCAGATCTTCATTTTGTTTTGCCGATTCTCTTTTGTTTTGTCGATCATTATTTGTTTTACCGATCTTCATTTGTTTCACTGATCTTTATTTGTTTTACCGATTTTCATTTGTTTCATCGACCTTCGTTTGTTTCGCCGATCTTCATTTGTTTTGCCGATCTTCTTTTATTTTATCGATCTTCATTTGTTTTACCGATCGTCATAATGAGACCACGAGAGAACACGGTTGCTCTTGCTTTTGATATGTTTGGTATGTAGTAGTGCCATTGGTAATTGGTAGTGCCATGGGAAATTATACTACATGGATTTAATTAGCCAATAAGAACGGTAGTGTCACAGGAAAGTAAAATTTCCCGTGACACTACTGGTAGTGCCAAGCGGTAGTGCCACGGGCAACAAAGGAAAAGTTCACATTAGAATCAAAATCTAAAGCTGATAAAAAAAATATTATGTGAAGTCTGTGAAGTAAATAGTAGGTAGATATATCTATATCCATAGTATTCATACTAATACATATTATAAATTTGAAGAGGTTGTTTGTTTGTTTGTTCGAACGCTAGGATCTCAGGAACTACAGAACTACTGATTTTTTCAACACCTCATACCTTCATCATTTTGTAACCGGTGCGAAAATTGTAGTTGTATTTTAAGGTTAAAGTTTTCTTTTAGAATCATTAAAATTGTATTAAATTACTTGTCAGAGGACGCATTGGAAGTCAGTTCTAATTTTTTTCTGAACAGTATTATTGATTATGGACTTACTAAATTCGGATCCAGATTCTCCATAAGATGATGAGTCCTAGTGCCCACACAAGCGATCATAGGGTCCTCGTCGGTTACTCTTGTACTTCGACCTGAAACAGTTTTTCAAACCACATAAACATAAACCATATATAAAATGACCACATCCGCCTTTACCGCAAAAAATCCATAGATTGTCCGACTGTTCCCTTTCGTTAATCAAAAGTTAATTCATCCTTTTTTCTAGTCGTGAACTATATCAGCATCTTTTTTTAACTTCTTGCTTACTCACTTCTTGTAAAACTATACATTTATTTAATTTTGGTCTATTTGATGTTGTGTGATAATGTCCAAAGCTATTCATAAATTTTTATGTCTCATATCACTACTGCTTGACATAACAGTAGTGTGAAGGAAAATTTCACTTTCTCATGACACTACTGCGGGTACACGGTCACTACCGTTTGCCAGTAGTTTCACAGTAAATATTATTTCCCGTGGCGTCCGAGTTACACTTTAACCTATATTTATTAAATACTACTAAACTCACCAAACTTCTTCCTTCTAAAGACACAGTTGAAACTGCCTTCATAAATTTTGAAAGTGTCATCAACATTAATTTTGTTATCAACTTCTGTCGAACTTTCCAGAAGTGTTACATTATTTCGTACTTTTGCTCCATCAGAATCGTGTTTTATGCGATTGAACTTATTTTCCATTCGGTAGGTTTTGATGTCGTGTTGAGCAGCACATAGCGATGTGTAATTCTTTCTGTGGGAGGCGACGACGCAGTATGAAGTTGCTTGAGGATCGATTGGACTGAAACAAAATAGGTATAAAAGAAAGAATAACAAAGAATGAAAACTTTTTGTACATCACTAAGGAGGCAGACAAGCATACGACCTATTGGTCACCGCTGCCTATGGACGCTTGCAACACCGAAGTCGCTACACTCGCGCTGCCGACTCTGTAAAAACCTTCCATGACCATGACTGCCTTTTGAGTAACCCCATACTGTAGGCGTTTGGGAAAACAGTTTTTTTTCAGTTTTTGAAATGTCTTCGCGATCAATTTCGACTCAAATTGATTTTTGTTCGGACTTCAGCACCGCAGTAGATTACACTAAATCTATGTCATCGGAAAGTCGGCAATATTGTCCGCTTTGAGAGCTAAGGTAATGAGGAAAAGAGGGCACAGTACCAATAAGCGACAATAAATCACGTTCATTGTATGAGAGTCCCCCTTACATAATACTTATTTTCTTCTTCTAGAATTAGATGTTATAGCGGCGGTAACAGAAATATATCTTCTATAAAAAATTCAACTGCTAACTAGCTATTAACTAGCAATTGTTCATAAGATACAGCCTAATGACAGACAAAAAGACCAGTCCCGTTTTTACCCTTTAGATACGGTACACTTAAAATAATTAAAACATCTTTAACCTGATACATACACCGTATCATTGGTATTATACACTGCATTCCATAATGATCGAAGATAGAGAAATAACAAGTCAATCATTCCTCAACTCTCAAAGCATTCGTCTTAATTATGTGCTCTATGAAATTACTTCCATGAACAGTTTATGTAAGCATTGTATCTAATTTGAAATAGTAGTCAATGAAGCGGTATATGGTCTTAATTAAAATATCTATACTAATCGGTTTGCTCATCACCTGCCTTTACGTGTAAGTAGGTACTGAACACGCTAAAAAGAAATAAGTACCCTGTATTCCATATTCATGAAAATGTTAATTAGTGTACACTAATGCATATCCTATTCTATTCTACAATCAATAATAAAAAATGTATCTACCTAATAGACGAACTTTGTTAAAATAGGATGTTATTTAATTTAAACTCACTTATTTTAAAAACTACACAACTGTTATTGTACTGGAAAATCTACTGGAAATTTTAAAAAGTTCCTGTGATACAGCTTAGTGACGGACTGACAGATTTAGTTACGGAACCCTAAAACAAGAAGAATTTGTAATGAAATAAACCTCAGCTAAATAAAATTTCATCACCTCTGAAACACAACGAGCTCACACAGGTACATAGCAGGAAAGTGATTCATAACCGCTAAGCAACATCATAATTCACTGCGCCAGTTGACACTTAGAAATTTCTATAAAAACTTACCCGTTCTGTACCTCGTAACCGTTAGAAATGCCAGTATGTTATAGCACAAATTAGAGATAGTACAGATGGAAACCTACATACTAAATTCGCTGAAGTTACGCACACATAGACAACTCATTCACAGATACTACTCACACATAGACAACTCATTTACAGACACGAGGTCAGGCGGTCCTCAACCGACTTTTCGATACCGATTTGTGCGCGAGTGTGTGTAGCAGAGGGTAGGTGTGAAAAAACAGTACAAACATGAGTTTTCCATCTGTAAATAGTCTGGTTATATGTTCCCTATATAGCTGCTGATCAAATTAAAGACCTCCTGGAAAAAGGCCAGGTCAAGAGTACCCTTAACCAAGCGTGTATGAAAACAGTTATGAAAGTAGAAGAAGCGAATGTGTATGCGAGGATCGTAGCACGTGGAAAGCCATAGTCTCTACCTACCCTGATGGAAGACAGGCGTGATTATATGTGTGTATGTATTTAGTGACAGGGGTTCAATATCTGCTAGAGATCTAGGGACATCCTTCTGAAGAGTTAACGGTTAATCCTAGACGAATAGACTTTTCTTTAGTTGTGCATAAGACGAGGGCAGAAGTAGCAGGGAGGAGACAGATGGACAACGGAGTCACCGTAATTGGGTCCAGTTTTTATCTTTTGGGTACGGAACCCTAAAAAAGGATGCATAATTCAAATTCACTAGGGATTTTGCACGCCGGGTTCTAGCGCAGATGTCCAGAGCGATTGAGAGCGCAGAGTAAAGACTTCTACATTATTATGATATACAGAGAAAAGAATCTCAGGAAAGCGAATTGTTTAAAACTTTAAATAAAAGCTATACCCTTAACTAAAACCTGTATGTACTTAATGTACTGTTACTTGATATGAGTCAGCAGGGAGAACAAAGTAGGAGATCGCAAGAAGAAACTACGAAGACTAGGAAGGCGTAGGAATAAAATTTATGAAAGACCATGTGTGTGTTCAGGTAAATGCCGGAGTACCACAGGGATCGGTATTGTCCCCAACTCTCTTTCTTCTGCATATCAATGTCATGCTGTCCCTTGGGTGCATTCATTGTTATGCGGATGACAGTACTCTTCATGGGAGCTATTCTGGCCGTCCAGCGGCGGGGCGAGGCGACGTGGATGAGAAGAGACGACAACTCGTGGTGGATCTCGATCTGGACCTGGGCCGCATTGCCCAATGGGGTTCAGACAACCTGGTCGAGTTCAATGCCAGAAAAACACAGGCGTGTGCGTTTACAGCTAAGAAGTCCCCATTCCTACCCCTGCCCTCTCTTCAGAGCATTACAATTCCACTAAAGGACAACCTGGAGATCCTCGGTATAGACGTCCGGCGTGAGCTCAATCACAAAAACTACATAGAGAGCTGTATTGGTCTGGCCTCGCGGAAACTGGGAATCCTGAATAAGGTGAGACGGTATTTCACGCCACATCAGAGATGTTTACTGTACAAGACGCAGATTCGTCCCTGCGTCGAGTACTGTTCTCACCTTTGGGATGACTCCGCGAGGTACTTGTTAGACGCGCTTGACGCTATGCAGAGACGTGCTATCCGAATTATTGGTTGTCCTGAGGTGACGGGAGGCCTCGAACCTTTGTCGCAGCGAAGAACCATAGCGTCCTTGGCTGCCTTCTATCGAATGTATCACGGCGAATGTTTTGAAGAGCTCTTCAACCTGATCCCACCATCTCCTTTCCGATCCCGAACAACGCGTGCCGGGCAGAGATGCCACTCATACACAGTGGAGAGAATCTTCGCCAGAACCGAGCGTTTCAAAAGATCGTTCCTCTGTCGAACTATAAAAACATGGAACGACCTGCCCGCACACGTCTTTCCCTCATCTTACAATCCCGGGTTCTTCAAGAGGAGCGTGAAGAGGCACATCACAGGGCCGCCAACTTGAGGACCACTGTAAGAAGTGGCCCCCAATCGCTAGATGCGCCAATGCTTTCTTACCATCAGGCTGGTGGCGACGTCAATTAGCTGAATATAAAAAAAAAAAAAAAAAAGTGTTCATTAATTGCTTGATACCTGGGAGGCAAGCAACTTTGAGTTGCCATTTTCCTCTGACCTCTCAAACAGCCCCTACGAAAACAAACGCCAAACGCCTACAGTATGGGGTTCTTCAAAAGGGGTCTAAGAAGGTTTTTACAGGGTCGGCAGCGCGAGTGTGGCGCCTCTGGTGTTGCAAACGTTCATAGGCTGCGGTGACCACCAGTCCTTCTGGTGGGCCGTATGCTCGTCTGCCACCTTAGTGGTATAAAAAAAAACAGTTTTATTGAAAAACAAATTGTTGGTATGGACGCAGTCCCAGTAGTTTTAACGAGAAATCCTATTCTTGTAGTATGAAAACTTTTAACGCTAAACAAACGAGAAACATTATAGGCGCCCGGCGATCTTTACACAGTATAACATTTTACGCATCTTTTAATGACTTGTTTACTTACGTACATTAGTTGGAGCCTGAATGTAAATTTAAACCGATATAAAACCTCCCGGCTGGTAATTCTGTTATCTACAGCTCGCGCCACAAAACTTTGCATTTATGAAGTTCGTTCGTTCAAATTATGCATTACTAGCGGACGTCACGCGGTTTCACCCGCGTAGTTCCCGTTCCCGTGGGAATACGGCAATAAAATATAGCCGATGTTCACCGCAAAGAGTGTAGCTTCCCAACAGTGAAAGAATTTTTCAAATCGTCTATCTATTCAGTAGTTCCGGAGCCTATTCGTTACAAACAAACAAACTAACAAAAAAAAAACAAAAAAACAAATCTTTCCTCTTTATAATATTAGAATAGATTAGGTACCTACCTATTATGAACTACTATAGCCTACTGCTGAACCGTCCCTCCCGCCTCAGCTGCGTAACCTGTGATACCTATTAAAAGTACTTGACCGTAATTCGAAGCTTATATAATGAGATAGGCATATCCGTTACCCGTAGGCTTATCTTACTCATGTTTGATGACGTATTTCCGTCGACTCACCAGCAGATGGCGCCACCTGTGAACTTATAAAGAACATGGCGTCCACTTTGTCCTCATTGGCGTTTTGATTCCCGTAGCAAAAGGTTATAGCAGGAACACCTGCTAGTGCATTTATTTTTTTCTAGTTACTAGTTATATACCTAGTAAAGTTATAAAAAGTGACTTGGGATGAAGTTAGTGAATTTACAGAAATAATTATTTAACGGCTTTGCCGTTCGTTTGAATATACAGTGAATCTAAAACAAGTGACTTGTGATTGAAGTAAGTGAACCTACAGACATATTTAACGGTTTAACCGTTCGTTTAAGTCTCAGGTATGTTTTTACTTCATATTTTTACGATCACATAAGAGTGTTATACGTCATAACGTGAAATAACCTATTATTTTAAAATAGCACGTAAACCTTTCGAGGTTGCAGTTTCTTTTATTTAATATCTTTAGTTACAGCTATTATCAAACTGATTTTATAGATTGTATTCATTGGTACTAATACTTTTTTTTTAGATATTATTTGCTTCGTGTATGTACAGCGTAAGTACCGCCGAATATAGAAAATATTTTCAAAATATTTTTATACCTACCCACATAAAGGCACATTAATTACTAGATGTTCCTATACATGTAAAAATATGGCCTATTATGGGTAAAATCGTAATCATCCCAAGTTTCTGAATACGTACGAGTGTGTCAAAGTAATAACTAAATGTTCACCATGAAAGTAGTACTTAAATTTTAGGTACCTAACATAATACTATTTCTTTTAGTTTGGTTTCTTGACAGAAATGAATCCTCCATCCTTAGAAAGTGAGCTAATTCCAAGTGGAGTATTTCAGAAGCGCGCTATGAGCTCCAGTTACTGTATTAGGTACGTCAAATAGCTACAGTTCCAGCTCATTTAGCTCGAACTTCAAATAAGGGCGATCGCGACGCCACGTGCATTGTCGTAAGTGGAGTAAAAGAAGCCGACTTCCACTAAACCAGATAAGGTTGATGGAAATAGGTGAGTTATTTCTTATTACCTAACACTGGTCCTGACCAAGTGTAAATTTCTTCACAGATCAGAGGTTAAATTACGAGGATGATAGAAACAATCATCCTTGCTTCGTATTTTATATAGGGACAGCATTAAAAGAGATTTCGGTTACCCAAGATCCTAAGACACAGTATAACCTAAGAGGTTGATAGACACGTTTTGGCGACAAATTGCCTTGATAAGATAATATGCTGATACCCACTATTGTAAAATCATAGTCCTGGGTTCGTCAACCTAAACAAAAACGGGGAGATCCGACAATTCGAATCCCTGCTACATTTTGAAAAAGCTGACAAGGTTCTTTCTGTCAAAAGGCTTTTGCTGCCAAAACCTTTTGTATTTTTAAACAAAGAGAATCTTTTGAAAAACTTAAGTTTCTTCGAAAATATTTATGACAAAATTGAAGACCTACTTTAATAATAGGATTTCCATAAATCTTTTATCAATTTATTACAAATGGCTTGCGGCCATAGATCTGATTTCATATATTATTCTCAGAATTGTCAAAGACCCAATTCTTAAAAATGAACCTTGATAAAATATCGTCTTCAAACACATACATTTTCGAGGCTGAAGCCTTTTCAACGGCACTCGGGAAGGCATGCATTTTGGTCTTCGATCTCCAAAAAGGATGACCCCGAAAAAAGTTCATCCAAATCATTACGCCAGCCTTCGAGAGGATCAGGCGTCAAGATCAGATCTCCATCGAATGGAGTCCAGATTCCATTGTACCAAGAGCCTTTTTAGGTCTGTATTACAGTTACCACTCTCGAGGGGTGTGTACAATATCCATAATAATTGGGCATACGACAGTAAATGTCCCTTCAATTATGAAATTTCTGAGCTTTAGGCTCTCAAAGAGACTGAGAAGTTTAACACTAACCAGTAACCACCCTCGAGGGGTATGTACAATATTGTGTATCTATAATAATTGTAATATACGATAGTAACCAGGCGTACGATAACATACTAAGTAACCATGCAAGGATGTCCCTTCAATTACGAAATTTCCGAGCTCGAGGCTCTCAAAGAGACGAGGAGAGGTCTAACATCCTCTGCCCACACCAGCAAAGGAAACACTAAATGATATGACCCTGTCATTCTATGTCGGTCAGTTAACTCTGTACAAAATACGTTGGTAAGGAACGAGAGTACCAAAAAGTTTTAAATTTATAAAAGGGTACCGCATTCCCTTTATCCAGAAACTCCAATCCGTCCTGCACGGTATTCGAGAGGACGCAGGTTCGAATCCTGCTCAAAACTGATAACCTTCCCACATTTAAATTTACACCGAACTCTGTTTAAGTCCCGTCCTGACAAAGTTGTAAATTTTCACTTCATGTTAAAATGCTATGGAAAACTTGACTAAGGTGGAATACTAATTGCTTTAAATACTTAAGAATCCATACAACGAACTCTTTTTAAAAAGGTTTCCTTTTTAACTAAAATGACTACATTGTGCAATGGTTCAAAAGATGAATGCTCAAGGCACTCTAAAACTAGTTCCTTTGTCACCAAGTTTGGTTTCTCCACTTTTCCTAACTTCAAATAGCGATGGGTCACCCGCCCAGAATTCAGTTTTAGGACATTGTACGTCTTTGTGAAGCCAGAATAATTCTATCTTTCAGCATGTTCCGTTTACCAGATTTCCTCCAACCACGAGATTGGATGTGCAAAATACATCTCAGTCAAGCTTATTTTCATGATAAAGCTGACGTAGTGTACATTATTCTTTCTCAGAGCACATTCTTGTCTTCCGCTCGGGTAAGCCGCACCCAAAACATTTTCGTTTCTCACCATCTGGGTGCCTCGATTTCTATAGAATAAGAGTATTCAAATACTCGTCTACCTACACAAAATCTCATTTTGCGCATCAAAATCCTGTTACTCTTCACAAACACGTACAAATAGCCTTGAAAACTCTTCAAACCCAGGGATGGTTAGACAATTGGGAGAAAACAATAATAGGTTCCCAAAGAAACCTCTCATATCGTTATGCGATAGACATAGAACTACCTGAAAGTCCAATACCAAAAGAAAAGATATTAGACATAAAAGGAAGATTTATTTAATTCCAAATCAAAGAAACTTAGTTCTTTTAAAGAAAATTCAAACTTGGTGGGTCTTTTGAATTTTTACCACTTTCGCAGTGCCTAGAGGTAGCTTTACCTCAGCGCCACATTCGGTCAATCCCCTAACCGACAACCCACTGAAGAAAATAGTAGTGCAAGGAGTGGTACAAGTGGAACTCCAATAGTGGGTCCGCAATTACCGGTTCTCGACAATTTTACAAGCTTTCCATCCGAGATGCTTTCTTACCACGGACGCGTCAGATTTCGCTTGGGAGCCCAGCTAGAAAACATTTCTCTAACAGGCTCGAGGGCCTAGAATAACAAAGATTGCACTGCATCAATAGAGATGTTGATAATCTTACACATGATTCGAAATCATATACCGGTACTGTGTTACAGTCTGTACTCATTCAAAGCAGTTGTAGTCCATCCCCCCAGAGGGACGAGACCAAATCAATTGCCTTGACGAACTTAACTCGTCAGCTTGCGTGTAATGGTCCGACATAAAATTGACTTCACCATACACTGCATTCCGAGCCGATACCATATGTATCAGCTCCTCCGGGTATTTTTTGTGAGCATTCTGCTTCAAACACCACTAAGGCAAGATTGCCTACAAACAATATTCCTATTATGAAATGGAGAACACTACACATGATAGGCCTGTTTGTAATGTGTGGATATTACTTTCACCACCATTTTTAATACCCAAGAGGCTGTCACACCTTAATCGGTCAACAGGAGTGTTTGTGGTGCCGCGATGGCACAAGGTAATAATAGAGGGCAGATCTCAAAGCGAGAGCTCTGTAAGCTCCATTCGTTCTGCAGAACCTGCAAAAGAACCTAATAAACATTATTTATTTCCTTCTACTAAACACCTCGACAGGTCTCCCACCACCTTACATAGAGAATCTGTGGAAATGTGGGGGGGGGGGGCGAAGAGGTAAATAACAGATATTAAATCAAAAACTTCTACTATTGAGCTCCTTGAGACCTACCTTTTAAGATACTTATAAATTTTACAGTTTTAACCGACTTGCAATTTATTCATGGTTATTATATAATACGATTCTGTTACATAAATCTGTTGTTGCTGCTCTTGATAATATAGAAACCGTTAGTCAACTTTACATAGTTCGCATGTTTTGGTTAAACATATTATCTTGGTCGATTTCTGTAAAAAATGTAAAGAAAGTTAAGTCACATATTCATTGATATTGGGATTGATGACTTAGTTCAATATTACCAAGTATTGATACAAAGAGAACATTTTTCAGGTTTCTCGTGATAGTGATTTTATGCTTAGGTCGCCGCAACCACGATCTAACTTTGCTCGATTGTATTAACTCACGTCATAGGTACTACTTTTAGGCCCGAATCAAGAGTCCGAAACTGATCATTTTCATTTCAGACAATCTGGTTGGAAAACTATTGTATACAAAGATAACACCTACGACTAATCAATTGAATCCTTTATTCTAGATAGAAATTAGGATATCAGAGTGACCGATATGAGACTACACAGTCTAATAGTTTATTTATGACTGTTAGAGGTTCTCCAACTATTCTAGCCCCGGCACTACCCGGTCAACAGCAGCTTCTAAGAATTGGTGGTGGTGGTAAGATCAAAATAATCCTTAACACGAGGTAAATGACGATGGATTTCAAAAAAATTTATCGTCGAGTAATAATGTCAGCTACTACCACCAATCAAATATAATAATAATTCGCAATTATTTAATCCTGTCAATAGAAGGAATACTTACTACTCCTTAAATAAGATTCCTTATTTAGTCTGTTTAAGATTACATATGAAGTTGTTCAAGATGGTAAAGATTATAAATCTAGATACCATACATACAACATTGTATAATATTATTTTCCTAAAAATAAATTAGAATCACATTGGCGTTTCCGTCACTCACCAGGCGAAAACAAACATTTCTCATTATATAAGCTTCGAATTACGGTCAAGTACTTTTAATAGCGGCGTTTTCCCTGAAAGAAAACGCATATTAAAATACTTACCTAATTCGAAGCTTACTTTTTAAATCTGCCTGGTGAATAAAAGCCAATGAGGACAAAGTGGACGCCATGTTCTTTATAAGTTCACAGGTGGCGCCATCTGCTGGTGAGTCGACGGAAATACGTCATCAAACATGAGTAAGATAAGCCTACGGGTAACGGATATGCCTATCTCATTATATAAGCTTCGAATTAGGTAAGTATTTTAATATGCGTTTTCTTTCAGGGAAAACGCCGCTAATAGTGCATAATAATTGCGGCCCGAACGAACTTCATAGATGCAAAGTTATGTGGCGCGAGCTGTACTATGGTTTTCAAGATAGAACAACCACTGTTTATTAGGACCCTATAGGCTTCTAGGAGACCGTTCATCCGATGTGAAAAAATGATTTTTAAATCGACACACCTATGTCATTATAATCATAAACAAAGAATATGTAATAGTACAAGATTGGTTAGATACATAGTAATACTGTCGTTGGGCTCACAACATTGTACCTAAATCGGTACTTATTGGATTTTATGATTATTCCGAACTTTAGTTCTACGAATAGTCGACATTTAACTAAGTTTTTATCTTTATGTTTGTTTGCGCTAACTATAGGATTATATGTATTTAGCCTCTAATGTTTCCTCAGGTAGGTATTATTACAAATCGATTTATTATACTCTACCTGTTGCCTGCGACTTCGTACGCTGCCAATTCTTTGGATTGATGTAACTTCTTTTATTTATGAATCGATTGACATGAAACAAACACTAAATGTTAAGTGAAGCTAACTGCAACGCAATAAAGAAAACTGCACTGCAATCGGTTGAGCGGTTCCTGAGATTAGCGTGCACAAACGTACAGACAAACAGATATACAGACATACAGACAAACAGACAAAAATTCTAAAAATCATTGTTTTGGGTTCTATATCTATTGCGTTCATAAAGACCCCTTATAATATTTTTTCTTATTTATCTTCCATGTATAGAGAGACGACCTGTTACGATTTTATTATATGTATTGATTGATTGATTGATTGATGATATTGATAGGTGCCATTGCAAATATTCGTGGCGTATAACCACTACACAGGGCGGAAACTCTATACAAATGATTCGTTTACAATTCTGTCATCTACGCTAAAAAACACGTAATGTTTGTACAGAGCTTACATGTGTGTGTGATTTTAAATGTTATGCAAACGTTCCCTCAAAATACCACCCAGCTATATGACAGCTTTGGTGGGAGTGGGGAAGCTTGCTCAGTGGGAGGCAGGGAGTTGCCTATCTGTATGTAAGACTATTATTATAATCTTTAGTATAACCTAAAGTGTTACCGGTAGGTGGTAACCCTAGACGCAGTGAAAGAATTAGTCGGTTAAGAGAACAGTGTCTTAATCTATACTAATATTCTAAAGAGGAAAGATATGTTTTTTGTTTTTTTGTTTGTTTCTTTGTAACGAATAGGCGCCGGAACTACTAGACCGATTTGAAAAATTCTTTTACTGTTGGAAAGCTACACTGCTTTGCGGTTAACATAGGCTATATTTTATTCCCGTATTCATACGGGAACGGGAACTACGCGGGTGAAACCGCGTGACGTCCACTAGTGGTTAGGGCCCGGTTAGCTAGAAGACGGAGGTTAAGAGTCCTGATTGAGACCGATACATTTTGTGATTTAGAACATGCTAATTGCTTTTCGAAGTTGTCTCTATATTGAGGCACAGGCTAAACAATATTCATTCTAACCCAGTAGTTTTACTCCTGCCTGATTTATTTTGTGTGATTCTGTTTAGCTATGTACAATTATATTACACTCTACATCCGAAGCGTTTCAGCACGGTAAGATCAAAGACTTCTATATAAACTGTTGACTTCTATACATATAACCTCAGTTTATATAGAAGTCTTTGGGTAAGATGCGATAGAGGCTTTTCTTCCGCGCACGCTTAGGTCGTGGAATGATAGGAGGGAACGGTCGGAGGTCGAGTGTGGCGCCTCTGGGGTTGCAAACGTTTATAGGCTGCGTTGACCACCAGTCCTTCTGGTGGGCAGTATGCTTGTCTGCCACCTTAGTGGTATAAAAAAAATTCAAGACTTGAAAACCTACCTTTGTTCCCAATTGGCTGCCAGCCTTCTTCTAGAGCGAACTCGAAGTCGCAAGCGGACTAGTCTGGTTGTTTCTCCTCTTACACTCACTATGGCTGCTCCACCGCGATTTGATGATAACTATTTGACAAGAAAAACAAATTATTATCTTCATTTTTATCATGTTATTGAGCCTCTCAATGATAGATTTCAATTAAATTATCACCTACGGTCTGAACAGGTCTTTGAATTTAATTACAACTCGCAACAATCTTGTAATCATCATTAACGGATGAAACATAATTATTATAATACGTGATCAATCAAAAAAAAAAGAAAAAGAAAGTAAGAAACTTGGAGTAAATGGGGCCCCCTCAATATCTCCAAGCGGTTCACTTGTTAACCAACGGACGAGTCAACAACGCAGACGCTCTCACGGTGTTGGGAAATATGGCAGTCGTCGGGAATACGCTATATGTAATATGCTAATATGCTATATGCTAATATGGCCTTTGGGCTCGGAAAATATACGAGCTCATTAACCCGGCTTCAGGGGGGATAGAGCAACATTCTCTATAACCCACTGGAGTAACTCCTGTCTGGCGCGTCCACGTCGCGGGGGTGGGCACCGCTCCCTTTAGTAGGCCATAGTGAGCAGGTGGCCAAGTTCAGACAGGGACCCAGTATCGCGGGGTATAACGCGGGACCCATGCCCAGGGTTACGGGTGAAGTCCTCAACGGTTGCAAAGGCGGAGATGGAAGCCATTGGTACGGCGGAGCAAGCGGAAGAGGCATACCCAGCAGCGAGCCAACTTCACGTAATGGAGTAAACGGGTCCTGATGGAGCTGCACTATCAGGCACGATGGTGCAGTAGAGATGGTGGCGGAGGAGACCTTAATTATGGTCCAACGACAGCACTCGTAGTCCAAGTTAGTGGGACCAGTGCCTTGGCGTCAGGTGGCAACCGGCCGTAAAACAACAGAGCCAATGCACAATACTTATCATGCAAGGCATGCGGCCATAGTGAGCAGGTGGCCAAGTTCAGACAGGGACCCAGTATCGCGGGGTATAACGCGGGACCCATGCCCAGGGTTACGGGTGAAGTCCTCAACGGTTGCAAAGGCGGAGATGGAAGCCATTGGTACGGCGGAGCAAGCGGAAGAGGCATACCCAGCAGCGAGCCAACTTCACGTAATGGAGTAAACGGGTCCTGATGGAGCTGCACTATCAGGCACGATGGTGCAGTAGAGATGGTGGCGGAGGAGACCTTAATTATGGTCCAACGACAGCACTCGTAGTCCAAGTTAGTGGGACCAGTGCCTTGGCGTCAGGTGGCAACCGGCCGTAAAACAACAGAGCCAATGCACAATACTTATCATGCAAGGCAATAAAAGAAAGAGGTTTAATACTATATGCTAATATGGCAGTCGTTCACACCGATATGAAGAAACATTACTGATTCTACTCGTAGCAGTCAATAAAAGAGGACACTTCGGTTCTAAATCTTGGTAGGATATAGAAGTAACTGGGAATACGCTAAGACGAAGAAGATTTATACTGAGAATCTCTTTATTGTACACTAAGCGGAAGTCACACGGTTTCACTTGCGTAGCTCCCGTTCCCGTGGGAATATGGGAATAAAATATAGCTCATGTTCACCGGGGACAGTGATGCTTTCAAACACACACAGAGAAGGATTTTTTCAATTCGGTCCCGTAGTTTCGGAGCCTATGCGATGCAAACAAACAATCAAATCTTTTAGTATAGATAAGAAAAATATATGATTTTGATGATCTACAGGTACAAAAAAATCAAATCAAAATCAAAAAACAGACTCCTGATATCTGTGTGCAGAAAGCTCTTCTTTCTTTCACAAAACTAAACCTAAATTAATTAACCTAATTTACTTATTGAACGTATTTTCACTCTATGAAGTTAACATTTTCAAGAGATGAATGTACCAGTTTATGACAATAGTTACAAGCGGGTGCAGCTGAGTTACAGTATAAGAACCTCAGGAATGTATGGCGAGAGAGGATTTCTATAATTAGATGAACTATAGAGATGAAATAATGGACGAAATTTATTGGCGAGCAGACATTTGTAAATTATAAATAATTAAATATCTGTATCAATCAATGTACTTACGTACAGACAGCCTCATAAGTAGATTAACACTATTGAAATTTACGAACTAGATTCAGGAGTGAAAAATTACATTCAGTACTTGTTTAAAACTATTTATAACAGTATGTTATAAATAGAGTGTATACTTATAGAAAAAAACCGGCCAAGTGCGAGTTGGACTCGCCCATGAAGGGTTTCGTTGCAGCTAGTAACATAATATAAAAGTTCTTATAGTTCGTTGTAACTTTGATTGATGTTTTAACACGTTCGCAGTAGTAGTGATTTTTCTAACCGAAAACTGCTGTTTATGACGTATTTAAAAAAAAACTACCAGCCCTATCTCGTTCAAACCAATTTTCGTTGGTAGTTTTTATGGCAATGTACATCATATATTTTTTTTAGATTTATCACTCTCTTAGTTTAGAAGTTAGAGGGGGGGGGGGGACACTCATTTTTCGACTTTGGAAGTCCCTCTTGCGCAAACTATTCACTTTAGAAAAAAATGATGTTAGAAATCTCAGCAGCATTTTGGAAGACCTATCTATAGATACCACACAGGTATGGGTTTGATGAAAAAAAAAAATTTGAGTTTCAGTTCTGAGTATGGGGACCCCCAAAATTGACAGCTTTTTTTCTAGTGTTAGATAAGAATCTTAATGCGGTTCACAGAATACATCTAGTTACCAAGTTTCAATAGCATAGGCCTTATAGTTTCGGAGAAAAGTGACTGTGACACACGGACGGACAGACAGACAGACAGACAGACAGACAGACATGACGAATCTATAAGGGTTCCGTTTTTGCCATTTGGCTACGAAACCCTAAAAACGTCACATGCAAGTACTACGAGTAAGTTTTCATTCATGAATCTATTAGTACTTCTAGTAAATTTCAATAGCGTTTATCTACATGAGGCTGACTGTACGTATGTTGTATGAGGAATTTCATACAGTTTTATACATTTTGACCAGTATGTATCAGGAGAACATTGCAGTAGCTTTATTCTCTTCTGAACCATCGCACTACCAAACCACAGAAGGTGGTGTTGTAGGGATATTTTCCCTTCTATACGAGTAGTGCCATGGGTCATTTCTGAATGGTCTCACACCTTGGTTTCCATCGACACTACCTGCTGTAACTGGGGTGCGAGGTACTGGTAATCTACTGCCTTGACGTCAATCGGTTACTCATCGTTTTTCTACCAGATATTGTTGTTTCACCCCGTTTACCGATTTTGGTGGTAAATGAGATTATTTAAAATTACTTACCACCAAAACATATTTGTCTTGTTCTGACACATTTACTGAGAACGTACTAATGTCTCCACCGCTACCTTCTTTTTGTAACGCTAGATGGCCTGCAAGTAAAAATTCTCGTATCAACAATTTTTATACTTAAACTCATATTATAAGTGTGTGTAAATCTTTGGATGTTTGTAAACGTCCACGTTTCACCATTAGTTTTTGTCCCACGTAATAGGCGATGAGCCTATTGACGTGTTGAAATGGTCAGGCTACCCGCTGTTGAAATATTTTAAAGCCGCTCCAATAAGGTCTTCAAATTGACTTAGCGACTGCCAATTTACTGACAACTGACTGATTTGTTATTGAGAACCGGAACCAATGGATTAACGTGCTATCTGAAGCTGGACGTTATGCAGAGACGTGCTATTTGAATTACCGGTTGTCCTGAGGTGACGGGAAATCACGAGCCGTTAGCGCTGCAAAGAACCATAGCGTCTTTGACTGCCTTTTACCGAATATATCACGGCTTGTGTTCTGAAGAGCTCTTGAACCTGATCCCATCCTCTCCTTACCGATCCCGAACAACGGGTGCCTGACATAATTGCCAGTCATACACAGTGCAGAGAATCTTCGACAGAACTGAGCGTTTCCAAAGATCGTTTTTCTGTCGAACTATAAAAACCTGGAACGACCTGCCCACACACGTGTTTCCCTCAATTTACAGTTCCGGGTTCTTCAAGAGGAGCGTAAAGAGGCAAATCACAGGGCCGCTAACTTGAAGCCCACTGTCAGAAGTCTTAGACTGTGAGAGTGGCCCCCAATCGCTAGATGCGTTATTATATTCCATCAGGCTGGCGACGTCAGTTTGGCTAGCTTAATTAAAAAAAAAATCTAAAATACTGTAATGCCTGCAAATGAAATTTTACAAAGTGATCACCCATCTGAGAATCAGTCACAGTACAGCTTACTGCAGTGATCGTTTACTGAACACTTTACCTAGACAAACTACAGAGTACGTGTGATTATAAGTTTGTCACTCGTTTTAAATATCTCGAATAATTTGCGTACTAACCAATACTACTAGACGCTTTCCCGTGGTAGAGTGCCCAATGAACGTCTCTGGTACACGGGCTGATGGTGAAGAATACCACAGATTGTGATATCGAAGTGGAGTTTAGTTCCAGACTGCAAACAAACAAAATAAGGACAAAATTTAAATTTATACGGATTTTTTAAAATCTACTTCAGAAATACAGTCGAGAGGCTTAGGTCTACTACTTAGGTAGCAGACAAGCTTACGGCCCAGCGGAAGGTTGGTTACCGTAGCCTATGGACGTTTGCAACACCAGAGCCGCTACACACGTGCTGGCGATCCGGGCGCAGGTTGTGACGACCCTCTTTCTGCGAGCAGGTCATGCTCGTGAAGGAGGCGGCGGGCCGGGTGCGGGAGAGAGCTCTCCCACCCGAGTTGACCGGGGGTCTGAGGACGGTGAGAGGGTCGCTCACCGTCCTTACAGAAGCAGGCCCATGACGGTAGCTTGACGTGAGCAACTCACGCATGCCCCCCCTTAGAAGCGGGATAACACCCGAAACCCCCCAAAGACGCGGGATAGGACCCGAACCACCCCCTGGGCGAGGCCGCAGCGGCGGCCGTAGGTCTGTTGTGAGTCCCGGGACGTCCTTCTCCTTGAGGCTCCCTACCACAGACTGTTGGGCGTTACGTGAGGTTTTTTAGTCAGTAAGAGTCCGCATAACAACCTCTGAGGATTTTCCCTTACGTAAAAAAAAAAGCTATACTTAATGTTGCTTACTGCAATGATCGTTACAGAACACTGAGTCCGCGGGGTCACCAGAGTTTTGCACAATTAAGATTGTTACAACACTTTTCAGCAGAGTGAGACCTCTTTTTTTAACGCGAGGACAATCCTACAGGGATGCTATGCCTGACTCCTACCTTAAAAAAACACACGTATTCTACCTAACAGTCTACGGTTGGGAGCCCCGGGTAAGCCCTCGAATATCCCCAGGACGCTCCTAACTCCTATGCAATTTTTGCCATGAACTAAACTTTTTAATCGTGTGCTAGTTGAAGGTGGTGTCAAAAGCCGAAGGAACCGACGTGCATGGATGAAAAGAAAAATGAAAGTTGAAGAAGCAAGTGAGGTGTGTATGGACCGTGCCGTGTGGTGCTCGGTTCTTTCTGCCTACCCCGCAAGGGATTTGGCGTGAAGATAGTATAGTATAGTATAACTAAACCTTTTATCGGTTCTCACAAAGTGTGTTGTTTGGTTATTCAGGTTGACTTTCGCCTGGTTCTCGCCAACCTATAGAGAGTTAGTTTAAGTATGCTAAGGTTGTCAGTTTTAGGGTTGAACAATTTTATGATTGGTCATTTTAGGGTACCCAAAGGGTAAAAACGAGACCCCATTTATGAGACTTCGCTGTCCGTCTGGCTATCTGTCTGACTGTCCGTCACGAGGCTCTTTCTCAAGAACCGTGATAGCGAGAGAGTTGAAATTTTCACATTTGATGTGTTTCTGTTGCCGCTGTAAAACAATATCTACTAATAATAAAACATTATTTGAGTAGAGCTCCTATACAACAAACGTGATTTTTTGCCGATTTTTGATACGGAACCCTCGCACTCGCGTACAGAGTGTGACTCGTATTTGGCCGGTTTTATTTTTGGATATATTCCGTTTTTCATAAATGGACATTAATGATGCAAAGGTTATAGGTATATACCGTTTTGCAAATGAGCTCTTAACTCGAACATATTATACGTGTATTTATCTAGCGTTATGTATGTATCTCACCTTCGACTTTCTCCTTGACCAAGTCTGTATACTGTTTGATTGTCCATCGGCAGCCATTCCACTGGAACTCTGGATACTGGTCTGGATACCAGAACGGTTGGAGATGCGAGTCCAGCCCCTACAGCATGGAATACTATAAGGCTAGCTAACCTTATTATGATTATGCTTAATTTCCTGAAACAACGAAAAAAACCTATTATTCATACTGTTGGTTGATGGCACTTGGTGGAACCTGCTGCACCTATTGAAACCGGTCAGGTGTAAAGTAAGTAAATGTTGTGGAACAGTAGGTACAAGTGGTGTATTAAACAAAAAAAAACAATTTTTCAAATCTTTTTTCAGCCAGTGTTTTAGCGATGGTACTTGCAATACATTAATTTTTGTCTAAAATTACATTTCTAAAATGTGAAGATTTGTAATAAATACTATGACCAAGGTATAACATGTTTGAATACCCACATATCACTATTATTTTTTGAACCACGTAATAAGTGGTGAGCCTATTTCCGTGTTGAAACTGACAGTTAGTAACAACTCGCTGTCGAAATGTTTTATGCTGCCTGTAAGGCCTCTAACTTGGCTGAACGACTTACGTATTACTGTCAAATGGGATCAACGGCTTAACCTTACTCGGAAGGCATTTCCGAAGCACAAAATTATTTTTGGGTGAATTAGGTTAATAACCTTTTTATACTAGAATTCAAAGAGTCAGTGCACCGAAAACAGCGATTATCATTTACGTCAACAACAAATAGTTGCATAAAAAATAGAGATTTATCAGACAAAAATAAATCTTCTATTACATTATTCAATGAATGTATTAAGTAGCTGGGTTCTAGGAATAGCTGAATCAATTTTTTACTAGGGTTCACTAGTCTGAAAGAATTTTTTTATAGGTATTTGTGTCCAATGCGCCATTGAGCCAGTCTTATTCAATCATTTCGTTTCCTAAACTTTGTAAAGGAGATCATTATAAAAAGTCATCATATAAGAGTTGATTTTTAGGGTAGGGTTTTGCCCTTTTATGGTACGGAACACTCTGTGTACGAGTCCGACTCGCACTTCGCCTATTTTTTGGCCTGGACCCTTCCATGTGCTAGTTTGACTTGCAATTTTTTTTTACGTGAGGGAATCCTCATTGATGTTATGCCGGACTCCTACCGACTAAAAAACCTCACGTGTCCTGCTAACAGTCTATGGTTGGGAGCCCCGGGTAAGCCCTCGGAAGGATACCCCAGGACTCCCAACAGACCTACGGCTACCACTGCGGCCTCGTCTAGGGTGGGGTTCGGGTGCTATCCTGCGTCTTTGGGGGGGTTTTTCGGGTGTGTTTCCCGGTTTTCTTTAAATTGCCAAGAGCTAGAATTACAGCAATGGGACACAGCACCAGGGGTCAACCAAAATAAGTGAATATTTAAAACGAAATGAAATATTTATGCGCAACTCCTTGCCACGCGCGCTTGAGATGATCACAACTAAATATGGCAAGGCCTTCCTAGCAAGGACTAGTAGTGTTTTTGTTACCACCATTATGGTAGAACCAGATGAAATATCTTGTTTATAATCTACTGAAGTTTAACAACCTCTGTTTTAAATCGACTGGGTTAGCAATGCCTTAGTATATTTTTAACTAGCTGTTCCCCGAGGCTTCATCGGCTTAGAACTCTTAGAAATCGTTATCGCGTAAAATAATTACCCTCCTTTTGCACAGTTTTTTTTAATTATATTTATTTCACTTGGGCATTATACAGATGCGCTTGTAAAACGTCCAGAATAAAAAACAAAAACTCTACCACCAGTTCACAACGCGACCCACCTGAGAAGAACTGGCAAGAAACTCAGCGGGTTATTCTTTTTTTGCTCTATTTACTATTTTAAAGAATCTAAAAACTATGCATTTTAACAATTTTTTGAGTTAAAAAGTAGCCTATGTCCTTCCCTTGGACTCAAACTACTTATCTCTAAGATAACAAATTTCATCAAAGTCTGTTCAGCTGTTTAGGCGTGAAAACGTAACAGACAGTCAGACAGACAGACACAGTTACTTTCGCATTTATAAATTATAGTAGAGAGGGTTGTTTGATGTCCCGTAAACAATAGAATCCTTATAAATGAGAAAGTTTGTAAAGATGTTTGGATGTTTGTTGTTCAATCACGCTCTCAAGGCTGAATGGATCTGGCTGTAATTTGGTACAGGGAAATAGATTATAGTCTGGAATTATATATAGCCATTTTTTCCGGAAAAACGTTCCTATGAGAACTGAATTTCACGTGTGAGAAGCCGCGAGCATTGTCTATTAGATCTTACATTATAATTGTTTCAAATATGATCAGTTAGGTACGTGCTATAATGCTTCTTGTTTTCAATAATAGGCCGTAGTTTTGCAAGTAATTTTAAAAGCATTAAAATAACTTTTTAAAACCTGTAGCTAGTTGTAAAACAAAACGAAATATTGCATGCCTAATACAAAATTCCGTTAAATAATTAGTAACTGATTTTATTGACAAGTTTCAATTACAGCAGGGACATATGCATGGATCGTCGCCTAAACACTGAAATTAAAAATACTTAGATTTCTTTTGTTTGGAAGAAAGGTGGTACCTATATCTATAATTCTATACTAATATTATAAAGAGGTAAAGTTTGTGTGTTTGTTAAATTGTAAGGGGTAATCTAGGGATCTACTGAACCGATTTTAAAAATTCTTTCACCAATAGAAAGCTACGTTATTGTGGAGTGTCATAGGCTTTATAGCAATACGCTACAATGAATAGGAGCGGAGCAGTAATAGTAAATGTTTCAAAAACGGGGGAAAAGCTATTCCTTTTGAGAGCTTCGTTGCGTGTGCTGCGTAAATATTTATAGTTATGTAAAAAATATGTAGTACGAAATGAATTCTCTTAAAAAAGTTCTAAAAAAATTGCGCGATAGCATGTGTCTATCTTTGAGTTGGTGCACAATAACCATTTTAATGGCAATTATTATTATCTACATTAATGCCACGGGATACCTCTTTCATAAACGAAATTGTTCTTAAAAATAATGTGACGGGAATACACGCGACGAGAAACCTTTCTCTCTCTCTCTTTCACGTAGTATTCGAGACGCTCTGGGAGTAAACGCAACGCGTCGGGAACAGGTAATACTCTCTCTTATGTGGCGCAAACGAAGTTGCGCGGGTCAGCTAGTCTATACATATAATAAAATGATAGAAATGTCAAAACTGTACATTGGAAATATTAAAAAATAATACTCGCTGCTTGTTCAACATAAGATACCGAAGCCGAAAATATAGTTAGAAAAATTTTTGTCTGCTTGTCTGTTTGCTTTGCTTTGTCCGGAAGGATCTGGAAAATTATTCAATAGATTTGCTTCAAATTTTGTACAAATATTAACTAGGGATAGGGTCTTCAAATAGGCTATATATTATCACGCTACATATCCTACGGGCTAAGCAGAGAGCAATCAAATTGGCATTATAACATAATTTTCACGCGTATGAAGTTGCGGGCATCATCTAGTCTTAAAATAAGCTCAAGCGTTCAAGAATATTTATTTACAATTGTCTCTTCTCTCTAATTATAAGCCTATCGTTATTAATGATTAATAGCAAATTGTTTGCGCATAGTGCATAGTGCTGTGCTCAAGAAACTATCGATAAAGGGAAATTATATGAGAACTATAAAATGACGATAAAATTTGACCACCTGGAGGCGTTTTGCGAGATTACGGCCACACCGAGTGTTCCCACACTTAGGGTGCTTTCCCACCAACGGTTTGGTTATAAACTAAGTTATAAGTTCCTAAGATTTTTGATAGCTTTGGCGGCGAAGGCGATCTAGGCTGCTGTTCTCGGTTCTCATCAAGTATTTGTGTTTCGGAGTTTAGGTGTTTCTAGGTATAAATATGTGTACCTATAATTAGAATATAAATATAAAAATATATTTATTCGGATACCGGATTTCATAGCATAGGCAAATTTTAGCTTAATTGGGACTAAATGACATTGCGTAAGAATGTCCAAAATATTATACTTTCAAGTGACCGAATGACATTATTCGTTAAGAGGGCTAACATATTTCGCGCCACTTATTGCTCAGAAACCATACTTTTCATTGCATTTAAAGTCATTAAATATTTATCGTACAAACATGGTATTCACTTACATACTTTGTAAATTTAGCGCTCTAAACGTTTCATAAAACATATTTTACCTAACAACGGATTACATATGGTTAATATCAACGAAAGTGAAACAGGTTTTTCAAATCGTACGATTTGCATAGATTTCGATGCTTAAATTCATGTCAAATTACTGATAAATTTAAAAAACAAGGGATACGAAGGAATTGCAAAGGGCATTAGCTATCTGTTTGTAGAATAACCTGATATCAGGTAGGTACCTTTTTTTAGAGAAAAATGACTGTAAAGTTTACTCAAATACTGAGAAATTTCACCAAAATAAAGTAGTCTTTTCACCAGCTTCTGTAGTTTAAATCATTATGATAATTATGTAATATTATGTCAGAACTTCTCCTTTGACAATAAAAATATTTCTTTTTAAGTAACTAGATACAGATTTTTTTTTACAAAGTATTTTGTGAACCCCTATAAATGCAGATACGCGAACAAATACGATTTAGTACCGCCGAGAGGCTCTCAGAGAGTGGTCATGTCGCTCGATGTTCCATTTTTGAATACGAAAAAATGAACAAAAATTGTATGAAATAATTTATTCAATAAAATATTAAACAATAAATGGTATGGTATGTACATTAAAGCGTAATAACTATTTACAAAATAAATAAAACTAAACTAAATCTAAATAGGGCCCCCGTGGCATTGTGCCCAAAAGACTGGCAGCATTCCCCCTTTGAACGGCGATGCCTATTCGTTGGGAGAAATAACTGCCAGCCCTTAGGTCACCAGAAGACTCCACAAGACGCTTCTTCAAAATTTTGAAGAATTTATGCGCCTTGGGACCCCAAGGACCTAGGGTCTCGACACCGACTGGAATAAAATTGTACGACGAGCCGAGACCCTTATACTTGGTTATCTTTTTATTTTCTGCCGCTTCCGCTGCTGCGCTGGCTTTTTCTTTTGTTCGAGGAAGATGGGACGGGGCCAATGTGTCTACGCAAGTGGCATCCCAGACTAGGACCCGACCCATCTCCCACGGAATTAAGGTCATCCCATCCGGTCTCTTGCCATCGTCCCTAAAAATGCCATTTGGCTCTAAGAGAGCGGGCACGCCGACGGTGGCAAGAGCACGGCGAATGATATCGTTAAGCGCAGCGTGGCGAGAGAAGCGACCTGCACTCTTTAAGCAGGATAGTCCATGGTGTCCCATAGAGTCAACGGTAACACCACAGGGGCAAAGGTGTGGGGCGCAGAGCGGGACGCCAAGTCTCAAGCCAACTGCCATTCTCAAAGTGTCCGGTTCAAGAAAGGTTCCGGTGTTAGCAGTTGGAAAAGCATTTAGCCAATCACCGGATTCCTTTCTGCTGAGCGCTAATAATCTTGCACGATCTGGGCCTAAGCTGGCGTTTAAAATCGAGTCAAAAGTTAATTTTGAAATTGCGTCATCCCAGCTCCGTTGTGAATTTGGATGAATAGGAAAATTTTGACCTGGGCAAGCCATAAGCCAAGCATCCTTGGCATCTGTACAGCCAGCCATCTCATAGTTAGTAAAACAATTGTTTAGGATTTTACCTACGAGTGCTGACGTGGCATGTACAGATGACAAAAAGGCTGGCAAAGCCACACTGGAAATTTTGCGGATCCCTAATCCACCGTATTTAATTGGAAGGGAAGCTTGAGTCCAAGATTGTTCATTAAGATGTATATTCAAAATACGTTCTAAAGACGTTTTTATGAGGGAATCAATCGCTAATAAACAATTCTGATGTTTCCAAAAAGGACAACACCGAAGCAGATACATAGATTTAGGAACAAATAGACAAAATTTTAAAATTGTGATTGCATAATGTGAATTTATATTGAGAAGTCGATCCACATTTGATTCAAATTTTAAAATTTTGTATGCTATTATTTCTGGAATAGCATCTTCAAAAATCGGAGACCCTAAGAGGTTAAGATTCTCTCTATCAATTACTTTGATATTTGGACATAAGATATTGAATTTTTCTATGAGTTCGGAACGGTTGTGAGCGTTATGAATATATAATTCACACTTATTAAAATTTAGTTCCAAACCAATCAACTTAAATTTGTTTTTTATTTCCAAAAGATCTGAGAGAACAGTAACGGCATCACCTCCAAGAGTCCCATCATCTAAATACCACACGTTAAATTTTGATTTTAAATTTTGAATGATAGGGTTAATAGCTAAGCTGAATATGGCTGGCCCAAGGGGATCACCCTGCTGGCAACCGACTTCAGAAGAGATTTCGTTGCATTTATACATTAATTTTGATGGTTCATGATAACAATTTAGTAAATAGTTGTAAATTTCCGGAATATTGTTTCTAATTTCTGAAAGCAGGGTGTCCCTATTTACCGAATTAAAGGCATTTTTGACGTCAATTTTTAATAAAACCTCACACTCATCTTTATTAAGGTACGTGCGCAAGGCGTGAACCGCCGCTTCACACCCACCTTTGGTACCAAAACCTAATTGAGTAGGTTCAAATTGTTGTTGTAATTTTGACAAAATGTAACGGACTGAAATTTTGGATGTTAAACGCCGAAAAGTAGAACCAACTGCAATAGGACGAACTCCTCCGTCTTTTTTAGTGAGGGCAATGAGATTTGCTCCATAGATAACTGGAACAATCTCGGTGTTAATGTTCCCAGAGAGCATGAGGTTAACTAATTTTGTTAAACAACCAATGAGGTGCTTACCTGCATCACCCACACAGTGAGAAGTTAGGTCTTTCAGGTGTTGTGGAGAAAGACCATCAAGGCCAGCTGCCGATCCAACTTTAAAACCATTAATAGCACTCACTGTGTCTTTTTCTTGTGCCAGCAAACACACATCGGGCGATGTAGGCGGGTCCAAAAAGTAGTCCGAAACAGGAGCTGGGGGATGTTTTGTCTGTAAAGCCGTAAGGGTGTCTGTTGTATCCGGCGATAGTACATCACTTGAAAAAAGAAGACGAGCTGCACCTTTCAAATCTCCGTCGCTAACTTTTGCTTCTACTAGTTTGTTAAAATTATGGTACTTTTTGTTGATATTTACTCGAAAATCGCAATTTTGAGACGGAAGTGTGGGGTTGTTACAATTATTCTTTATTTTTTGTGTTAGAGAAATGGACTGATCATTAGTTTTGGCATGCAATATTTTATAAGGAAATGTTAAAAGGTTTTGCCAATCTTCAATACAATTGCTATCCAAACATTGTGTAATAATTTTTGACAAAAGTGTAGCGACGGAGATCCTGGCGCCTCGAGGAATTCGTTTTACCAAACTGATGTTCTTTTTTAAATGACTTAGAACGAGATGAAAAGGGGTGGCTGAAGGGTTACTATTAGATGGAACAGTAGTATGTGGAGTAAAATTGTGTGAATGTAACAAAGTAGAATTTTGACTGAGGCGTTTATGTACTTTTGTAATATGAATATTAAGGCCTCTAACACTCTTAAATGATTTATTACAAATGGAGCATGAATGAGTAAAAAGTGACGTACCATCTTCGGATTGCGTCGCGCTCTGCATCTTAAAAACTATACCAATAAAGAAACTTATTGACTAAACAAAAACTGTAAAAAGTAAACACAAATATAAACACAAAATAAATAATTTTGGCACACGCCCTGTCACCCAGGGCGCATGCGGGGAAGTCTTCAAAATAAATTTCTTCTTATAAATTCAGCCAGCAATAATATTGGGCTCGCAATCCCGACTTGTGGAACACTTGTAGAGGTTCGAGGTGCTCTGTGGTGGAACAGGTACGTATTGGGTTATCGGGGTAATGGCGTTTTGCGCAAAAGAATATTCCGCAAAGGAAACAACCACCATCCACCAAAAATTTTTCAGTATCTGTCAAATTTGTGAAAAAATATTGTATTTGTAAACTGGATAAATTCTGATTCTTTATTATTGACTGTATTTATCCTGCTTTTCACGTTATAAATTAATCAAAACATTTAATAAGTATACATATTTTTAAAATTTAATGAAATTTTTGAACAAAAATAGTCTAATTCTAGCGTGACCAACCAATCTTAGTACTTTGTGACGTATAATATAATATATATAAATATTAATGATCGATATACAACGTGAACTTTTGTATAGTGCAAAGCTCAGACACCTCGACTAGAGTTTCGCTTCAAAATACTGTATAAAAAAAATTTAATGAAACTAACGAAAACTGACCAAGTTATAAGCTTTTACAGTTGCACTATTTTCTTCACGAACAGCGTAGGTGTAGGTATTATACGCAAGGCAGGTAGTCACTATTCGTGTGGTATTGATAATAACATATTAACACACCATTTTCATATGTGGTAATTATGGAACACCTGTGAGGAACCAGACCAGGATTGGGACGGCTATAAAGCCGCTAAAGCAAAATACAAGTAGCGACTGAGATACAAAAGTACCAAGTAGAAACCTCTGATGGAGTCAGACTAATACTAGCCAAACAAGGGACAGAACTGTCCGTATCTATAAAGAAACCTGACGGCGCGGCGGCCTGACCCACACATGAAAAGAATTATTTATACTGTTGATTGATGGCACTTGGTGGTACCTTTCGGCATTTTCAAAGGCAAATTAACATTATATAATGACCACTAAATCACTTAATTACTCGAAAACAATAAATTAATAACATATAAATTACCACTACAACATTCTACTAACGTTAACTATCATAAAAAGAAGCCGAGAGTATTTTGATACAAACGCACTTCCCAGAATGCCAATTGCTGCAGACACTCATGTTGCTGGTGGAAAACGTATCCGCAGAAGAAGTGCAGTGGGAGCTCGCAAGACCTGTTCTAATCTATTCTGTCAACTTACAAAAAACTGAATGGGTAATTAACAGCTTTAAGTCCTTCAAATCTCCAGGACAGAATGAAGTCTTCCCTGCAGTGATAAAATGGGGGAGGACACAAGTTGATATTGTCAATTACATAGTATCTATACGCCAGACAATGAATGGGACTGTGACCCAGACTGTGGAGAGAGGTCTAAGTGATCTTTATACCAAAACCCGGTAAAGGGATTATGTTTGTGATTCAGACCTCTGGTTATACAGACCGTTAAGCCCTGCGTGATCCTGCTAAAAACTCTGGAAAGATTGTGTGACAGAGACAATCGAGTGACGGCCCTTCAAAATAAGCCACTGCATTCCAACCAACGCGCATAATGCCCCCGGCAAGTCTACAGACTCAGCACTACATGCAGTGGTACACAAAATAGAAGAAGTCATCCAGAATCAATCAATCAATGTGCCTCGGCACTTTCATAAACATAGATGGAGCTTTCGACAGAAGAAGCATAACCACGGCACTGGCAAAACACCAAGTATACACGGTAGTCAGTGAATGGATAGATAACATGCTAAAAAAAACTCATTTTAAAGCTACAGACAAGCAGAAACCAGTGCGCAGCCATGGCCAAAGGTTGTCCACAAGGGGGCGTGGTCTCACCACTGCTAAAGAACCTTGTTTTAGACGACCTAATAACCAATCAATCAATTTAACCTAGAACAGTCCCTATATACATGGATGTGGAACAAGCCATAGCAGATGGTAAAATTAAATTATGTAGAAAAACGGATCTGTTTACAAAGCATGACTGGTATTTTAAAATCCAAGGCCAAC
The DNA here is from genome assembly GCA_933228765.1 of Miltochrista miniata. Lineage (NCBI taxonomy): Eukaryota > Metazoa > Arthropoda > Insecta > Lepidoptera > Erebidae > Miltochrista > Miltochrista miniata. Next base: position 22,834,678 of record OW121767.1, on the reverse strand, counting down.
TTCAAATCAAGTGAGAAGCTGCTTTTATTTTATCTTCTAGTGATCTTGTGTATATAATAAATATTTTTAATGAATTGTATTTAAATTACTTTCAGTCAAGCCAACATTTATCGATTTACGGTGTAGACTGAACACTAATTTGCCCATAAGCACAGTAAATATTTCGAAAGACGACGAGTTCTGGACTACGAGGATGGAAAATTGATAAATTTTTACGACTAATGTCTGTTGCCCAAAATGATTGCGCCCAGAAAGAACCGATAAAATAAAATAAAATAAAATTTATTCCCTTTGAACTTAAAAAAAAAATAGGTTTGTCAACATTTTTGGGACTCTACTGGGGGTTCGGAAATGCTACAAACTGAGAAGAACACCCCAAGAAACTCAGTTTGGTCCCTCCCAAAATTCATCTTAGTAGGTATCTAATAATCGATCAATGCCGATACGGAATGGCTTTTTCTTGGTGGTGTGCATTGTTATGCACATACCTCTTAATAAATATTTGGTTGTTGTAAATGAAAAACACATACTATCAATTAAGATTAGATTTAGATCCAATAGCTCAAGCTTATAGCTTAGTTTGGGCTAGATGATGTTGTGTGAGAATATCCAACAATATTTATTGATTATTTATTAGAAATATTTTAATGTTCCTGCCAGCACTGAATCTGCAGTAGGCAGCAAAACATCGGACCATGCCAAGCGCCTGCGCATTGCTACGTTAATATTATTGTTTTTAACTATGTATGTGTATTGTCAAATTTAAATATTTATAGTGTAAAATAGAATATTGTCCATTACTTTCTCCAATTTTCGTATATTTAGATACTTTAAAAATAAACTTATGGACCGTTTTCATGTATGTGTGTATTATATACTATACTATCTTCAGGCCAAATCCCTTGCGGGGTAGGCAGAAAGAACCGAGCGCCACACGGCACGCTCCATACACACCTCACTTGCTTCTTTAATTTTCATTTTTCTTTTCATGCATGCACGTCGGTACCCTCGGTTCGGTATTTCTAATTGCAATCTTGATATTAGTTTGGTAAATAAATGTCAACTTTATTAATTTTATGATGTCAGTGTATATCACTACTTAATATCAATCAATTTGCAATAAAATAATCAATAATTATTAACTAATATTACTAACATAAAAATTAAATTAAAAGATTGAACGCTTAGACTAAGAATATGACACCGGTAATACATCAAGGAAAACAAAAGTATCAAACTTGTTGGTAGCAACAATTGGCACTATACGGCTATGTGCGCCGCGCCGCGCTGATTTCTTACGATCGTAAAGAAATTTGAAAACCGAATTTACGCTCTTAAGATTTAAATATTTGTGGACATTCATCATTATTGCAGTGAACCCTTCGTTTATTTGTTGGGGGGATGTAGAATTGATGGATGTAATGAAAGAGCGATGCCTGGATGTATTGTGTGTCACAGAGACTAAGCGGAAGGGGAGCGGCATCGACGATCTTCCTGGCGGAATAATTGTTTTGTGGTCCGGAGTGGACCAAGAGGATCATGCCAGTAAGGGAGTGGGTGTCTTGCTCTCCTCCCGTTTGGCCTCTGGAGTGAAAGATTATGGATTGGTAGGCCCAAGACTCCTGTGGGTACGTATAAAACTGGGGATCACGAGAGTTTTTTTGGTCGCAGCCTATGCTCCCGTCAGCTCGGCTAATCCCCAAGTGCTCGCGGAGTTCTGGGAATCCGTTAGGGACGTCCTCGATTTGGCTGACGGGAATGAAAAGTTGATCATGTGTGGTGATTTGAATGGATGGGTGGGGACCAAGCGAGATGGCTTCGATGCCGTCCTTGGTCCGTATGGAGATAAGAGAGCGAATGATGCTGGTAAGTCAATCTTAGACGTATGCTTGGAACGAGACCTCCTTGTGGCGAACAGTTTATTCCGTCACAAAGATATCCACGCGTATACATGGAGTCGGAAGGAAGAAAAAAGTGTGATTGATTTAATTTTGATAGACAATCGTCTTCGACAGGCTATAAGGGATACAAGAGCCTACAGAGGCCCCACTCTTGAAACTGATCACTACCTGGTGGTAAGCCGGTTTGTTGGTCTTTTCAAGAAGTGGAGGCACTGGCGAGTGCGTGTCCCTTTCGGAGACTATGAAAGGATAAAGAGTGAAAAACTGGAAGATGAAAGCGTAAGGAGTATGTATGTTGGCTTAGTCAGTGAAAGGCTTGCAAACGCGAGCCTTTCCGACTTAGATGTGGATGAATGCTGGAATATTATGAAAGAAAGTATAGTGGATAGTGCAAAACAAGCATGTGGGAGTGCAAAGAGACATGAACATTCGAAAGGTGATGCCTGGTGGGATGCAGAAGTTCAATCCTGCGTAGCAAGAAAGAAGAAAGCGTGGTTGATTATGTCTCATCTTTGCAACTGAATGACAGTATGAAAGACACGAAGAAAGAACTTTACCGCCTCTGCAAGAGTGAAGCCAAAGCTTTAGTGAAAGAGGAGCGTGAAAGAATAAAGATGATTGCGGAAGAGAAGCTGACGAGGAACTTCGAGACGAATACCAAACTCTTTTGGATGGAGGTCAACAAGTCTCGGAGCTGTTCGTCAGTTTCCAGAATGGATAAGATAAAGAGTAAAGCTGGGGACATTCTTGCGGACCCCTTAGAGGTGTTAGAGCGGTGGAATGAGTACTTTGGAGAAATGTATGAATATCTCCCGGATGCGGGCACTGCGAGGGAGGCGATGACTGATCTTGCGGTGCAAGCGGAGATATTACTTTGGAAGAGATTGAATGGTCGAAACGAAGCTTGAAAAACGGAAAATCTGCGGGAATTGATAGGATATCTGCTGAAATGATCAAATTAGGTGGTCCTTGCATCCGGGACGCCTTCTGGTCATTCAGCAATCTATGCTGGAAGACTGGAAGGGTCCCAATGGACTGGAGGCGTGCTATCGTCGTGCCCTTGTATAAAGGCAAGGGCTCACGTATGGAGTGCGCCAACTATAGGTCCATCAGTTTGATCAGTATAGCAGCTAAAGTGTATGGCAAAATTATTGAAAGGAGAATGAGGGTGGAATCTGACGGATTACTGTGGGAGGCGCAGGGTGGTTTCCGAAATGGAAGGGGATGTATGGACCAAGTTTTCTCGCTCCGCAACATTGTAGAGAAGCAGCTGGCTGTAGGCCGGAAGGTTTTCTGCGGTTTTGTGGACATGGAGAAAGCATTTGACAGAGTTGTACGGAAGGATCTCTGGGATATATTGCCAGGATACGGGATTGATGGTGCGCTGCTTCGTGCTGTGCAGTCTACATATGTGGGATGTACGGCATGTGTGCGGGTGGGCGGCAGCCTGTCTCCCTGGTTTGACGTCAACATTGGCGTCAGACAGGGTTGCGTGCTGTCGGCTCTGCTGTTTGTCCTGTACCTAGACGATTGTCTTAAGAAAGTAAGATCAATGAATGTTGGATTGCGAATGGGTGACTTACTTGTGAACTGTTTGCTGTATGCAGATGATGCCGTGCTCATGGCCGAATCGCCATCAGAACTACAGTCACTAGTCACAACGATGAAAGATGATTGTCTAATGAGAGGCTTACATTTGAACGCGACTAAAACGAAAGTGTAGTAGTAAAGGTATTCGAAAGAGAAGAGGACAGAACGAATGCCAGGATAACTGTAAATGATGTAGTGCTGGAACAGGTGGATGAGTTTGTATATCTTGGATATGAATTTAGCAGGGATGGACGGTACACCGCTGATGTAGAAAAGAGGGTAACTGCGGGAAATAGTGTGAATGGAGCGTTAGGCAAACTTTTAGGTACCAAGGCCTTAAGTCAAAAGGCCCAGCTCGCAGTACACAATGCGGTGCTGATACCTACGCTAACGTATGGAAGCGAGAGTTGGGTATGGCAGGAAACGCATGAAAGTAGAATAAACGCGGTCAAGATGCGCGCGCTACGCAAAATCTGCGAAGTAACGCTCGCAGATCACGTTCGGAATGAAGATGTAAGAAAGGGAGTTGGTCTGAAAGAGAGTGTCGGTGTTAAAGTAAGGAAGGGTATGCTACGATGGTTCGGGCATGTGGAACGAATGGGAGATGAAAGAATGACAAAACAGATATACAACGCGAAAGTGGATGGACGTAGGAGTCGGGGAAGGCCACGACACACCTACCACGACCAAATTAATCATGTGTTAGTGGAGGGTGGTGTCAAGAGCCGTAGGAACCGACGTGCATGCATGAAAAGAAAAATGAAAGTTGAAGAGGCGAGTGAGGTGTGTATGGACCGTGCCGTGTGGCGCTCGGTTCTTTCTGCCTACCCCGCAAGGGATTTGGCGTGAAGATAGTATAGTATAGTATAACCCTTCGTTTATTAATTAAAATCGATGTGTATATTATCCATCTAAACCTGAAAACAAGGGATGTGCTGAAGCTGGTTCCTCCAAGCTATTTTTAGCTGGAAGAATAGGTACTGTACGTAAATGGATGACTCAGATGCCAGCAGTGGGCGGAAATTTCAACAGCGTTGTCAATAGAGCAAAAAAAAATTTTTAAATGAATGATTGCGTGCTATGACTAACTTGACTTGAGGTCCTATGGCCCCTAGATGGGGCAGAGGGCGTCCACAGTGCATCGCCATTCCTATCGGTCCTGAGCTTTGCGTTTTGTTAATTGGTAATTGCGTGATATAGAGTCCTTTCTTAGTTTTTTTTCGCATGGAAAGTTTCCAGACTTAAATAAAAACTCTAACCGACTAAAATCACATGGAGTCCTACCAATGCCGGGTAACCCCTCGGAAGGATGTCCCATGATTTCCGACAGGCTTTGACTACTAACGCGGCCTCATCTAGAAATTCAGGTACTATTCAACGTCTCTGGTGGTTGGTTCGAGTGTTTTCCTGCTTTTCGGGAAGCAAGGCGTGCGGGAAACTCCTGACACCTTCTTCTGTTCTGTAAGGAGGTCGACGTCATCAGACCGCGATCATGGATACCGATATTTTAGTCAAGTACTTGTCTCCTGTGCCTTCCCAAACTCGAAAAGCGCATTCCACTTGCTGCCCTTTATACCCAGCTAAGTAAAAGTGAAAACGGTTCTAGTTGGGAGTCTGAGGGGCAAGTGCGAGTTTTTGCGTGAGCTTGTCGACATTCACGGCTCACCAATTCGTTTGGAATCGAGACCCCGCCACCTAGCTGTAAACGCGGGAACTTGTCTCGATCCCATACCAATCGGTGATAACGCGCTCGTTCGTGAATGTCGACAGGCGCTCACCGAAACTCGCACTTGCCCCTCTGTTTCTAAGTGAAACAGTGATTGGACGTTAGGGCTGTTCTACACCTAATTCTATTCCAAACCCTAGGGCTGCGAAAGGCGCCTCTGGGTTTGCCAGGAGGAAAGCCCCCACGATGCAAACTGGTGGCCTGCGTCGTTTGGTGGCTAATTCAGTTTCAAGAAAGGGCCCTACGTCGTGGCCTGAGGACGGTGAGAGGGCTGCTCACCGTCCTTACAGAAGCAGGCCCATGACGGCAGCGTGACGTGAGGAGTTCACGCACGCCCCCACCTTAAAAGCGGGATCACACCCGAAACCCGCCAAAGACGCGGGATAGCACCCGAACCACTGCCCTGGGCGAGACCGCAGTGGTGGCCGTAGGTCCTGGGACATCCTTCCGAGGGCCTACCTGGGACTTCCAACAAGGTTTTTTAGTCGGTAGGAGAACGGCATAGCATCCATGATGAATTTTTCCTCACGTAAAAATAAAAAAAGGGCCCCGCGTGGTCTGAATCCAGAAGTTTTGTAGCTTAGTTTTTAGCACCTGTTGGTGGAAAGGCAGCCTTATAGTCAAAGAGGAAACTTGATGATATTATCTCATTACAAACGTTACTTGTTAACGATGTCTATATTATTCGTATAATTAGATTTGCTCTGTCCACTTGATTGAGTTTTACAATAATTAAACTTTTCGTAATATCCGTTCCGCTATCGATATAACTTATGTAATTCTTGTATAATGAGGTATAAACGTATTAATATATGGTTAAGATGAATGTGTGATAAAGTTAATACTGTAGTAGCTTTTGAGAGCTCGATTAAATTGGTTTCTAATACCTTAAAGAGAAATAACTTAATTATTAAGCTATCCGTGCCTACTAAAACCTTAATGAAGAGATTTGCTAACAGAAACATCGCACAAAGCCTCTTAAGGCTTGACTGAGGCGCTTTGAGAGTTTGTTCGTACGTTCAGAATGTTTCTACGTATTTCATGGCAGTAAATTTATTTCTTTTAATAACAATAACCTGAATACAAGTCATAAATTACTGTAAATTATGACCACAACACCATGGCCCGTAAATCGTCAGTACAGTCAATAATATCGTACAGAAATGAACCTGTCACTTATACGAGCCAAAGTAGTTGATTTGATGAAAATATAGGCCGTTAAATTAATTTATAAATGACAGGTAATGATTAGGTTATAATAAATGCGGAGGTGGAATGCTTACGGTACCTATGAAAAATGTTACTTAAATATAGTGAAAAATTAAGTATGTAATATTTGGTGAACTGTAGAGCATAGGCCGCTGATTCCAAAGGACCAAAATGTTAATGAGCAATAATAACTTAAAAAAAAGTGTTTGCGTGTAACCTTTACGCGCGATTGAAGTAAAACTTCTTTGCCATTGACGGCATCAAAATGTTATATTGATATCATTCATTCAAATTTTGCATATCATTCATTCGCTATTCAAAATTCAAATAGCGTTACTGGCGTTACTTCCGTTAAAAAAAATCTGAGTTACTTCCTAGGTCGCGCCTAAGTGCGAGGCCGCATTTGCGTTTTTCCGCGGCGGTTTCTAACCTCAAAATGTCATCAAACTGTCAAAATCAATGAAATCAAGTCAATGTTTTGACATTTCGAGGTTAGAAACCGCCGCGATAACCGCAAGTGCGGCCTCGCTCTAAAGAAGTTTTACTTTAAATACTTATTGACAACAAACAAACAAAACATTCTGCGGGGCTAGAAACGCGCGACGTCTATAACTGAGTAATATAACTTGCAGGTGGTGGACACTTCCAATTTTTAAAGTAAAACTTCTTTAGGCGCGAGTAGGAAGTAACTCAGATTTTTTTTCTGTCGGAAGTAACGCTAACTACTTATTTGTCCGCTATTCAAAAATCGTATGAATGATATTAATATAACATTTGATGCCGTCAATGGCAAAGAAGTTGTACTTCAATCGCGCGTAAAGGTTACACGCACACCCTTTTTTTAGTATAAGAGCGTAAAATAGTCAAGATGTAGTTGCAGTCAGAAGACAGAAGGGAAAACAGCATATCGGTGATGCGATTTGACAAGATTTGCCCATTTAATAAACACCTTTTCTTTGCGTCGCACAGTCAAGTAAGAAACCTTCAACGCTCTTTTCATACAACGCCGATTATACCTATACCAACTTTTTCACACGTAGGGTAAGACGACCCCTTGCCATATGGACCAACAACCCGAAAAAGGTCGCAGGGACTGGCTGGATGCGAGTGCAGGACCGTGTATTGTGGCGAAATTTGGGGAAGCCTACGTCCAGCAGTGGACAGGACGGCCATGGGCTGATTTGATTGATTGATATCTTTAATAGACAGCTGCTCAACGTGCTATGAATCACCAACATTGTGACACGGAGCGAGAACATTTTTTCCGTACCAAAAATCGCTCAAAGCCCTTAAAGAACTTTTCTCTTCATAAAATCTGTTCCGTCATTTGGAACTTTTGACAAAGCTTGAGGAGAGATACACTCGTCGATTTTAATTTATTATTACAGAAAACTTATAGCTACAAGCAGAAATGTAACTCTGTCTGTCTGTCTTTTACGTTTTCACGCCTAAACGGCTGGAGCGATTGAGATGAAATTTAGTATAGAGATAGTTCGAGGCCCTAGGAAGGACATATGTATGTTACTTTTTAACCGGCTGCGCAAAGGGAGGGTTATGATTTTCCGCGATAAAAGACACCCACGCGGCCGAAGCCGCCGGGAACAGTTAGTAAGTTATATAGGTACGCTTGTTATTACATTATTGAAGTTTAAAATGCCAATTTCTAACACCTCCCTATTGTTACATCATAAAAGTAAAGGTAAACGTGTAACTTCCTAGCTGTTCCCCGCGGCTTCGGCCGCGTGGGTGTCTTTTATCGCGGAAAATCATAACCCTACCTTTTCACAGCCAGTTAAAAAGTTAAAATTTCATCTCAATCGCTCCAGCCGTTTAGGCGTGAAAGCGTAAAAGAGAGACAGACAGAGTTACTTTCCCGACCATAGGCAGTTGCAGAAGACCCTATGGTTTAAGCCTGTAGTATCATTTATTTTTTACATGAGGGAAAATCCTACATGGATGCTATGCCGTACTCCTACCGATTAAAAAACGTCACGTATCCTGCCTAACAGCCTACGGTTGGGAGCCCCGGGTAAGCCATCGGAAGGAAACTCCAGGACAGGAGTACGGCATTGCATCCAATAAGGAATTCCACACGTAAAAACATCGAATTTTGAGTACTTTTTCACGTAAAATCTGCAACAATACTACTTTTTATCCCAGGAAGGAATAAGAGTGTGGAAATAAGAATAATGGACTGTCCATTACAAAATATGCTTTACATACATATACTCACGCCTTTTTCTCTCCGGGGTAAGCAGAGACAACAGCCTGCCATTTGCTTCTGTCCTTACATACTTCACTAGCTTCCTCTACATTCATTAAACCTTTCCTGCAAGCCCGCCGGTTTCGAGTGCTTTACATACTGTTTGAAAAATTCCTTTCTAATATAACCGTATCAAAAATCCATAAATTATTGTTATAAATACGATCATTGCATTATAAATTCACAAACGTCAACTGAAGGAATCTTCAGAAAGGATACGCGAGTAACACCAATCATATCTATAAATATACAGTCGTCTGCCCGTCTGTCTGTCCGCTAATGTTTTGTATTTCTGTCTGGCTGTGTTTTGATGTGTTTTACTTCATGCAGTCCGATTCTGAAACGTCTCTTAATATAAATAAACTCAAGGTTTGTTACCGTTTAACTTCCTCAATAAACTCTTTGTACTATCTTTTATTTCTATGTCTACGAAATATCTAATTTTGAAAAGGATTTAGTACACTGACTTTACGTTATAGTACGTTAACTTTCTTCAATCATAATTTTATGCCCGAGCGGAATTCGAACTCGCTTCTTCTACCGGGACGATTTTCTGAAAGCTAAGGTATTGTAACTTAGCCTATGTACTTTAAAAAATTGTTTATTGAATCTTTCAGTCTGACATTTTTTCTTGATATGCATTTTAACGCAGTCGTTATCCAGTCCAAATTAAACAACGTTGTTGCTTAAAAGCTACGATATAACATTGTACCTACTCAAGATAAACAAAAAAAAATCAGTTTCAATATGCAAACAAAAAATAACAATTTTGCTGCAAAGCCTGCACCTGCTGAACAACGGACGAGGCTCTGACGGCGGCGGTCCATTTCAACACGGCGATGGGCTCACCACCTGTTACGTGGGACCGAATTGTACACGGTGAAATGTGGGCCGGTATAGGCCTCTGCCTACCCCTTCGGGGATAAAGGCGTGAGTATATGTATGTATGTATGCAAAGCCTGCATATTAAAAGTTCTAACTGAGCTTCCTGAACTAAGTTCTCAATTACTTATAATCCGTCCTGCATGATTTCCTTTTTAACTCTTTGGAACGAACAAAAAATTCTTTATGCTTAAAGGTTTTTTTGGCCAAATATTATCGACAAATGGCATGGAGTCAAATTCATTAATCTTTACTGAAACTGAGAGCAACAGCTCTAAGATACCTTTCCACCTGAAATGTGCTACGCTGCGTTGCGATTATATATTATTATATAAGATACAAATAAAGCTTTCCCAAAGATTCCAAAGAATTAGAGCTCTACAAATATTAGATAATACAGCTCAAATAGTACAAATTGGTTGAGTTTTTTTTCCCTTTTAGACAAGATCAATGCGTACTCATAATATATAATACATTAGCTACTTACTCTTATTGTATATTCTTTTGTTTTAATTTATGGCTTGTCAAATTAATAAGAGACTTTTTGTGAGTGTCACAGTTTGATATACGGTAACCGCGGTATTTATTTTCTTTACTAAGTACTCACACGAAAACACTAAGTAATAAATTAAAGACCTATCAGGCCACGCTTCTAAATTTAATCTACATAATTCAATCCTGTCAGTTTGGTTACAATACTTATGTATACCTATTAAAATGGCAACACTGCGTCTGAATGTCATGCTGTAGTTATTTTGGTAATTCTTTGATTTACTGTAGATAATTTTAATCTGCCTTTTTGAAGTAAAACTTCTTTAGGCGCGACTAGGAGGTAATAACTCAGATTTTTTCTGTCGGAAGTAACACTTACTATTTGAATTTTGAATAGCGGAAACTACGTTCAAAATTCGAATGAATGATATTAATATAACATTCGATGCCGTCAATGGCAAAGAAGTTTTACTTCAATCGCGCGTAAAGGTTACACGCACACACGTTTTTTTTACGTATTTCTCATGGATGCCATGCCGTGGCCATGCCGGACTCTTACCGATCAATACCATATGTTGTTCTGGCACTGCTTACCACATGAGTCCCGAATAAGTCCTTGGAAGAATGTCCCAGATTTGTTAAACTACTTATGGGCTTGTAATCGCACAGTAACCGTTCAGGAACACGTTTTTTTTAATAATGAAAGCCGAGTTATCCTCAATCCTGAAGTAGTTAAATTAAGCTATTTATCATCATGTTACTACCCGTGCCCGTGTGGCGACAGGGTCCCGTGTTGCGACGGGTAAGAGTACAAAATGTCGCCACACCAATACATCCCGAGGGTGTCGTCAGAGGCGACTAAGGGTACACTTTCGCAAAAATATCCATTGCGTGGAGAAGGAAAACTCGAAATGAAACCCAAAGCTGTCGCTAAAGTGACAATCGTTAAGTCAAGTTGAAGGCATTCGCGGCGACCTGCACCTGTCAATTTCAACACGGCAATGGGTTCAACACCTATTACGTGGGACATAAAACTAAGAGGGGATAAAGGCGTGATGAGATGTATGTATGTATGTATATTCTCTTCGTCATGAACTGATTTGTTAGTCAGCAAGTTCAGAGGTACCTACACTTGATGGTCCGTAGTACACTTCACTCTTAGCAATTTGTTAATCCATTAATGTTGACTTAGTTATAGGTCACCACTTGAGAGGCTTTGATACTTATTATTATAGTCGTTTCTCTAAACTATAGTGCCGTATAAATGGTTTTATAGCACGAACCTTTACCGACTTAAGGGCATTTTCTCATTATGGCGTGACGATAGATTATCGTGTCGTCACTAAAAGCGTCATGGTCTAATGTTTTAACAGTGGTTATGGCTTGTGTATTTACATGGAGAACGAAACGACTAACTGTCGAACACGACAGCTAATCGTATCGACGACAGATTATCAAGATACATTTGAACAATAAGTAAGGACAGTCGTAAGCCGATAAAAAAACCTCAGATCATAAAATTATGTAATGTAATGTATTATGTATCGACGACAGATTGTTAAGATTCATTTGAACAATAAGTAAGGACAGTCGGAAGATATAAACTCATGTCACAATTTTCTTAATGACAAGGGTTAACAATGTCTTCAAGATCCAATGGGTCAACTAGATGATATCGTTGTAGGAAGTCATGCAATGATGAAATACTTTGACGACATAGTGACGACTGACGACAAACAGTCGGGAATATCTAGAGACTATAACATGTCCTGGGGTATCCTTCCGAGGGCTTAGACGGGACTCCCAACTGTTGGCTGTGGTTGGGATACGTGTAGTTTTTAGTCAGTAGGAGTCCAGCATAGCATCCATGTAGGATTTTCCTCAATTAAAAAAAAAGAGACTATAAAATGGGAATAGCTAGAGACGACGTCTTATCTGACCAGATAATCTCTACCACCAGTGGTAAGCTGGCACTCTATTTACCAACTGACTACATGGTGACAAAAACACGTTATATGAATCGTCACGACATAGTGGGAACGCGCCCTAAGGAGGTAACGCGATCCTTTATTACGCCACGAGAAAATTATATGAGATTGACATTTTCAAACAAAGTTTAAAACATAGATCTCGTTGAAATCCGCGTTTACAAATATAATGGGCATTGTTGTAAGTTCCTTGTCGTGTTATTTGAGCCGCCCGGGTTCGAACGTGCTATAAGTTGAATACTTTGAGTATAAATAATGCAAAATATTGTTTCACTGCACTCTGTAATTATGTTGGTATGGTATTTTCTGAATGTTGATGTTTTACTCAATATGTTTGTGTTTGAGGGAGTGTAAACTTTGATTTGTTTAGTTACAATCTCACTTTCTCCCTCTGTGCGTGTTTTGTAATTCTATAAGACTATCATAAAGCCTGACTTTCTTTAATTACAGAAGAAAAGTGGATCTATTTTTTTTCGTGTGATAATCCTTAATGAATTCTATTTTCTTGGATGCTTCTCGAATCAAACTACACGTGCCCAAATCAATGACTTCGGATGTCCCAGAATTCCCGACAGACTTTGGCTACCCTTACCTAGGGAAGAAAAGTGTACCTTGAGCCCTGGGAAAACTTCGGACACATTTGATCTGACGATAATAGATTTATCACTCACGGTAATGGATATCATAACCCCGTCAGGGTATTAACACAACATGGTGTAAATATGACAGTACAAATTGGCAAAGAGGGGCCGTGGGGCTTCCCCGTCATCGAATTACGAAGGGTTAAACGTATTGATTTGTTTACTAGTAATGATTTATATTGCATGATGGGGTTAAACAACCCTTTTTCGAAAGAGGGTTGAATTGATAATAATGCATTTATGTTGGTCAACTTTCCTACTTTATGACAATAGTAATAAGGCTAGGAACCCATGGTGCGGTTTTTAAACGCGCCGGCCGCGGTTGAGTATCCACAGCTCCCGTTGAATGCAGATATTACCTACGTAAAAACCTAAAGCTCATTTCACGACGCACGATGCACATTACATCCTGGAGTGCGCGTGGGTGTTTGGGGGTGGCGGCAGTGGCCAATTTCGCCATTTTTAAGTCTAAATTCCGCATAGTAATGATTTGGCATTTTAACTTACTTTTCAGCATTTTTATTTGGTTTCTGTTATACTTATAATTTATGATGTTTTGAAACTCAGCTAATAGCAAAACCTCGTCTAGTCTTATGGCAATCGCCTGCCAAGTTGACGGGTGACAACCTCTGCCGCAGTGGCTGCAGTACCGCAAAAAACTCCGTTCTCGTAAGTTTTGAAATAAAATAGCAGTTCCACCATCGCAGCTGGTGCGTGTAAAATACGCTGCGTGAGTTCTTAGCCCAAGTAAATGAACGCGACGGGCAGCGAATCACAAGTTACTGCAATCCCGCTGCTTGTTATCCACCTTACGGTATAAGAAAAATACACTAATATGACCTCTTTTTTAACAAGGTTATATAGATCTTTGTATTCTAAAAGTTGAACTAGAATGAAAGAAGTGTAAGAATTTCTTTAAGCTATGGTTTCAGATGTGTTACCTATGCTTGACTAAAAAGAAATTTCCAAATTATCACTTCCCAAAAAAATTCCGCATTTCATTTTCCAAATTATTACTTAGTAAAAATTTCTTCAAAAATAATTGTAACGCACACGACATAAGCTTGGGTAGAAAACGATTAAACAATAACTTGTTTGCCAAGTAGTACTTTTACTCAATTTTTTATTTTGTCAAATGATTCAGTTGGAGTAACACACTGTACGCAAAATAAAATAAGGCCAATATTTCATATTGTCAATTTTCTTTAAAGTCGATGGATGGTTATAAAAAAAGAATTTTATTCTTTGTAGATTTTCATGAATATTTACAAATTGAGAAATAAAATTGGAGCCTTAAATAAATGAGCAAAATATTAAATAAAATTGCATTATTTAATTTTTTAATTCCCAAAAATTCATACTTGCCTTTATGTTTTTTGTCATCGCAAATTACCTGACTATACTGTATTTATTTATTTTATTTACTGTATGGGCGCTATTTAAATTAATTGTCTAATTTAAACTAAGAAATAAGATAAGATTGTTTGCTGTAAAAAATCATTTGATTAAAGATCAAATACCTTAATGATATATTATCCTTGGTAATATTCTCCCAGATAAAATTTGAGGAAATGAAAAAGTACCTACTTACTAATAATTATTCGAAACATCGCAAAGGCATAAATAAAAGGTTGCCATTTGTTTGGGTAGTGAAATTTTGGCAAAATCTTTTCAACATAACTATAAGTACATACTAGTTAGTTCAACATACCCGAGTATATCTTTTTTTCTAAATAAGTACTCACATAAGATCAATTATGTAATTTGATCATCTGGGTTATACATACCTATCGCACCATTTTATTGAAGGGTTCTACTTTTAAGTCTTGATTTAGACGTTGTCAGGATCAGAGCAATGATACGCAAGGAGTTTATAAGCACAAGGGGCTTTACAGATTCTTGTTAGGTAAATTAGAAGACAAAAACTGGTCATTTTGGTCGAAACTGGGATTAAACCCAGACCTAATCAATGGCAGTCACATACACTTAACCAATGTGCCACCGAGTCAGTCAAAATGACTTCAATCTTAAAAACTAATGGCGGCCCTTAATTCGTAACTATCAGGGTGAACCAGTATATTGGTGCTAACGACGTGTGCGCAGTGCTTGTAACCTACCTGTAGCAACTTGTCAGTACTTGTTACTTCGTACTATGTCGTGTTGAACTTACGCGACCTAAGAGCTTAGACTAGATGCTATTATAAAACCTCGTGTACACTGTTATTATAATGTTTTTGAAACTCACAGGACTTGTACCTATATTTATTTTAGATTTTAGTTTTTTTTATAGGAACATTTCTCTCCTTTCGACGTTCCGGTTAGGTATATTGGTGGTCATTTAATCAAACCAATTTACGAAAAAAAGTGCACTTAAACGTTTATTACAGTGAAGAAATATTTTGTTAGCCTGCGAAAGTCTAATATTTATGGTCACTATTTCAGCGTTGTACTGCTTGAATGATGTTAGGCAGTTCTGATTTTTTGATGGTGTCTTGTAATAGGACGTCACGGCAGTACTGTAGTTTAGAGCAGTAAAATAAATAATTGGATAGTTCATTCGAGTTGAGAAGTGTTTTTATTCGTTTTTAAAGTTGTACTCGTAATGTACGTAATACTCAAAAGACTTGAGTTACTTTAATCTTTCAAACAACCCATTCTCACGTTGATTTTTTTAAATTACGTAAGTACGTTAGTCAGATGTTTCGCCAATCAACCTCACCTAACTATGATTTTTATGCAGCGAAATCGTCAGATAGACTTATATTCTATCAGATTGTGTTGGTAGCTCCGTTAGTCCTTCAAAAATGTCAACAACGCGAATCTAAGAGCAATTTAGAAAAACCCAGCTTGAAATCCACCCCCCTGCCATCTTATACAAGTGGGGTAAAAATGACTTATGAGGTAGCTAAGTATATAAAATTCGCGGTAAAGTAAATAATTATGTTCGTTAAGGAAGTTCTTCAATCAAAGTACCTAACTACCTACTATCAGTTAACAATGTTCATTCATGCATTAGCTATAAAATCCCGATTTAAACAGTCTCTTAGCACGCGCTTCAAAAATTTTTGTACCTAACGAAAGTTGTTGTATTATGGTTTTACATGTTTACTTATGATATCTTGGTTATTGTGTGTATTTTAAATACCGCCGAAAATGTTATGTTGTTCAAAGTCATTGGTATTTTTATCGAAATATTTAAATTAAAACGAACAATAAAATACTTTTTGGATAAGTTTTGGTGATTATTTTTGTATAACTTATTTAATAGTACCTATTGTAGAGTTTCTAAAAAAATAGGGCTTACCTCATTTTATATTTTTCACAATTTTCACTTCTGCAACGTTTAACACAACAACTTCCCACCAAATTCAGCGAGAAATAGTTCACAAAAATAAAAACATTCGACGCTTATAAAGACATATTTGAAATTCAATGAGGTCGTGAAAAATAGGATCGATTTGGAATCGAGAATTCAAAACGATGCACATGAATTATGCACCTCTCCTAACAAGTGGAAGACTGCATTACTAACACAAATCATAAAATATTTATTTTCGGCTAGTCAGTACGCAGCTTTATTATGATTTTCTTAACTTTTTTTTTTATATCACGTACCTAATATTACGCTATTTTGAAATTCGAATACTAAAAATAGTTCATAAGAAAGCTATCACACAGCACTTTGAAATAAAAAAATATTGGTGACATAAAAATAGTGTAAAGGCACAGTCACACTAGTTTGATTTAGATTCGGAATCCGGAATAAATCGAGTTGTGTTCCGATTGGTATCTAGCGAGCTTTCGGTCGAAGTGCGTGTCGCACGCGCCGGAGGGCGACTGTTCGGATCATGCGTGTGCAAGCTAGCAGTGCAACGCTATCAAATAAACAAAAACTGCACTTCAACACAAGCTTGGCACAAGCTTCGAAGTGTTCATTTTATAGGCGATTTCGTGAAAGCGATATGATTGTGTTGGATACGGCGGCTTTGATTGATATAATTACTTTATTTTTAAAGGCTCGTGTTTCTTTTCACGGGCGATGAGAGCGTTTTTTACGACTATTGATCCGATTTGAATAGGGTTTTCGCTATTCGATTGGAGTTTCTCTTTTACACAATAACTTAGATTTACACTCAATGGAAGTATTCGTAATTCAGTGTTCTGTAAACGATCACTGTAGTAAGCAACTTTTGCTATTGCTGGTCCCAAGATAGGTGACCGTTTTGTTACAAGCATTTTCTTGCTTCGGAAGACACGTTAAGCCATTGGTCCCGGTTGTCAGAAACATGGAAGTCTTTGCGACGACCTTCACAACCTGCGCCGGTCCATTTCAACACAGCAATTGGGTCATCACCTATTTTTTTTGTCATTTGGAACAATTTTATTAGTTTATTTTTATTCATTTTAACCTATTTATTATTTGGGATAAAAACTAAAAATCCTGCCTACCCTGTTGGGGATAAAGGCGTGACTATACGAATATATATTATGTATAGACACTGAATATTTCATTTGCAGTATTTGAGGATGTTCAAGATTGTTAGAACTGAAAAAAGTAAACTTCCGGGTTTCAAACTGAGGATTTTGAAAGCCGAAGGAAATAACTATTTAATAGCACTAGGCATGTTTTCTCAGTGTACTGTAAACGGTTACTACATCTTACGTTACAGAAAGTCCTAGGATGGTAAAAGGGTGTCAATTCCGGATGGATGACCGTTTGCGGCATTTACATATTGTTCCCCATTGTGAGACGTTCCCGCAGGCAATCCAACGCATTAAATAACCTAATGAGGTAAGGAAAAGGGTGTGATTGTGTCCTGGGGTATCCTTCCGAGGACTTACCCGGGGCTCCCGACCGTAGGCTGTTGGGTGGGATGCGTGAGAATTTAGTCAGTAGGAGTCCGGCATGGCAACCATGTAGGATTTTCTTCATGTTATAAAAAAGGTTGTGATTGTTTGTTCAATAAATTTATGAGTGTTTCTGTAGAACACTTTAAACGCTTTTTAATTGAAAAAGAAAAGTGTGTGCGTGTAACCTTTACGCGCGATTGAAGTTAAACTTCTTTGTTATTGACGGCATCAAATGTTATATTAATATATCCGTCAGCAAAAAAAATCTGAGTTACTCCCTAGTCGCACCTAAAGAAGTTTTACTTCAAAACAGGAGCACGGAGGGTTGCGTACCAATAAACAGCATAATATCACGTTTGTTTAATGACAATTATCTTTTTCTAATTTTAATATTTGTTGTTATAACGGCAACAAAAATACATCATCTGTAAAAATTTCGGCTCTCTGGCTATCATGGTTACTGTGATACAGTCTGGAAACAGACCGCGGAATCTCAGTAACACCTACTGTTTTTACCTATTGCGTGCAGAATCCTAATAAGAAAAGAAACTCTGCAAACTTTAACCCTAAACTGCAACTCAGAAGCGCTCGTAAGCACGCTAACTTAGTGTTCTGTAAGCGTTCATTGCTTTAAGCATCTTGCGCTTATCCTGAAATCGGTGACCTGAATGGCGTTTCCATTTGCGATCTTTTCTGTGCTTTGGAAGACATGATAAGTCAAATCACAATCTGCGCCTGTCCATTTCAGCACGGCTAATAGGCTCATTGTGAAATAGTAGAAATGTGAGCTTATACTATGCCTCTGCCAATCCTTTCGGGGATCATGACGTGACTACTAATATTATAAATGCGAAAGTTTGTGAGTGTGGATGTTTGTTACTCTTTCACGCTCTAACGGCTGAACGGATCCGGCTGAAATTCGGTACAGAGATAGATATAGGTCTGGAAGAACACATAGGCTTCTTTTTATCCCGGGAATAAGTTCCCACGGGAAGCGGAAACGGGATCAAAACTTGACGCGGGCGGAGCTTCGGGCGTCAACTAGTATGTTACTAAACCCGTAAGATTGCCTTAAGCCCATTCATAAATGAAACTACATTCAGTACAACCCTATCTACTCAGCGTTATCAACTTCACCATCATCCTTTAATGTTCTATTTAATTAATAGTGAAGAAAAAGGAGAGAAAAAAAGATCCGCGCGCAGAATGCAGTGTGCGCATTCGGTTTTAAATATAAACCGGCGCGGTGACAATGGACAGTCTGTCACCCGGTCTAAATCAAGGATACACGTGCTTTCGATTCGTATATTTAATTGACATTTATGATATCAGACTTTATTCTAAGTCTTGATCTCTCCTTTTGAAAAAAAGTAGTTTTGGAAGCGCTCGTGGCCCCGCGGACGCAGTGTTCTGTAAAACGGTTGCTGCAGTATGCAACTTTCGACATCTGCGAGCGTTTCCGTGCTTTAGAAGACATGTTATGCCGTTGGTCCTGGTTGTCAGTAGTCAAATCATTAAACCAAGTTAAAGACCATTACGGGCGGCTTAAAAAATTTCAACGTAACATCATTCTCCAGAAAGCGGTTGGGTAGCAATGGTATACCTAAATTATAATCGGTCAAGCGATTTCAGAGTAACAGACAAACAAACTCATTTTCTCATTATGATTGTAACATTCATAAGCAAGGTACTTATAAATAACTTAGGAATTTCAGCACAACGCCATTACAGATCGATAATCTGATTATTTTAATAAATGTTCGAACCACACGCAAGGACGAACTATGAATGGATAGGAAGGAATGTTTGACCGTCTTGAATAAAGGAGAGTTCCGTTTATGAGATAAATCTTTACATAGTCAGTCTGCATAAAGCGTATACTTTGAAGATTAAACACTGTAAATCTTCGTTGATTTATGAGTAGGCTACTCAGTTGCCTCGGCAGCGCAGTAGCAGTGTATGCTATTGTCGTGATGAGGACTTGGATTTAAATTTCTGGTCGTACCAAATATTTTTGTATGCGGTTCAGAGTTTATGTGTTTTCTTCAGGTTACCTAACGAAATTAAGAGTATGTCCCTAAATAAATTCAAAAAGTTTGTTAAAGGTAAATTATACAGCAAGGGCTACTATACGGTTGGTGATTACTTGATGGATAAGGAAGCCTGGAAATGACCTGCTCTGCTAGATTCTCAAAAAACTGTTAAAATGCATAGTTTTTAGATTCATTAATAAAGTTGTAAATAGAGTAGTTAAAAGAATAACCCACTGAGTTTCTTGCCAGTTCTTCTCAGGTGGGTCGCGTTGTGAACTGGTGGTAACTTTTTGGTTTATATAAGTGACGTTTACAAGTGCATTTGTATATGCCTAAGTAAATAAATGATTTTTGATTTTGATTTTGATTTTGATTCTACGTCTAATAAGTAAGTATAATACAAAAAAAAATAGGCACTATATTAGCTTAGTTTGGACTAGATGGCGCTATGTAAGAAAATCAAACTTTATTTATTTTATTCGCGGTTTCGCCTGATTAGTTACACGGAGGTGTCTACGCAACAACTGAGATAATTCGATGGGGTCCTACCAAGTTCCTCACGTACAAGTCACTCTCGCCGAAAGTGGTACATGCACCTGCTTACTAAACTGATTAGATGATGGTGATGTCAAGAAATTTTTAAAACAAAACACTATATCAATCGACTGCCTCAGTGGCGCATTTGGTATTGTAACCGCTTGCAACATTGAGGTCCTGGGTTCGATTCCCGGATTGGTTCAGTTATTTGCGTGATCAACAAACGTTTGTTTCGTAGTTTGGGAGTTTTCTATGTATTATGTGTTTGTATTGGGAAATATATAAGTACCTGTCGATCAGTCGTCTAGATCCCAAAGCATAAACTTTTTAGGAGTTAGCTTAATTTAGGCAAAAATAGATGATGTTGTGTGAGAATGTCCACAAATATTTATTTACTAGCTTTTCCCCGTGGCTTCGACCGCGTAGAAGTCGTTATCGCGTAAAAACCCTCCTTTTGCGCAGTCGGTTAAAAAGTAGCCTATGTCCTTCCCAGGGCCTCGAACTATACGTATACCAAATTTCGTCTCAATCGCTCCAGCCGTTTAGGCGTGAAAGCGTAACAGACAGACAGACAGACAGAGTTACTTTCGCATTTATAAAATTAGTAGGGATGAACCCGCTTGACCAACATACTACCTAACCTACTGTAAGGACAATCGCCCAGCCTAATCAAATTGGAAGAGGCCTATTTGCAGTAGGCTGTTATACCTAGATTGATTTGATTGATTAATTGATTCATTATTGTTTATTCTTCTTAAAACTCCAGCGCGTTTTTATTATCTACCGATAGTTTTGTCAGGTTGGGTTTTAAGCCCGCACACTGACCTAACTAAACTGTCGAGTTGTTTGTGGGTTCACACACCAGGCCAAATAATCTGCCGACTACTTCAAAATAATTTGCTAGTCATTTTTTGGTTTTGAATTGAGCGGTCGCAGTAGTCCCGCAGTGCCTTGCTTACTCAGTTTTCAGTAAACCACATTCTGCAACTTTCACATTGGCTGATCCTCGTATTAGAGATCCTCCTTAAAACCATGGTGAAAATTCAATTGCGTTGTTTACATTATTAGAATCGCACTTAAAGACATTGGTTCCGTTGTGATGTCAATAACAGGCAGTCGTTAAGTTGAATACCTTATAAAAGCTTGAATTTTTTAACAGCGGGTTATCACAACCGGCGCCTGTCCATTTTAATACGACAATTCGAGATATCTAACTTTAAAAAAACGCGGCAATATTTTTAATTTGAAAGCACTTACCAATTTGTTTACTAAAACCAATCAATGTAAAGATCACTTCAAGACGAAACACAAGTAAACATAAACATTCATCTCCTTGTCAATTCATCAATATCTTTAACACCGTCAAAATAAAAATAAAAAACCCAAGAAGCGCCGCCAAAACCAAATTAATTTACTCCACCCTCAGTTACTTCACCGACTCACGCTTTCACGAGAAACGATCAATTCATTATTTTAAAGCAACCCTTTTCGCGCATCCAATTTAAAATTTGACGTCTTAAACAGTCTTAAATTACACGTGAAATTATTTCATTAGCCTTAAAGTACCCGTCTGCTAACCGTGATACAATCGGGACTAAGTTTTTGGTCCCAAAAGTTGTAATCATCACGTCAGTGTGACCACGCCCTAAGCTCTTCGCGTTAATAGGCAGATTTCGATATCGGCTTATTGTACAAATCGGTCAATTATAATCTTTATCGGAGCTTTTTGCGATATAAGACTTTAAGTTAAGGACAGAAGCTGCTTTGTACGTTTTCTAAGTCGATACAAAGTTGGTATGAGTTTATAAGTCAGTATTTATGGCGTTGTTAGAGCTTTTGTTTGTTTATGTTTTGTATTTAGACAAGGCACTGGCAAAATAGTGAGTAGGCGCCATATTAGACTTACAATTAATCTCGTGCAGTCTGCAGTTTCAATTTATTGAATTTCTTTAGGAGTTTTAATTGCTACTAGTAGAACCACGAGGATAACTAGGTACAAATCACAACAAATTCCAAGACGAACATAAAATGTAGGTATTAAACAAAATACCTTATGATTTTTCGTTCTAGTCGCGACTGTAGGCATTGCAAGGCATCTGCAGCCTCGGTAGACGGTAGGTACAAGTAAAAGTAGGTTGCTTAATTAGGCAACAAGTCCCAAAATTTTTTGTAAGTCGCGTTAGTTTCTTCGGAGTCTCGGGTGTGTCTCGGGCCTCGGTTTAGAGAGGCCACCTTGTGAAATGCATCCAGAATGACTTTCAGTATCCACAAAATTCCCCCTCTGCCTGCCTAGATTTGGTAAGATCTAATCGGTGCTGCGGTGGATAGTCATTTCAGTGAGAAGCTTACTGGCATTCTTGGCTCTATTATACTGAATTTCTCTTACTTCTACGGCGTAGAGTTTAAACACATAGCCATTTTTGGCGAACTGATTGATAAAATCGAAATATTTATTCATCTACGTAGCATAATAGAAGACTAATTTTTGACGTAAGAAAAATCCTACATGGATGCTATGCCAGACTACCCCTACTAGATAAAAACGGGCTAAGTGCGAGTCGGACTCGCCCATGAAAACAATTTTTGAGTTTCAGTTCTGAGTATGGGGACCCCCAAAATTTACTGCTTTTTTTTCTATTTTTATGTAAAATCTTAATGCGGTTTACAGAATACATCTACTTACCAAGTTTCAACAGCATAGGCCTTAAGTTTCGGAGAAAAGTAGCTGTGACATACGGACGGACAGGCAAACAGACATGACGAATCTATAGGGGTTCCGTTTTTTGCCATTCGGCTACGGAACACTGAAGACCACACGTACCCTACCTAACAACCTACCTCGGAAGGATTTATTACATGTTGCTTTAGCATTCATATTTAGATTCTAGACAAGGAATTTATATTTTACTAGCAGATGCCCGCAGCTTCGCCCTCGTAAAATTTGTTCCCGTGGGAACTTATTCCCGGGATAAAAGCCTATGTGTTAATCCAGACTATAATGTATCTCTGTACCAAATTTCAGCTCGATCCGTTCAGCGGTTTGAGCGTGAAAGAGTAACAAACATCCACACTCACAAACTTTCGCATTTATAATATTAGTAAGATGTGACAGATTCAGAGGGTACTTTGTCTCCATTCCCACTTGCCATGAGAACTTATTCCCAGTATTAAAAGTAGCCTGTATTATTCCAGATCAATACCCCTGTACCAAATATCAGCCAGAGGCGATCAGCTGTTAGAGAGCGAATGAGTAAGAACCATCCAAGATAGCCTATCGCATTTACAATCAATCATCAATACATATAATAAAATCGTAACTGTCTGTTTGTCTGTACGAACGTTGTGCACGCTAATCTCAGCAACCGCTCAACCGATTGCAATGCGGTTTTCTTTCTTGCGTTGCGGTCTGCTCCACTTAATATTAAGTGTTTGTTTCATGTCAATCGGTTCATAAATAAAAAAGTTATATCAATCTAAGGAATCACATTTGAAATGCAGCGTACAAGTCGCAGGCAGCAGCTAGTATTAAATATAAATAAATTTTCACGGACATTTTCACACAGTGTTATCTGTTCCCAAAGTAAGCTAGGAATAACCTGCTTGTGTTATGGGTATCAGACCACGGATATCAATACCTATATATGTATTTTTAATACATAATTGTCATACATAGAAACACCCAGACTCTCGAGACAAACATTTGTGGATCACACAAATTTTTGTCTCCAGTGGGAATCGAACCCACGACCTCATTTGGTGGTCGCACATATTGATCTCTAGACCAACCAGGCAGTCAATATTAGTACTACCCGTTCGCTCTAACTTTGCCACTGGCGTAGAGGCGTATACCCGAATTGTTAATTAGACGAAGTAAATTGACAGTAGCTAATGTCACTTCGTCATAGAAAATACGCAACATTGTAGGAAGAAGTGACATTAGTTGCTGTCAATTTACTTCGTCTAATTAAAAATTCGACTTTAGTATGGAGCCGAGCGGCAAAGTTAGAGCGAACGAACAGTAGTTGGCACCCAGTACAATATTATAGATTGCATGCATGATTGTAAATGATTATTTTATTACTCACATTAAACGACGGAAAATCGTAATCAAAATACCTATTTGTGCATAATCTGACATGTGCATGTGACCTTTTCTCGTATTATTAGTTAAGAAGTGGTTTGGCAGTTTATGAATTGGTCTTGGATTTGAATTATCGTGCAGGGTAAAGTTTAATTAGCAATGATTAAGTAAATAATATTGCTAATGTAGAAATGCATAGTACTTTGTATTCTCTGAAGCACTTTGACCCCGGAGTACACATTATAGAATATATAATATAATCTGTGACATTACCTACTTAAATTTATATAAATTACGAAATATAACGTAATAAGGTGAAAGAATTTGACGGTCGAGAGTATTGTCTTAAAAGACGCAGGTTCCAGTCCTACTACAAACCAAATATTTTTCACATTAAATTAGTAACTGAGTAAGCATTCTAATTGCCTTTTAAATTATCTTTAATTTTGAAATACTTACATTATCATAAGCCCGGGGAGCGTGAAGAGGCATATCACAGGGCCATCAATTTGAGGACCACTGACAGAAGTCTTACGGACTAGCGATTGCGGACCACTTTGGTCCGCAATCGCTAATTGCGACCATGGCTTTTCATCAGGCGGGCGTTCAATTTGGCGAGGTGAAAAAAAAACATAGACATTAATTATTTATGACACTAAAACTTAGAAATAAATAAATGTTTGTAATTTTATCCGGAATTACCTCCTTAGACCTCAGCAACAGCAGTCACATAATCTTGGCAGGTCAAGATATACTTACCTGCGAGATCAGAGCTGTCTTTAGTAGCAAATCAACGGAACTGGGGTTGAAGCTGCAGAAGAGCAGATTTTATATGAAACTCTGTCAACTGGCTAACATTGTAAGGAAAGTGAGAGAAAGATAGAGTAATTATGCATTTTGTTCAATTTATATCACTGGTATGAAGTGGCCCCGCTAACTTGATATTCTGTAACATGTCGAACTATAAAAACCTGGAACCACCTCACGTGTTTACGTCATCTTACAATCCCAGGTTCTTGCGGAGCGGAGCGTGAAGAGGCACATCACAGGGCCGCCGACTTGAAGACCACTGTCAGACGTTTAACGAACGGTGAAAGTGGCCCCCAATCGCTAGATGCGCCATGACTTCTTTTTTAACGTGAGGAAAAACCTCTCATGGATGCTATGCCGGACTACTACCGACTAAAAAACCTCACGTAACGCCCAACAGCCTATGGTGGGGAGCCCCGGGTAAGCCCTCGGAAGGATGTCCCAGAACTCCCTAACAGAAACATCTTACACTATGATCCTATGAGTGACGATGATGCGTGACCACCGGCTGTGTACCATTTTATTTCCGAGCTCTTCAGAAGGCACGTTAAATTGGTGCCAGTAGTCGTTATGCCAAGTTGAAAACCTTATGTTGTCTTGAACCTTTAATAGCCAAAGACTTCTATATAAACTGAGGTAGACATGCCCTACGCACCGATTTTTGAAACCTATAAACTGCGCTAATTAGCAGCGTTGTTCGCACTGTTGTGAGTCAAAACTTCGAGAGTAGGTACTCGACTTGCAATTGGAGGCCATACGCCTTCTCTTTTACTCTTGTTCTATCCGTATATTACTATTGTGTGTGGTGACAATTACGTAAATAGTATTTGTAAGTGAGTGTAGTCTTAGCAATGTGTGTGTTTGAGGATTGCTTTTGAAATCTCGCTTGTTAGAGTACGGCGCGTCTACCTCAGTTTATATAGAAGTCTTTGTTAATAGCAGGTACACACAACTTGCGCCTGTCCATTTTAACATGGCAATTGGCGATCTACCTATTATGTAGGAAAAAAATACAAAATACTAAGATAGTAAATTCAAGTTTGATAATGAATTATGCACTTGTTATTCCTAGTTCCGTATACTGAGATACTTCATGTATCATATTGTGCAAAAATAATTCGACGTAATCAACAGTTCGCACGATTAACTCAATTCTTTTAAGATGCGCGAGCGCCTGCCCATTCAATTTCCAGCTTTTGTACTACACCGCCACTTACGAACAAACAATTTACACTCGACCTCTGCGCTTCGATAAAATGTACTGCATCTTGTTAACTGTAGGGCAGTATGGGAGTTCAAGAGGAATTTGACGGGTCTAATAAGGGATTGTAACATTGTAAAGGTGAAATAAAGCGTGGTAAGATTGGGTTCATTTCTTCGCGTGTAAACCAAGTACTTATACCTGGGTTACATGGCCAGTTTTACGTTTTCAATTAATATTGAAGGTGATTTTTTTTTCTTAATTCATTATACGATCTATTAAATCTATTTTACTGCGCATTTAAAACAAATCCTTAGTTCTTTGGTCGCTAGTGTTTTAAGAATACTTTACGATACTAATTCGTCTTCCTCCTACATCTTAGCCTATTTTTAGCTGTTTGCATGCCCTACACCGATTTGAAATCAGGAACGCTTTTTTTAGCTGCTGTCAGCATTAGGGTACCATGGGTAGTATCCTATGTAAAGATCACAATAAATACAATCTTATTACAATCTTATGCGAAAGAGAAGATCGAAATAGTTATTCTTACGATTAAGGCGTTCAATGTACTGGCAGATACATACATACATACATATTGTCACCCCCTTTCCCCGAAGGGGTAGGCAGAGGCATATTATATGCCCACATTTCACCTTTGTATAATTTGTCCCACTGGCATATACTGGCAGATATTGATCACAAAACCAAAAGTAGGTATATGTATCTATAGTTCATACAGACAACTAAAAAATCTTGGACTATGGACACTAGTTAAAATTCTAGCAGTATTCAAATCAAAACGAGGACAATCGCATCATCAGATATTACAATTTAAACATACAATCATTTTTTCATACAACATGGAGGACATATTTTTTACAACGGAATATGAAATTCAACTTTTGTGAACAGGTTGATTTTATTTGGTTGTTTTTATTACATTCGGTTGACCACAACGTATTGCTATTTGAAATGTTAATTTACTTCATGTTTATGAGTTTCGACTGTTCCAAAAACGGGAGAAGATACATCAATGTTATGCTCTGCTTCAACAATTTTACCATCCCCAAAATAATCTATTCTATATGGGTTTTGAATAAGGTTGAAAATTGTTTGCACTTATGTTTTCCAGTTGCTCAGTCCAAATGGTATTCCTATAGCTTCGATTCGATGAACTGATGTAAATTGTACTTTTTCTCGTACAACGTCTACTGGACAAAGAAACGTTATTGGCAGGTGAATCCTTTATTTTTCCATTAGCCTCAGATTTCGGAATCACTTTAAAGTAGCGGCATCACGTATTTGATAGGTTGAATTTGTAAGTGATAAGGCGGGTGTACCACAGGGGCGTATTGTGGGACCTTTTATTTAAATATTAAAGTTTTAGGATTTCCGAAATGATGTAGGTAAGTCATTGATTATTCAAATGACGAGACGGTTAATAAGTGTTAGGCAACTGACTATACATAAGGTTCCGTAGAGTAACATAATTTAAATTTTCTATGTTTGATCTTCTTGATATATATTTATTTCTATCTATTTCCAACAGATGTTACGGCTAATTTATATAAGTACTTTTATAAGTATGAATACTTATTTTCAGATTAAATAAACTGATCAAATTTTCAGGATCACAAGAGCAGTCTGTTTCGAGAGAACAGAGAACGCTAAAGACATCACCTAGTTTCAAAATTGCTGTCTTTAGTGATCTCGCTAAAACCAAAGACTTCTATATAAACTGAGGTAGACATGCCCTACGCACCGATTTTTGAAACCTTTAAACTGAGCTAATTAGCAGCGTTGCTCGCACTGTTGTGAGTCAAAACTTCGAGAGAAGGTGCTCGACTTGCAATCGGAGTCCATACGCCTTCTCTTTTACTCTTTTTCTATTCGTATATTGCTATTGGGTGTGGTGACAATTACGTAAAAAATATTTATAAGTGAGTGTAGTCTTATTAATGTGTATATTTGAGGATTGCTTTTGAAATCTCGTTTGTTAGAGTAAGGCGCGTCTACCTCAGTTTATATAGAAGTCTTTGGCTAAAACCGACTGGACTGATATGGTAAATTTCGATTTTAAGATAGTTCTAATGGCAACAGTGGATCGTCACAACCTGCGCCTGGATCTGCAGCGCGTGTGTAGCGCCTCTGTAGGCTACGGTAAGCTTGTCTGCCACCTTAATAGTATAATAACCGACCAAGTGCGAGACGGACTCGCGCACGGAGGGTTGGACGGAGAAAATCACGTGTGTTGTATGGGAGCCCCCATTTTTTTCTGATTTTAGAATTTGTTGTAATAGTGGCAACAGAAATACATCATCTGTGAAAATTTCAATTCTCTAACTATCAAGGATCCTGAGATACATTCTCACGCACCCAAGTGAAGTATGGGTCAGTAGCTACTATAAATAACAAAAAAAACCGACTTCAAACAAAAACTAAAAATTGAAAAATAAAATTAACTAAGCACAAAGTAATAGTAAATTTAGATTTATCAGATATTATTGATTGTAATACTGAAATCGGCGCCAAGTAAAACTATAGGTTTAGGTAGGTATTATTAATCTCTCATAGAAAAATATTGGCACCGACTTCAGTATTACAATCAATAATATCTGATAAATCTAAATTTTATTTTTCAATTTTTAGTTATTGTTTGAAGTCGGTTTTTTTTTTGTTAATTTTTTTTTATTAGTTTTAGTAACAGGTAGACTGAAATTATATCAGTCTAGGGGTAAAGTCCTCCCCAATACAAATTAATCAAGCCCAAACACAAGGTAACTGCTGTAAATCGTTAAGAAATTCCCTCGATTCGAGGGATTTCTTCGATTTCTTCAGGATCCCAGCATCAGATTCTGACTTCCTGTATATGGGACCACATGGGAAGCACCAGCTTTCAAATAAAAAAAGAATTTTCGAAATCGGTTAACTTTTTACAACAAACATAAAAAAAAAAATACAGACGAATTGAGAACCTCCTCGCTTTTTGGAAGTCGGTTAAAAAAGGAAAATCCTCATGTACGTCGACCCTAATATCTTTGAATATGTCTCAAAATGAATGAGGTCACGTCAGCCTGCAGTCTGAATTGATGTTGTCTACCTGTAAATGTATACAGATTAAATATTTATAGACGCCATTGATGTCATAGATGAACAGCACATAAACTGTATCTGAACATACATTATGGATTTTTCTTTGGAAACCGTTATAGCTGCAGTTCAATCTACTTCATCAGCGTTTTTTGTTCTGCGATCAACTATTTTCTGCATTCTTCAATATCCACATACATACATATATATGATCACGCCTTTATCGACGAAGGGGTAGGCAGAGGCATATTATATGCCCACATTTCACCTTTTTCTGAAGCATTTGTCGCACGCAATAGGTGGTGAGCCGTATTGCCGTGTTGAGATAGACAGGCGCAAGTTGTGACTGCCTTCTGTTGAATTTTTTCAAGCCGCCTAAAAAGGCCTTCAACTTCTATATCCACACCTACGAATAATGAACAAATCTATCTGTATTAGAAAATTATCCTGTCACGATGTTTGTACTTTGTACACAATGGCTTCCTTCTTCATGGGTGAACATCAGAATCGCGGGTGTATTTCTCATTTCCTAAATATATTGCAGTTATTTGGTACCTTTTGTGTACTTTTACGTACCCCTCCTCAAAATCTGTGTACCTGATTCCGTACAATGATAGTTGGAATATTAGGCACACCCGCCATCAGAAATCAAAAATAGCGATTTCTCTTTAAGAGGGTACTTGGATTGTCTCCTTATCGGTCGTCATTTTGTTTGGGAGCAAAGACAAAACGTGCGCTCTTCACGGCAGGTGAGCGGCGACTGAGCGTCCTGAATTAGGAAATGTGATTACACTTATCCGATTTAGCCAGTTAGGACGTCGGAAACCATCCTTTTCCTAAATCGTGTCCTAATTAGGACACTACTCATCCTAAGTGCGATTACACTTTTCTGAATTCAGGACATCCTAAATATCGGATTCTAAATTTAGGAAGATGTAATACCCCCTTAACACTACAGCCAACTTTACAAACAAGGGACGATTTTTTTAAAAGTTTTTTTGTTTTGTAACCCTTGGGTAAATCTGTATGAAATTGTAGTACATATGTTATAGTGGGGCACCTGTTCTATCCCACCTTGACGGTTGAACCACTATTTACGCCACACCCTGCATAAGTACAAGTTTATTTATATGTTATGATATTTTATAGCACTCATTAGTTTGAAAGGATTTATATAAGTAAGTAATATTCTTTTAAGTATAGGGTATGCCAAAGAACCACTGCAGCACTGTAACAAACGCGACGTATTTTAAATGGATTGTATGTATGTAAGTGTTTATTCTTTCGCATCGTGACTTACAAATTCGAAAAGAACAAAGATAGCTAGTTTGCGAGATTGTATAAGTACAAATTCTTGTTGTTTTTAGCCCCTCTCTATAAAATAGATTGCAGAGAGGCTTATGGCGAGACTTGTGTCTGTAGTCTGTGATTCTGTTGCATTAAACTATGTCACTAGGTCACGTGGATCATCTGTTCAAAGTCTGTAATAAAACAAAAATGACAACGTCAATCGGATTGAACTTTCACTTTCACAATAAACGTTAGAGGGGCAGTTTGGTTAGACCGTCTCACGGTTTCTTGTTTTTTCTATGATAAGACAAGTTTATAATATACCTAACAACTGTCACTTCTTGACCATTATGCCTACGCCTTGATAGCGATAAAATTATGACAACTTCTGGGCCGTGTAAAATGTCTTTTCACCCTGTTTTACACAAAGACAAAAATTCTAAAATTAAAATCTTCAAATTTTTTATGTGCAGGAAAATTCTGCATGGATGCTATGCCGGAATCCTACCGACTAAAAAACCTCACGTATCCTGCCTAAAAGCCTACGGTTGGGAGCCCCGGGTAAGCCCTCGGAAGGATACCCCAGGACTCCCAACAGACCTACGGCTACCACTGCGACCTCATCTAGAGGGGTAGGGTTCGGGTGCTATCCTACGTCTTTGGGGGGTTTTTTGGCTGCTATACCGCTTTTTAGGGGAGTATGTGTGAACCCCTCACGTCACGCTGTCGTCTAGGGCATGTTTCTGTAAAGACGGTGGGAAGCCCCCTCACTGTTCCCAGGCCCAAACTTCAGATATTGTCGAACTTTCAATAACTAACCCAAAAAAATGGATAGTAGTCTTCAAAGGTTCTTGAAGGATCGGCAGCGCGAGTGTAGCGCCTTGTGTGTTGCAAACATGCAAGCTGCGGTAACCACCAGTCCATCTGGTGGGCTGTGTGCTTGAGTAATGGAATTAACTTTCTACCTCGTTTTTCCAAACTTCTACCATATTATGTTATACAAATGTGGTCTCAGAAAGTTTCTGCAGGTTCGGTAGCGCGAATGTAGCACCTCTAGTGCTGGTTGCAATCGTCCACATGCCACTTTCCATAAATATGAGACAGAGTTCGTTTCACAAGTAAATTTCAGAAAATTCTGAAATGCGTTGACGAAAATTTACCGGTGGATCGAGATTCACCGTCCTAGTGGGCGCTGTGCTCATCTGGTGCCTAAGTGGTATAAAAAAGAACTAGTAGGTATCGTTCAACAGGTGCATGGCCTTACGATTAAGTTTATCAGCAACTACACGCAAAAGCAGGTTCCACACATTCCGCGTGTGGGGCTCAGGATAGATTATGACGGCATTAAATCTTAGCATTATCATAATTACCGTAAGCTTCTGAGTATTTGTCATAATCAATTACGGTCCTATCGCTCAGCCGAGGGCCATTTTCGTAACCATGTTTATGTGATTAAAGATTTGTTCGGGGTGAATGTGGCCGCTGCATACAAAAGGGTTAACTTAATACGTACTATTATGTTAAGATAAATTTGTTAGTGTTCTGTAAACGATATCTGTGGTTATTTTCCTACATTGCTTCTGTGGCGCAGTCGGTAGTGATACCGCCTGCGGCGCTGGAGTCGTGGGTTCGATTCCCACCGGAGACAAATATTTGTGTGACCCATAAATGTTTGTCTAAAGAGTCTGGGTGTTTCTATGTATAATATGTATGTATTTAAAAAGTATATAAGTATTAATATCCGTAGTCTGATACCCATAACACAAGCAGCTTATTCCTAGCTTACTTTGGGATCAGATAGCGTTGTGTGAAATGTCTATGAATATTATTTATTTTATTTATTTATTATTACTGGTCAAGAGATGGGTGACCGCTTTGTGGTATTTTCATTTACGAGGGATTTCGGTATATTGGAAACCCATTTTCGTCATGGCATCAACATAATACCAATTACCCACTGTAATCCTACCGAATGACCGGGTTTCTTCGTTAGAAACAAGAAACCCAAAATTAAAAGATACATTTCTAAAGCGTGCGATTTCCACGCTTTTTTTAAATGTAATCCTCATGGATGCTATGCCGGACTCCTACCGACTAAAAAACCTCACGTTACGCCCAACAACCTATGGTTGGGAGTCCCGGGTAAGTCCTCGTAAGAATGTCCCAGGAATCCCTGATTGATGCTATTGCCGCATTCTTACCGACTAAAACCAGGCGTGCTCTACCACTGTCTACGGTAAGGAGCCCTGGGTAAGCCCTCGAATCGAAAGGATGTCCTAGGACAGATATAAAGAGACATAATACCTCTACTACAAAAGTATAACGTGTGCCTCGTCCCTGTATTGACATCGTATTGCATTCAAGTAGAGCATATTGCGTCCAACCTACACAAATTTAACAGCAATTTTGCCGCCTCTTAAGTAGGCCGTAAAATTTAATGACAATCCAACCAAGCTCTGTTCGCGAGAAATGCAATTTTTGCGATACCACCTATCGAGCCTTAACACATTTAGGGCTGTAGTTCCTTGGCAGGAGCTATAACATAAAATATATTTATTTAGTAATAAAATTTTGATGATTATCAATGGTGTCCTTTGCGGGCGATTCGCTATTTTATGGGTATTCCTTTTCTTTCCTCTAACAGTAAATTAAAGAGGACCCTCGATGGGGAGGTGCGCTCGTTGGCCACTTAGTGAGGTGATGTGACAAAAATAATGGTTTATTCTATCATACCTAAATATATATTTAATTTTAATGTAATAGGAAAACTTACGTTTTGGTTGTTTGTAACAGCTACGTGTACGTTTAACATTTTATCGCCAATTACAATTTTTCGAAGACACTTGGGTTAATGCGAGAAACGGGCAACCGCATGTGACTACGAAGTCTCAGTCCTGTCCATGTTTTACTTACTTTCAAGTCCCCTAAATCCTACGATCTTAACAAAGCCACTGATAATGTGGTTAAGTTGGCCAAGTTTTGTGCCCAAACTATTTAATAAAACATAAAAAGGTGTTTTCTATAAAGTCAGTTTACGGACGATAAGTTACGTGATATTGGCCAAACGTAGAGTTCGAACGTACTACCCAAGCGAAGTTGACGAACTAGTGGAATGATCCCTTACCGCCTGCACCTACATCAGGTACCGGACTCGCCATCATCCGCAAGGATGCAGATCACACTCATGTATCCGTTTTCGTAAATTCAGTTTAGGACAAAAAAAAAACGCGATCAATTAGAGAGATTTTTCGGAACATTTGAATTGTCAACTTCGCTTGGTGGAGTAGTACCTATCAATCACTTGTTCCGCGATCTCACTTGCATCAAACTATGCTTGCACGCTTGACTCCGTCAAAACGTGACACATTGTGCAGTCGGTATCGAATCTTTAAGAGTCTGTATGACGCCAAATAGACTATTACCTTGATCTAGATCTCAGGACTCGTGAGGTCTAATGAATTAAAATTTTATCACGGACAAATTCAGTTCATAAACTAAAAACGCACTAGGCTAAAAACACGATTGCTAATAAAGTCCTCGATAGATTTTTGTGTTGAAAATACCTCAATTTCTTGTAATTTTAACCTAGATCTCATAAGTTTTAAGTTGTTTTTATAATATAAAATATTTATAAGAAAGACAATAGTAAAATCTTCATTTGCACTAGACCCCTTTTTTAATATTGGTTATAGTTTTTTTATAATTAATTTATTTCGTTAAAAACGCATAAAAACCGATCGCATCTCTCTTTGTCTTGCACGCTAAAATGTATATCGTCTATCTTCTTTCAACAATTTGGCGTCTGGTAGGCTCTTAAGACGTTTTCATGTCAAAATAGAGTTGACACGATAGAAGATGAAGACTGTAAGTTACTGAAAAGCTGTTTTTTTTATACCTTTAGCATTTCTATTTGTAGCATCCATATTCCACGTTGTGATGGAACAAAGACCGAACTAAATTAGCCTGTGATTATATTAAACGTTTTTACTTTATAATGAGGTAAACGGCATGTTAGTCCTATACGGTTATTCGAACTTATTAAGTTATAACTTAACAGACCTTCATTACAAACTTCGTACCTAGTTCTTTACTAAAACTAGTCTTAGTATTATAGTTTGTGATGATTCTGCATCTACATCTATAAAAATCAATGCCACTTTTCGTTGTAATTTTATAACTCAAGAACGGGCTCACCTATAAAAACCAAATATTTAGGCTTTGTTCGGACTATTTAGTAGATGGTTTATGTAAAGTTTGCACAAAATCGGTCGAGCGGTTCTTCATGTATCACGTAAACAAAGTTGCGCGGATCAGCTAGTTCTTCATAAAATATACTTCATACATCTACATTGTGTTAAAAGGAAAAAAAATCGTTTACTTGTAACCGATAAACTCTGGAACTACCCTTCTGTTTTAAAAATCACATCAGGAAGCCTGGTTTTGTATGGAATTTCCGCTGAAAGTACCATAGTACCTACTTGAGATTACTTCGGGAATTCCATTCAAAGCCTGCTATCCCCACACACCTAAACTATTCTTATGGTATTTTTTCTGTCGAACTATAAAAACTTGGAACGCAACCACTAGCTTTTCTATGGGAGTTCGAAGAGACACGTAATAACATCACCAAGTTGAGGATCACTGTCAATTGTCTTGTAGTTCTCTTTACACTATGCTTGTAGATTGTAAGAGGGGCCACAATCGCTAGATGTCGCCATCCGTTTACAAAATTAATGTGTCCGAAGTGGGGCCCTATCGTTCCGAGGTTCGACCCGGTACTCCTGGCCATAGCAGATGGAAGGGCGTGTGGTATTAGTTACATTAGAGTCCGCAGCAGAGTTGCAGATCTGTAGTTTTTAGTTGTTTTATAAAATTTTACTGTTCCCCGCGGCTTCAACCGCGTAGCAGTCGTTATCGCGTGAAATCATCACCCTCTTTTTGACCAGTCGGTTCAAAGTCGTCTGTCCTTCCCAGGGCCTCGAGCTATCTCTATACAAAATTTCATCTCAATCGCTCCAGCCGTTGAGGCGTAACAGATAGACAGACAGATAGAGTTACTTTCGCATTTATAATATCAGTAGGGATTATGGAACATGATTTTTTACACTTCACAACTTTTTTTTAACGCGATACCTTAAAGATATGTGTTAAACTGTATTTCAATAGCTTTGCGCAAAAATGTAAACAAACACATTTGATTCTTCATAATCTATAGTTAGGTACTTGCAATTGAATATTTACCTTGATTATGTTCCAGTATCCAGGAGTCATACAGTGTTCCTACAATCATTTCGACACCAAATAACTTCTTTATGATAGTTTATTTTCATTTAAAATACCTACTCAGGATAATAAATACATCAATGATTTGTCATACTATATTTTTCTACTCATCTGTCTTAGACAACGATTGTCAAAACATGACATGTTTACATTATTGCCAGATCGGGCAGGATTGGACTATAAATAACGTGATACCATATATTTCTACCTGGTTGCTATGCTGGACTCCTACCGACTAAAAACCAGACGTTTCTTACCTACTGCCTACGGTTGGGAGCCCTGGGTAAGCCCTCGGAAGGATGACCCCAGGACTCTCAACAGGCCTATCGCTACCACTGCGGCCTCACCTAGGAGGGGTTGGATACTATCCCACGTCTTTGATCTTACACTTCGCATCTAGCCTAAATTAAATAGGAAGTAAATTAGAATGTACGACTGTTCGAAACGATTATACCCACCGTTTTGTATTGGGATCATAAATTATTCATTAACGTTAAAATGAACGTTTTATAATCGAATAATGAGGAATGCTGATATTTTATTCAAGAATAATTCCGATAATCATCTTTTAAACGCAGATAACTATATTTTTATGAAGACATTTCCATAATTTTGTTCATAGCATGTCATTATTGCGATTTTAACATAATTGAGCAGTATCAAGCTTCGATTATTTTTTCTTTTTTGGAATTTTATAAACAAGGTAGGTACGATCATAAAAGTAATCTTAATTCAGGGTCTAATTTTGTGAAATTAATAAAACCAAGTCATTTTGTCAACAATGTATGCAGACCGGTGAAGTCGGGTAAAGTTTCCAGTGCATCCTACTATCCTACTAATATTATAAATGTGAAAGTTTGTGAAGATGTTTGGATGTTTAGATGTTTGTTACTCAATCACGCTCTAACGGCTGAATGGATCTAGCTGAAATTTGGTACAGGGATAAAGCATAGTCCGGAATAACACATAGGCTATTTTTTATCCCGGGAAAATGTTCCCACGGGAAGCTGAAACAGGAATCAAATATGACGCGGGCGAAGCCGCGTGCATCAGCTAGTCATTCAATAATGTAAAACTTTATCAATCTTCTCATAGAACAAGTCTGATAGTACTTATAGGTGGACATTCCCTCCTGGAGATTGTAGTACGAGCTATGATCTCCAGCAGGAGCAAGTGGGAAGCCGTCGTATCTTCTGTCAGGTCTTTATGGTCTGGTTATACCAAAACAGAGACAAGAGAGAGATTGTTTTGATAATCATCAGTTTCCAGTGCATCACTCAATATGTAGAGCTTTATCAATCTTCTCACAGAACAAGTCTAAAAGTACTTATAGGTGGACATACTCTCCTGGAGATTGTAGTAAAAGCTATAATCTCCAGCAGGAGCAAGTGGGAAGCCGTCGTATCATCTGCCAGGTCTTCATGGTCTGGTTATACCAAAACAGAGACGAGAGAGAGATTGTTTTGATAATTATCAGTTTCCAGTGCATCAGTCAATATGTAGAGCTTTATCAATCTTCTCACAGAACAAGGCTTATAGTACAATTAAGTTGGACATTCCTGCCTAAGTAGTATCAGCTCTTAAACTTTTATCACCATTAAAACTTTTTCATCACAATGAAAACAGGTACCTACTTTTATTCATACAAACTTGGGCAAGGTAGACATTCCTTCGTGGAGTTTGTAGTACGAGCTATGTTCTTCAGCAGGAGCAAGTGGGAAGCCGTTTTATCTTCTGCCAGGTCTTTATGGTCTGGTTATACCAAAACACAGACGAGAGAGAGATTTTATTATAAAGTGAAAAAAAGACAACTTGGCCCAGACGGGACTTGAACCCGCAACCTTTACCTAATCCAGGGCAATGCTCTAACCAATTGAGCTACGGGAGCCGTACTGATACAAGTTAAAAATTCTTCACCTTATTGTAACCGCCATTAACCACCTTATTCTGTGCCATACTCTTAAATGGCGGTTACAATAAGGTGAAGAATTTCAACTTGTATCAGTAGGTACGGCTCCCGTAGCTCAACCGCCATTAACCACCTTATTCTGTGCCATACTCTTAAATGGCGGTTACAATAAGGTGAAGAATTTCAACTTGTATCAGAACGGCTCCCGTAGCTCAATTGGTTAGAGCATTGCCCTGGATTAGGCAAAGGTTGCGGGTTCAAGTCCCGTCTGGGCCAAGTTGTCTTTTTTCACTTTATAATAAAATATTATGAAAAAGTTAGCATACTAATTGCTTTAAATATTAAAAATCTAGAGAGAGATTGTTTTGATTATCCTCAGTTTCCAGTGCATCACTCAATATGTAGAGCTTTATCAATCTTCTCACAGAACAAGTCTGATAGTACTTATAGGTGGACATTCCTTCGTGGAGATTGTAGTGCGAGTCATGATCTCCAGCAGGAGCAAGTGGGACGCAGTCGTATCTTCTGCCGGGTCTGTATGGTCTGTTTATACTAAAACAAAGACGAGAGATTGTTTTGATAATCATCAACACATCTCGGATCTGATAATTATATGAAAATAACGAAATCTGATTGGTTATGAAACCATAGATACGACATAGACGGTATGAAACGATAGATCTCCTCTCGTCCGATTTTACGAAAACCGGTCCTAAGTCTATGCTCGTGAAAGAGGGGACGGAGAGGCAAAACAACTCTCCCACCCAACTTCCGTAACCTGCGGCAAAGGCGCCGGAGTATTGTCTTCGAGGCTGTCAGCCTCCATTACCAGAGCGTTCAGGAATGCGGGTGACTGTCCTTGTCAGTTCTAATGGGCTCTGTGGTATTATCATCTGTGGTATATATGCGGCACGATATCTGTGCAGGAACCCCACACGATAAACAAAAATACTTTTCTATTATTTAAGTTAAACTACTATTTCCTAATAAAAAAAATATCCAGCTGTTCCCACGTGTTAGGGTAACAAAGACACAGGCGGACAGAGGCGATCAGGAGAAAAATATTTCAGAGATTTTTTTTTCATTTTTATTTTGCCACATATAATTTTACAATTTATCTCAATACAAAATATTGGTCCATAAAATCCGCACGAGTCATGGTGCAGTACAGGCGACATTGTCCCAATTGCGTCGGCCTCAACCGTGACATTGTAATACATTCGTTAGTGTGTAAAATATTCCCAACGCGCATGCGCCTTGGATGCTACCTTGTTATATAACGAGCGATGCAATTATGTATTGTTTGGATGCACAATAATGCACATGCCGTGTGTAGTCATCAAAAGCTTATGAGATTGGTTTTAACTGAAACTGACGATTCGGAGAGAAGGAAATTTAGAACATTTTTTTTTAATAGGTATAGGTAATCTAGAAATAAATTGCTAATTATTTAAATAGTAACATAACGTACCTATCTTTCTACGTAAGGTGGAAACCGAGCTAGCGCCAGTACGTAGGGTTGCGTACCAAAAAAAGGCAAAAAATCACGTTTGTTGCATAGAATCCCCCTTAATCCCCTTTTTTCCCTGATTTTATAGCGTAGCCTATATTTCTGTTGCTATAGCGGTACCTAACAGAACTACATCATCTGTGAAAATTTCTGCTCTGTGGCTATCACTGTTCCTGACAGCCTTGTGACAGACAGACAGACAGACTGACAAATAGACAGCCAGACAGACGGACAGCGAAGTCTCATGAATAGGGTCTCGTTTTTTACTCTTTGGGTACTGAAACCCTAAAAAAGAAGACCAAGAAAATAAATAAAGATCGATTTAATTTTCAGGATGAAATTTATTACGCAAGAGTTCTCCCTCGCGGTCCCTCGCAATGGGACCACGAGATAACAGGGCTTAAAGTTTTCAAGAATAAGAGGTTTTTTAACGTGAAAAAAATCCTACATGGATGCTATGCCGACTCCTACCGACTAAAACCACTCGTTTCCCGCCTAATGCCTACGGCTGGGAGCCCCGGGTAAGCCCTCGAAGGGATGACCCCAGGATTTCAACAGACCTTGGCTACCACTGAGACCTCACCTAGGGAGGGTCGGGTGCTATCCCGCGTCTTTGGGGGGTTGTTCGGGTGTTATCCCGCTTCTTTGGAGATAAAACAAGGAGTGGGAAGAAGAGACAATTGCCACATATGCCGCATAATGCAAATTTACGAGTATGCAGTTGATATACGGAAATTTATGCAAATTAGTGACTTTGCCGTGGATGTGACGATATTATTTCTCACCATTACCATGCATTACAAATACGGGTAAATATTCGATTCATGTTTAGGAATGTAGATAAGAATAAGAAAGGATGAAGGATTTTAAATTCAGTAGAGTCTAACAATTGATAGGTTAGTCTGATAGCGCTTCTTTCGGGAATAAGTTTCAAAATGTTAATGTAAGTATTTTAGTTAGGTACCTACTTCCTTTGAAACAGATAGAATCTAACATAATAATCCGCTTATGTAAAAAAAAACAATATAACCTTCCTTGAACTGATCTTATCATAGGTAGTAGAAACTGTATATCTGTACTAATATTATGAAGAGGAAAGATTTGATTGTTTCATTGCACAAATAGGCTCCGAAACTACTGGAACGTTATGAAAAATTCTTTCACTGTTGGGGAGAAACACTCTTCCCGGTGAACATAGGTTATATTTTATTCTCATTTTCCCACGGGAACGGGAGCCGCGGGTGAAACCGCGTGACGTCCGCTAGTCTTAAATATTTATTTGAAACCTGTTTACCTTATACGAGATTATCCCACCTTCTAATTCTCCACCGTCGTAGTACTTATAGACCTTTTGTGTTCATTTTACGACTAAGTTTAAGAGCCCTAATATAATAGATCTAAGTTGGCATTTTAAGTATACCACCTCTCATGAAAGACAGAATATATTGCACTTAAATCTTTGTATTTATTAGCTTCGGTAAATGTGTGCTTATTGTGTGCACACATATTTGGTGAACATGTTGGAAAATTATGAAAGGTATGCTTCAACACTGCGTATGATTCAAACTAATATGGCCTGACCTGTTGTATATAGTAGTTATTTACAATTTTTGTAAATGAAGATATTATTTACAATCTCAGCTTTTCCGTCAAGCAGTGTCTTTTATCTTTTTATTGTGTCGATCTTTCTGAGAAAGTTGTGATAATTACTTATATCTTTAAACTAAGTACTTAGGTAAGTATTTAAAGAGAATAAGGGAAGGATCCTACTACCTCCTCAATAAACAGACTGAAGATGACATGAAAACTGCTCGCTGTCATTACTTAAACGGGGTATAAGACAGTTGTGTGACAAAAGAGTTCCAGTTCTGGAGGATTGAGTGACGCTTCAAAAAGTCACAAAGAAGCTTAGACCATATATCACGGGACTAGCCTTTGCGAACCACCGCATACAAAAATATTCTGCTAGTTTTCATAGCGGGTGAAGGGGGAAACACAAAGACATATAAAATTTCATTACATTTAAAAATGTATTAATCGACAAACGCGTAATGGCTGTTGTGTGTTAATTTTTATTGTACAGTCAACTACAATGAAATGTACTAGTTTAATCATATAAAATGATGTACTGATGTACAGTGCTTTTTATAAAGCCAAAAGACCAAATGGTTTATTGGCTTGGCAGAAAACAATGCTTAAGTAAGGCGCATCCTGTGGTTAGATGATCTAAGCAAAGAAGCGGAATAGCACTCGAATGGCAGCGTGGTATGAGAGTTTCAATCACACTATAAAGAAAAGTAAGTCACTTTAAAGAAGCCACTGGAACTGGCAAAAACGAGGGATAGCACTGGCCCCAAGCGGTGCCGCAGTACTTACCCAAATAAAATAAAAATAATAATAAATATTCACGGACATTTCACACAACGCTATCTGATCCCAAAGTAAGCTAGGAATAACCTGCTTGTGTTATGGGTATCAGACCACGGATATTAATACTTAGGTATATACTTTTAAATACATACATAAATATTATACATAGAAACACCCAGACTCTTGAGACAAACATTTATGGGTAACACAAACATTTGTCTCCGGTGGGAATCGAACCCACGACCTCCAGCGCCGCAGGCGGTATCACTACCGACTGCGCCACAGAGGCAGTTAAGTATAAGTACCTCTCATATTTTAATTAAGTACTTGTATTATATTTTATTAAAATCTAATTATTATTATGTTAAGAGCCTTCATTATTTATTTAACACATACTACCAACGAGACACGTGTTAATTATTCTGGAGAAAACAGCCTCTTACTATGTGACACACGTCGCCGTACACGTATGACGCACTCAAGTTAATTTTAGCACAAAATTTCAAGGTTCACTTAATTCATTGATCCGAAGATTAACCTAAATTTTGAATCTCATTTATTTGGCAGTGTTGTTGCTTTCAAAATTTATGAGTTTGCTAACTTACAATGGACGAAAAGGTCTTTATGTATTGTTCAATAACCTCGTGTATAGAGCATATAATGTTTTTACTTAATTTTATCAAGATATTGATATGACTAAAAAAAAATTATAACTAAATGTAATTAATAAAAAAAAAGTACGTGCGTGTAACCTTTACGCGCGATTGAAGTAAAACTTCTTTGCCATTGACGGTATTAAATGTTATATTAATATCATCATCAAATAGTAGGTAAGCGTTTCTTCCGTCAAAAAAAAAAATCTGAGTTACTACGTAGTCGCGCCTAAAGAAGTTTTACTTCAATGATGTAAGTGACAAATATTCGAATAATTTAAGAATTTGTGATCAACAGCGCATGTTTAACAACTAGTCTGTTGCAAAAGTTCACATAAAGGTGTCGCCGTCGTATGGTCGTGCCGTGAAATCACCCTTTAGTTAAATTAATGTTAAACATAGGTACATAGACCACCATTACATTAAATAATACCATCAAACCAAACATGTGCATGATACAAATGGCATTAATAATGTATTTTGTGACGTGAAATCGCCAAATTACTCTTGAGAACACCTGTGTTAACTGTGTATAATCAGCTCATTTCACATCACCTCATTTTAAATGAGCCACCTGTCTACACGTGTAACTAGGGAACAAAAAATACAAAGTTCATTTTGTTCATTTGACATGCATTTATGTACATTTATATCAGCACCTGTTCTGAAATAAAACCGCATCGTAATTCATATCTAATCCATCTCTTTAATGCATGTTAGTCTGAATACGTTCAATATCCTCTTAGAATATTTATTGGTAGTAAATAACGTCTGTCCAGTCAAATACCTGGAAAATATTACACAGTTTTCAATGTATTATTTTCTGTAATCGACTCAATTATGTAGGTACAAATGTCCGCGTTTAGTTAGTCGCGATTAGGGAATGCAATACCGGGATACCGGGATCCCGAAATACCGGGATCCCGCAGTATTTTTGCGGGACCAGTCCCGCACGTAAATCGTGCGGGATCCCGCGGGATTAGCGGGATTGTGCAAAGGTAAACGCCATGTGTTATTCTGTAAGCGGAATCGCACAAACTGATTCGGTTTGAGAAAGTTTTTTGTAATTGTGACGTAATATATAACCTAATAACGTACTTATTTGAGTTTAGTGATTTAATCAGGGAGATTTGACTTTTCTCGTACTATAAAAGTATTCAATTATCTCGTACATTGCTTGCTGGCTATCTGACATGTAAAGTTAGGAGTCGTTTGGCAGACAAAAATTTTGACATGCTATGTTTTCTGCGCTTCTAATAATTTGCAGTAGCTATTTTATTACTTAACAAAAACAGACTCATGGGAGCGTATGAAACTGCCCTGTTTGCTTAATCATAAAAGAGCTTAATGATTAAGTCTTTTATGATTAAGCCAACACGCCAGTTTAGATTTAAAGAAATTCTTAATTTTTAGGTTTCGCGAAAGTTGAAATGTCTCTAATTCCTGAACCACAAAATCCTAAACATTGAAAATTGTGCGAAATAATCCTTAGAGTATTTCCATTTCAACACTGAAAAAATTTATGGAATCGGACCACGCATTCTGAAGTTACAACTAAAAAACCGTTTTGTCTTTCATCCCGTCTCCCAAAGGAACCGCGCAAAATATCGGGATCAAAAGTATCCTAGAACCTTCCTCGCATTATAAGCTCGGATTGTACCAAGTTTCAGTCAAATCGACGCAGTAGTTTTGGCGTAATACTTATTCGGGATACAGACAGACAGACAGACAGACAGACATGAAAAATTTAAATTACATTTTCGGCTTCAGTATCGATTAGAGAACGCCCTACAAATAAAATTTTCAAAATATCTTTCATGTACAGACTCTCGACCCTCAACAGTTTTATTATATGTATAGATATGTATATCGGTTTAATAATCTCAATACAAAAGTAATATTAAATAATTTATTTTTCCTTGTGCCCCGCGGACTCAGTGTTCTGTAAAAGATCACTGCAGTAAGTTACATTTACTATGGCCGGTCCTTAGATGGGTGACCACTTTGTTACATTTATTTGACCGTTGCCGTGCTTCGGGTGGCACGTTAAGCCATTGGTCCCGTTTGCCGGTAAAATGGCAGCTAAGTCAAGTTGAAGGCCCGGCTC
Organism: Miltochrista miniata; assembly: GCA_933228765.1. NCBI lineage: Eukaryota > Metazoa > Arthropoda > Insecta > Lepidoptera > Erebidae > Miltochrista > Miltochrista miniata. The sequence goes on along the minus strand of OW121767.1, from coordinate 22,790,261 downwards.
GTCTCATCTCATAATGTCCTTTTCTCGAAATGTTCTTTCTCATTATGTCCTTTTCTCGAAATGTCCTTTTCTCGAAATGTCTTTTTCTCAAAATGTCCTTTTTGCGAAATGTCCTTTTCTCAAAATGTCCTTTTCGCGAAATGTCCTTTTTTCAAAATGTCCCTTTCTCCAAATATGTGTTAGGATATAAAAAAAATAACCACGAAGACTAATGCGGAAGCTTCGTTGCGCTCCGCTCCCGCCTTAGCCTTCTAACCTAACCTATCCAAGTCGGATTGAGCGGGGTTAATCCTGTAGTGCACATATTTTGAGAATGGGAAATTTTGAGAAAAGGACATTAGGTATGAGATGAGACCATATGCCTCGTCCTGCCTACCCCTTCGGGGATTAAGGGGGTGACTATTTTTCAGTTCTAGATGGATGTATGATACAGAATTCTATTCTTTTCTCAATGACTTTCAGAAATATGCGGGATCCCGCAAATACCGGGATCCCGCGGGACTGAGATTGCTCAGTCCCGCAAATACCGGGATTACAATCTTGTTGCGGGATTGCAATACCTAGTCGCGATGTTTTTCCGTACTTACCAGTTTACAGCAAAACTTGTTTAGATAAAAGTACCTACCCTAATTATGTTAATCCAAGGTGTCGCTATCGGTATACCAAATTTTGTCCACATTTATACTGGGTGTAACAAAATTACTTCTCCAAATTTCATGAGATGACTTGGCATCGGAAATCAAATACAAATATTTAATAAAAAAGGGGGGTAATTTTTTTCATTTTTTTTTAATTTTTTTGTCGCACATTAAGAATTATTTTTTTACCGCGGCAATTCGAGGTAATATGGTCGCCGTGGCAAAACAAACACAGAGCACCCGTATGGCTGCCGTTGTCGCTTTCTACTGCCGCTCAGTAGCGATAGAAAGGGTGAAAATGTCAATTTTTAGGACCTTTAAAACGGCTTTACGGTTAAAGTATTCATGTGATTTTTTTTTCTTCATTTTTGTAATGTTTCTTGACTGATGCCACGTCACGTGACGAAATTTGGAGAGGTAATTTTGATACACCCAATATAATATAAATAATAAATATAAATATTCACAGACATTTCACAAAACGGTATCTGATCCCAAAGAAAGCGAGGAATAACCTGCTTGTGTTATGGGTATCAGACCACGGATATTAACATACTTTTAAATACATACATTATTATACATAGAAACACCCAGACTCTTGAAACACACATTTATGGGACACACAAATATTTGTCTCCGGTGGAAATCGAACCCACGACCTCCAGCGCTGCAGGCGGTAGCACTACCGACCGCGCCACAGCGCCGACAGCGGCAGTCACATTCACATTGGTTCAGGGAATAGAGTATGATTAAACTAGCGGACGTCACGTGGTTTCACACGCGTAGTTCCCGTTCCCGTGGGAATACGGGAATAAAATATAACCTATGTTCACCGCAAAGAGTGTAGCTTCCCAACAGTAAAAGAATTTTTCAAATCGGTCCAGTAGTTCCGGAGCCTATTCGTTACAAACCAACAAACAAACAAAAAATCAAATCTTTCCTCTTTATAATATTAGTATAGATAAGTTACAAATATCTTCTCAAACTTTCACATTTATAATAACGAGTAGTTGGATTAGTCACTCGGTAAGGCAATGCATAAATAATAATCAATGTCACATTCGAGATTGACATAGGTTACCGACCTATGTCAATCTGGAATGTGACATTAACAATTACCTACGTGAAAGAAACTTTGGAGAATTATGGAAATAAAACTTAGGTTAGTCAACATAAAAAAAAATTAGTAAATGTGCTTAATTAAGTTACTGCAATGTCATTGTACACCGCGAAGCACAAAAGCAAAGACTGGATCTTAAACTTTCTCCCGAAGACTTTTTTTACATCCTTTTTTTAGTTTACCAAATCCTTCTGAACTTAAATAATATATGATTATTATCATTCAGGTTCAGGTTCATCATCACGCCTTTATCCCCGAAGGGGTAGGCAGAGGCATATTATATACCCACATTTAACCTTTTTATAATTTGTCCCACGTAATACGTTGTGAGCCGTATTGCCGTGTTTAAATGGACAGGCGCAGGTTTTGACTGCCTGCTGTTGAAATAAAGCCTTCAACTTGGCTTAACGACTGCCATTTTACTGGCCACCGGGACCAACGGCTTAACGTGCCTTCCGAAGCACGGAAACGCTCAAATAAATGTCACAAAGTGATCACATGGATGGTCACCCATCCATGGACCGGTCATAGTGAAAGTTGCTTATTGCAGTAATCGTTTACAGAACACTGAGTCCGCGGGGCCACGAGCGCTTCATTATCGATTCTCATTTATTAGACACCAATAAGGCTATACACTTGACTTCTCCTAAAACAGTAAACCTTCTCAAAACTATTTCAATAAGGAAGTAAAAATAAAGCCGTTCCCACACTTAATCTTTTTTTAGGTGTTATCTAAAATGTAAACAATCGTTGAATTGTCGTCCTTCTACTAAAAATAGTCACTCAAAGTCGGAACTGCAGTTGCGGAAAAGATTCGTGTTCGTATGTGGGCGATGATAAGGTAAGGTCACACGAAGGTGACAGTCTGTTGACAGTCTGGACACGCCCGCATGACATATGAACGATGTAGGTACCTACTATCTGATCAATTGTGATTGATATGATATTATAGTAGCCCTAGCCACAATACACGTGGTGTTCTGAACTTCTTGACCAGTGACAGTTCTTAAGTTTCTGAGTTTGATTCCACTCAGAGTTTTGAACTTTTGACCCGTGACCCAAGTCAGGGACTATCATGTATCTAAATTTTGACCCTGTTTATAGTGGTACTTACATTACAGAGGGTGAGTCAATTGCCGCAATGAAATTAAGAGGCAAAAGCTTCAACGACTTGAAATTTTCAAACCGCCCAATAAGGGCCTTCCACTTTGCCGGTACCAAAGCTACCAACGTAAAAAATGTTACAATGCGGTACTCAGGATCAGCCAGGAATAAAATTCATTTAGGTACTTACAGAAGTTTAGTACCTCGTAGGTGCTCGTAGCCACGCTGGTTCAGTGTTCTATAAAAGATCACTGCAGTAAGCTATGGCTAGTCCTTGAATGGGTGACCACTACGTGACCATTACGTGACCACTACGTGACCATTACGTGACCATTACGTGACTACTACGTGACCACTACGTGACCATTACGTGACCACTACGTCACCACTAACCACCAACTTTTAACATTTTATTGGTTGTGACGATTTGTCGGTAACATGATTTGAAATATTGCAACTGTCCATTTTCAACACGGCTGACTACTTATTACGTCGTTTAAACTATTTTCTCTGCCTAACACTTTTGGAAGAAAAACGTGACGCGAACATAAGAATTTGGGTGTATTAAAGTACAGTCTAATATTAAAATAATCATAAATTATGAAAATGTCACCTTCGGTAGTTACATCTGGTAAAAATTAATTCAAATTGTCTAATTTGACTAAATACAAAAATACTATTCTAAAATTCTGAAATAAAAATGTTTCCGGAAGGATAATTTTTTTGTAACATTCATAGGTACCTATTTGACAATCTTTTTGCATAAAAAATTTTAGGCAAAACTTTATACGCAATAAAAATATTTTCATAATGTTTTCAACCCCCCTCACCCCGTAACGATGCGCAGCTATTGGGCATAATCAGTTCAGGAGGTGTACTTGTGCCGAAGAAAGTATGAAACAAGTGGTTTCGATAAAGCAAATTATTCAAAGCTGCCGTTTATATTTTATACTAGCTATGCCCCCGGTTTCACCCGTAACGTAAGTACCTCGATAAACTTTAACCCCTCTATTTTACTCACTTCGGGGTGGAATCTTGGAAAACTCTTTCTTAGTGTGTGTTACGTTAAAAAACATTATAATGTAGTATTATAAGGGTACCCTCTTTTTAAAGTGAGGAAAATCCTACAGGGATGTTATGCCGGAGTCCTGCCGAGTAAAAATCACATGTATACTACCTAACAGCCTACGGTTGGAAGCCCCGGGTTAGCCCTCGGAAGGATTCCCCAGACCTCCCAACAGACCTACGGCTACCATTGCAGCATCACCTAGAGATGGTTCGGGTGCTGTCCCGCGTATTTGGGGGATATAAAGGAACTCTATGCTATAAATTTTACGTTTCTAGGTCCAAGAGTTTTAGCTGGCATTAATAGGTGAGTGAGTCAAGGGTTTCAGCTGATGTAAATAGGTAGGTGAGTCATCCGGTAATCTTTTGGATATCTTAGAACAAACTCTAACTTAAAATTTAATTATTGAATTCTAATTAACCCAGTTTTATTAAACATGACATAAAAGGACAGATATTGTTCCATATAACATGCACTTGACCAAGTGTGTTCATACTCATCAGCTGTTATGTTAATGATTGTATGGCAACCACACGTTTAATATATTCTCAAGGACAGTCTTGTATTTGTAGTTGTAAGTTGACACATCTTTATTTCAAAACGCCAGAATCTCGTTTGTTGTCTTTTAAACATTTTGCAAAATTTTAAGAAAGTTGGTTGTACTTTGACCCCTTTAAAAAATAATAAAAGGGTTTTTGGTTTGTCTGTTCTGGAAAAACAACATCCACTCGGCTAACTTTTGACTTGAATCTTGATGATGATGATGTTTATTTTGGATTATGAATATTTACGAAACATGGATTATTTTTCCGTTAATCAGTAAGTGCACATATTTTTAAACGAAGTGTTTTAAAATCTACCTTGAATGGTGTAATTAATATTATTAAGTTTTATACCCGTAATTATCAATATATTAACCATGCCATACCTGATAAAATAGAATAATTTTGAGGTAAGAGACTTTGCGAAGAAGGCAAAAAATAATTTCATGAAAACTAATTATACAAAAATCAACAAAATTTATTGTTACTGCATTTGATGTATAGGTGACTAATATGACATTGCATAGAAATATTTCGATAATAGTCTGTTTATCGCTAACAAGCGGTTCCGCGACTCTAATCGTTTCTTATCCGAGGTTACTGCGAACCTGACAATGAATTTGTTTCAGATAATCTAGTGATGCGCTGTGCCTTAAATATAAAATATCGATGTTTTGTTTTATACAAATACATTATTTGTTGTGTTAAAAGCAGAAACTTTGTAACAGTGTGTTGTGATAGTAAAAGCGCATTATACATAGTGAAAAAAAAGTTTACTAAATTTAAAAAAAAAACACAAAGCGATGTACCTACGTCAAATTTCTTAATTATTCTATGTTAGAAAATATAATAACTGTGATATACAAAACTACTAAAATACTTGTGGCCCGAGTTATTACAGTATAAAAGTGCAAAAATATAATAACAATAACTTACTATTTCAATATGGTTCGCTTTGGCATGTGTACGTAACTAAGTAGCTTCCGAAGATTTATTTAATTTTATTTACTAAAATTATCCTCCATTATAGAAAACATAAACACACACAAAGTAAGACTAGACAGTAATTATGTGTAATGCTTAAAATAATTAAACACAAATTATTATCTGCAATATTTCGATAATATTTAAGTTCAACTTATTAAACTAAGTATGTGTTTTGGTTACATCATAATGTATTTTAGCCTAGTAAAATGTATTTCAATCGAGACTGAAATTTCAGGTGTGTTGTTTTAAATAAACTTGAAACTTCATAACTAGTGTCACGCCAAAACTTATCACGATACAAACTTCTTTTATAATCGAAAAAAAATATCGACAATTTCTGTCACATCACTAAAACAATATAGGGGTCAGGCCTTCATACATGCTAAGGAGTTCTGATACAAATCATAGAGCACTTAAATATCCTTATGTTAATCGTGCAGCATGTAGTGAGTGCACGCACTTTGACACGTGCCAACATATAGGCTAAGGCATTATCGATATACAGCCTTATTATATATGCAGTTTATCCTAGACCTATATTTGAGAGATATATACGACTGTGTTATCTTGTGAAGTTCAGATTATTGTTACATTTTGACAAAATGTGTCGTGTAATATTTGTGGGATTAATTTTGTGCGTCAGTTCTGGATTGTGTTTTATAAATTGTAAGTACCGATTTATTAAAAAACCGGCCAAGTGCGATTTCGAATCGCCCATGAAGGGTTTCGTAGCAGCAAGTAACATAATATAAAAGTTCTTATAGTTCGTTGTAACTTTGATTGATGTTTTAACACGTTCGCAGTGGTAGTGATTTTTCTAACCGAAAATTGCGGTTTAAAAAAAAACTACCAGTTCTATCTCGTTCAAACCAATTTTCGTTGGTAGTTTTTATGACAATGTACATCATACATTTTTTTTAGATTTATCATTTTCTTAGTTTAGAAGTTAGGGGGGGGGGACATACATTTTTCCACTTTGGAAGTGTCTCTTGCGCAAACTATTCACTTCAGAAAAAAATGATTTTAGGAACCTCAATAACATTTTTGAAGACCTATCTATAGATACCCCACACTTATGGGTTCGATGAAAAAAAAAAATTGAGTTTCAGTTCTGAGTATGGGGACCCCTAAAATTTAATGCTTTTTTTCTAGTTCTATATCAGAATCTTAATGCGGTTCACAGAATACGTTTAGTTACTAAATTTCGATAGCATAGGCCTTATAGCTTCGGAGAAAAGTGGCTGTGACACACGGACGGACAGACAGACAGACAGACATGACGAATCTATAAGGGTTCCGTTTTTGCCATTTGGCTACGAAACCCTAAAAAGTGCATTTTAAAATAATAAAATTATCAAAGTTTTATAAAAAATAAATTTGTGAAGTAGTTATGTGTATTCCCTAATGATTGGAGGTACCTACCTAATGCTAGTGTTTCTTCTCTAAATATATTGGACTTTTTACAAAATTACTTTTTTACCAGATTTATTTATTCATGAAAATTCAAGAAAAATCAATTATTTTGAAGGGGAGATTATAATCTTTTGTAACTGATGCATGTAAGAAATAAATCGAAATAAATGATAATAAATAAATGAATTAAATTATGTTTATCACTCAGTTTCGGTAAATTGATAATCTCTACATACGCCAATAACAATTTTCTAGTTCCACAGCTTACTTACGTAGCTAGGTACAGTCTTTAACACTTTACTGTATGAAAACATTTTTGGAAGTGGAAGAAGCGAAAGGGATATGCCAGGATCGTAACAAGTGAAAAGCCATAGCGTCTGCCTACCCCGTTTGGAGACAGGCGTGATGTTATGTAAACATTTATAACTTTGTTTAATGTTGAAATTTTATGTGATGAAGATTTTTTTAGTCATAAATGCTTAACTAAGAAAAATTAAAAGCTTCCTGATTATGAACAGAGCTCAATTATAATAATTATTTATTCACACACATAAATAAATATTATTTATTCATGTTTGTGAAGAAATAATTATAGAAAAGTTTGACGATCGATATCTGATAGATGCGCGGTATGACGCTTTAAAACTTTTTACAGATCGTTTCTCAAAACCCAGGACTCGATTGAGGGTAGTTTTGTAAAAAGAAAACTAACATTAGTATAGAGCTAAACGTATGGAATTTCATTTTGTTATACCGATCATTCTTATTTTACTTTCTACTCTCTAGTTTCCAAATTTCTACATTCCGTAGAGTCAATACTAGTGGAATATGCTTAATCTAAGGTATAATAAAAGACCAGGAACTGTCTTAATTTGACATAAAATCAACAACTACCACAATGATCAAAATCCTTTACCCCGAAACACAATAAAAAATACGGAAAAATGCTAAAAAGAAGCCTCATGCATCTATAATGATGACAAACAATGCGACAGTGCTGACCTTAGAAGTTGGTATGAATCGACACGTACACTAATGTATTATTTTGACTGTGTACTCTTGAACGTGACATAACTTACTTCCGGAGTATCAGCACTTGGTACATCAGCTGACTGATTGACGAGTTTATCAAGGAGAGAATTGAAGTTTATTAAATTGTGGTCAAACCAAAGGTGACGAAAGGTGGTGGTTCCACTACAGTAGACTGTTTTCTGAAAGCTTGAAAAAACACCCCATCTATGTATATAAAACAAATGCTTCTAGTCAGCGTGACGGCAGAAATACACATCAAAAATGCTTTGTTCGGTCCTTGGGAGAGGCCAATGTCCAGCTCGGGGCATCCTTCAGTCGGCTCAGATTGTTGTTTTCTTTCGGTCTTTTCCCCTTGAGTAATAGAATAAAGAATCCTCACAAAGAATAATGCAGTACCCTGTTACGGCCTCCACGTTATGAAAGGGGACATCCTTCCGTGGGCTTACCTGAGTTTCCCTGCCGTAAATAGTTTGTAGGCCACCGGGTTCTCGCCAATAGGAGTCCGGCATAGTATTCATGAGGATTTTCAAATGGAAAAAAAAGGAAGATGGGAGCATCAGTGTATTCTGTCCAGTCACCACTCTCTAGTTCCAAAATCTGCTCTAAGACACAAAATGGCATTCGATTCAGGATACAATTTTAAAACCTTGACAGAGCTAAATTGTAACAAAAGTTGTCCGTGACCGTGGTACTGACCCAAGACCCAGTGCTAAATATAGACCCATAAATTATGTAGCCTATTATGAAATAACTGACTATATTTAGCAGCGACAATAAAATCAAGTAAGTATGGTAGTATTTTATCTTGAAGTTTTTTTAAACTTTTATGTTATTGATTACCTTGGTGGCACAGTGGCAGTGAATGCGATTTATCTGCGCAGGTGACTTGTGTTTGATTCCATTGTTAAAATGTTTCCAAAATAAAAACTACATTGAGAGTTGTATTGGGCTGGCCTCGCGGAAACTAGGAATCTTATAGGTACAAGGTGAGGTGGTTCTCCACGTTACACCAGAGGTGTTTACTTTATACGACGAAGATTCGTTCCTGCGTCGCATGCTCTCATCTTTGGGATGTCTCTGCGAGTTACTTGACACGCTCGACGGCGAGGCGTGCTATTCACATTATTGATTGTCCTAAGATGACGGGAAGCCATGAACCGTTGCGAGTTGCCGCAGTGTGACTTTAGCTGTATTTCATAAAATATATCATGGTGAGTGGTTTGTAGAGCTCTTCAACTTGATACCACCCTCTCTTTTTCGATCTCGAACGAGCAAGGCTTCGGACGCAACTGTGATAAGTGAACAAAGATGACGATGAATTATGATGAAATCATGCCACAATAATGAATATTATGACCACTCTCCAATTTAATTGCCTCTTAAATGATAAGTGTTAGAAATAGCTCAAGGTCTATTTTTAACACTTATCAAGTTAGTTGATAAGTGTTACAAATAGCGCAACGTCTATTTCTAACACTAATCAACTAAGAGGCAATTGATTTGGAGAGATGATAATCGAATTACTCACAATTTGCGAAAGATAATAATAAGTAAGAGTACTGTGTAGCTTTAGCACAATAAACATCGCATTCTTTCGCGCTGAAAAGAGCTTACAGAGTGCTGTAACTCCAAGTATGGTATTCTTCCCCTACAGGCGTAGCCTTTTTTTAACGATAGGGATAATCCTTCATGGATGCTATGCCGGACTCCTACCGACTAAAAAAATCTCACGTAAAGCCCAACAGCCGACTGTTGGGAGCCCCGGCTAAGCCCTCGGAAGGATGTCCCAGGACTCCCAACAGACCCACGGCCGCCACTGCCTGCTCGCCCAGGGGGTGGTTCGGGTGCTATTCCGCGTCTTTGGGGGGTTTTCGAGTGTCATCCCGCTTCTTAGGGCGGGCGGGCGTGAATTCCTCACGTCACGCTGCCGTCATGAGCCTGCTTCTGTAAGGAAGGTGAGCAGCCCCCTCACTGTCCTCGGGCCGCGGGATAGTCTTTGGGCAAAGACACGTTCTTACCGACTGCGGAACTCGGATGGGAGAGTTCTCTTCCGCTCCCGCCCCGCCGCCTCTTTAACGAGCATGACCTGCTCGCAGAAAGAGGCGTCGCAGTTCCACTTACTCCCGCTGGTGAGCATGGCTCGCACCATGGTCACGAGCGAGAGAGTGTCCACGTCCAGACAAGCATAGTCTTTTGTCTATTATCGGTCCAACAGCTCAAAAGGACTCAAAAGTTGGGGAAATGGACGAAATGGGCAACAAAACAGGCGGTCGGATCGTCCGCTCGGCATAGCCGGCATCCCCCACAAGAAAATAATAACGGCTCAAAAGTGAAATAAACTCTTAAAAAAATAGTAGTCAAGATCAAGGAGAGGTCAAAATTCTCTAGCCAGATAAAGCAGCAAAAGAGTACTTACTTCGTAGTTTTAGTACGCTGAACTTAAAATTTCCGATAGCGTCATAATAGATTATTTTTTATGTAAATTTTCAGTGGCTGACGTGGAATGCGGTCTAAACGTAGCTCGAAGAGGCCGTATAGTTGGTGGCGAGAACAGTCTCCCTGCCGAGTTCCCCTGGACGGCCAGCATTTGGAGACAAGGGGCTCACCAGTGCGGTGCTACCATTCTCAGTGATAGATGGTTGTTGACAGCTGGCCATTGCGTTTGCAGGTAGGCACAAAAAAAGCGTGGTGTTGGTAAGTAAGTAGTTGAATAAAATCTTACTTTTTACTTCTTACTTCTTACTTATATTATAAATGCGAAAGTTTGTGAGTGTGGATGTTTGTTACTCTTTCACGCTCTAACGGCTGAACGGATCTGCCTGAAATTTGGTTCAGGCATAGATTATGGTCTGGAATAACACATAGGCTTCTTTTTTTCCGGGAATAAGTTCCCACGGGAAGCGGGAATGGAAACATATTTCACGCGGGCGAAGCTGCGGGCATCAGCTAGTTATAACATAATAGTGCGAGTACCTGACGACAATGGGTTTAATGCCGAAATTTTTAATGGCCCAACCCATCAATCATTCTGTCACCCTAGTGCTTAATTTCTAAATTTATCTTCAGACCATCAACACGAATGTCCACTCTTCGTCATTTGCGACTGTGAAATAATTTTATTCATTTTTCTTTAAATTTCTTGGTCGCTTCTGAGTAGATCGAGTCTCGACTCTCGATGGCTGAGCGATAAAGCATCTGGCACGGTATGCGAGAAGATACAGGTTCGATACCTGCTTGACATTGATAATCGTTCCCAATTTAAATTTATAATTTAGTTTGTGCGTGCGTGTTAGGATAACTTTTAAAAATTATTTCTAAACTAGCTGCAGCCCGTGACTTCGTATGCTGCATTATCTTTAGATTGATATAACTTTTTTATTTATGAATCGATTGACATGAAACAAACACTAAATGTTAAGTGGAGCAAACCGCAATGCTATAAAGAAAATTGCATCGCAATCGGTTGAGCGGTAGCTGAGATTAGCGTGCACAAACGTACAGACAAACAGACAAAAATTCTATAAACTTTTTTTATATATCTTCAATGTACAGACAGCGACCTGTTACGATTTTATTATATGTATTGATTGATTAATTGATGTAACAAAGGTCCTCATTTTTTGATGCGAAAAGCTGTAAAATAACTTATAATAAAACCTATAATTTCCTCCTACATGCACTACACACTATTAGTCTTTTGTCTATTCATCTTTTCTTCTATTCATCATAAATTTACGTTTCAGCGTGTTTGATGAGTTCTTCATATCAAGACAGCTGACGGTAGTCGTCGGTTACACAGATATTTCAATCAAGGGGGATTATGAACCAGTTTCAAAAATTCTGCCTCACCCGGAATATAAGTAAGTGAATCTTGTATTAATTATTCTTTTACATACCTGACTGCCTATGTGGCGCAGTCGGTAGTGATACCGCCTGCGGCGCTGGAGGTCGTGGGTTCGATTCCCACCGGAGACAAATATTTGTGTGACCCATAAATGTTTGTCTCAAGAGTCTGTTTCTATGTATAATATGCATGTATTTAAAAAGTATACCTATGTATAAGTATTAATATCTGTAGAAAACCGCGATGGTTTAAAAATAGCATGACCACATTTTCTCAAGAAATTGAAATACTACAGAGCACCACAAAGAAAGAAAACTCGCAATAATCATAGCGGTCAACTTTTGTCACCTTCTTTTCATCAGGGTTTACAAATAGCACTTCTTTGACGATAAATCAGAACATCGCATGATAATGTTCAATTTGTCTCTACTAAGAAGACGATTTCGTGTTACAATGGCCACGTTTAATAAAATAGATTGTGTCAGCTAACATTTTTCATTTCCATTGAAAGTTTTACCTTTTTCTGCCACAAAATACTATTTATTTGTTAGATGGGCATTAAAAACATTATGAAGTGATAATATTGAATCAAGCACGATAAGAGCTTCAATCGTATGCTGTGTTGCGTACAAATAATTTAATAAAATATTGTTGCTGTATTGTACCCCGGGTGGCGACGGGGTCCGGTGTGGCGACGGAAAAGGGTACGAAATGTCGCCACCGCAATTCATCCCGAGGGTGCCGTAAGGGACGACTAGGGACCACTCTCGCAAAACTACCATTGCGTAGAGAAGGAAAACTCGAAATGGAACCTGATGTTTGTCAGTATAATGACAATCGTTAAGCCAAGTTGAAGACCTTATGGGCGGCTTGAAAAAATTTATCGTCACGATCTTTGCCTGTCCATTTCGACACATTACGTGGGCCTACCCCTTCGTTGATAAAGGCGTGTCTATTAGGATGTATGTATGTATAAAGAAAAGAAAGAAAAGAAAAAGCTTTTTATTCCACTTTTAAAACACACATTAATAGCAATACAATTAAAGGTATATCTAACACAGAAAGTAGAATAACGGCCACCACTCAGCGTAATGCTGTCCACCTGTGCTAAGAGGCAGACAGCGCTGATTTAAGAGGTGGCCGGACCCCAATTGACAGGGGCATTCTTAATTTAAAATAATTATCTATGATTTCAAAAACATTTTTTTTTCTTCTTAATCACGTGAACACATGACAACCCTTGTATATATCTATACTTCTATACTTATATTATAAAGAGGAAGGATTTGATAGTTTGTATGTTCGTTTGTTTGCATCGAATAGGCTCCAAAACTACTGGACCGATTTGAAAAATTCTTTTACTGTTGGGAAGCTACACTCTTTGCGGTGAACATAGGCTATATTTTATTCCCGTATTCTTACGGGAATTACGCGGGTGAAACCGCGTCACGTCCACTAGTATAGTATAAAAAGATACATCACTCCCCTTACCCTTCGAGTACGAAACCCCAAAAAGTATTCTATAGGGGAAAGATTTGTTTGTTTGTAATGGGTAAACTCTGAAACTTCTAAACAGTTACACTAATAGATTCAAAATTGATTTCAGGTGCAATAAGAAATCAAATGACGTAGCACTTCTAAGAACTACGAGGCAATTGAGGTGGTCCCCCGAGTTGCAGCCAGCCTGCCTACCCAACTCGCCGAGTCAAGACTTCAGTGGGACGCTGGCTACCGTTGCTGGATGGGGTTTCACTGACGAAAAAAGGGAGAGAGGTAGGCAGATGTTAATATTTTGTTACGAGATGCAAACTTAATGGCGTCTTGAACATCCAGGTTGAAATTTATCCAAGCAAATAAAAAGCAAAATAAATATTTTGAAAAAAGAAACCGACAACGACTAATAATATTTGTAAAATGATAAAATAATTTAAAAAATCTCCAACCTAATAATAAAAAAAATAAATGTAACGCGAGATAATAAACGTAAAGAGCTTTAGAATGTCCGTCGAGGGCTGCCATTCAATGAACTAGTTTTGCAGTGTTATCGTAACGTGATTTTTTTTCAACTTGTGGAAAATCCATCATGGATGCTATGCCGGAATCTTACCCACTATAAAACACACGTTCCCTACTACTCTCTATGGTTGGAAGCCCCGGGTAAGTCCTCGTAAGGATGTCCCCAGTGAATTGAATAATTTCAGATTTTTTAGCGCTGACTGTTACTGAACTGCAGTCTTCACTGTGCATTTGCTAGTTGAGAAAAGAGTGGCTACCTTATATTTTTTTAAAGTCTAACTCCGCAGTTTACTCCGCCCCAGCGGCAGCGAAGTACCTAAACTTCGGAGGTCTTGCCCGGGTCTCTATGCCGTAGGCGAGGCCGCAGCGGTAGCCGTAGGTCTGTTGGGAATCCTGGGATATCCTTCCGGTGGCTTACCCGGAGCTCCCGACCATAGGCTGTTGGGCGTTACGTGACGATTTTTTAGTCGGTAGGAGTCCGGCATAGCATCCATGATGGCTTTCCCTCACGTTAAAAAAAACAAATAAGGCAACATGTGGTCTTACTCAGTAGGAATCCAGCGTTACATTCATGAGAATTTCCACACAAAAATAAATACAAATTGTTACTGTGTTCGTCTTTTAAAATATACTTTTGCATTACATTATAATAAACTTATCAGTGAGCACTATATTATCAGTGAAATTGGCCAGGGCTCAAGAGAGCAATACTGTTCAACGTCTGAGATAATTTGTTAGTCTTTTTTATACTTATTACGAAGTCTTGACTAACTGACAAAACATAAACTGCCATGACAGTAGGTATAGTCCAATCCTGCCGGATCTGGCAATAATGTAAACATGGTATGTTTTGATAATCGTTGTCTGAGTACAACGCGATCTTGACGAAGTAAACAATGCCCTCTCTAGGGTAGTCCACTGGTTTAACGCAAATAATTTATTGTTAAATGAAACTAAAACAAAATGTATTAGATTCACCTTGCCAAATGTTAGGCTCGTTAACACCAGTATTAAGATTAGGGATGATCAAGTAGAATTGGTCGATGAAACTGTCTTTCTGGGCATAAAGTTAGACTCCAACTTGCAGTGGGGGCCTCATATCGAGAAAGTCTCGGGCAGACTGAGCTCTGCAGCCTATGCCGTTAAAAAAGATCCGACAACTGACAGACATTAGAACAGCGCGTCTTGTCTACTTTAGCTATTTCCACAGTGTCATGACCTATGGCATACTATTATGGGGTAACGCTGCCGACATCGAATGTATCTTTGTGTTGCAGAAAAGGGCTGTCCGGGCTATCTATGGTATGGGGTTTCGGGAGTCATTAAGAGAAAAGTTTAAGGATATCAACATACTTACTGTGTATTCACAGTACATATATGAAAACTTATTATATACTCATAAAAATAACAGTAAATTTATTAAAAATAGTGATATCCATAATCTAAACTTAAGAAATAAGAATAAATTGGCTGTACCTAGATTTAGGCTTAATAAAATAAGCAATTCTTTTGCGGGCAATTGTATTCGAATGTACAATACATTGCCGACAGCCATAACAGGTTTGTCAGTTAATAAATTTAAAAAACTAATAAAACTTAAATTGTGCCAGAAAGCTTATTATAGCATTAAAGACTTTCTAGAAGACAAGGCTGCCTGGTAGTGACACGAATGGCTCCTTTCTACATAAAAAAAAACCGTATTAGATACTAAGATACTAGAAGAGAAGGGACCAGACTGAGTTTCTTGGGGTGTTCTTCTCAGTCTGTAGTATTTCCGAACCCCCGGTAGAGTCACAAAAATTTTGACAAACCTAAATAATTTTTTTAAAAATTTCAAAGGGAATAAATTTTATTTTATTTTATATTTTATTTTAGTAGAAAAATATAGTATGACAAATCATTGAAGTTTTTTCTATTCTGAGTAGGTATTTTAAATGAAAATAAACTATCATAGTTATTTGGTGTCGAAATGATTATAAGAACACTGTATGACTCCTGGATACTGGAATATAATCAGGGTGAATACTCAATTGCAAGTAACTATGGATATATAGGATCAAATGTGTTTGTTTACATTTTTGCGCAAAGCTATTGAAATACAGTATATAACAATTAAGACCAGTGGACAGCTGCTTGTCAACGTTGCTCTTAAATATCACAAAATTTTGTAAGCTCGGAAGGAAAAAAGCTGAATAATTTTTATTCGCAGAGTAATTTTCTTTTCAGGGCGAACTCTGATGACAGTCAGACGGACATTGTTTGTACAGAAGTGCAAACCGTCCGTTAGACTCTATCATTCCATACCGTCATCAGGCTGTCTCGTAACTGCTGATAGTCAAAAGAGTTGTAATTTTCTGATGATGTATTTTTTTTGCCGCTATAACAAAAAACACTAACACTGCAAACAGAAAACACATGACAGTCGTAAAGTCAAATTGAAGGCCTTATGGGCGGGCGGCTTGAAAATATCCAACAATCTTTCGTCACAACCTGCACCTAGGCCGGCAGCGCTTGTGTAGCTTTTCTTGCACAGATTAAATCTATACTAATATTATAAAGAGGAAAGATTTGTTTTTTTGTTTTTTTATTTGTTTGTTTGTTTGTAACGAATAGGCTCCAGAACTACTAGACCGATTTGAAAAATTCTTTCACTGTTGGAAAGCTACACTCTTCGCGGTGAACATAGGCTATATTTTATTTCCGTATTCCCACGGGAACGGGAACTGCGCGGGTGAAACCGAGTGACGTCCGCTAGTACTTAATATTTACAGCGTCCTCTGGTTTTGCAAACGTCGTATGCTACGGTAACCATTACACTTCCGATCAGATGGGCTGTGACCTTGTCTGCCACCTTAGAAGTAAAAAAGGTGTTTCCATAAGTTATTTATAACTAAAATTCGCTATTATTTTCTCTTCCAGGGTCAAGACCGAATGTTCTGCAGAAGACTGACGTAACTGTAGTATCAAATGATCAGTGCAACACCTGGTACAAATCGACCGGCAGCAAGATCAAAGTCATCCCCACTCAGATGTGCGCGGGACATGAAGTCGGAGGGCGGGACTCTTGCTGGGTAGGTATATGGTTATCGAAGGACATACAGATACATACCACAAATTAGAGATAGTACAGATGGAAAACACCTGTATGTACTTTTTTTTTCACACCTACCCTCTGCTACACACACTCGCGCACAAATCAGTATCGTAAATTCGGTTGACACCGCCTGACCTCATGTCTGTCAATGAGTTGTTTATGTACGCCTAGTGTCTGTGAATGATTTGTCTATGTGTGCGTAGCCTCAGCGAATTTAGTATGTAGGTTTCCATCTGTACTATCTCTAATTTGTGTACATACACTCGTCGTGTAGATAAATTTAAAAAAGGAGAGAAATAAATATTGTTGGACATTCTTACAAAAAAACATCTAGCCTAAACTAAGCTATAAGTTGCTATAGGATCTAGACAACTGACATATTTCATTTTTCTAAATTCACACATAGAAAATGCCCAAACTCCGAAACAAACATTTGTGGATCACACAAATATTTGGACACACGATCCTAGAACCAATGTGCGACAGTCGATAACACTTACCGAATGCGCCACCGAGGTCACAGAGCAACGCGACCAGGTACAAGGGGAGAAGACCATAGCATGTTTGACCTATACCATAACTGTCTGTCATATTTTGCGGGGGGAAGTCATATTCATATACACCACTACAAAAGCAACCAACTGTCAAAAACCAATACACCCATAAATTTTAGATATACACATATACATATATATTTCTTATATAGATATGTAAATAAATAATAAATAATAAATAAATATTCACGGACATCTCACACAACGCCATCTGATCCCAAAGTAAGCTAGGATTAACCTGCTTGTGTTATGGGTATCAGACCACGGATATTAATACTTATTATACTTTTAAATACAACATACATATTATACATAGAAACACCCAGACTCTTGAGACAAACATTTATGGGTCACACAAATATTTGTCTCCGGTGGGAATCGAACCCACGACCTCCAGCGTCGCAGGCGGTACCACTACCGACTGCGCCACAGAGGCAGTCAAATGTGTGTGTATAAGCGTGCACTTCTTGGGAGTCTGCTCTAATAGAAGGGAAATTCTCAGTATGGCGCCTCTCCTCCGTGTTGCTCTATGACCGAGGTAGTCAAAGTTTACAAAATTACGACAAATGAACAAACTTTTTTGACTGCCTTGTTGGTATAGAGGTCTAAAAGTGCGACTGCGGATCACGAGGTCGTGAGTTCGATTCCCACCGGAGACAAAAAATTTTGTAACCCATAAATGTTTGTCTCGAGAATCTGGGTATTTCTATGTACGATAATTAATAT
Source organism: Miltochrista miniata (assembly GCA_933228765.1). NCBI lineage: Eukaryota > Metazoa > Arthropoda > Insecta > Lepidoptera > Erebidae > Miltochrista > Miltochrista miniata. Next base: position 22,772,125 of record OW121767.1, on the reverse strand, counting down.
GTATTTAAAACTATTTAAGTGTAAATATCCGTGGTCTAAACCCCATAACGAAGCAGATTATTTCTACCTTACTTTGGAATCAAATAGCATTGTGTGTAAATGGCCGTGAATAATAATTATTATTTTTATATTTTAACAGGCTGACAGCGGTGGCCCCCTCATGGTCAGGGAAGACAAACGCCACGTCATGGTAGTGGGAATAGTCTCCACAGGAAACGGCTGCGCCAGACCCAAAATGCCTGGAATCTACACCAGAGTCTCAAGATACACCGACTGGATCGCCAACAGTATCAACAGTGACGAAGCCAGAAGCGGTTTTGGTGGTTTTGACTGGTTTCCAAGGTTTAGCAGCTTTTTTGGTTGATTATGGTACCTATTGATTTTGACAAGCTGTATAGAAAATTGTGGCCTTCAACCACAAATTAGAGATAGTACAGATGGAAAACTCATGTATGTACTCTTTTTTGTCTGCCTCTGTGGCGCAGTCGGTAGTGATACCGCCTGCGGTGCTGGAGGTCGTGGGTTCGATTCCCATCGGAGACAAATATTTTTGTGACCCATAAATGTTTGTCCCAAGAGACTGGGTGTTTCTATGTATAATATGTATGTATTTAAAAGTATATAAGTATTATTATCCGCGGTCTGATACCCATAACACAAGCAGGTTATTCCTAGCTTACCTTGGGATCAGATAGCGTTGTGTAAAAATGTCCGTGAATATTTATTATTATTATTATTATTTATTTATTTTTTACACCTACCCTCTGCTACACACACTCGCGCACAAATCAGTATTGAAATTTGGTTGAGACCGTCTGACCTCGTGTCTGTTAATGAGTTGTCTATGTGTGCGTAGTGTCTGTGAATTTAGTTCCATCTGTACTTTCTCTAATTTGTGCTTCAACTGTCTTGGTGGTAAAGTGGTAATGTATCGGGCTGAGGTTTTGGGTTCGAATTCCAGCCAGTCCAAATGTATTTGTAGTCTTCACATATTTTAAGATTTCTCCTTAAATCAGTAGGATTATATTTGTTCACTGACTTCCGTATAACATGACATAGTTACATTATGATTATTGTCAAAATTTTCGTCAATCTGTGTCCATAGCTACTCTTAAAATAAAGTGTTTTAAATTATTGTAATTTATAAAATGTTAATTCTGTAAGACACTGCATGACTGTTGTGCTGGTTGTCCGCTAGGATTGACATCGAGGATGAGTAGTGGGCCTACGCTGTTAACATAATACTAATTCTTTTCTACTTCCCTTTCATTTATAAATATTCGTTCAGCGATGAATTTCTGCCATGTAATGCCTGATTCCATTAGTTAATTTAGTAAAATTTCTTAAGAATTTATGAATTTATTATTGTTACCTACTTTTAAGTTTAAAATTGTGTGTATTTAGGAATAAATCAAAGACAGCACTGTGATATTACTATTAAGATAATTTTAATAAAAATTGCCTATAACAACAAACTAAGTATACATGTAATAAATGCTTAAACTTTGATTTTCTTTTCTTTACAATATTTATCAAAGTCCTTTTTACTGTTACTTATGACACCATGTAATTTATTACCCGACACTTCTTCCATGTCATCTTTTAGAGCATCTAAAGCCTCATTTATAGCAGTTTTAGCTTCAGAAAGATACATTTTGATATCTTCAATTTTCTTTACAGAACAATCGTCATTAGGAACTTTACATTTCATAACTAACGCAGAATGTAATTCATGTTGTAATATACTGTAATATAAACTGAGTCTAGCATTACCCGGATCCAAAGCTTTCGTTATTGTAATAAGATCTTTGCATATTCGTATTTTCTTCTTCAAAATTTCATGAGTCATGCACCCTTGCTGTCTTCCATACAACTGAATCAATGAATGTTTTAAAGAGTACAGGTGATAGTGATTCGGATGTAAAAACGTAGACAATTTACAAATAAGGTTTTCAAGCATCGTCACATTACCACCCATCATTAAAACATTTTCAACTTCCTCACCCATTTGTGCTATAACCATGTTCACTTGTGAATTACTCATCTTTATATTACACGTGTTACATTTCCAATCAGTTTCATCATCTAAAGGATCTTCAGGTAAATGAATTCCATCACAACGGTTGAACCCATCTCCTAAACATTTCATAGCACTCAAATATGTACCAAGTTCAGTTGGATCGCTGCATCGTTGACATTTACATGAGAAATATTTAGTGTCTTTGAGATGTTGTCTTCTTGCTTGGGTTCCCCATAACGCATGACTGTACATTGTAGATATATGCTGACCCTTTTCTACAGGAACGACTGCTTTTATTGATATTTTATACAAATCTTTTCTATTTTTTGTAGAAATACAGAATGTATGTTTAGTATTTGGAGTACAACTGTGTTCTAATTTATAAGTTTCGCCATATAATGCATTTAGTTCCGCACCTTGCTCTAACCGTATTTCCAAAGCATTTGTGTCAATAATACCACATATTCTATGAAGTAATTCTGTCGTAATATCGTACATTTTCTTAAGCTTTTCATCAAATTTGTTGATAAAGTTATTCATCAGATATTCAACGATGAACTCGTGTGCCTCACTGGAAACAAAATGAAACGCAGTTAGAATATTTAAGGCAGTTGTAAGTCCCGGGACATCCTTCCGAGGGCTTACCCGGGGCTCCCAACCACAGGCTGTTGGGCGTTACGTGAGGTTTTTTAGTCCGGCATAACATCCTCTGAGGATTTTCCCTCACGTAAAAGAAAAAGGCAGTTGTAATAACTACCACGAATATAAAATTTCTACATTTTTGAAGCACTCGTACTCAATGATCGACTCATATAGTTGTAATGTAGTGGGTCTCTTTAAACGCACAAAAATATCCAGTAAACAATATACATATAGACAACAATCCAAACATGTACATTATGTACATGCATACATATAGTCACGCCTTTTTCCCCAAAGGGATAGGCAGAGGCATAGCATACGTCCACATTTCAGCTTATATTATTTGTTCCACGTAATAGGTGGTGAGTATATTGCCGTGTTGAAATGGACTGGCGCAGGTTGTGACGACCCACAGTTGACTTTGTTCAAGCCGCCCATAATGCCATCAACTTGGCTTAAAGATTGTCATATAATTGAAAATCGGGTTTCATTTCAAGTTTTCCTTCTCTACCCAATGGATCGTTATGCAAAGGGTTTCCATAGTTGCCCCTTACGATACCCTCGGGATAGATAGGGGTGGCGACATTTTTGCCAACAACAAACATGTAGGTACAAGTCAAATAATTCAAATACAGCACGCGCCAAATAACTTTGCGTCTATGAAGTCGTTCGTTCGCGCCGCAATTGTACAATAATAGGTTTCACTGGAGAAACTACTGCTCAGCTAAGGCAGGAAGGGTGCCTCTCCCGCCTTAGCAGTAATTCTCCCTATGAAACCTATTATTGCAAAATTGCGGCGCAAACGAACAAATCTCAGAGACGCAAAGATATTTGGCGCGAGCTGTACCTAAGTGAAATTACACAATCGGTATATCTAGTATAATGATATTATCTATACTAATATTATAAAGAGGAAAGATTAGTTTTTTTGTTTGTTTGTTTGTTTGTAACGAATAGGCTCCGGAACTACTGGACCGATTTGAAAAATTCTTTCACTGTTGGCAAGCTACACTCTTTGCGGTGAACATAGGCTAAATTTTACTCCCGTATTCCCACGGGAATTAGAACTACGCGCGTGAAGCCGCGTGACGGCTGCTAGTATTTTATAATATTATAAGTACTTACTCGTATGCTTCTGTGCCTGGCGTTCTACATTCCATATGAGACTGCATTTCCAGTACATTTTTCCAACTGTCGGGATCAGTCTTTTGAAGAAGAATACACCTCAAAGGGAGTAAAGCGTCGTGTCTGAAGAAGATAAAATAAGTGTTTTTCTATTACAACAAATTATTTAAACCTACCTACTGTTGATTGATGGGACTTGGTGGAACTAGCTGCACATAATAGTTTAAAACACCACTTAAACTATTCTACAATATTATGTCACTACAAGTGGTGTTTTAATAGTAGTTTATGACACTGTTGCATAATAAGGGTTCTTTGACCAAGTTATGTACAGTGTCATACACTACTTTATCTACTCTCATACCTGATTTCATTTTGTGATATATACTTGCTCCTTGATTTCGCCGGTAACAGTTTCATAGTCGTGTTTGACGCAGTTTTCAGAATGTCTGGTGGTGTACAATTACCACCATCCTCGCTTTAAGACAAGTTTTTACACAAAAACTAATTTATTTTACAAACAAAACCAAACTTTGTTTAATTTAAATGTAAAATGTTGGCGCCAAGGCGCAAACATCGATTGCGCATGCGTGTTTATTTATTTTCATTTCGCATACTCGGAAAATAGTGCTTTCTTGATCTGACTATTGGGTGGAAAATGCTGTTTCCCTCCCTAGGGAGGGAAAAACTCATACAAATTACTTCCCACCCAAGGGCCGGAATGAACTTTAAAAATAGAACTGCTGACAGGCAGGGCTTTGAATATCGTTAAAAAGTTGGTATCGTTACCTTCGTCGTAGGAAGATAACGTTATATGGAATGGTAACGATATACGTGGTAACGATAGTTGGGCTTAGATCATCTAACCACAGGATGCGCTTTACTTAAGCATTGTTTTCTGCCATTGCACATGACCATTTGGTCTTTTGGCTTTATGAAAAGCCTATACATCAGTACATCATTTTATATGATTAAACTAGTACATTACATTGTAGTTGACTGTACAATAACAATTAACACACAACAGCCATTACGCGTTTGTCGATTAATACATTTTTAAATGGAATGAAATTTTATGTCTTTGTGTTTCCCCATTCACTTGTATGAAAACTGGCAGAATATTTGTGTATGCGGTGGTTCGCAAAGGCTAGTCCCGTGTTATATGGTCTAAGTAGTTGGGTGGTCTTTTACCGGTACTTTGACTTAACGCTACCTATGATTTATCGGTAAAAGTATCGTTACTTTTATCCTGGACTTGATAGCGTTACCAAATGCATCCTATAATTTTCGTAAATACCGATATTTTTCTTTCATCTCTTTCTTTCGTTTTCTTACGAGATATTTTAAGATTGACACGATATACAATAGGATTGGACACGATATACAATAGGATTTAGAGATGGTTTTAGGCTACTTTATGTACCCATCCTTTGGTTTGTTACTCATTTCTCATAGACACATGAAACCACCATAAGAAAAGTCAAGCAAGCACCGATTTGGCTGAAAATTGGTGGAGAGGTAGCTTGGAACCAGGAGACGGACATAGGATACTTTTTATCCCGTTTCAGCGGGCTTTTTTTTGATGCGTTTTTTGGTCACTCAGAGTAAATGCGACGGGAACGGGGATTTAGCCTCAGTTCAGACACGGCGGGAATCGCGCGGTAATCGCGCGGTAACCGCGCGGTTATGTCTGAACGATTACTAACTAAGCCTCAGTTCAGACACGGCGGGAACCGCGCGATTTCCATGCGATTCTAAAATCGCGCGGGTCTTATTTATATGAGTTAGTTAGTAATCGTTCAGACATAACCGCGCGGTTACCGCGCGATTTCCGCGCGGTTCCCGCCGTGTCTGAACTGAGGCTAACTCATATAAATAAGACCCGCGCGATTTCAGAATCGCATGGAAATCGCACGGTTCCCGCCGTGTCTGAACTGAGGCTAACTCTCTCAAATGTGACGCAAACTAAGTTGCGCGGGTCAGCTAGTATTATCATAAAACAGTGTCTAATAACTTTATATTTTTTATCGGCAGATAATGACGAGAATGATTATTATTCTCAATCCATTTTGAACCCTAAAAAACCCGCTGGCGTACAGGCTCATGTAGAAGTGTAGTATGGGAAGCGACCGGCAAACTTAGCGCGAACAGGTAGTAGCGTAGCGAGCGTGCGATGTTGCCGTTCCGCTGCACGCCCCCCGGCGCCCGCGCCATGGCAGTTCGCGGTTCACCTGCACGGATTGGCAACAACGCAAGTAACGATAAAAGTATCGATACATAAAGCGGTAAATTATTAACATTATTTTTACCGGAATCGCACTAAATTACCGATACTCATATACCGCAAAAAAATTATCTTTATGAAAATATCGTTACTTACCGATACCTACAGTGTGAATTTGGTAACGTTAACAAGCCCTGCTGACAGGTCAGCTGTGATAGTGAAGAGATTTGTGTAAAAAAAAAAAAAAAAATGCTGCGGCCATGCGACTTTCCAAACAGCCAGTGTGAACTTCGAGAAAATTTCTTCCGGCCCTATACAATAATATTACACGTACAATAATATCATTGACCGTGTATGGGTAATATTGAGGTTTGAACAGACTATATTCGGATGGAAATAAATATTTTGGCAATATTATTGAGTCAAAAATATTGTACGTGTATGGGGCCGGAATCTCTGCAACAATTACGCGGTGAGTTCCATATTTAAAATTTAAAATGTCGACATAATGTAGTTGTTATTTATCTGTAACAGAATTCAAAACAATTGGTAATAATCTTTTATGGTAAGGTTTGAATCTTATTATTAGTTTTATTCTCCTCGTATTTGAAATGAAAAGTAGAGTGTTTAACTCGGGTAAAAGAATCAATTCCGACTCGGACTATAGCCGCCCTCGCTGCGCTCGGGCGTCTAAATACCTCGGGAATTGATTCTTTCCACCCTCGGTTAACAATCTACTATTTTTTTAGGCTTCGGGCACAATTTTTTTTTAAAGTAGAGGTTCAAACTTATTTTTCCAGCTGGAGGTTGTTTATGGTGTATCGTAATGATTAAAAAGTTATATAATGATATTGTTAAGGCTACAACATTTAATACTTTGTTTGTTTACAAGTTTGTTTCCGTGTTCATGCGATAGATGGCGTTCGCATCAATTTAAATCGCGATACCACTTGTATGCACTTGAATCCTGTATAAGTGTGTTAGTTTTTAATTAAATTGAGATTGCCCTTGATATTGTTTTTTATTTACATTGAGGTTTGGGACTTTTACATGGTCCTTCGATATAGCCGGTGTGAAACGGCACTTTGTTGGGTGTTACCATTTTTTTTTGAAAACCGCACCGACGAGGCAGTGGATTGCTGCTTATGGTGTTAGTGCTGCTGGTAAGGCAGCAGCAGGTGGCAGAAGAATCCTGGTGAACTTGGAGATCAGCAGCGGCATCCAGAGCCAGGAGTCTCTGGAGGTACCAGCGGGGAGAACAACCCCCTGATGACGTCAAAGGATAAGCAACAATACAAGTAGCTGTGATCCACGAGTACGTCATTGTTGGTGAAGTGAGTTTGCAAAGAAAAACTGTGAGTACAATTTTCAACCTTATTACATAGGAGTTCAAAACTTTAAAATTTCAAGCTATAGTGCATGAGTGAAGTGTTAAAAAAGTTAAAGTGTTTTGGACTTAGAATTGTTTCCTTAAAATTGAACTGACGGGGAACCTATGTCCGATTTTGCATCGATTTACTAAGTCTAAAAGACTTAGAAAAATCACGAAGATTTTGGACTTGCAAAAATTTCAACTGTGCAGTGTATACATTTATGGACTTTGTTAGTTTAAGATAGTTTATTTAGTTAATAATTTTACTTTTCGGTTGCATTGCTAACATATACAAAATAGTTTAACACATAAATTGCTTTAATTTTGTTTATTATTTTTGTAGAAACTTATTTGATTGTGTTTTATTTTAGTTCAGTTTATTGAGTTTGTTTTGCCAATATAATCATGGCCGATAAATATTATAATTTGCAAGAAGATATTAATTTAAAGATTAGTAAAGCAAAATCTAATTTTAAAAAATCTCCAAAGGACCGTATTAACATTTCATATTTAGAAACTACACTCGAGAGCAATGAATCCGGGTCACTTAAAGAATGTTAAAAATCTCGGAAACTAAAAATGATAGGTTAATGCAATAAATTGTATTTAATAGACAATGTAATACTCCTTAAATGAAAGTAAAAAAAATATGAGTCACCATACATTTTATTAACACAAAATTACATAAAGAAAAAACTGCTGATCTCTCCTTAAAACAAAAATAGGAAACATGAAATTTTTGAACTTTATTACGATTTTCTTGAATTTTAATACTTCGTATTGCCTCCGCGTGCTTCCATTACTGCGTTTACGCGGTTTGGCATGCTGTACACCAAGTTCCTTATACGATTTTGGGGAATATTCTCCCATTCCTCTGTGAGAGCAATTTTGAGCTCACGAAGCGTGATTGGGGGAGGGTTTCGTTGTTTTACGCATCTGCCTAGCTCGTCCCAAGCATGCTCGATCGGGTTGATATCCGGGCTGCGCGCTGGCCACTCCATACGAGTAATGTTCATCTCTTGAAGGTAGTCATTCACAATCCTACCTGTATGAGGTCGGGCATTGTCATGCATAAATATAGCATCCTCACCTAAATTGACCATAAATGGACCAACGTGATCATTGAGGATTTCTTCCACATATCTTACGCTAGTTAAAGAGCCGTTTTCTATGATCACCAGCTCTGTGCGACTTTCAGAAGAAATTCCGGCCCACACAAGTACAGACCCACCACCGTAGGCTACTTTTTCTTCGATGCATGCTTGCTTGAATCTTTCCCCTGGTCTTCGATACACTCTGTGTCTTCCATCGTGCTTGTAGAGCATAAATTTTGATTCGTCGGAGAACATAACTTTTGACCAATCTTCAATACTCCAATTTACGTGGCTCTGGGCATACCTTAGTCTCGAAATACGATGCCCACGCTCCAGTTTAGGGCCGTTTGCAGGTCTAAGGGGTTTTAAGTTAGATTCAGCAAGCCGACGTCTTACTGTCCATGCACTTGGGTTACTTCCTCCGAGGCGTCGAAACTGATTGGTGAGTTCAGTTCCTGTGAGAAAGCGATTTCGAAGCATGGTGTTCACCAAGTATCGGTCTTCTCGTGCTGTGGTACACCTGGTTCTGCCCGTTCCTGGTCTGCGTAGGTTAGAACCAGTTTCTTCGTAACGTCGGACTCCGGCCGGTTTCCAGCATTGTAAGTATTCTGGTGCATTCTTCAGGCGTAAGCGACATAATTTCAGCTTGATTAATGAATATAGAGCACTATCAACATGGTTTATGTACCCACATAAATGACAGATTACAAACAAAAGCAACACCAAATGCTGTAATTTCGTAGTTCCATCTTCGAAAGTGGCCCTTTTTCAAATTTGATTTTTTTATGATATAACTTTACAATAACTAAGAAGTTTTAATACCTTCATTTAAGGAGTATTACATTGTCTATTAAATACAATTTATTGCATTAACCTAGCATTTTTAGTTTCCGAGATTTTTAGGATTCTTTAAGTGACCCGGATTCATTGCTCTCGAGTGTAGATTAGAGACTTTGGAGAGTAATTGGAATGCTTTTGTTGGCAATCACCGGAAATTGGTATTTGAATTAAAGAAAGAGGATTTTTTGAAATCAGACTATAATAACAATAATGTATACGAGGAAACAGAAGAAATATATATGGAGTATAGGTCACTTTTGAAGCATACACTCTCAGAATTGAAGGTCTTGAATTCTAGTAAATTGGAAATTACTAGACCCATTGACAGGGGTGTTGTAAAGCTACCGAAAATTTCAGTGCCAAAGTTTTCGGGGTCTTATTCCGAGTGGGTGAGTTTTCGAGATCTGTTCGTTTCATTAATTCACAATAATCAGTCCATAGATAATGTGCAGAAATTACACTATCTCAAGAGCTCCGTCACAGGCGAAGCAGAGCAACTGTTGCGACACATACCTGTCACTGCAGATAACTATTTAAATTGTTGGTCACTATTACAAAATCGGTACAATAACAAAAGATATTTGGCCAACTGTATTCTAAAGAATTTTACTACTCAAAAGGTGTTACTAACAGAATCTGCTAGTTCAATAAAACAGTTATTGGACACAACTCGGGAATGTTTACACGCCTTAAAATATATTGGCGTAGATGTGAGTTCCTGGGATGTCATTGTTATTTATTTAATAAGCCAGAAACTCGACCCTGAATCTCGCAAGCTGTGGGAATCAGAGATAAGTGGTTCGATCAATGAATTACCAGAATATAGTAAATTTGAAAAGTTTTTGGAGCAACGTTTTAGGTCCCTAGAATTCCTCGATCCTAAAGCTCAAAAGGTTGAGAAAGTCCATTGCTCTCATGTCGCAAATGCTTCCGCCATATGCCCATATTGTCAAGACAACCACAAACTGTTTAACTGTAAGACATTTTGTAAACAATCAGTTACAGACAGACGTAATTTTGTCCAAACCAATCACTTATGCTATAATTGTTTGAACTCTACTCACGCAGTTTATCAATGCACAATACCCACAAGGTGTCGTCTTTGCAAGAAAAAGCACCACCTTATTCTTCATCCCAATACCCCAAAACCCACTCCAGACGGACTGGTTGAATCATCTGTTGATACAAAGGTTGAGACCACGGCGGTCGGGGTCGCAACTTCACAACAGACTCAGGAGCAATCTTCGAATTCGGTGATTACTACTTGTTTTTCAAATAGCATTTCTCAAGTGCTATTGGCTACTGCCTTGGTTAAAGTAGAATCACCTAGAGCCGAATCTTCAGTCGTTTTACGATCACTCCTAGATCAAGGATCTCAAGCGTCCTTTATCACGGAGTCGGCTGTCCAGAATCTCGGGCTCAAAAAACTAAATGAAAAAAGTTTAGTTTCAGGTTTAGGCGGTGACCAGTCGACATTGACCTCAAAGTCGTCAGTTTTGATAAAAATTCATTCTCGTCTAGATCCCGGCTTTACGATATATGTAAAGGCACATGTTTTAGATAAAGTCACAACCTTTCTTCCAAACAAAAAGGTTGTGGTAAGTATGATTCCAACACTATCGTCCATGGTCTTAGCAGATCCAGCGTACGATACGCCGAATAAAATAGATCTGCTACTGGGCGCCGAAGTGTATAGCCAGATTTTATTGGAAGGGTTAATCAGGGTTCCACCAGGTTCTGTAATCGCACAGCATACAAAACTTGGTTGGATTCTCTCTGGCAAAGTACACAACGGCGAAGGTAACAACCAAAACGATATGTGCTCAAATGTAGTTGTTAGTCTACATACTACTACTACTACTTTAGCAAGTGAGAACAATCTGCCACGGAAACTCTGCAAGTTAGAATCAGAACCGACTTCCGATGTTAAGCGCTTTACTGAGGAAAAGGTTCAGTGCGCAGAGCTTCTCACTCGTACTACCAGAAGAGATAATACTGGTAGGCGCCTGGTCAGGTTCCCGTTCAAATTGCAAGACCTATTTTGCAGCACGTCTGACCTTAGGAACGTAGAACATCAACGCCTTTTCTTATAAGAAAAACGTTTACCAAACAATCATGATAGCAAGGTACAGTATTCTCAAGTCCTGCAAGAATATTTCAGTTCAGGCGAAGTAAACAAGAACGATGACCTTTACTTACCGCATCATCCTACCGTACATCCGGACAAGACCACTATCAAGGTTAGTATGATGGGGTATGGTAGCCTATTGTTAAATGGGTATCTGACTAAGGGTCCAGCTTTTCAACCCGAACTACTACATTTTATCGTGCCCTGGTGGACTTACCCAATTGCACTTCTGGCCGACATTCAACTATACGGCCGGGTTAGGATAGCTGGGAAATATATCGATGAGCAACGTCTTCTGGGACATGAGAATCGTTATGAAGAAATGCGTCCCCTCAGGTGCTTACGAGTAGTTTCCTTTGGTACTTCTCCAGCACCATTTCTGACTTTGCGATGTCTATTACAATCGGCCCCCGTTGAAGGTAAACCCTTCGCAAAGGCTATTCACACGTATGTTTATTACGAATCACATAACGACACACTGAGAGGATGCCAGTTAACCCAGAGTATGGTACAGGCCTCCCGACGAAGGTGGTCTCAAGTGTACCTTACTCGACTATAGCATAGGTACAAATGGACATATCTGGCGTATGATCCTGGTATTAGCGATTCGATGCTTGTCAAAGATGATTTCCCTACTGCAGAATGGCTTTTTGGTGTTGTGATTGATAAACACCCTGGTTTGGACAATGTTACGCGAGTCATATACCTTAGACGTAAAAAGTAATGTTGTCCAACGCCCAGTATCTAAGCTGATTCTCTTGCCTGTGGGTGATGATTATAGTTATAGTTCTTATCTGTTGTTTTTGTGGGTTTTTCTGTGTATTATTTTAATTTGGTATGTTATATTTAAAGCTTTGTGTTAGTTTGTACGTTTAGGTTATTGTACGCAAAGATTATTGTTAATAGCATGTACGGAATAGTAGGTATTCCATATTTTTTTGCACAATTGTTATACTATTATATTAACTACATGTCAAGTTGATGGACTCGGTCCATAGCGGCCGGAATGTTAAGGCTACAACATTTAATACTTTGTTTGTTTACAAGTTTGTTTCCGTGTTCATGCGATAGATGGCGTTCGCATCAATTAAAATCGCGATACCACTTGTATGCACTTGAATCCTGTATAAGTGTGTTAGTTTTTAATTAAATTGAGATTGCCCTTGATATTGTTTTTTATTTACATTGAGGTTTGGGACTTTTACAGATATAGGTGTCCATACAAGACCTGTATCGTAATAAAACTTTTTTTTTGGCCTGTGCGTAATGTTTGTCATAAGAGTATTGATTTCAATTTTATAATCTTTGTATTATAGTATCAGAGTAGATAAATATGTTTCACGTATTATAACAAAATTTTTATTGAATGTTGAGACGGGGCTTTCCTCGGAGTGCTGAAAAGGGTTGACCCCTTCTATGATTAAGGTTACATCAGATAGCAGGCGCATCCAACGATGGCAAAAATAACTATTCAACTTATACCATATCTAATCAGAGCTCCCCAGTGAAAGAGTTACCATCCCTCGATCAATAATACCAACCGAAGCGATCGAAATGTTTAGTGAAAATAGGTGTCCTTGGTAGGTACTCAAATAGATAAGTAGTTAATCTTACCTATAGTACTCAGCCATGTCGTTCAGCACGCAGTCGGACCTCACGCTAAGCACCACACACTCTACCGCATGATGTCTGGGATCCTTCAAGCCTGGACAGTTGCCTGAACAGACCGGCCATCCGCATCTAGTATTTAGAAATTAGAATGAAAACAAAGTTAACGGCACTTTCAAAGTCGAAGATATTTCTCTAAATATTTTATTATCGAACTTCTATACATGGATAAAAACTTGAGAGGTGTCAAGGGACACCCGAATGGAACGAAGTTCCTTTCAATGAATTAGTGCAGGAATTGTAATAAAATTTTAAATTTATTGTAATTTTAAAATTTTATTGTACAAAAACAAAAACAAAAACAAAAACAAAAACAAAAACAAACCCCCAACCCCTTTCCACCCCCTTCCCCCCCCCCTCTCCCTCCCTCCCCCCATATTAAATCCCCCCCACCCATATTACCCCCATATTAAAGGAGGGTAGAGCTACCTCTACCCTCCATAAACATATAAACGGCCGAATTGAGTAACCTCCTTTTTTGATGTCGGTTAAAAAAGTGTCGTGACCATTTTTCGTAAGAATTTTTTCCGTCTAGCCCCCTTTCACAACGCGCGATAAGGAACTTCGTTCCAACACTCTTCACTAACATCTGATAAATAACATAATGACATTCAATGGGTTTACAGTCTCTTGCCCATCGGACCCCTTTCTACATACAAACATATAGTCACGTCTTTATCCCCGAAGGGGTAAGCAGAGGCATAGTATACGCCCGTATTTCACCTTATAATTTTAAATCCCACGTAATAGGTGGTGAGCCGTATTACTGTGTTGAGGTGGACAGATGCCAGTTGTCACTGCCGGCTGTTGAAATTTTTCTTGGCTTAACGACTGTCATTTTCCTGGCAACCGGGACCAACGGCTTAACGTGCCTTCTGAAGCACGGAAACGCTGAAATAAATGTCACAAAGTGGTCACATGGATGGTCCATCTAAGGACCGGCCATAGAGAAAGTGGTTTGACCATAGTGAAGCACTGAGTCCAGTGCCTGCCTTTGAATCGCACTACCAAATCTATTGATTTGTTATTGGCTTTCCGATATCTTGTTGAATTTTTGTCGTAAACATAAACGGTTGTAAGAATGGCTTCTGATCAACAAGTTTATCAACTTACTTAGAACATCTTTCACCAGCATCAGTCAATACGGGTTTATAACATCCAACACATGGCATAACGGCTTCTGGGTCTGGCATAGCTTTTGGTCCAAACACTAAAGGCTTCTCAATCAGTACTAGGTCCCCAGGAGACAGATCTACTGCCGCAGTTAGATATTTGCCGAGCTCTTCTGATGAATGCACCTGGAAAAAGACAGAAGAATTTTATCTGAGTGGAACTGGTTTTACCATGATTCTATCAGAGTTGATTCTATATAATATTTTTTTAAATTACGTATAATAGTTTTTTTTTTATTGACGTCGCCATCAACCTGATAGAAAGCCGTGGCGCATCTAGCCATTTGGTCCTCAAGTTGACGGCTTTTGTGATGTGCCGCTTCACGCTCCTCTTTAAGAACCCAGGATTGTAAGATGAGGGAAACACGTGTGCGGGCAGGTCGTGCCAGGTTGTTATGTTCGACAGAGGATCTTTTGAAACGCTCTGTTCTGGCGAAGATTCTCTCCACTGTGTATGAATGGCATCTCTGCCTGGCACGCGTTGTTCGGGATCGGAAAGGAGAGGTTGGGATCAGATTGAAGAGCTCTTCAGAACATTTCAGTAAATTAGTTACGCAAGCATACATAGTCACGTCTTCGAAGGGTGGGGAAAGAAAGGTAGACAAAGGTATACACGTCTATCTACGTCCATTTTCACTATTTTTGTTTTTGAGCCATTTATTAGATATGTGATGAAGCTGTTGCTGTGGTGACATAGACAGGAGCAGATTTGACCACACGATGTTGAAAATGTCAAGCCGGCCATATGACTTTCAACTTGGCTAAATGACTGCCATGTTACCTACTAGCAACGGCAACAATTGTAATTGGAAATATCACAAAATGGACACAAATTATCGTTTTGGCAATAATATTTAGGTACTAGCTTTGCTGGCAAAAGCTAGTACCTTCGAGACTTTGTTTGCGAGGTGATTTTAACTAATCACCAATCGACTTTGACCTGTCCAATGCATAGGTCTTCTATTAAAACATAGGTCAAGTTGTATTAGGTAGATAACATTTCCGCTGAACCGATTTTAATGAAACATACAGCAATATTAACGTAGAAAAATTATGTACAAAATCCTAATGGTACAATTAAGATCAAGCTACTGAATTTTGCTCCAACCCCGAACAAATGAACAAACAAATAAACAGACACGAAAAAAATAAATCATTGATTTTGACTTAGAAGCCCTAAATTAGTCGGTTACAGTTATTTTTATTAATTTATCTTGAATGTACCGTCACAGCTAATTTTACAATTTTATAATACCTAGTGGAGAAGAGATAGAGATATGCAGTGATATCACTAGCACCACCTAGCAAGCGATATCAATAAAACAGAAATTTCGTATTTTAGCGACATCTACCAAACATGTGCGCTCAGCCAAAACTAAATGAAGATGTTAAAACAACGATACACTACTTCGAACTAAGTGCATGTCTGCCTCAATAGATGGCGTGATAACAGAATATGTTAAACTCCAAGTAAAAATAATAATAGTCATTACACTCAGACGTGACTCAGACTAAAAGAAAAAAAAAATTGTCTGAGCCAGTATCATTGAAAGGTAAAAAAAATATGAATTCTAAACTCATTATACACACCTCGTATGGTAACAGGTTCACACCATTTTCTTGCGCAGCCATTTTTTCTGAAAAACCCAAAAGAAAATCGTTATATGACAATGAGTAGAAAATGTCATTTGCAATGTCGCTCCCTTAATATTATAAGGGCACAATTCGAAATTTACAGGTTTATCACTAGACTTTGCCAGAAAGAGAAAAAAAAAGAAATACGACAATAGTGCCCTTTTCATACTACCCTCTTCCGCGCCCCCGCCTTCCCGCTAGAGAGGCCTAACCAGTAAAGTGCCGTTATTTGATGACGCCGGACCACTGACGTGTTGTTCAAATTGGAATTGTGCCTTTTCATTACTAATTATCGGGTAAATATGGCAATATTTTTTACTACTAGACAGGTTGAACTAGAGTTAGGCTACTTTATCACCAAAATTTATTAGAATATGCCATTTTAAATCAAATTAGTTCTTTATTTTACAAAAAAAATTAGTTTTTTCTACGTTAATCTCAAAGTCATTCCTTTTTTCACAAAATTTGATTCAAGAATTGTGTTTGTTTTTAAAGTTCGTTCCTTACACGACGCAAAATGTTTAATCAAATTTTGAATTGAGTTCATAAATTCTAGTATGGTTAACTTAACAAAAAGTAATATTATAGGATAAGTAGGTGTGAAGTTTGTTTATGGGTTAAGTAGATGTAAAATAGATACTTTTTGGGTGTAAAAGGGCCCCACAACCAGCAAATATTGGGGGCGAAAGCGACCACACCTGCACGTGGTGCACCTGCCTTAAAAGCAACGAGGCTCCGCGAATTTAGGTACCCACATATTGGCTAAGGCTCCCGTGTGGGTGCCAAGTGGTACAAAGTGTTGGTCCGGGGGGGTACCACCGTGCAGTTGTGTAAGGCCCCCTCAAGTAACCAAGCCCCGGTTGGGTTGCGTTCGGGGTTCAGTTCCTGCAGAGCCGGGCCCGGGGCGATGTTTGATGCAGCAAGGGGGACCAGTAGGCGCTAAGTCAAGTCTAGTGTGGCTGACGGGGTTCAACCCGCCAGCCAGGGAGACCCGTAGAAACGGTTTTGCCGCTAGCCGCCCGCATAGGCATAGTATAGGGGCCCAATTGGGACTAACCACCATGAGAGGTTGCCCCACAAGGCGGCGCATAATCCCGATGTGATTCGTCGTACCGGATGGTGAAATTGTCGCCACGTCTTCACGTCTCTCCATTAAAAATTAAAAATTATGGCAGCGCACAAAAACAAGAATACTGATATCACAGCGGGCGCTGCAAATCCTCCCATGAAAGCACCATTTGAGTTTAAGTTCTCCAACATCAGAGGACTCCAAGCAAACCTTTATGCCGTCACCTACCATCTCAAGAGAGAACGGCCAGCTGTGATGTTCCTGACAGAGACGCAAATACGCCGCCCTAACCACTCGTCGTACCGGTGTTACCCCGGCTATTTCATCGTCCTTTGGTTGCACGTAGATCATGGTTCTATGAGCCAGATCTACGTGTGTGTATACCGTTCCCACACAGGGGAAGCTAAGACAACGAGGCTATTTCAGCACCTCAGCGAGGGAGCTGATGACGCGCACGTGCGGTTCCCGAACGCCGAGCTTGTGTTTCTGGGGGACGGCAACAGCCACCACACCGAGTGGCTGGGGTCCCGCAGGACCGATCATGCGGGAAGCCGCCCACGCATTTGCTCTCTCCCATGGTCTGAGCCAAGTGGTACACGGGATCACGCGCATTCCGGACAGGTCGGACCATGAACCCGCCTTGATTGACCTACTGCTGACGAGTTGTCCAACCCAATACAGTGTGTCGGTGGACGCCCCACAGGGTGCAATGCCCGCATGCAAGTATCATCTCCTGTTCGTGCAATTGAGATGAAGCGGCGGTTATGGCACTACTCGTCAGCGGACTGGGACGGTCTTCGCGACTACTTTGCGTCAGTATCGTGGAGTCAGCGCTGCTTTGCAGGCAAGGCTTCTTCGGAGAGCGCATCTCCGGTGGCTGGTGAGATCAGTTTATATATGATACTACTTGATTTATATAATGTGCAATTTTGTAACTTTTTGGTGTTATTTATAGATTTTTTCTTGAAATTTTTTGGAGTAAGTAAAAGTACTATAAAGTTTAATTTGTGTTTTTTTTAGAAGTTCCTAATTTACCTAATATTATGTGCAATTAGCTTACTTTTTGGAGTAATGTTAAGTTAGATTTTTGATTTTTTTTAGAATGTTCCACTATATTTAATAAATATGCGTCATTTGGTAACTTTTGAATTATTATAATTAAGTATGATTAAAACAATTTTTATTGGTATTTAATTTTTCAATAAGGCACTTTTACCCATATGTAATACGTTACATTGTGTGATAAAGCATTTATTGATAGTATTTATAATGTTGATTATTTTTAGCCTTAGAAAGGCACATTCCAAACATTTGATTATAAATCTAAAATATAAATAATGTAAAACAGGCCTAAGTCGGAAGAGTTTTAAAAAAGAATTTATTAGAACTTAAATTTTTATTCTTTCTTATATTTTAATTAAGAATACTGTAGAACATTTAATGTAGTCTACGTAAAAAAAAATGAAAGCCATAGCATTTTAAATTATGATGTTATGGATAATAGAGTAGAACTATCGGGTTCTCTGACTCTTAAAGTGCGTTTTCCCAAAAGTGTGTATTTTTGAGATAGGCCTTTACTTTATTAAGGGAGCGATGTATAAAAATATCACTTATTTTGCATTATGTAGGTAGGTACTCCGTGTACAATAGGTTTAATAGGAATTTAGGCGACAACATCCTACTTCCTACTAATATTATAAATGTGAAAGTTTGTGAAGATGTTTGGATGTTTAGATGTTTGGATGTTTGTTACTTAATCACGCTCTAACGGCTGAATGGATCTGGCTGAAATTTGGTACAGGGACAGAGTTTAGTCCGGTATAACACATAGGACACTACTTTTTATTGATGGAAAATGTACTCACGGGAAGCGGGAGCGGGAACCAAATTTCAAGCGGGCGAAGCCGCACGCATCAGCTAGTAATTAAATTTTTTTTTAGAGACTCGCTTGTAGCCGCACTGACTGCGTGTTCTGTAATAATCAGCGGGTAACTTTTTTTCGCTGACTGGTCCCAAGGACCGGGCCCCAGGGACCACATTGTGTTGTGACATATTATTTGCGAGCGTTGCAATTCTTCGGAAGGCACGTTAAGCCGTTGGTCCTGGTAACATGCCCGTGGTTTTAAGTCGAGTTGCGAGTTGAAAGCCTTATGGGTGGCTAGAAGTTTTCAACAGCGAGTGGTTACAAATTACCTAACTATGTCACAAACGGAACTAACATTATTACATTTTTTTGGAACAAAATAATATGTCAGAAATATAATTATATCCCAATTAGGGCTTGAACTCCGGAATTCCGGAATTGACATAATTCCGGAATTCCGATAAAATCTAATATCGTTCTCAATTCCGGAATTGGCGAGATCAATACCGGTATTTCGATATTGAAAAAAAAATATATTTTCGCTTCTTTAATTTCCTTGCAAACAAAAATGTAGATTATAAGCTTCTTATGCAATTTGATTACCTTTAATTACTACAATGTTGATAATTTAGGATTTCTCTATTAACAAATTAATTAGATTATGTACTTAGGTATTAATCATTTTATTTGATGATATTTCTAAAACCTACTAAGAATGTGAATACATTAAATTAATGGTATTTGTTAGAAAACATACTATTTGAATAATAATAATAATTTTATTGATGACGTTTTTGTTTTTTTTTTACATTTAGACTTTAATTTATAGTGCGAACTTAGACTTAGCTCTGACTTATGCTACGAGTTAAATTTAACTGTGATAGAAACGCTGTAAGAATTTGACAGAGGTCTCGCTCAGCATAGTTCTAGTAGTTCTGATGGAACTAATGGGGACCGTACCTTATTATTAGGGGCAAACTTTGCCCCAAGGCGCTCCACTGACCCAGACAGGGTCCTGGGTTCCCTGTTCTCATCAAGGCGGAGGAACATATTCCGTCGCACATGGCTCCGTCTCAGGCGCCCGACGCTGATTACAGCGAGAATGAAGTGCCCGAAGTCACTGAAGGTGAGTTATGGGTGACTGTACTGCGGCTTAGATTCCGCACGGGCAGTGTCCTTGGACCCTACAGCATTCCAGGCCGAGCGTGGGTCCTGGCTCTTGAGGATCTCGGGCCTCGAGTGATGGGGCTCTTTTGTGCATGCCTCGAAAAAGGCCAGATTCCCAAGGTCTGGAAGACAGGGAAACTGGTTTTGATCCGAAAGGCAAGGTGGTCGACAGTCTACCCATCCGGGGATCGGCCGATCGTGTTGCTCCGTTGAGGAACTCCCGCCGATCCCCGATCAGTCGATCCCCAACAATGATACGCTCAAGGAGCTTGCATACCTCGTTAGGTATGCAAGCTCCTTGAGCGTATCATTGTGCATCAACAGCGCACAGTCGGGCACCTCACACGCGTAGGGCCAGATCTGGCGAATAACCAGTTTGGTTTCCGTCAAGGGCACTCCAGCGTGGATGCGTTAATGCCCATTACAAGACTGACGGAGGAAGTAACATCGCAGGGTAAGGTGGTGTTGAAAGCGATGGCGATGTCAAGAAACACCGGCAACGCCTTCAACACCTTGCCCTGGAGCTGCGTTAGGGAGGCGCTTATTTATCATGGAGTGCCTCCTTACTTCCGTCGAATTGTCGGGGCCTATCTTTCCGAGAGGGCCATAACTTACCCAAGCTGGCTAGGGCCCAGCCGGGTCAGCGAGATACGTCGTGCGGTGTTCCGCAGAGATCAGTCTTAAGACCGCTTCTGTGGAACATCGGCTACGATTGGGTGCTGCGTGGTCTGTTGCTCAGAGGCGGCGTGTCTCGAGGATCTGGTTGCGAGGCAACTTGCGTCCTTGTTTAAATAAATTAATTATATTTCTAATTTATTTTTGTCTGGTGCAAGGAGGCGCTGGAGCGGGGTCATAGGCCTACGTCTCCAGAAATCTAGGTTCGGCAGATACAGCTCCACAAGGAAACCATGGAGACCTGGACTTGAGCAACAAACCGAATCACCACATCACATCACACAAGGGGGGAATCGCCGAATCGCCACAATCACGGCGGTCAGACCAGTCATGGGCGAGTGACTAGAGAGGAGCCACGGTGCGGGTATTCTGTCCTACCGGTTGTCACAAATGCATACCGGGCATGGGAGCTTCAGTAAGTATCTGTGATGAATACACTGGGAAACCACACCTAAATGCCAGCACTGCGAGAAACGCAGTGAGGACACAGTACTTCACACATTAGTGGAGAGCAAAGCGTCGGCTTAACAGCGCCTGGTCCTCGTAGTAGGTCTGGACGTAGACATTCTCTCGCTGGAGACCATTGCGCGAGCTATGATCTCCAGTAGGAGTAAGTGGGACGCCACTGCGTCTTTCTGTGATCAGTTATTGCGGCGAAAAGTGATCGATAGAGAACGCTCCCACCCGAATTCTGCATGTCTTTGCCCAAGACTATCGGCCTCCATAATCGGGGGCCTGAGGACGGTGGGAGGGCTCTAATCGCCATCCTTACAAAAGCAAAACGTTCAAGACGAAAGCGTGACGTGAAAGTTTCAGGCACGCCACATGCCCTGAGATGCGGGATAACACCTGAACAAGCCCCAAATACGCGGAATAGCACTAGAACCTCCTAGGTGAGGCCGCAGTGATAGTCAAGGCCTGTGGGGAATCCTGGGGTCATCCTTCTGAGGGCTTACCCGGGCAAACCGTAGGCAATAGTTAGGAATCGTGTGGTTTTTAGTTGGTTACGTTAAAATAAGTAATTTTACTGGGAATCAAAGTAGTTTATCACTAATCACGTGGGACTGTCAGCTCCCGTTTCTTTTTTTACATATCACTATTTTGTACAAAACGAAACTTGATTGAGTTCCGGAATTCCGGAATTCCGGAATTGAAATATTGAATATCGAAACCCAATTCCGGAACTGAAAAAGCGTCCGATATTCAAGCCCTAATCCCAATAATAAGATCAGTATGCCATGCAGTTCTAAGGATGTCTCGTATGTAGGCGAAACTCGTGTCGACTAGTCACGATGTTAAGCGGGGTAGGTATGCTCAATACAAACAATCTGAAGCGTGCAGGTATTATTCCTATCCAACATCGAAATTTTCTATAGGTACTGAGGAGTTTGTTCGTCACATACCTACCTCCCTTACAATTAGTTGTGGTTATCCTTGACTGTTGTAACTTAGGATCGACAAATCGATGGTGTGAGGTGGGTTCTTCCCCCTCCTCTCCATTATTATTGCTCTAAAATGAATTTCCGCCACACAAACATACATACATATAGTCACGCTTTCATCCCCGAAGGAGTAGGCAGAGGCACAGAATACGCCACATTTCACTTTATAGCTTTACGTCCCCCATAGGTGGTGCCTATTGCCGTGTTATATGGACAGGCGCAGGTCGACTCGACCCGCAGTTGAAATTTTTATTTTCACATAAGGCCTTCAACTTGACTTAACGATTGTCATTTCACTGACCACAGTTTCAGTTTCTATTTTTCTTTCTCTACATTATGGATTTTTTTACGAAAGTGTTCCCTTACTCGCCTCTTACGACGACACCCTCGAGATGTATTGGGAAGGCGATAATTTGTACTCTTACCCGTCGCAACACGGGACCCTGTCGCCACACGGCCGAATAACGACTGATTCCATTAGTTATTATAAGATAAGGCCCCCGTGGCATTGTGCCCAAAAGACTACAGCATTTCCCCTTTGAATAGAAATACCTATTCGCTGAGCGACAAAACTGCCCGCCCTTGGGTCACCAGTTGACTCCACAAGGCGCTTTTTTAAATTCTTAAAAAATGTTAGCGCATTGGGACCCCATGGACGTAGGGTCTCGACACCAACTGGACAAAAACGATACGATGAGTCGAGACCCTTATATTTATTCATTTTAATGTTTTTAGGCGCTTCCGCTGCTGCACTGGCTTTTAATTTTGTTGTAGGAAGATGGGACGGGGCGAGAATGTCAGCACAAGTTGCATTATTAATTAGTTAGATGATTGTAATGGGTTAAGAGGTGACCACGGGTTTTAAATATGTCACGGGCAAATCGGTAGACTACAGCTAATTATATCATAGATTTAAATTCACCTAAGATTAATAAGAGTCTTTGACCGAAGTAATGAGCGTTGAACTAATAACGAGTAGGTACCTTGACATCGATCTCGAAGTGTACTTTGCCAATAAATCTACTACCTAATTAAACTTTGATGGTAGCACAGTAGTGCACAGTGTGTTTTACCTGTGTGTGATTGCTGACGTCTCACATTCGACTCTTTCATTGCTACATACATACACAATAGTAACGCCTTTATCCCCGAAGGGGTAGGCAGAGGCATAGTATACGCCCACATTTCACCTTAAAGTTTTATTTCTCACGTAATTGGTGGTGAACCTTTTGTCGTGTTGAAATGGACAGGCGCAAGTCGTGACAACCTACAGTTGATATTTTTCAAGCCGCCCTTGCCATAAGGCCTTAAACTTGGCTAACGATTGTCATTTGACAACCGGGGTTCCTTTCGAGTTTTCCTTCTCTACGCCATGTATCGTTTTGCAAAAGCGTTTTCTTAGTCGCCTCTTACGACACCCTCGAGGTGGCGATATTTTGTACTCTTTCCCGTCACCAAATGGGGCTCCGTCGCCACACGGGTCACGTTGATTACTACGAGTATATAAAAATGTTCGTTTAGGTCAGGAGTATGAAGTTTTCTAAGAAGGTAATTATATTTTGTCAGTCAATCAAACTTCCCTATACCAGTCAACTCCAGCTGTAGAGCTATCCAATTTCATTTTAGTGGAGTGATAGAGTTTACTGTACCTTCAAAGCAGTCGGCAATGACGGCTTTTGGTTTGAGCTTTCCTTCTCTTCTACTGAACTAGACTACCCAGTACCCGATTTCAGCAATATCCCTTCAGCAACCTTCAGCTTTTTCTTTTCAGAATGTACAGACTTGATGTCTACTAAAATTTAAATGGGAATTAATTGATAAACAGTGACATAATAATGATGAATGTGTATATCGTATTGTAATACACTCGAGAGCAATGAATCCGGGTCACTTAAAGAATCCTAAAAATCTCGGAAACTAAAAATGCTAGGTTAATGCAATAAATTGTATTTAATAGACAATGTAATACTCCTTAAATGAAGGTATTAAAACTTCTTAGTTATTGTAAAGTTATATCATAAAAAAATCAAATTTGAAAAAGGGCCACTTTCGAAGATGGAACTACGAAATTACAGCATTTGGTGTTGCTTTTGTTTGTAATCTGTCATTTATGTGGGTACATAAACCATGTTGATAGTGCTCTATATTCATTAATCAAGCTGAAATTATGTCGCTTACGCCTGAAGAATGCACCAGAATACTTACAATGCTGGAAACCGGCCGGAGTCAGCGCGATACAGCCAGGACTGTCGGTGTGTCGCTGTCAACAGTACAAAGAGTTCTCCGACGTTACGAAGAAACTGGTTCTAACCTACGCAGACCAGGAACGGGCAGAACCAGGTGTACCACAGCACGAGAAGACCGATACTTGGTGAACACAATGCTTCGAAATCGCTTTCTCACAGGAACTGAACTCACCAATCAGTTTCGACGCCTCGGAGGAAGTAACCCAAGTGCATGGACAGTAAGACGTCGGCTTGCTGAATCTAACTTAAAACCCCTTAGACCTGCAAACGGCCCTAAACTGGAGCGTGGGCATCGTATTTCGAGACTAAGGTATGCCCAGAGCCACGTAAATTGGAGTATTGAAGATTGGTCAAAAGTTATGTTGTCCGACGAATCAAAATTTATGCTCTACAAGCACGATGGAAGACACAGAGTGTATCGAAGACCAGGGGAAAGATTCAAGCAAGCATGCATCGAAGAAAAAGTAGCCTACGGTGGTGGGTCTGTACTTGTGTGGGCCGGAATTTCTTCTGAAAGTCGCACAGAGCTGGTGATCATAGAAAACGGCTCTTTAACTAGCGTAAGATATGTGGAAGAAATCCTCAATGATCACGTTGGTCCATTTATGGTCAATTTAGGTGAGGATGCTATATTTATGCATGACAATGCCCGACCTCATACAGGTAGGATTGTGAATGACTACCTTCAAGAGATGAACATTACTCGTATGGAGTGGCCAGCGCGCAGCCCGGATATCAACCCGATCGAGCATGCTTGGGACGAGCTAGGCAGATGCGTAAAACAACGAAACCCTCCCCCAATCACGCTTCGTGAGCTCAAAATTGCTCTCACAGAGGAATGGGAGAATATTCCCCAAAATCGTATAAGGAACTTGGTGTACAGCATGCCAAACCGCGTAAACGCAGTAATGGAAGCACGAGGAGGCAATACGAAGTATTAAAATTCAAGAAAATCGTAATAAAGTTCAAAAATTTCATGTTTCCTATTTTTGTTTTAAGGAGAGATCAGCAGTTTTTTCTTTATGTAATTTTGTGTTAATAAAATGTATGGTGACTCATATTTTTTTTACTTTCATTTAAGGAGTATTACATTGTCTATTAAATACAATTTATTGCATTAACCTATCATTTTTAGTTTCCGAGATTTTTAACATTGGTTCTTTAAGTGACCCGGATTCATTGCTCTCGAGTGTATAATGAAATTTTATATAGATTATGTAAATAGATTAAGAATTGTGTTAGCCACTGGCAGACTTGGAGAACCAGAATCATGTTACTATAAGATCTTTGTACCCACCCATGTCACACTAATAACAATAAATAAATAAATAAATAAAAAAAAAGCAGTTAGAGCCAAAATATAGTAAAACTTCCTATAAATAAAAATGATAATTGTAAATAATTAGGTACCAAGTAGTAACTTGCGCTAGATTATTTTTTGGAGGCAATAGGAATTTCAACGATAGCTCAATATTACTAAGAGTCTTTAAATCATCTTTAATTTATGGTTCAATTCATATTTCATTGTAATAATAGCGTTGATCACTAGGTCATCAACTTCTACAGGTACCTATTTTATTGATCCTAAGACATTCTTCCGAGAAATTACACGGGATGCTTGGCACGAGACTCATATGTTGGTTCGATGTAGTTTTAGTCGGTTCAAGTCCGCCATGACATCCGCGGTGATTTCCAAACATTAAAACATAATAATGAATGTTTTCTTTCTGCCGTTGTATTTAATTTTCGATTTATTGGACACGCCATCATTCTTTCTGCCTCGTTGTGTTGCATAATTATAAACTGTGTTTAAATTGGCACTCGACCAGATTCTGGCATTCAATCACCACGTTCAGTGACAGGAACTCCTCGAAGTATTTATGAACCACTTATTGTCATGCTAAATAGCATAAATCAGCGTTTCCCAAACTATCAAACTATAGGTCCCCCGGCCCACCTGTGGGTCATGAGCTACAATAGCGGGGTTTACACATACAGTTCGGACAGTGCAGACTCAGGCGGATCGCGTTATGAACTGGTGGTGGTAGATCTTTGTTTTTAAATTCTTGACCTACCTATTTGTATTTTAACGATGCGTACTAATGGAGTGTGGTGACTGCTACGTTCTGGACGGCATGTGTAAACCGTGCTACGCATCGCCACTGAAGCCTTTTAGAACGGTATGTGTAGCAGGTACTACTGATATAAAGTTGGGCCACTTGTACCATCAGTGTCAGCCGATTTCATCCCCACCACCACTGCGGCCGATATCGCCTCTGATTTAGGGTCGTGTGTAGGCCGTTTTACTAGTCAATGGTACTACTGACACTGGCCTGTAGTTCTATGACTCACCACTTAGTATTATTTTCCTCTAAGAATGCCGAAAGTTGTTTCCCAATATTGGATTTTTTGTTAGACGAGTTAACATTGGGAACCACTGGCATTATAAATTCAGTCTGGAACGTGTTGCAATGCTAGCCTAGTGTAAAGGTAGGCAGTGGTACTTATTTCTATATATTAAGAGCTACTATTTATAATACTAGCGGACGTCACGCGGTTTCGCCCGGGTAGTTCCCGTTCCCGTGGGAATACGGGAATAAAATATAGCCTATGTTCACCGCAAAGAGTGTAGCTTCCCAACAGTGAAAGTGTTTTTCATATGGGTCCAGTAGTTCCGGAGCCAATTCGATCCAAACAAACAAACAAACAAACAATCAAATCTTTCCTCTTTATAATATTAGTTTAGATCATTTCTGGTTCTTAGATGTCAAACTGCCATCATGGTGTCATATGTCAGTAGAACTGTTACATACATGATTTTGCATTTTTCCTAGGCCTGCACAGAAGCATACTATACGCCATCATTTCACTTGGTAGTTCATGTTAAGGGAGCAGGCACAATATAGACACTAGGTTCAACCATCGATTACATTCGATAAAATCAAAATGTTGAAATGCGGGCGGGCGGGCGTATAATGCTTCTGCCTACTTTTTAGTAAATAAAGGTGTGAATGTATGTGCACAGCTTGTTGTCTTAAATCATTTTTACAACTCGTTTAATATATGAGTTGTGTAGAACGTCTGTCCAAACATAAATTATATTTGGCAAGTGCTACAGTTTTCCATGAAACAAACGAAACTGGGTTACGGTGATCTATTTTGGTGCTTATCTTGAGAAAATGCGGACACGTTTAAAACTCGATCTTTTAGGGTTCTGTAGGTACCCAAAGGGTAAAAATAAAGATTCTGTAACATACCTCCGACAGCCGTTTCTCTGCCGCCGACAGAACGTTTCAATTATGAGATGTTCATTGACAGAACCTTTCAACTACGAACGTTTCGCCGACAGAACTCTCTGCTCCGCTCCGCTTCGCTTCTAACCTAACCCATCCGAGTCGGGGTGTTAACCATTCACTTCTTATGGTTGAATTAATCGTTCTGTCGGCGAAACGTTCGTAGTTGAAAGGTTCTGTCGGTGAACAACTCTTAATCGAAACGTTCTGTCGGCGGCTCATCCGGCAGAGAAACGTCTGTCGGAGGTATGTTTCAGAGCCAAAAAAAAAATGGAACCCTATTACTGAAAATCCCCAGTTCAAATACCTATTCCATCCTCCAGGTTGTATCTCAGGTATACCATGATAGACAGCGGAAATTTTCTCAAATGATGCATGTTAAAAATCAGAAAAAAGAAATAATGGGTAAACGTACCCATACAAAACAAGAAGCCGTGAGACGAAGTTTTTCCCCTCGGGGTTTAGGGGATATGCGTTACTTCTCATGGAGCTAACGTTACACCCTGAGGGTACAGTAGTGGCTTCTTCAATGAGATCCCTAAGATTCAATATCTTAGGGATTAACGAAAAAGCCCACATTAGGAGGAAGGGCATAACGGTACTCCGTTCGTTGAGCAGCCCGCCTGGGGCAGTACCTCCGCCCTGCAGAAGACCGCGGTAATAGTAACCTGACTCCGGTTGGGTTATGTTCTCCGTCGGTTAGCAGGGATCCAGAGCTCATTGGGGCGACTTTGTGCCGGAGACGGTGAGACCAGAGGCTTACCTGGCTCCATTGGCGGATAGAGGCGCGGAGTATTGGTACGGCGGTCAGGGAGACCCGGTGAAACGCTTGACCGCTGACCGCCCGCAGGCTGTACGGAACCCGAACCTGGGGATCACTTAATCTCCGCCCCAGGAGGCTGAACCAGCAGCCTGTGTAAAGTCCCTGGTGCTGTGGTCGTGCCGGAGGAGGATACCGGAGTGGACGCGGCCACTGCATTGGGGGGGGACCGGGGGCCCTTCCGTACGCCGTGCCAATCTTCCGCATTACCTTTGTCTGCCTTTGGTGAGTTGGAGCCTCGCTTAGTCTCCTGCGCCAGCGGCACACAGGCGCCCCCTCAACCTTCTTAATTCCCCTTTTTAAATAAAACAACCATGGCAGCAAAAAGGAAAAATAAAAGGGTATCCACAGCGGCATCGGCGTCCACACTTCAAGTGGACTTTTGCAACATCAGAGGCATGCGCGCGAACATCAACGTAGTCCACCACCATCTTGAAACTGCGAAGCCGACCCTTTTTTTCTTGACGGAGACGCAGATCTCATGCCCGGAAGATGCATCTGACTTAATGTACCCTGGCCACAAGCTGGAGTACCACTTTAGGCGGAAAGCCGGGGTGTTTAAACAACCAGGATGACTGGGTACTTGACAGTGGTTGTACCTCACATGGGTCATATGTCATCACCACGAGCACTTCAAAAACATGAAGACTGTGTCAAGAAAACTCAACTTTGCATCAGAAAATCACTCCACAGAAATTTTGGGTGAAGGAAGAATTACATTTTCTGATGTTAAACGAGGACGACATGACGTGTATGTACGTCCGGGATGATGTCTGCTGTCGCCGTCTTACAAGCCTCGAAGACAGGGACCTGTCTACGTTATGGGCGCGCGTGGATCACGGGGGCCACACCCGGATCTACGCGTGCGTGTACAGGTCTCACAGCGGTAACACGGACACAGTTCGCCTTTATGATCACCTGCAGCAGTCGACTGACAGGGTGATTGAGCAGTGTCCCTCCGCGGAGATAGTGATTTTGGGAGATTTCAACGGTCATCATGTTGACTGGTTGGGCTCCCGGACCACCGACTTTGCGGGAAAAGCTGCTCACGAATTTGCCTTGACCTATGGGTTCTCCCAGCTGGTTAAATCCCATACAAGGATACCAGACAGGGAGAACGAGCATAGTGCATTGCTGGACCTCCTGCTGACAACGCGTCCGGACGGATACAGTGTTTCAGTGGATGCTCCGCTAGGATCGTCGGACCACTGTGTCGTTCGGACGCATGTGCCTCTCGCAAGGCCTGAACCACCTCGGCCCAAGGAGTGGCGACATGTGTGGCACTACAAGTCAGCAGACTGGGATGGACTGCGAGAGTTCTATGCGTCGTACCCGTGGTGGCGGCTTTGTTTTGCCTCAGAGGATCTGGATTCTTGTGCTATAGCAGTCGCTGAGGGGATCTTGGAGGGTATGGAATGCTACATTCCCAACCGCTGGATCCCTGTAGGTGCAAAAAAGCGACCGTGGTTCAATCGGCTCTGCAGAGAAGCTCTAATGCAGAAAGAATCTGCCTACAGAGCTTGGACCACGGCTCGTGCAAATTCAGATCCAAACATCTCTGAGGTAAAACGCAAATTAAATGCCGCCTCGAGATCCAGTAAAAGAGCAATTGTCAAGGCCAAGTTCGATTTCGTCGGCAGAATTGGCGAACGGCTAGCAGGCTACCCTTCAGGAAGTCGTGAATTTTAGTCGCTTGCCAAAGCTGCCGAGGGAAACTTCTGTCGGTCAGGATTACCACCGTTGCTTAAACCCGACGGTAGTTTGGCCCAGAGTGCCAAGGAGAAAGCCGACCTTTTGGGTAATCTCTTTGCCTCTAACTCGACCATGAGCGACGGGGGTGCAATACCGCCGTGCATTCCGAATTGTGGCACTTCCATGCCGGAAGTTAAATTTACACAGCGGAATGTCCGGCGGGAGCTTCAATCCCTGGACGTTCATAAGTCGAGTGGGCCAGACGGCATTCCCGCGGTGGTACTAAAGCATTGTGGTCCAGAGTTGTGTCCGGTACTTACACGTATTTTCGCACTTTCCTATTCCATGCGACAAGTCCCGGCGTCGTGGAAGATCGCGTATGTACATCCTGTACCCAAGAAGGGTGACAGGACCGACCCGGCCAATTACAGGCCTATAGCCGTCACCTCCCTTTTATCCAAGGTGATGGAGCGTGTAATTAATACACAGCTCCTGGGGTACCTTGAGGAACACGACCTGCTCAGCGACCGGCAGTACGGTTTCCGTCACGGTCGCTCGACGGGCGATCTTCTTGTGTACCTAACACACCGATGGGCGGCGGCTATCGAGAGTAAGGGTGAGGCTCTAGCAGTGAGCCTCGACATCTCTAAAGCCTTTGACCGGGTCTGGCACCGTGGTCTTCTTACGAAATTGCCCTCATATGGACTACCTGAGACATTATGCGGATGGGTGTCCAGCTTCTTGGCCGGTAGAAGCATCAGGGCCGTCGTTGACGGCAGCTGTTCAGACTGCATGGCCATAAACGCTGGAGTCCCGCAAGGCTCAGTGTTGTCCCCTACTCTGTTTCTGCTGCATATCAATGACATGTTGTCTATTGATGGCATTCATTGTTATGCGGACGACAGTACGGGGGACACTTGTTACACGGGCCGCCCCGGTATCTCTCGGGACACAGTAGAGGAAAATCGTGAACAGCTTGTGTCTGAAATCGAGGCTACTCTTACTAGAGTGTCCGATTGGGGTGTACAAAATCTTGTCCAGTTCAACCCTTCCAAGACACAAGCGTGTTTTTTCACCGCTAAGCAAACCCCAATTACTGTAGCGCCGCAATTTCAGGGCACATCTCTTTCCATCTCCAAAAGTATAGGGATCCTTGGCGTTGACATCTCCAGTGACGTTCAGTTCCGTAGTCATTTGGAGGACAAGGCTATGCTGGCGTCCAAGAAGCTAGGTGTGCTCAACAGGGCGCGGCGGTACTTCACTGCGGCGCAAACACTGCTTCTCTATAAATCGCAAGTGCGGCCGCATATGGAGTACTGCTGTCACCTCTGGGCGGGAGCACCTGAATATCAGCTTCGTCCATTTGGCTCGGTGCAAAGACGAGCTGTAAGAATTGTCAACGATCCTGTACTTACAGCTGGTGTGGAACCTCTTCGCGACAGGAGAGACTTTGCCTCCTTATGCGTGTTCTACCGCCTGTACAATGGTATGTGCTCTGAGGAATTGTTTGATATGATGCCCACGGCTACGTTCTATCATCGCACCGCTCGCCACAGACAGGGAGTTCATCCTCACACTCTGCGTCCGGTGCGTTCCAGCACGGTTAGATCCGATAGGTGTTTTCTTCCACGCACGCTTAGGTTGTGGAATGACCTCCCTGCCTCGGTTTTACCAAACGCCTACAGTATGGGGTTCTTCAAAAGGGGTCTTAGAAGGTTTTTACAGGGTCGGCAGCGCGAGTGTGGCACCTCTGGTGTTGCAAACGTTCATAGGCTGCGGTGACCACCGGTCCTTCTGGTGGGCCGTATGCTTGTCTGCCACCTTAGTGGTATAAAAAAAAAAAAAAAAAAAAGAGACGGTCTCACCCAAATGCCCCTCTGTGAAAGTGAAAGTTCACTCCGATTGACGTTGTCATTTTTGTTTTATTTCAAACTTTGAACAGATGATCCACGTGACCTAATGACATAATATAATGCAACAGAGTCACAGACTACAGACAAAGTCTCGCCCTAAGCCCCTCTGCAATCTACTTTATAGAGAGGGCCTAAACCGGTTTTTTTTTGCTTTTTGGTACGGAACTCTTGGTGCACGAATCTGACTCGCACTTGGCCGGTTTTTAAATGTATTAATCTTGATGTGCTTTTTATTTGAGTAATAAAATAAAGAAATGTTTTATGTGACTATTTATCTTTACGTTCATTTTGGTTGAAATTATGAAATGTCATCGACTTGAGAGATTTCAACCATGAACATAAATAATGGATTGCTCAATTTACATTATTATATTTAGGTATTTTGTGGACTTCTTTGTAAGATAGCTCTCCGTTCACTGTTTTATGGCGACGCGACGTTACGAGCTAGGTTTTAAAGTGTAATGGGTCCATCCTTCCGAGGGCCTACCCGAGGCTTCCAACGGTAGGCTGTTAGGCGGGATATGTGAGGTTTATTATTAGGTAAGAGTCCGGCATAGCATCCATGCAGGATTTTCCCTTACAAACAAAAGAAGTGTAATGGGCTTAAACTTTTACAATTTTTGACATTCAAATGCCTGTCAGTGTGTACTGACAGATTGAACACCGTCCAACATACACACATACATTTATAGTCACGCCTTTATTCCCGAAGGGGTAGGCAGACGCATAGTGTACGCCCTCATTTCACCTTATAGTTTTATGTCCCACGTAATAGGTGGTGAGCCTATTGCCGTGTTGAAATGGACAGGCGCCGCGACCCGCAGTTAAAATTTTTCAAGCCGCCCATAAAGCCTTGAACTTGGCTTAACGATTGTTATTTTACTGACAACTGGGTTTTATTTCGAGTTTTCCTTCTCGACGCAATGGATCTTTTTGCGAAAATGTTCCCTTAGTCGACTCTTACGACACCCTCCGGATGTATTGGGGAGGCGACATTTTGTACTCTTACCACCACAACACCATTCAACACTGTTCTAAATTTCTTTTGCCAATTACGGACTCTGGTGTTAGAAAGGGGATTCCATTATCAAATTAATCTGTCAATATGCCCTAGATATCTTGAAACCAGCAGGGTTAAGGAAGGCCACATGGAGTAGTAGGTACTATGATAACATGAGGCTATTCGGAAGACTATACTTACACTAGCAAATAAGCTAAGCTTTTTTGGGTGAGAAGAGTTTTGCTAGAAAAAATGACCTAAGCACACAATGTAAACTCTTCTAAAAATTATTATATTTTCATTTTTTCCATTAACAATATTATTTGTATTTATAATTGTAAAGTATCGTACAACAACAAAGACGAATAGAACAATTTTTTTATACGTTTTAGGCGCACAGCCGACAGATCATTAGCCGAAAGTTCTCTTTATAATGTGCTAGAAGTGCTAGGGGCAAGTAATGATTGAGGTGAAGTTTTCTACCTTAGTGTATTGTAAATGTTTTCATGAAACCCATATAAATTTCATTTATTTATTTAAGTAGATATTAATTTATTTAAAACCTCTTACAACCATTCTTACAGGCTAACCTAATACAGTGGAAGCAGAACTCATTTATACGTCTTTAAATTAACATTCGTAGCCGAAAAATTAACGTAACTATATTTGAAGCTAATGCGTTATCAGTTTACCACTGAGTTATTATGCAGCGTTTCGCAGGGCTCCGCTTTGGGGCCATGAGAATCTCAACAATTTTTCAACAATTTGACCGGTATAATGGTTTCGTATACGTTTATGGATAACATTCTGAGTCTAATGAGTCCTTTAATAAGAGGTCCGAGGCTCTGCTCTCGCCTCTCAGAGTCGTTCAATGGAGGACCACTTATATTAGTTTAGGCATATAAGTGGCCATGGTTCTTCACCGTACCGCTAAAAGATGTTTATTTTTAGAAAAGCTTCAAGTACTAAGTTTCCAATTGTAAGGTTTTTAGTCGGTCGTAGTATTGATATAGGTTGTAGGAGCTTTTATAATCGCTGTTTCTATTCTAAGAACATGACGATTAAAGAGGGCTTTAGTCTTTATGGGGAGTGATGACGTCACGTTGGCAGTAAATCGAGTGCTCCTAGACGCAAACGAAATGCCAGTATTGATGTCATAATAGGAAATTTTACTTTCAATGTGTTTATTCATTTGTGAGTGTAAATCAATAGCATGTTTCGATTGGCAGTTGTGAGACAGCTGTGCGTTTTTCAGGTCGCGAAGTTATGTAATAATAAACTTCAGAGTATGTGCGTACTATTTGGGGTATTATCAAGTCATCATAGATTTGTACCGAGTGTTGTTTAGCCCCCTTAGACCTTCAGGATCTATGCTTCATCTGTTCGTGCTAACCAAGAGACGAGTCAGATGACAGTTACTCCATAAAATGGTTAAATGAAAAAATCAAGTAGTAACTGCTTCCAGTATGTAAAAATGGAAACCCAGATAGGGGATGGAATCAATTGGAAGAGAGTTGTTATTAAAATAAATAAGCTAAGGATTACTTAAGCCACCACTCAATAAAAAAGAATGCATAGCAGGAAACGTACTTACGTAAGTTAAAATAACTTCAGGCAACTTTCAAAAGATGTCATTTAACTCGCACATACAACAATTAAAAAACTACTACATAGGAAAAAAAATACATGAAAAACAAAGGCAGTTTCAGAGCGGTTGCGGACGCGCATCTCCGGCTCTGACTGCAAAGGACTGAGTTTAGCCGCAGGTTGCGTAATGTGCGGATGAGTGAACCAGAAAAACTATTGGACTGGAGTAGACGTAATTATAGAAAACTAGCTGCACCCCGTCGACGTCGTTATCGCGTAAAATCATAACACTCCTTTTGCGAAGTCGGTTAAAAAGTAGCCTATGACCTTCCCAGGGCCCCGAACTACACCTTTATCAAATTTCATCTCAATCACTCCAGCCGTTTAGGCGTGAAAGCATAACAGATATACAGACAGACAGACAGACAGACGGACGGACGGAGTTACTTTCGCATTTATAATAATAGTAGCGAAGTAGGGATATGAGATAATAGCTTTTTCGCAAAATCTACGGTACCTACGTATATCTACTCAAGTCCTGTACAACAGAAGGAGTGTTTTTTTTTCGTTTGGCTATCCTAATGGTTTTAAGTATGCCAGACTCTTACCGGCTTCCTGGGACATCCTTCTGAGAGCTTACCCGGGGTGTGAGGTTTTTTAGCCGGTAGGAGTCCGGCATAGCATCCATGAGGATTTTCCCACACGTTAAAAAAAAAGACACTTACAGGCTAAAACCAGCCAGGAGCCCCGGGTATTCCATCGGGAGGATGAAATGTATTTCTATTACTGGACTCTTAAGTCCTGATAAGTATTATCATTATCAACCTTAACTATGTAAGTACATAATTATAGTTATTCGTTCTTCGTTCTCGTAGCTTCGCTATCTCAGCGTTCTATAAACAATAAAAAATAAAAATAAATATTTGTAGACATTCTCACACAACGTCATCTAGCCCAAATTAAGCTAATATAAACTTGTGCTATGGGATCTAGACGACTGATAGACATACTTATATATTTCTAGATACATTCATTTTATACATAGAAAACACCCAAACTTTGAAACCAACATTTGTGGATCACACAAATATTTGGACCAACCCGGGAATCGAACCCAGGACCTCAAGCGTGAATTGAAAATTGAAAATCTTGGCTAGGATAGGTAACCTCATTTTGACATTTCATTTATACTGTATGTAGGTACCTACCTAGAAATGAAATTTCAAAATGTAGGTAGGCAGAGGTAAATTGGGTGTATACCCAATACACCCAATTAAAGACCTTAATAGTTTTTTTCCCAAATAGTCGTAGTGATGATGATTTTTTAATAGCCGAATTGAAATGGATAAGCGCAGGTTGAGATGACCCGCTGTGAACATTTTTTAACTCGCCCATAAGGCTTTGAACTTGCATGCTACTGGCTACCGGGACCAATGGTATAACGTCCTTTCTGACGAATCTAACGATACTCATAATTATTATTTAGTATATGAAATATTACACAAATACAAGGTACGCGCGTAAAACTTCTTGGCAGTCGTGTAAAAAGACTTATCCTTTCTGGAGCAGCGGTATGAGTAGGTACCTATAAATTTGGAGGGTTTTATTAACATATATTAGATCTGATACCCAGAACTATACGAATTTATATTTCATAAGCATAATTTAGATTGACGTGTTTTAAATAAACCTTAAATGATAAATTTACGCATTCTAGCTTCGGGATTCTTTCCTTCTCTCTAGTTATTTGATCTAGGTATAAGACTTAACATTGATACAAGAAGTTCAATAAATATTGCAATATGCACACATCAAAACAAATCGACTACAGTTGCACACATTTTATTGTACTAAATCACATAACATTTTGCAAGCAACATTAATACTTCATTCTGCTGGCACAGCTCCATCAGATCTTTACTGTATAGTTTTAATTATGCGTATCTATTTAAAACGAGTATTGTGTTTGAAACGAGCCCGAGCGGGCGTGTTACGCGTCCTGATAAACTATATATAAAACTGCAGTGCAGGCGCGAAATGCCTTCGTGTGAAGTTTGCCAACAACCGGCCAACCAAATATGTGGAGGATGTAAGCTCGTTTACTACTGCTCCAGGCCACATCAAAAATTAGGATGGCGAGAGGGACACAAATTCAAATGCTGTGCTTTCAAAATCGAACATTCAGACAGCTTAGGACGTCATATGATCGCCACAAGAGACATTCAACAAGGTGAAATGATTCTGAAGGAAAAACCAGCTATTATCGGTCCCAGGATTGCGTGTACTGCAACATGTTTGTCATGTGGTAAATTTTTGGATCCAAAAGATTATGAAAACAATTTCGATTATTATAAATGTTCAAAGTGTAATTGGCCAATGTGTGGACCAGAATGTGAGAATGCTGACGTTCACAAAGCCGAGTGCAAGGTCATGACTGATAGAAAGTACAAATGTGACATAAAATATGAAGGTTCAAATAAAGCTCAAGCTGCTTATTGTGTGATATCACCTCTAAGAGTCTTATTGATGCGTGATTCTAATCCTCTTCAATTTGAAAACATTATGAATCTAGAAGATCATTTAGAAGATAGAGTAAACACTCCTCTGTATCTTGTTCTGAAAGCAAATTTAGTCACTTTCGTGGTTCAGGTACTTGGATTACCATTTGATGAAGATACTATATTAAAAGTTGCATCTATATTTGACACGAATTCATTTGATGTGCGTTCGCCAGATAGATCTAAAAGGTTACGTGCAATTTATTTGACAGCTTCTATGATGGACCACAGTTGCAGGCCAAATACGAGACATGTTTATATGGGTGACGATTTTCATCTAGCTCTAGTAGCAACGGTGCCAATAGCTAAAGGAGATCTTATTACGGCAACATATTGTCAATCACTGTGGGGTACTTTGGATAGACGAAAGCATTTGATGACAAATAAAATATTCGCGTGTGAATGCGACAGATGTAAAGATCCTACAGAATTTGGCACACATCTCGGCAATATCTATTGTTCAGTATGTAATGGCCCATTCATTTCAAGAAGTCAAGGGCAAGGTGCGATGATAATTTCGACAGATCCAATGAATGAGAATGCGCCTTGGAAATGTGAGAAGTGTGAACATAGTATATTGGCTAAGCAGATGGTTTGGGGAAACAACGCATTGAAACAAGATTTAAATAAGCTGAACAAGACCAAACCGAAGGATTATGAGAATTTCATTGAAATGTATAGTCAGACGTTACATCCAAACAACCATTTAGTAGTGCAAGCTAAATTGGCATTGGTACAAATATACGGCAACTATAAGGGATATGGGTTATCAGGTAATTACATATTTTTTTTATAGTTGA
Source organism: Miltochrista miniata (assembly GCA_933228765.1). Taxonomy (NCBI): domain Eukaryota; kingdom Metazoa; phylum Arthropoda; class Insecta; order Lepidoptera; family Erebidae; genus Miltochrista; species Miltochrista miniata. The sequence goes on along the minus strand of OW121767.1, from coordinate 22,734,079 downwards.
CTAGCTGTGCAACACGGCTTTGCCTGTGATATACTATAAAACCATGGAACACCTTTTTAACCCATAATGTCCGTCTTGACACTAATGTATGGAAATAACATTGTTACTGCTCAATCGTTAAAACTTTATTATTTGAATATCCAATCTAGTCCAGTCATTATATACATTTGGAAATGCAAATGAACCGAGAAAGCCAAATTTTGGATATTACGTGCGGAGGGGCTAGAAAAGCTTAAGTTCAAATTGTCGACCAAAATAACCTGGTGGGTTTTCCGCCATCTTGAAAAAAGGGTTATATTCAGTTTTTTCATCATAATTCGGTTCCCCGTTGAGATACGAAAATTTTATTAAAAGTTTTTTGTTGCTCTTTGTACGATCTACAATTAAGGTCTACGCATTTTTCACGTATCGATCACCGTTATCGAAATATCGATCCAAAAAGCCGCAATTTGGGGAGAAAAATTTATTTTTAGCTATTTCCTTCTTTCTCGTGAAATATATCGAAAAATGTCCATAAAAAAAATTGTTGAGCGTGTTCAGACCTACAAATTCGTTTCTCTTGGTTTTAATTTCCGGACTTGCACAGGACAAAAAAAAATTTTTTTCGCAAACCAGCTAAAGGCAAAACACCGGCAAAACTATACTCTCCGAATAGTTTCAAGCATGATAAGTCTGTTCTTGAGAACATTCTTTTCATCCATGTTTTCAGCGGTTGTGACACCACGTCGTCTTTTTATAATATTGGAAAGTCGAAATTCATCAGCACCCTCGAGAAGAACCCGAACCTCCGGTCATCGGTAAAACTATTCAAGCAAGAAAAGGTCGATCCGGAGATGCTAGCTTGCGCGGGAAAACTATTCCTTATCGCTCTCTATGGTGGTCGTAAAGAGGATACAACGATGGATAGTTTGCGATTCCACCGCTTTGAAAAATCAATGACGACAAATAAGACAAATATAATCTTTCACTACTCCCACCAACGGAAAGCGCAGTCCGCCAACACGTTTTCCGGACATATCTACAGGTACAAACGTGGCTCGGAGTTTTCAAAGATCCTCAGGAATGGGGTTGGCGACAGACGAATTACGGGCTTGAACCAATTTGCACCACAGCCGCACCCGCTCCACCTGAACTTTTAAAACTCATTTCGTGCAAATGTAAAGGAAAGTGTGGGGCTGCTTGTGGGTGCAGGAAAGCAGGAATTAGTTGCTCCGTTATTTGCCTGCACTGTAGTGGACAGACATGCAACAATGTCGCCAGAGTCGAGATTTTATTCAACGACGATCACGATGATGATGATTATATTTTTTCAACCGTCCCAGCATCATTTACTGCGATTCAAGAGTTTTCACGACTCGAAGAGTCTACCGAGGAAGAACTTCTACAGCCAGGACCATCGAAACGGCGAAAAACATGTGAAAAAAATTACCACCTGTAATTATTGTTTTTTGCTGCATAAAAATTATTTGATCAATAATTTTCATGTGTTTGATTTATGATTTGGCTGGTTTATTAATTTATTTTGTATTGCAATAATTGCTTGAACAACCATTCATCCATTTTGACGTATGGATACAACCGTGCGAGTGGCTAAATCAAAACCGGGCACAGTCTTACAGACTTTGCGCTGCGCTAGAGGTCGTAATTCTTATCGAAAATAAAAAATAAAAAAACGAATTTGTAGGTCTGAACACGCTTACCAATTTTCATTACAGACATTTTTCGATATCTTTCACGAGAAAGAAGGAAATAGCTAAAAACATTTTTTTCTCCCCAAATTTATGGCTTTTTGGATCGATATTTCGATAACGGTGATCGATACGTGAAAAATGTGTAAACCTTAACTGTAGATCGTACAAAGAGCAACAAAAAACTTTTTATAAAATTTTCGTATCTCAACGGGGAACCGAATAATGATGAAAAAACTGAATATAACCCTTTTTTCAAGATGGCGGAAAACCCACCAGGTTATTTTGGTCGACAATTTGAACTTAAGCTTTTCTAGCCCCTCCGCACGTAATATCCAAAATTTGGCTTTCTCGGTTCATTTGCATTTCTAACCCGATTTTTTCGACGTAATGACTGGACTAATCCTACTAATATTATAAATGTGAAAGTTTGTGAAGATGTTTGGATGTTTGTTACTCAATCACGCTCTAACGGTTGAATGGATCTGGCTGAAATTTGGTACAGGGATAGAGTATATTCTGGAATAACACATAGACTTTTTATCCCGGGAAAATGTTCCCACGGGAAGCGGGAACGGGAACCAAATTTCACGCGGGCGAAGCCGCGCGCGTCACCTAGTGATGAAATAATTTTTAAAACTGGTTCATTAGTTTATTGATTAGAAACAAACTAATATACATACATAAAGTCACGCCTTTATCCCCGACGGGGTAGGTAGAGGCGTATTACACGCCTACATTTCACCTTACAGTTTTATGTTCCACGTAATAGGTGGTGAGCCCATTGCCGTGCTAGAATGGACAGGCGCAGTCCACCGCGACCCGCAGTTGAATTTTTTCCAGGCGCCCATAGGGCCTTCAACTTGGCTTAACGATAGTAATTTTCCTGACAACCGGGTTTCATTTCGAGTTTTCCTTCTCTACGAATCTTTTTGCAAAAGTGTTCCCTTAGTCGCCTCATATGACACCCTCGGGGTGTATTGGGGTGGTGACATTTTGAACTCTTATCCGTCGCCACACGGGGCAAACTAATATTTATATTACTTTCAGTTTATTAGAGTTTATAGCCTCAAATGCTTATAATGTGTTTTTATATAGTATCAACCTATATTTCGAACTTTCAGAATTACCAGAAAATCTTCTAAAAAGGAAAATTGACCTCTGCCATGAATTGTTAGAGATTGCTGATAAACTTGAACCGGGGTGGACCAAATTTCGAGGAGAGCTGCTGTTGAATTTACAAGCAGCTATGACGATGCAGACTAAGAGAGAGTTTGAAGCTGGAAAAATTACTAAAGCTGGTGCTCAGGTAAATTGAATGTTGTATAATTACTTACCTAGTTTCTGCTTAAAAGGTTGCCTGTAAGAGATTGCTGTTTAGCGATAAGGCCGCCCTCTGTACATTTTTACTACTTTAATCTCTTTATATGTATGTTTTGTATTGGTGTGCAATAAAGTTTAATCATCATCATCATCATCTAGTTTCTACATGCAGTTTACATTGCTGTCCATCAATTTATTAAAAAAAATCTCTATCTAGGAAATATGCCCGGAGACTCAAGAGTGATGACGCCCAGAGAACTGCAGATATCAAACGATTAACAATATCTACATCAAATTTAATCAATCAAAATCATAAAGAACTATGTCATCTCATACCATTCAATAATACTCATCACCCTCTATTTCTGTGACTTCTGCGCGTCTAAAAACAAAACCAGAAAAATAACACTAAGTTCGACCACAACAAAGTGCGAGGAAAAGTGAAGGAAATGTCCTGAGATCAGCCTCAAAATTTGACAGTATGACGGTAGGGGGTTTTGAAATAGATTGATTGTGTTTGATTGTACTAAACATTGTAATATTCGAAGTAAAACAAAATTGTACATTAAAACAGAAGTTTTCTAGTACTAAGTACGATATCAATTCTTATTCCACACAGTTTTCAAGTCTTCCAGGCAACCTGTGGACATACATGGAGCTAATAGTAAATGCACTTACCTTTGCTACAGTTGTACAATCTTAATAATTTCATTACCGTTCCTTCCGTATTATCATCTTACCGACTAACGAGTACTAAAAGATAAACAAAAACAAGGCTTTTTTATCATTCCAGGATGAACTAATGGAAAGTTTGGTGCTGTTACAAGAAGCAGCAAACATACTAAGAGTGGAACCACACATGAAAAATGTTCTAGAAGTGAAAATAAAAGAACTCACCAGTCTTCTAGATACCACAGAAGCCGAAGAAAAGTAAAATTTAAGCGATTGAAGGAGATTTAGTTCCAAAACACTCGCTTTCGACTACAAAGCTCTATCCCTATCCGAATTAACTAATAAAATGATATTAAAGATAACGAAAAGACAAATTGTAAGTAGGCATTAGTTTAATAACGTGGATTCTCATTTGGAACTTAATGTCCCTATTCTGGCTGGATACTGGATACTTTCACTAGGTATCCGTAAAATGAAGGACTAAAATAGAATTTACAAAATCGCAACCGTGAAGGGTCTAAAGCAGTGATGGGCAAAGTACGGCCCGTGGGCCAGCTCTGGCCCGCGGATGCACTGAATCCGGCCCGCCGACGGTCCTCGGCACCTGGTATATGGCCCGCGATAATTATAAGTATTTTGACGGTCGAGAAGTATTATGCAGATTCTACTTTGTAGAGCAATAAACACATAGGTGAAGACGGTGAAGTGAACAGACTTTTTCGACCATGAAATTGCTGAACAACTCAATTGCAAACTGACTTACTGTCGAAAACCTTTTACCGCCGCTAAAGTGACTTCATCACAACATGAACTTGCATTTGAAATTGTCACATAAGAAGCAATTTCCTACGTCCTACACGCCTACCATAGCATGGCAGGGCCTTGCAAATACCAGTTACATTCAATTTTTTAACGTTTATCGTTATCTTATGATTAAAAGTTCAGCACAAAATACATTTTTAGGATTCGGTACCCGAAGGGTAAAAATGACCCTATTCATAAGACTTTGCCATCCATCTATCTGTTTTCTGTCCGTCACGAGGCTGTTTTTCAAGAACCGTGACAGCTAGAGAGCTGAAATTTTTACAGATGATTTATTTTGGTTACGTACCAAAATCAGAAGAAAAAAGGAAATTAAGGGGGCTCCCATACAAATAAATGACATTTTTTTTCATGTTTTGTACGGAATTCTCTGAGCAAGAGTCCGACTCGCACTTGGCCGTTTTTCTATAGTTCTGGCCCTCACCTGATATCTCTTAATTTTTCTGGCCCCCCGTTAAAAAAGTTTGCCCACCACTGGTCTAAAGTCAACTTACACGAAAAAAGAGTTTAGGAAATGAATGCTTAATACAAACTATTTAAAACGACATTTATTTTTTAAACAAAAAATTGTTAATTATTATTGTTTCAAGCACATAATATATATTTAATTAATATAATTATAAGATTAATAAATATAAAGTTGAAATACAAACACAGTTTTACATTTAATTTAAAATTATGACTAATTAATTTATTAACCCGTCTCTCATCGTATCTGGAGCAAATGTACCCATCACACAGGCGGCTTTGCCTCGCTGGATAGCGATGGCCAACCTTTGCACCAGATACAAACCGGAAAGGGAGTCACTGGTCTTATCCCTCAACCGATGCCCCAATTCTTTAATAAGGTTCTTGGCGTCTGTACCCCAACTGCCCATCGTCTCAACAGCGAACGGAACAAAGATATATTGTTTTCCTAAGACCGCATATTTACACCTTTTTTTCCGCTGCATCTTCGGCAGCAGCTGCTAGAGAACGAACGGTACGACTAAGGTGACTTGTTTTAAGTATTATTATAGTTTGAAAAATAACTGTTAATTTATTATATTGTAATGTATATAAATCTATATAAAATCTTCAAAATAGTTATCTAACACTTTATTGTTTTTAACAAAATACATTATTAAACAAAATCGACGATTGATGATTTTTTTTTCATATCAGCTAGTATCAATGCCACCATTTTGATCTATTGTGATCATCATTAAAACAATCAATTTTATTATTTGTCTTTTCCTGTGATATAATTAAACTCGTATTATAGAAACGTTTATTGTAGTTTATTATCACAAAAATTAAATGTCAAAATACATTTCTCGTCAATCCTTAAATAAAGTCGTCAATACCACCTCCACCCGCGCCCGGTGCAAAAGTGCCCATCACACTGCTCGCATTACCTCCTGTATGGCAATGGCCAGCCTTTGCACCACCCACGAAACAGCGCGTGAGTCTCCAGACTTATTTCTCAGTCTACGCCCTATGTCCTCGACTTTAAGGTTTATTTATAAAATGTACAGAAGCGAGTTTGTAAGAAGATAATATTACCTATTAACAAAAAGATGAGAATCTCAACTTAAAAATCTGAGTTTCTATTTTCTACCTTATCTATTGCAGGCTGCTTTCTCTGCAATGTGGTTTTAGACCGAGTTCAGTGTGACGTACGTAGGGATGGGGATTCCCGCAGTTATTGGTGCCATTTCTATATACTTACCTATTACTTCAGTTTGTTATTGTATCGAAGATCCAAAATTAAACTTCCCCATAACAAATTTATCTATTTTCTTTGATTGATTACCTCTCATTACTTATTCTCTATTTATATGAAGTTCATCTTTCACATCAACTCAGTTACAATTTATTTACTTTGATATTTATTCTTTACTTCTGAAACAACTAAACTTAAAATTTCTAAGTGTTTAGGAATAGTATGGTGTAGGAAAATCAGTTTCCCAGAAATTGTACAGGCCGTTCAGCATTTAATTTTTGGAATGCAATATACTTCATCAAATTAGTTCAATGATACAGGCGTAGTAGGTAATCTGACTGAGATACTTTCGTATTTATTTAGCTTTCGCTCGCGACTTCATTCGTGAGATGATTTTAACAAATATCCGAAATACTTTGACCAGTCCAATGTATAGGGCTTCTAGTCATAGGTCAAGCTGTATTATCATTTCCGCTGAACCGTTTTTGATGATACATACAGCAATATTTAAGTTTGAAAAATATCTACAAAGTTTTAATTGTATAATAGCTACTATTGTTGAAGCGCTCGTGGCCCCGCGGACTCAATGTTCTGTAAATGATCACTGCAGTAAGCAACTTTCACTATGGCCGGTCCATGGATGGGTGACCATCCATGTGATCACTTTGTGACATTTTTTTGAGCGTTTCCGTGCTTCGGAAGGCACGTTAAGCCGTTGGTCCCGGTTGCCAGTAAAATGGCAGTCGTTAAGCCAAGTTGAAGGCTTTATTTCAACAGCAGGCAGTCACAACCTGCGCCTGTCCATTTAAGCACGGCAATACGGCTCACAACGTATTACGTGGGACAAATTATAAAAAAGGTGAAATGTGTGTATATAATACGCCTCTGCCTACCCTTTCGGGGATAAAAGGCGTGATGATGAACCTATGATAATACTAGTACTAATAACGATAATATGCTACTGAATTTTGCTCAAGGCTCGAACAAACGAACATATAGATATAGACACGATGAAAAAAATCATATGTTTCGAATCAGAAGCCCTAAATTAGTCGATTACAGTTATATTTATAAATTTATCTTGAATGTACCGTCAGAGCTATTTTTACAATTCTGTAATAGTAGAGAAGAAGTAGCATATTGATAGGTATGTAATCCAATTACATTTGTTCAGTTTTCAAAGGCGTTACTTTAGTTGGCTTCGTGGTTACTTCATCTACTTTAATACTGAACTCTACCGAGTCCTTATTGATGTGCAGAATGTTCTTGATGACGCGTGACAGTTTCTTATTTGGACGAGGAGAATTCTCTATGACGAAGATTCTTTCTGTATGCTTCTCCATGATCGATAGGTGCCTTCGTTTGAACTGGGGAAGAAGAAACGCAAAACATTAAAACATTGCTAGATATCAATTCTAATATTCCTGATATCCCGCATTGCAAAGGAGGGAAGTGGACTTACTTTCTTTCCAACTATATCAATTGAACTTTTGATTAATTTTGAAGTGGTTGCCAAGATACGGACTTTTTCTGGGACTTTATCACCTGGAACTCAGTGTAACTTTTATGATTTTGGTTCTCTTCTCTTTTATGATTTGGATCTACCGCAATAGATCCTGGTCTAAAAAAAGAGTTACAGTAATGGAAGTGCGGGTACTCCAACAATATTGAAATGGAAAATTGAATTCAATATTTTGGCCACCAATTTTCACAAAAATCTACATTTCCGCACTGACCGTAGTAGGAGATGTTTAGCTGAGTGGACATTAACTGTGGCTGCATTTAATATTCTAAATACACTTTCCAAACTTTCTCCATTTAAGTAAATCATTGGTAAAATATCGTAAAACTAACCATTGTACAAACGCAGCACCAACTCCCGAACCTAAAACAGGCAATTCCTGGTGTCCTGTCCATTGCTTTCCTGAATCTCATGTTTGTGAATCCGTAAATGAGCGGGTTGATAGCGCTGTTCAAATACATGAGAAAATTGGCCGCAAACCACATTATTGCGAAGCCTCCATCGACCTGGTGGAGAATGCACAAGCATAAGTTTGATAAAGTGGTGGGTGATAGTGACACTCTACAAACAACTTTTTTATCAGAGGAAAGTTCTCAATTGTTAACAAAGATTATATTGACTTGTGTAAAAGTATGTTTTAAATCTAGTTGTTATAATAGCAATTATTTCGACTCGTATTCTTTGTGTTGAATTTTTCAATCCTCAAAATTCACTTATGTCTACTGTACCTACATTTACGGCAAATAGTTAAGTTTAAAAAGTGAAAATGTCAAAATAACTAAAAGAAATTTTGAGAGAGTTTTTAGTTTTGTCTTAATCGCGGTAGCATCATCATTTGCCGATACCACCGTGTTAAGTAACATTTTAACAAAAGATATTTCATGTGCAGATTCAGTAGGTTCCCATGTATAGTGCTATGATATGCTAACAGATTGTGGGCCGGTCTACCTTTTACTGAAATCAGTTAATAAGAAAATATAACCGTGTAACAGAAAAATGAAAAGGTATTACCGCATTCATTTGATTATCCAGCTTGTTCAACCAGTATATAAGCGCAGTGTAAGGCACTCGACATATAACAGCAGCCAGTAGAACACAGGCCGTGATTCTCATCGCTCGACCTCTAGCCTTGGCGACTGAGCGACCTCCACCACGCGATGACAGCTGACGAGTGCTGCACTCCAGTCGCCACATTACTGTGCTGTACTTTGAAATAGAAATTAATATTATTATGTACCGCCAGTTGACCATCCAGTTTCGGGAGTGGTGGCCAAGACTCGGCAAATTTAAGGTAGGACGTTAAACCAGTAACTACTTCAAAAGAGGGGGATGATTGTAACCTACAGCATTGTAAGTCAAATTAAGTTAGGTATGTCTGGTTCAGAGCACACACAAAAAGGTGGGGGTCAGTCTCAAGTGTTAAGAAGTCTATATGCAACGGACTCCAACCAAATAAGTCATGCCACCCCTACGGAAGGTGTGGTTGTGGCATGAATTGGAAATAAGTCAGATGCCGCGACATTCTACCAAGATCTGCAAGTGGAGCATTTGTTGATTACAGTACAAGGCAATGACAAAGGAAAGAACTTGAAACAAAACCTTGTGTTAACCAGTCTGGCGAGCTTGTAGACTAATTACGCTCTCAATAAAAAAGAAGAATGGTTTTGTTTACATTTTTAGCCCCTCTCTATAAAATAGATTGCAGAGAGCTTATGGCGAGATTTGTGTCTGTAGTCTGTGACTCTGTTGCATTATATTACGTCACTAGGTCACGTGGATCATCTGTTCAAAGTTTGAAATAAAACCGAAATGACAACGTCAACTGGATTGAACTTTCACTTTCACAGAGGGGCAGTCGGGTGAGACCGTCTCACGGCTTCTTGTGTACTTTTCATTGTGGTTTTATTCGTGTCGTGTTTATTTACATCAAAACTACTTACAGTAATAGCCATGACGGCAAGTGGCACCCACACTAGTAGAGTCAACAAAAAATGCCAGTAGATTCCAAGTATCCTCGGGTCTTCCATACAGAATGTTTCTAGATAGTTCAACCATTGCCGCTCCTGGTGGTAAATTCAGTTATTTATTAGTTTGTAAAAGGAAAGCAATTCAGTGTTGTCTCGGTCCATTCATTAGGCCTTCCAGTGGATAAGTTAACCAGTCTGATTAAATTTATGATGTTTAGTTTATGTCCAATTTTATAGAATGTCTAGTTAGTTTTTTTTGGAAGCATTGAAATAGTTTTAGGTCAGCTTTAGCCAAAGTAATCGTTTTTAATCGAACATTCGCAGAAATAGCTTAGCATATACCAATTACAAATGATTTTATAGACAAGTAGCTCACCATATAAGTCCTTTCAACAATCCAAGGTATAGATAGAGCCATTGATATCAACCAAGACGCTAGTATAAATTTAGGAGCAGCTTTGATAGTGATTCTAGCTTCAGCGTTTAGTGCTGCTGCAGCCAGACGGTCATAGGATACTAAGATGACGGCACTCATACTTGCTAGTAAGAAGGTGGCTGAAAGAATGCAAACAGAATTAGTTACTTTGATAAACTAGAGATCTGACTATTCTATCATACCAACGGCTAAGATTTCCATTCAACGTATATCAATGCTGGTTGCATTTTTGACAAGGTCGTGGTTGATTACTACGTATTGTATGATTATTCAGGCAGGTTGATCAAGTAGTCTGCTTCGTTACATACAACCAACGCCTTTTGTGACCGAATAGATTCAAATTTTAGGGGTCTAGAAGGCTAGAAATTTGCACACCTAACGACTTAGCATGAAGTTTAAATGTATATATTACTTGTAATTAAAACTAGGAAAGAGTATAAAAGTCCTTTGACTCACCTTGCAAAAATCCTTCAAATCGACACCCAAAGTTCTTCAAAACGAATTGTTGGAAGAAATCCCTTACCAACATGAACCAAGGCGAAAATAACAGGATTAACAAATCAGTCAGGGCTAAGTTTCCTACCAAATAGTTGCTTGGAGTCCATAGCCATCTGTTCTTGAATAAGATGATCAGTATTATTGAGTTGAGGAATATGCCCATCACTCCTACGGCGACCATGAGAGAAGATTTGATTGCCATCTCTCTTGCTGGCTTTACGTGCCACAGTATGTTTGGAAATAGATGCTCTGATGTGCTGAACTGTAACAAAAATAAAGGTTTTTACTAAACTGATTTGTTGGTCAGTTTCGGCGCAGTCGAAAAATTTAAGGTGTCGCTCTCATCTCTGCTAACTGTAGCGTACTTATTAGAAAAATGTAGTAGTTAAGATAAAGACTTGCGTCCGCGAGGCCCCAGTTCAAACCATGATGATTTATTTGTGGTGTGAAGTCACTTCATATAAATTTAACTTAGCTGGAAGGGTAATTAATTTATCATTACTACGAAACGCTAAAATTTGAAATTTTTCACAAATTCTTTAAAAGTACCCCAAAGCATACTATCCTAGTTTTTGATGACTTTAAAGCACAGAGACAGGTGGAACTTTAAAATTAGGATTTTTCTTTTGCGCCTCGTCGCCGTCTTCAAGTTCTACCTAAATATGGAGGATGAGGTCCGAAGTAAATAGGAGTCCAGGAAGAATGTAATTAGGAATAGGCTATTTCTTCTGACATTGTTGATAAGGATTTAACTGTGTGCCTGTTTTTCTCTCCAATGTGTGGTTTTGTCTAAAATTTGTATTCCGCTGGTCTTCAATAAAACTGTCAATAGACTTCATTACCCTGCTCTACATAGTATGTCCGTAGATAACGAAGCTTTCAATAAAAACGTGTCGGTAGCAAAGTGAACTGATTTTATCACAAGTATCTTATCAATTAATCCATGAAAATAATGGTTATGGTGTAGCAGTGTACTTACATGACTGATATACTGAGAGATTATATACTTTTATCATCATCTAAGCGGTAGTTCTGGTTGCTTACGAAGTTCTGGATTTATAACCATACCTTTATAATCATGACTACCTACTCCGCTAGTAGATTTCATACAAATTGGTTCTTAAATAATAAATTGACAAGGCAATTCTTTTCAGTCCTAAGCTTTTTTGCCTCGCGCACCTTTCTACATTTGGGTTACATTGCAACAGCAACAGTCGTGGTCACAAGATGGCCCTGGTCACAAGTGAGTCGACTTGCGACCACGGTTATTGCAATATAGCTGAAAAGGCAAAAGCTGAGCAAACATTAGTAGGTTCAGGTTCATCGCCACGCCTTTATCCCCGAAGGGGTAGGCAGAGGCATATTATACGCCCACATTTCACCTTTTTATTATTTGTCCCACGTAATACGTTGTGAGCCGTATTGCCGTGTTTAAATGGGCAGGCGCAGGTTGTGACTGCCTGCTGTTGAAAATAAAGCCTTCAACTTGGCTTAACGCACAGAGCATCGCGCGCCTTTACAGAGGGAGAGGCCAAAGCTGGCAAACCCCCTCTGGCAATAATTTGACATTTTGACGACTAAAAGTGCCCACTTACATAAAAACTGTTTTTTGAAGTTTCTTTCACTAGACTAAGTCTAGTTGACAGCGTGAACGGTTGAATTGTCATTTTATAAAAATGATGAAATAATTATGATATTAATACAAAAAGAAATGTGGTTAAAGAAATCTGAAGAAAATGGCATTATCTTGTGTAAGTAAGTAATTTTATAACAAGCTATTATTATTTACACCTATTTAAACGTATAGATAATATTCAGATTTGTTTAGCAACTTTACCGGACGTCACATCAATACATGGATTGGTTGAGCGACTTGGGGTGATATGACACAAAATTTATCATGTGTGTGTAAAATTTATGAGTGTATTTTTTAAAGTGTATATATAGGCTTCGTATTGATAGTCGATTGCTATTGTAGTGCGAGTCTAAGAAAGTGTGGGTGAGGAAGATTTCCCCCCGCCACCCGCAAAATATGACAGACAAATTTGTACCGAGCAATCGTTCTATGCCGTCTCCCCTTAGACAGTTCGCGTTGCTCTATGGCTTAACGACTGCCATTTTACTGGCAACCGAGACCAACGGCTTAACGTGCCTTCCGAAGCACGGAAACGCTGAAATAAATGTCACAAAGTGATCACATGGATGGTCACCCATTTATGGACCAGCCATAGTGAAAGTTGCTTACTGCAGTGATCGTTTACAGAACACTGAGTCCGCGAGGCGAAGAAAATCATTCATATTCTTATCATCTGAATCACATTCTTACCTGGACTGAAACAAAAGAATACTTACATTACGCGAATCATACGAAGAGTAGATAGTAGCTTTGTATTTTATATAATCCAATGCCATAATTTAAAATATGAGGTCTCTGCATGAAGTCAGCACATACGGTTAACTCTGAGTAAGTAAGCCTGCTGAAATTAGATACAATGTTTTTTTTTTTAATATCTATAGTTATGTCAATCTCACTGTCTCCAAAACCATTGATAGTATCTACTACCTACTGCAACCGAAACATTAAGAGGCTAAGTTGGGCGGACAAATGATTTGCCTCAATATTATTCACATCATTAATAAACCCTACAGAGATGTCTTTTATTTTTGTTTAACGTGAGGGAAAATCCTCATGGATGTTATGCCGGACTCCTACCGATTAAAAAACCTCACGTAACGCCCAACAGCCTATGGTTGGGAGCCTCGGGTAAGCCCTCGGAAGGATGTCCCAGGACTCCCAACAGACCCACGGCCGCCACTGCGGCCTCGCCCAGGGGGTGGTTCGGGTGTTATACCGCGTCTTTGGGGGGTTTCGGGTGTCGTTTCACTTCTAAGGGGGGGGGGGGGGCATGCGTGAGTTGCTCACGTCACGCTGCCGTCATGGGCTTGCTTCTGTAAAGATGGTGAGCCGCCCTCTCACCGTCCTCAGGCCCCCGGTCATGAAGGCCGATAATCCTCGGCGAAGACACGTCCGCGTCGGTGGCGCCCAAGCCGCTGACTGCGGAACTCGGGTGGGAGAGTTCTCTCACGTTCCCGCCAAGCCTCTTTCACGAGCATAACCTGCTCGCAGAAAGAGGCAGCCTACTGAGATGCCTAGGTAGAAGTCAACCACTTTCAAAAGGCAATGAGAGTATTGATAAAAAAAAACCCGGGTTTTTGTAAATCCATGGATCAGAGGTTAAAAACGGTTGACGCATAGTCGAAACTAGAAAATGTAGATCAAGGGTTCCAGACTGGATACTCTGAATGTGACCAAGAAATCTGGGAGATGAAAATAAGTAAATGGTGGGACGATCAGCTACAGAAATAAACCGGCCAAGGGCGAGTTGGACTCGCCCATGAAGGGTTTCGTAGCAGCAAGTAACATAATATAAAAGTTCTTATAGTTCGTTGTAACTTGGATTGATGTTTTAACACGTTCGCAGTGGTAGTGATTTTTCTTACCGAAAATTGCGGTTTATGACGTTTTAAAAAAAACTACCAGCTCTATCTCGTTCAAACCAATTTTCGTTGGTAGTTTATATGGCAATGTACATCATACATTTTTTTTAGATTTATCATTCTCTTAGTTTAGAAGTTAGAGGGGGGGGGGGGACACACATTTTTCCACTTTGGAAGTGTCTCTTCCGCAAACTATTTACTGTAGAAAAAAATGATTTTAGGAACCTCAATAGCATTTTTGAAGACCTGTCTATAGATACCCCACACGTATGGATACGATGAAAAAAAAATTTTTGAGTTTCAGTTCTGAGTATGGGGACCCCCAAAATTTACTGCTTTTTTTCTAGTTTTATATAAGAATCTTAATGCGGTTCACAGAATACATCTAGTTACCAAGTTTCAATATCATAGGCCTTATAGTTTCGGAGAAAAGTGGCTGTGACACACGGACGGACAGACAGACAGACAGACAGACAGACTTGACGAATCTATAAGGGTTCCGTTTTTGCCATTTGGCTACGAAACCCTAAAAAGTATACAGGGCCGCCATATAAGGATTGAATTTTCTTATACAAACTTTTATATATTTTTATGAGATTTATATGGTTACAGAAATATACAAATTTAAGAACCGTAGGAAATTTCATAAAAAATATCAATCAAGTCCGTTAATATTTATTTCATTATGTGTATAAAAAAGTTCCTATTAAGTTCTTTCTTTATTTATCTTAGTTCTCTTCTTAGGTAAAATTATTTTTTTACTATCGTTAAATGACTAGAATTCAATTGCTTAATAAATAGTTGCAACTAATTGTCAAAAAAATATTTTGTGCGCAATGCACAAATTTACTAAAAGCTACTACCTACTTTATTGTGTTATCGGCTACGCTAGGAAGATAGTAAAATATCATAATTATTTTAAAAGAAAACCCAAGTCACTCACAAATGAATGTTATCACTTAAAAATGAAGTCTTACCAATACCAATCGGAGTCGGACGCGGCTGTAGGGTTAGCGAAAGTTCTATTAGCACTGTTTTAAATTCTGTTAGTAAAGATAACTCGAAGAAAACATGCCTTCATGTATCTTCAGATGATGCACAAGCTACACAGCAACTGTTCAATATAAAAACGTGTCATTTCATGCGTAAGTACAATATAAATAATAATATTATTTCATTTTCTCGGATCGATAAAATGGCGGCAAACATAATGAATGCCCAAAGGAAAATGTACTCTATACAGTGTCTATAGTCTGTGGTTTGGCGCCAACGACCCGTAAGGGGATGTCGGGGAAATTTTGTACTAATGTTTTATTTTGCTATTTGAATATTTTTTTTTAGGTGATTATATTTCTTAAAAAATAATGAAACATAATAATAATATGTTAAGATTATTAAAATGATTTAAATTACAAATATTTGGATTACTTACTAGGTACAAAATTATTAGATACTTATTAAATAAATGTTTCTGTATGATATTGTTATATTTTTATTTTATGACTTCAATTACGTTAATACTTAACTTAAACTTACTTAACTTAACGTTAAAACTTATCCGATAAACTACATACATCAACATTTATAAATTTAAATATTACATACTTTACCCGTATATACATTAACCATATATTATTATGTCTCAGTAAGTGAAATTCAAGTTTCCCTTTTTCCTAAAATTCCTATGATATTGACTTTATGCATGCTACCACAGATAATTTACAGAATTCTTTTTTCAAATTTATAAAAATTTAGCTGTTTTTGAAAGCCGCAATGTTCGTGTATAACGTGTCTATAATATGATACGTCTTTGACCTGGTGTCACTCACACAATAACGACGAATCAAATGACCCCTCGCATGTCAAAATCCGTCAAGCCGTTCAGGCTGTAGGACGTGACAAAGAATTATACATACATACATACATTATCTCGAAAAACATTACCCTCCTGTCTTCGGCAGTTCGGGTAATAAAACACCTTAAACTTTTTGTTACTAAAATGATAAAGCAAAAAATTACATTGATTTCTTTGTAAACAAATCTTTTTTTTATTTTACACTAAGTAACTATTCTACCGAACATTTAACATAATCACTACAACCGTAGACAATGTACTACACAGAGTGGAAGTCGATAACTGAAGCACTCGAGATATCAGTGGATAGCTTTAGGTAGTCCATGAAAGCTTTTATCTCGAAGGTGATTGATGTTATATACCAAAACAAGCCTCTGTTTTAGGGTTACATACGGAAATGATAGATGTCCAACGCAACTGCAACGTGCCCGAAACGTCGGTGAATGTAAGTACTAAATATTTCGTGTGAAGTCCTGATTTATATAACTACGAAATGAAAGAGTAAAAAACCGGCCAAATGGGGACAGACTCGCGCAAGGACGGTTTCGGGCCCAAAAACGAAAAAAAAAACATGTTAGTAGGGATTAATCATCACTTTTTTTCTGATTATAGTATTTGTTGTTATAGCGGCACCAAAAGTATAATTATATGTAAAATCTTCAGCTCTCTAACCATCGTGGTTCTTGAGATAAGTCCTCGTGACAAGCAAACAGTCAGACAGACAGCCGGACGGACAGAGAAGTCTCATGAATAGAGTCTCCGTTTTACCCATTGGGTACGGAACCCTAAAAATGTCAAAAGATAACGGTTGGTGTATAGGAGCCCCCCTTAATCCCCTCTTTTTTCTGGCTGTAGTATTTGTTGATAAAGCGGCAACAAAGAATCCTCATCTGTGGAAATTTCAGCTCTCTAGCTATCACGGTTTCTGAGATACAGTCTTGTGACGACAGACAGACAGACAGACAGACGGGCGGCGAAGTCTAATGAATAGGGTCCTGTTTTTAACATTTGGGTACAGAATCCTAAAAATGAGACACTATTACTGAGACGTCTTGTCCGTCTGTGTGACTGTTATCAGGTTGTATCTCATGAACGAAGCTAGCTGAATTTTTCATGTCCTGGGACATCCTTCCGAGGGCTTACCCGGGACTCTCAACCATAGGCTGTTGGGCGTAACGTGAGGCTTTTTAGTCGGTAGAGGAGTCCGGCATAGCATCCATGAGGATTTTCCCTCACGTTAAAAAAAAAGGTGAATTTTTCACAAATTATGTACTTTTGTTAGGTACCTCTATAAAACAATTAGGTATCTACTAAAAACAGAAAATGTTCCAATTTCACCAATGTAGATAATTTATGGGCCATTTTTTGGAAGGCACGTAATCTTCATACGCGAATCCGACTCAAACTTGGACTGCTTTTTTAACGTGTGGAAATTTGCCAAGTTCTGAAAACATTTTATAGTAGGTATCCTAAGCAGTAAATTTTGTGGTACCTACTTACATCTATTGATTGTGTTACAAAGATGGTTTACAGGTTGCGGGCGACCGCTTTTGATCAGATCAAACTACCATGGCAAAAAATAAAAACAAATAATCCCTTAGGGGTCGTCCATTAATCACGTGAGGCTCGAAAGGGGGGGGGGGAGGGGGTCTGACAAAAATCACGAAACATCACCAGGGGGGGTGGGAGGTGTAGTGAGATATCACGTGTATTTATTTTGAACAGCAACTTTACAACCCTGAATTTGAGATCACTGTAATTTCTGAACAACAAAACCTACAATATTAAAACTTGTTTGGAATAATTCATAAAGCACTTAATTCCTTTCTTACATCAGAAATTAATTGAATAGGAATACCTATGCATTGATCATACAACACAAAAATAATTTTGTTTTTCATCGTTTCTCCCAAAGGAACTGAAACTGAACTTTGTAAGTAGTTACTAAAAATACACGTGATTCGGCCCAGGGGGGGAGGGGTAATCTGAAACCTCACCAAATATCACCAAGGGGGAGGGGGGGTCCAAAAAATGCCCAAAAAAACCTCACGCGATTAATGGACGGCCCCTTATCAAAGCGAAATACCTACCTATAAAAAATGTAAGTAGGTGTCATTGAACTAATAATT
This sequence comes from Miltochrista miniata, assembly GCA_933228765.1. Classification (NCBI taxonomy): domain Eukaryota; kingdom Metazoa; phylum Arthropoda; class Insecta; order Lepidoptera; family Erebidae; genus Miltochrista; species Miltochrista miniata. The sequence goes on along the minus strand of OW121767.1, from coordinate 22,715,964 downwards.
ACTGGCATTAGGTACCTACCTAATATATCGAGAAACCACCTCGTTTCTCGAAGAGAAGAACCACGGCCAAGAGATCCGCATGAATCGCTCCTGAAAATAGGGAAGTTACCATTATTTTCGCAATATGTGCCATCTAGTATATTATGATGGAACTTTTACTAGTTAGGAAGGGTGCGTTATTCAGGTAGAAACATTTCCATCTAGTTTATGTATTCTTCACTAGATGTCGCTTGTACAAACAATAATAAAAATAAAATAGCAACTTTTTTGGATAGGTATTACTAGTTGTTCAGTTGAGAAGAAAATAGTTGATCCGTTTTATTCCTATCGGACCAACTAAAAAAGTTGTACCGTTGGGAATAAAAATAGTTGATCCGTTTGAGTTGGTCCGTTTAGTTGGTCGGAGTGGAAGTACAGTTAGCTCGCTGCTATGTAGTGGATTTTTTTCAATATTTGTATCTTTCATTCCATCAGAGCTAATGCCCGCGGCTGTGCCTGCGTGGAGAAAATTAAAAAGTGCCTTCCGAAGCTTCGCAAATAAATGTCACAAAGTGATCACGTTACGGATCACTTTGTGACATTTATTCTCTCTATTTATTCTTGGAGGGTGACACGGTAGTCACCCTCCAAGAACCGCGGACATAGCTAAAGTTGCTTACTGTAGTGATCGTCTACACTCTACAGAACACTGAGTCAACGAGCGCTTTTATTTTTAATGTGCGGAAAATCCTACATGGATGCTGTGCCGGACTCTTACCGTCTAAAACCCACACGTTTCCTACATCCCGTTTCTTGGGGCATGTGGCATGCGTGAATCTTTCACGTCTGTCGTCTTGGCCCTGCTTGTGTAAGGACGGTGAGCAGCCCCTCAACGTCCTCAGGCCCCAGGTCATGGCGGCCAATAGTCTTGGGCGATAACGGGACAGAACTCGGGTGGGATAGTTCTCTATCGCTCCCTCTACGCCGCGCCGTCTTCTTCACGAGCATGACCTGCTCGCAAAAAGAGTCAGCGGAGTCCCACTTACTCCCACAAGAGATCATGGCCCTCACCCAAAGACGTATCATATATAGACACGTTATACACGAACATTGCGGCTTTCAAAAACAGCTAAACTTTTATAAATTTAAAAAAATAATTCTCTAAATTATCTGTGGTAGCATGCATGAAGCCAATATCAGAGGAATGTGGGGAAAAAGGGAAACTTGAATTTCACTTACTGAGACATAATATGGTTAATGTATTTACGGGTAAAGTACGTAATATTTAAATTTATAAAATGTTAATGTAGTTTATCGGATTAGTAATTATTAACGTAATTTAAGTCATAAAATAACAATATCATACAGAAAAAAATATTTAATAAGTAATAATTTAGTACCTACCTAGTAAGTAATCCAAACATTTGTAATTTAAATCATTTTAATAATCTTAATATATTAAGTATTATTATGTTTCATTATTTTTTTAAAGAAATATAATTACCTAAATAAAAAAAATATTCATATACCAAAATAAAACATTAGTACAAAATCTCCCCGACATCCCCTTACGGGTCCCGGGCGCCAAACCACAGACTATAGAGTACATTTTCTTCGTGCATTCAATAAGCTTGGCGCCATTTTATCGATCCGAGAAAATTAAATAATATTATTATTTCTATTGTACATACGCATGAAATGACACGTTTTTATATTGAACAGTTGCTGTGTAGCTTGTGCATCATCTGAAGATACATGAAGGCATGTTTTTTTCGAGTTTTCTTTACAAACAGAATTTAGAACAGTGCTTAATAGAACTTTCGCTAACCCTACAGCCGCGTCACAGATTTTCAGGTAATTACCTACTTTACGTGTTGCCATTTTCAAGTGTCTATAACGTATCTATAGTTTTTATATCATTGCCCTCACCATGCTCTCCTGCGAGAGAATTTCCTCGTCCAGTTTTGACACGAGGAGCTGGCGCTGTTATGCCCACTGTGCACTCCACTAATGTGTGGAGCGCTGTGTTCTCGCTGCGAGTCCACGAGCGCCACAATAAACATTTATTTGAGTTGAGTCAATTCCCTTTCTTGACCGTATTCACCGGTAAGTGTATTATAATGAAGTAAATAATATTCATTGTTGTAAAGTTCACACACACAAAAATGCGATTTTGATGTGTGGCATTGAGATCAAGTAGATAGATGATAATATACCTGTATAATGTCAACTTATCTCCATGACAATTTTGGATAAATACGCTTAATGGCTGCAAATGTGTGTACGAAATGATACATTGTTCGAGATGTGATTTTTAGATTTTGAGAACAGAAATTTACTGGACATTCTCATATTCAAATCAAGACTTCATATTGCCTACCGAATAGTTGAATGAGTTCTTTTTTTAAGCGAATTATAACCCTTTGATCAGATCCTACCAACTTTAGTTAAATGGAAAAAGAGACACGTAGAGGTTATGGTGACACAGCGTCTATAATTTTGTTAGAAGGTGACATGGGTTACCCTTTGTGGCATATCTTTTTAAGAGCCTTATCGTGCTTTTAAAGGCATGTTATTATCCTGGGTATCCTTCCATGGGCTTAACCGGAGCTCTTAAGCGTAGGGTATTAGGCAGGATATGTGTCGTTTTTTAGTCGGTAGGAGTCCGGGATAGAAGCCCTGTAGGATTTTTCTCACGTTAAAAAAGGCATGTTATTAGTTTCAGTCTCTATCCCCTTTACCTATCACGCTTATAACACAATGATGTTACTCACCAACTAGCGCGAGGTAGCTATGCAGAGAACTCTTTCCCAGGGCGCCTTGTTACAGAGTTTCTAGTGGGTGCGCAAGGGAGGCCAGGGCTCTGACGAAAACAGCCAATAGGGTGTACACACATATATTTACTAAGTACACAGAGATACACAGAGACACACAGAGAGCTTATTCACTGATAGACACAAATATCACAGGTACACAGCAGTATAGTCAGGGCTTAGGTACTAATACTACTCAATAGACCACTGCCGCGTGAGCAGGTAACACGGGTAAGCAGCTAACTACACTTATAATTGGGTGACAATTACTGGCCTTGAGTCAAGTTGAGAGCAGCACAGCACGAGAATGCCACGTGGAGGCGGCTGGTTCCTCTCAAAACACCTCGCTCATGTAGTCCACGTGTCATTGGGTGTGGTTTTGCTAACCGTGGACGGGCCGCTTTTCCCCGTAGTAAAAAACCCTGTTATGACAAGTAAACGACAAATGAAATAACTGACATCGCGACCGACGAAATTCGAACCGCTTAGCAAACAAGAAATGACGCTTACCGGTATCCCGGGTGTAGGTTGACACAGAAACTTATTCTTTCTGAGAAAAATAAGTTAACTCAGACTAATTCCTTAACAGGTCCTCATGTTGCAACTAACAACCTCCAAAGAAAAATTGAGGCGTGCCACTCAGAGTAATATCAATCCCTCGTCCTTAGCCGATGGTAAAAAGGAGACTTGGGACCTTGTATCAGGGCTTTATCCCCTCTCTCACGTGGAATCGTCTCGAATTTCATCTAAAACCAGCTTTCATATCCTGAATACTGCATCTATAGAAAATAAATGCTACAACCACCCCCCCCTTTAATAGTAGTTCCTACGGATATGACACGCTGGAAATACACAATAAAGAAAACAGAAAAGTACTGACTAATAAACAAAGACAACCAGCTAGGTCCTTCAAACACCAGCTGACTACGACCATTACAATACCAAAGAAAGATCCTCCTATGTACCTAACTAGACACTGACTCGTGTACCGGTTAGGCTAAGTAACTAGAGTCTAATGCCCTTCATAGAAAACGAATGCTCCCTTTACTCACTGCCGATACCCTAACACTACCCAAGCTCTCAGGATATTGTAGAGTACTGAGAAGCGAATGAGAGAAAAACGCTCGGTGCGGTGCATAGAAGAAACTACAACGTGACAATTTAAAGTCACGTACACATATAGAAATACAAACAAAAGATTAAAATAGTCTTACATAATGATCACATAGCACTGGTTTAATAAACTAGAGAAACAGTGCTATGTAGTTACGTTAGGTATTGGAGACTGCTCCTCCTGATACTTCAGGATGTCCTTGATATGGTACTCCCCAAGATCCTTACCGTCCAGATCTGACAGCCTATATACTAAAGGGGATCGTTTAGCAGTCACCACACATTTAAGGAACTTAGGAGCTAGCTTAGAAGTAAAATTCTTGGCCTTGTTGGACAGGTAGAACGTGCGTTTGTAAACTATCTGTCCCACTTTCAGCTCTACATGCCTTTTTCTGAGGTTGTAATACTTTTCATTACGCTGGTGGGCAACGTTCAAATGTTTCCTCACCTGGTCGTAAATGCGTTGTATTTCTCTCAGCTTGATACCGAAGGCTGATGGATCGTCTACAGAGACTGAAGTAGGATGGCACGCGATATCTGTCTGCCTGTACAGCACTCCATCCCCAATAAATTCCCTACCATGTACCAAAAAGTAAGGGGTGAAACGAGTTGCTTCGTTAACTGCAGTGTTTAAAGCACACTGTATCTCAACCAAGAACTGATCCCAAGACTTGTGTTGTGACTTCACATAGCATGAGATCGCTTGAACCACATTGCGAATAGCTCGTTCCGCCTGATTAGTTTGGGCATGATACCTAGGGTTATAATATATATTAGGTACATTGTATTTAGCCAACAGATCCTTAAATGGCTTACTCACAAACTGAGGGCCATTATCCATGTAAATAGTCTTGCAGACTCCGTGCACGAGAAACACACTCTTCTCTATGAACCTCGCGACTACAGCGCCTGTGGCAACCCGAACAGGGCACAACATGACGTATTTGCTAAAGTAGTCGGAGACCACGATCAGGTGTATGTTCCTATTGCTCGAAGTGGGAAAGGGACCAAGCAGATCGACAGAGATAGCTTCGAATGGCTTCGAAACCCGCTTCGGGCTACCCATTAGGCCGGGACGATACGTATTTACGGGTTTGTACTGCTTGCATGTTTCGCAATTCCCAACATATTCTTTGACGTCCTCGTACATCTTGGGCCAGTAATAATTTAGGGCTAACCTTTTATGCGTCTTCCAAACGCCACCATGGGCACTAAGTGTGTCATCGTGGTACTTAGAGAGCAGGGGCAAGCGATCCTCCTGAGGTACCACCAGCTTCCAGTCAAAGTCTGAAGTCAAAGAATATTTATTTTTAGTTAACCTATATAGAAGGTTGTCACGAATGTCATAATTTGGTGACTTCCTAGGGTTCTTCCGAACACTATTCATGGTGTGGTCATACCACGGGTCTTTAGTGGGTACTGCATCGAGGGAATCAATTTTGATACGAGACAGAGCATCAGGTACAACGTGGTCTTTACCTTTTCGATGCTCTATGTCAAAGTCGAATTGACTGAGCCTCATACTCCAACGTGCTAGACGACCCGTGGGATTTTTCAGTTTATGGAACCACAGAAGAGATGAATGATCCGTGACGACCGTACATTTTTGGCCTTCGACGTACTGTCGAAATTGTTCCAAAGCGAAAATCACGGCCAGAAGTTCTCGCTCAGTTGTGCTGTAGTTCACCTCGTTCTTGTTGAGAGAACGGCTACAGTAGGCGATAGGGTGCTCAACACCATCGTGAGTTTGTGTCAGTACAGCAGCAACTGAGTAAGCTGACGCGTCACTAAGAATGCGGAAGGGCATCTCAAAGTTAGGCATTTTTAATATAGGGGCAGAAACCAAGGCTGACTTTAGCAGGTTAAAGGACTGTTCAGCCTCAGGGGTCCATTCGAACTTAAGGTTCGTAGAAGTGAGTTTGCACAGAGGTTTACTAATCTTCGAGAAGTTGTTAACAAAGCGACGATACCAGCCGGCCATTCCCAGAAATCTCTTAACCTCCTTAGGGTTAGAAGGGGTAGGATAGTTGAGGATAACCTCAACTTTACCCGGGTCTGTCCGTAAGCCATGTTTGTCCACATAATACCCCAGGTATTTGAGTTCACTCCGACAAAAGTGGGATTTTTTCATGTTAATTGTTAGGCCAGCATCCTTGAGTTGCTGATAGACTCTATGTAAGAGCTCTACATGCTCCTCAAAGGTGCTGGACACACAGACTATGTCATCCTGAAACGCAAATACCTTGTTGTCGAACTCGGGACCAAACAGACGGTCCATGAGGCGTTGCATCGTGGCACTGGCCCCGACAAGACCGAAGCACATGGAATTGTAATGGAACAATCCTCTCCGGGGAACCGAAAAAGCAGTCTTCTCAGCAGACTGGAGTGAGTCGAATGGAATCTGCCAGTAGGCCGCACTCAGATCTACGGAGGTTAAAAACTTAGCATTATTAAGATGGTCCAAGATTTGATTGATATAGGGTAAGGGGTAGGCGTCACTCTTAGACACAGAGTTCAGCTTGCGAGAGTCCAAGCACAATCTGAGGTCGCCGTTCGCCTTCTCCACCATGACCACTGGAGAGTTCCAGGCGGACTGAGACGGGGACACTACTCCCATCTCCAGCATTCGGTCCAGCTCGGCTTCCAGGGCCTTCTGCTTAAGGGGAGAGAGCGGATAATAACGCTGCTTGATCGGCTTGCTGTCACCAGTGTCAATGACATAGTGCACAAGTGAGGTCCGACCTAAACCCACCTTATCAGTGTTCAACGAGTCGAATTTTTCAATGACCTCGTTGATTACACACCTTTGTTTAGTTGTCAGGTTGTCGTAATCCTCGAGGCCACCGTTAAGGGACACAGACTCTATAGGATTATTATCACTAAAACTATCAAGGCTAATATTTTGTAAAATTAATTTATCACTTAACTTAAATTGTTGCCAGAAATCCACACCAAATATAATGGAGGTGGTTATTCCTGGGACAACATAGAAGTTGACAACTCGGATAACCGAATTGTACTCAATTGGCAAAGAGATACAACCCAGACATTGCAAGTGAGTGCTGTCTGCAGTTGTAATACGAAAAGTAGGATTGATACTCACAAGATCAAAACCCAGTTCCAAGAAGATGCGGTGCGCTCCCTTACCTAGTATAGAGCAGGAGGCACCGGAATCTAGAAGGCCTAAGACATTTAAATTTAAAACCTTAACAACTAGATACGGTCTAATGTCACTATCCCGTTTAGGAAACAGGACCTTATCAGAAATAGACTCAGACACAGAGTAGTGCATAGAGTTCCTAACAAGGCCCTGGCCTACGCGTTTTTTGGCTTGCCAGCACATTGTGAGCAGTCTGGGGTCTTGACTCCTTTGAGACCACACCGGAAACACACCAGCTCCCTTGACTGTGTGCAGCTGTATGCAGAGTGACCGCCCCCGCCACAACGAAAGCATTTGCGTTCGTGGGAGGTAGTCGGCGTCTCCACTGCAGACACCTGCTTGGTGGGCTTCTGTACACCTTTGTTCTTATGCTGGTGTAAGTCCGACGAAATCTCAAACTTGTCAAGAGCAGGCTCACGGAAAGCGTCCGCCCTAGTACGCGCAAGCTCCAAGCGCTTACCCAAACGTCTCAAATCATCAATAGAGTTAACTTCATGCAAGGCCAGTTCTTTCATGTAATCAGGTCGAATATTGTGCATGAGAATGTCCAACTGCTCTTCACTGGGCATTTTACATGACAACCTTGAGAACATGGCTTGCATTGTACATAAATAATTAACCAAGGACTCAGAGCGGGCTTGTGTACGCTGTCTTATCTCGTTCCTGAGGCGGTAATCATAATCAGGAATATCGAAGGTATCTCTAAGCTCACTAATAAGATCCTCATATAAGATGAAGTTAGCTTTGTTTGTACGGAACCAAGACAAAGCCGGTCCATCCAACAGGTCGGAGAAAGCCATAAGGAGTCTAGGCTTAGTAACCTCCCGAGCACATCTAAGTTCCTCTAATCTCTCTAAAAACACACGTACACAAGTAGAACCATCATATTTTAAGTTAAATGAACATAAGTTAAGGGGACGTTCTTTATACACTATGTTACATGTAGAACTATTCCTACTTGAACTAGCTCGCACCGAGCGGTCCTCTCTCACTACTGGTGAAGTATATTCCACCTGGTCACGACCCGAAGGATCATCACCATCATCATCCGAACCTTCGGATTCAGAATCACTACTGGGTTCAGCCCTAGCGATGATCTTCACTAGCCTACCACGAATATCCACCAGGTCGGGGCAATCCAGACCACAACGAGCTAACTTACTCAATAAGTAGTTGGCTCTGATAGACACCCTAAGATGACTACCCTTATTAATGAAGATGTCACCTGACTGAATAGCCTCCTCCAGCTCGGAGACTTTTGGAAGGCAGATCGAGAGCTCAGCCGATGCATCAGCGGGTACCGGAGCACTCGCTTTGATGCTACCTCGACGGACGAGTCGGTGTGCCGTTCTCAGCTCACTCCGAAGGCCAGACACTGTCGTTTCCGGTTCCACTGAAATACCCATGTGGGACAGCTCGTTAGCAAGTTCATCCTTTCTTAAATAATTAATATATTTTTTCATCTGTGCCATTATGTAAAAATTTACTTACAACAATTATAAAGATAAAATGGCACAGATAGGGATCAATTACAAAGTAAAAATGTAAATTGAGTTACAACAAAGTGTACTAAGTTAGGTAATTATGTTTCAAATTGACTTTTAGAATTTAACAAAGATTAAGGGTATACTAAGAGAGAAAAGTTTCTAAATTTTCTGATAACACTGTTCAGGTTAACATTCAAAATTACAAGGTATCAAGATACCTTCAAAAAAAATTTATAATTACACAGAGTGAAATTCACTAAGTTAACACAGAGGTGAAGCTATAGAATAATATATGTAATATATTAATCTATGCTAATATAATATTACAAGGGATGCGGGGTCCTACTAACATCTTAAGGACCCCAATGGGTCGGATCCTCCTCGTGGTGCATCCTGGGCAACGGAGTAGCGACCACTCCCCTTCCTCTGTGAGGGAGTTGTGCTACTCTGGCTAATTCCGGCCGAGGCGGGAGTAACCCACCTGTGGGTTGCTCGGTGGTGTGTGTTGCTGCCGGCCGTGCCGTTATTCACGGCCGGCAGCAGCAATGATGGGTCGCCGTCGCTTCGCCTCCTTTGCTGGCGAGACGATGGCGGCAAAGTGGGAGAGGCACTGCGTGGGGGGCGGGAGTTTGGGTAGATGCTCCCGCCCTGCCATGCAGTTCGGGCTGCCGGCCGTGAATAACGGCGCGACCGGCGGCAACAGTGCTGGGCCGCTGTCACCTCGCCAGTTGACGAGGTGATGGCGGCAAAGCGGGAGGTGCACTGTGCGGGGGAGCGGGAGTAACCGATAATGCTCCCGCTCTGCCGTGCAGTTCGGGGGCGCCGCGGTGAGGAGTCACTGCGCGCCCCCGATTGTTTCTTGACCGTGGGCGTAAGGTCGGGGGACCCCGCCCACCAACGGTCACATGGCGGTGGGCACCTTTTCCGTGTTCCAGGGGTGCCCATTAGCGCACGCCTGCGCCAGCCGCTCTCTGTCTCCTCTATTACAGAGGGGCGCTCGAGAGCGGTGCAGGCGTGGACTTCAGCTCCTTAGGGAGCTTTGGGGAGCCGCCCATCTGGCTCCCCCGAGGAGAGCCCCAAATAAACGGGGCGCCCCTAGCCGGGTCGACGTGAATAATCTTTTGATATCCCTCGGCCCGGCTAAAGGGTGAGGAGGAACACCGCGGGGTTTAGTGGGTAGGACGGTCCATTCCGGACCGGGCCGGGAGTCATACACACCATCCCAGCTGCCCCCGGAGCTGGGATGAAGGCGCGTAAATGCGTTCCCCGCGTCAAAAAAAAAAAAACAAAAAAAAAAAAAAAAAATATAATATTACAATAAATACATGTGTGCACCATAAAAAAAAAGAAACACATAAAAGAAAAAACACAATAAGAAAAAGAAGTGGGTATGCCAAATAAAATCAAAAAGTTTTTCCAAAATTACAGCTATTTTAAATTTTTTAATTTAGAATTTAGTGTCTTTTCCAGCCAAAGATGTAGGTAGCTGGAAGAAGACGAAAGGGATAATTTTGTGCTTAGCTGTTAGCACCACCAATTAACGTCCTGGAGCGTCTCGGACGAGACACCAGGATGGTTTCGCCAGAGGTAACCACCTATGCACACACACTAGACTGAGGCTACCGCAGACTAGACCCAGAGATTTGCCACTACGTTGGGAGCCAATTTATAACACAATGATGTTACTCACCAACTAGCGCGAGGTAGCTATGCAGAGAACTCTTTCCCAGGGCGCCTTGTTACAGAGTTTCTAGTGGGTGCGCAAGGGAGGCCAGGGCTCTGACGAAAACAGCCAATAGGGTGTACACACATATATTTACTAAGTACACAGAGATACACAGAGACACACAGAGAGCTTATTCACTGATAGACACAAATATCACAGGTACACAGAAGTATAGTCAGGGCTTAGGTACTAATACTACTCAATAGACCACTGCCGCGTGAGCAGGTAACACGGGTAAGCAGCTAACTACACTTATAATTGGGTGACAATTACTGGCCTTGAGTCAAGTTGAGAGCAGCACAGCACGAGAATGCCACGTGGAGGCAGCTGGTTCCTCTCAAAACACCTCGCTCATGTAGTCCACGTGTCATTGGGTGTGGTTTTGCTAACCGTGGACGGGCCGCTTTTCCCCGTAGTAAAAAACCCTGTTATGACAAGTAAACGACAAATGAAATAACTGACATCGCGACCGACGAAATTCGAACCGCTTAGCAAACAAGAAATGACGCTTACCGGTATCCCGGGTGTAGGTTGACACAGAAACTTATTCTTTCTGAGGAAAATAAGTTAACTCAGACTAATTCCTTAACAGGTCCTCATGTTGCAACTAACAACCTCCAAAGAAAAATTGAGGCGTGCCACTCAGAGTAATATCAATCCCTCGTCCTTAGCCGATGGTAAAAAGGAGACTTGGGACCTTGTATCAGGGCTTTATCCCCTCTCTCACGTGGAATCGTCTCGAATTTCATCTAAAACCAGCTTTCATATCCTGAATACTGCATCTATAGAAAATAAATGCTACACGCTATGGACCCGATTCCCTCACGGTGAACCATGGAAAATTAAACAGTCTTTTTATTCCGATTTTCCAAATCTTAATCTTTCGTCTAGTACACAACATTTCGTCTAGTAGACAGAGGCATAAATCATAGCTCTTCAACTCCATTCCACCCTCTCCTTTTTGATATCGAACAACGTGTTTGCATTAGCGCCACTTTGAAAACAGTGGAATCGTTGACAGAACCGTCTTTAAGCGGAGAGTGAAAAGGCACAGCATTGGGCTGCCAATTTGAGGATCCTTATCTTGAGGACTCTAAGAGTGACTCTCAACCGCCAGATCTGGTCATGGCCTTCCATCAGCCAGACGGCGTCATTTTGCGAGTTAAATATAAAGAAGAAAATAAAATCTCGCCACCCACGAGAGGCAAGTCTTATTTTCATTTACCTATGTCATTTCTGTAATTACATTTACTAATAGTTTACCTACACGTCTGTCTGCACCACAGCTGACAAAAGAACACGACATGGCGTCTATAATTTGTACTCTCGTCGCCATTTTAATGTGACCACAATTGTGATTCACACAGAAAGTGAACACGCAAGTAATTACTTACAAAATCACGGTAAAATATAAGTTTGCGACGACATCTTGGTGATTATATGAAGCTTTGCATGCAACATACAGTAGAGGCAGACATTATTTTGAACTTGGTTTATTGAAATAATACCTATCTGCTATGTCACTTTTTGGAAACGTTTTTGAAACTCTATACGTAGGTAGTTCTAGTGGCGATAAGGCTGGCCACATCCGTAGAATAAACAATAGCTGACGCAGCAAACGAGTTCAGCATATTTAACAATTCACGTCTTTTCTGCAAAGTCTCTAAATAAATAAGACGTTGCAGGCAATGACTGCAGCGAGGACACGGCGCTGCATTCTCGGGTAGAATGCTCAGCATAGGCGCTGCAACGCCGAGACCTCGTTGCAGGCCTGGGCGTCGACGTTCTCACGCTCGAGACCAATGGGAATTCATGTGAAAGCTATGGTCTCGAGGCTGAAGTGTTCGCCAAGTCTGCCGAGAACCCTGGGACATCCTTCCGAGACTTACCCGAGACACCCGGTGTGGTGTTAGTCGGTAGGCACCGACATAGCATCCATGTAAGATTTCCACACGTAAGAAATAGAAGCAGAAAGGACGTGAATTGGTAGAGGCCTGCATCCAGCAGGGGCATGCTTGCTAATTTAATTAATTGACCGATTGAGTGTACATCGATTGAGGTCACAAATTATTTATCAGACGTCACCAATACTTGATCAAATTACATAAGTAGGTACTATACAATTTTAACAGTTCCAACGAAGTACAAACCATGAATTGAAAAAGGCCGCACTCTACCAAGTGCCTACTTATGAAGTGGTTCCAAAAACGTTTGTCTTTCACGGTGAAGAAGTGCTACTTGCTTTATCAGAAAGGTTTTTTTAAGATACCTACTCTGCATGTGAAAGCAACGTCAATTTTTGTTACTTACCACCTAATCCTATCTTTGGTCTCGTATCATAAAGATCCAAAACCGAATGTCAAGAATGTGACCTTGAATGGGCCCTGATATGAATGTCTACTTTAGTAAACTAGGCTAGCTTTCTCGAGAACAAAAGCTATGAACTTTTATATGCACGTCGACGTCATGGTTAGTCATGACGTGATCAACTAACCTCTGACATGTTCACTGTTCGATTGCTACTCAAGTGGATTATTCTGAATGCCTATTTTACTGTTATTACCATAGATTTAGAATTATTCGCTGCTCTCGATATTACAGTTTATTATACAGTCATAACTACGACTAAATTATCTTATGTTTCAGTTCTTTTTTTGGCCTTAAAAGGGACTTACCCACACACGCGACCTTAAAGGAAAAGAAAATTTACAGGAACCTATTACAATCACACTGCATTTTTCTCTCCCTCTTCTCTCTGATACAGAAGCGCTCGTAGACATGGTATTGTCAAGCCGAGTTGAAAGACACCAAAAATAAAATGAGCCCGGACAGTATGCCTCTGCTCTGGCTACGTTCGGAATGAATGTAGTCTCCATGTATGTATGCATAAACTCTCACTGGGATCAATAGTTACAAAGCCGCTGTGGTAGCAAAATTTGACCTGGCTGGGTTCTTCATTCTGAGGGTTTCCCGGGGCGTCCGGTTCTAGACATCTGGAAAAATGCCGTGTGGTTTTAAATGGCTCCTTTGAATTTCATTTTCCTATTATCAACTTGTCGTTTTTAATAATGTGTGTTTGTATTCTATAAGTCTGAGGTTTGTAAATGAATGTCATAGAATTTTAATGACGACTCTGATGCACAGAAAAGTTTTGGTTGCATTTTTATGTATATCCTATGTATGTGTCTACATTGCACGAATAAATAAATGCATGAAATAAAAAAATAAATATAAGGTCGCGTGTGTAAGTCCCTTTTCCGTCAAAAAAATAGTTAGTGAAACTTAAAAATAATTTTGTACTACTTGTGACTTGCTCAGATTCTGTGTACAAGTACAAAAAAGTTTGATAACGTTATTAGACAAAGAAAATAAGACATTCAGAATAAGCCTGCGACAGAAACCACAGCCGTCGTCGACAATTTCATACGAATGAGGTTGGCATACACGTCTCAATTCTTCATACTGTTATGCTAAAATAGACCTTATGTTATTGACTTAGAGCCGTTTAGTTGAAAGGTAATTTAGCATGAAATAGAAATCGTGAGGACATGTAGCTGTCTGCCACTTGGAGTGTTGGGACATAATGATTGTTTGAGCTCATAATTGTGGCATATGGCGGAATTAAGTTAATTGACGTGTTGGTGAATAATAGTTTACTAAAGTTTATAATGTGGAACCAAGTCTAGCCTGGCCATCAACACTGTTTTAGATGTAAAAAAAAACACATTTGAAATTGGAACGATGAAGGAAAAAAATACAGTTCAAATTATTAGAACGCTGATTTTAAGCTGACTTTACTTTCGTGCTGAATTCCTGTACCTACTTATTAAATATTAGGTGCTTACATATGAAATTGGCATTTTGTATAGGAGGAACAAAAAGTCGAATATTTTTAAATATAATATATTTAATTAATCAAAGTATGAACCATTGTTTTCTATGCATTTTTGCCATCTCATAGGTAGTTCATTGATCCCTTTACTAAAAAAACCAGTCGGACGGGAATCAATAAAATCTGTGAAGGCGATATGGACTGCCCCATCAGAGTTGAATTTTTTCCCTTGCAAGAAGTTGTCCAAATTTCGAAAAAAAATGGTAATCTGTTGATCCGGGGAGTACGGAGGATGTTTTAGACATTCCAATTGTAGCTCTTCTAATTTGGTAGCCGTCTGTTGTGCAGTGTGTGGTCTAGCGTTGTCGTGAAGCAGCAGTGGCGTGGAGCGATTGACCAGCCTAGGTTGTTTAGCCGCTAGCTTTTCCATCATGGTTTGCAATTGCTGACAATAGACATCAGCCGTAATAGTCTGGCCAGATTTGAGAAAACTGTAATGAACAATACCGGCACTAGTCCACCAAACGCTTACAAGTAACTTTTTTGGGGTTAATTTTCGCTTGGGGCAGGATTTGGCTGGCTGGCCAGGATCCAACCATTGCGCTTTCGATTATCGTAAAGAATCCATTTTTCGTCACAGGTAATGATTCGGTTTAAAATACCTTCATTATTGTGCCGGTTCAGTAATGTAACGCAGCAGTCGACGCGCTTTTGCCGGTTTGCTTCAGTCAATTCGTGAGGTACCCACCTTTCAAGCTTTTTAATCTTCCCAATTTGCTTCAAGTGAATTAAAACAGTTTTATCACTAACACCGCAGCCTGCAGCTAACTCGGACGTGGTTTGCGATGGATCCGCTTCCACAATAGCCTTCAATACTTCATTATCAACTTGAGTCTCAGGCCGTCCACGGGGCTTGTTCTGCAGGTCGACATTTGCTGAACGAAAACGTTGGAACCAAAAACGAACTGTGTTTTCTTTTGCAACATGACCGCCATACACATCATTCACCCTTCTAGTCGTTTCCGCAGCACTAGTGCCACGGCGGAACTCGTACTCGTAAATAATGCGATATTTTAAGTTTTCCATTTTGTGAAATGAGTGACGCAAACAGAAAAAAACAGAAGAAAAAAACAAATGAATGACGGTCATCGAAGGATAAATACATGAGTAAATAGCTGGGAAAATTTGAATTTGGAATTCCTTACCAAAGAGGAGAAAATCGTAATTAAAGTGGCCAGTACGAAAAACGCCAATTTGATGTGTAAGCACCTAATATTAATAAACATATGCGGATTTCAATGAATAATGTAAGTATTTTAGTACTTCAGTACATAATTTATCCTTTTCATTTGTTTGTAATACTTTTGATAAATTTCGAATAAGTAATTTAGATTAAAAAGAGAACTGGATTGATGGTGAAAGCTTCATTTCTCCAAGCACTCGCAGGCTCTTCGTAATACATAAACAGCCTGACGGTACCTCCTCTAACCATATCTTATTTGATTAATACCTACATAAACAAAAATACAAAATGAATGAACCACATTACCGTCTCCCAAATAAATAGAAATAGCCCCTTTAATACATTAATATAAATACCTGCATACATTACACACCCGAGTACCCTTAAATCAATATAACACAAACCCACGGACCGCAGACGATGAATAAATCCGCAGACTGAATAAAATCTAATAAAGTGTTCAGATAAAAATTCACTGAGACATACGCTATGAGAAATTAAACGTAATGGTATGAAATGACGCGAAGGAGGTTTTGTACTTTACATTATACGATCGGTGCGATAGAAATTCAGTAAATATTCTGTACTAGCTGTTGCCTGCGGACTTCGTACGCTGCAAATTTTAGATTGATACAACATTTTTATTTATGAACCGATTGACATGAAACAAAGACTAAATGTTAAATGAAGCCAACCGCAACGCAATAAAGAAAACCGCATTGCAATCGGTTGAGCGGTTCCTGAGATAAGCGTGCACAAACGTACAGACAAACAGACAAAAATTCTAGAAATAATGGTTTTGGGTTCTATTGTGTTCATAAAGCCTCCCTATAATTTTTTTCTTTTATATCTTCATTGAAGCGCTCGTGGCCCCGCGGACTCAGTGTTCTGTAAACGATCACTGCAGTAAGCAACTTTCACTATGGCCGGTCCATGGATAGGTGACCATCCATGTGATCACTTTGTGACATTTATTAGAGCGTTTCCGTGCTTCGGAAGGCACGTTAAGCCGTTGGTCCCGGTTGCCAGTAAAATGGCAGTCGTTCAGCTAAGTTGAAGACTTTATTTCAACAGCAGGCAGTCACAACCTGCGCCTGTCCATTTAAACACGGCAATACGGCTCACCACCTATTACGTGCGACAAATTATACAAAGGTGAAATGTGGGCATATTATATGCCTCTGCCTACCCCTTCGGGGATAAAGGCGTGACCATATGTATGACCATATGTATCTTCATTGTACAGACAGCGACCTATTACGATTTTATTATATTGATTAATGTTTTTATAGGTGGAAAAACCATCGGCCGATAGACAAAACGAGTTCTGGAAAGGAGACCGCGTATTGGTAAATGTAGTGTTAAACCACCTTCCGCCGACAACCTGGAAAAGTTCTCTGGATGCAAAGGCACGGGACCGAGTATTACGCGTAAATTGAGAGAGGCCTACGTCTGGCAGTTGACTGCCATTTAAAATAAAGTAGGTAACTTTCAATAGAAGGCTTGGATGTCACTTCGAAGCGATTTATTTATGACTGGAACCAAAATTATTTCCTAATTAGAATAGCGATGTTGAATGTTGATGACTGCGCTTTATGCAAGCTGCACAGGTCTCACAAGACTCGGGGTGACAAGACAACCCAAATGGTACTTAGCTATACTGTATTTATTTGACCGTGAGACAAAACATAAACAAAGAAAACAATAAGTGTTAAACTGTTTTTGACTTTTTCAAACTATGGGATAAAAATGGGATAGAATGACCATCACGAGTTCCTAGAAAAGAACTTTAAGTAGTCATGATAATTCCCTAAACTGAAGTGGCTATAGCGTCCAGGTAACTCAGGCCTCTTGCTTGTGTATCTCGCTCTGGTTACTGTTGCTTGAAGGATAAAATACGGCAAAATGAGAGTGATAAATATGTATATAAATACATATACAGTTCCTGAGGACATAACTAATACTATCAAATATACTCTCGATTGTCGGCACTAGATGGAACTTGTTGTAATACACTCCTAAACTAATAGTACTACATACTTAGGGGGGTATCGCCGAACACAGACTACCTATCAAAACTGAACTTTCTTTTATTGCGGTCAAAAAAATATATATATAAGCCGCTCAGGGCGACTTTATACATGATACCACCGAAATGGGAGTAAGTACATTCTCCAAATAATTTGCTATCAAAATAATCGTATCGCAGTCGTATCGTCAAGTCTATAAAATCAGTACTATGGCGGAAAATCCCGCAGGATGTGTGATTTTGTGCTGTCTGTCTCATTAGATCTGTTCTGTCTGTGTATTGGGTATTCAACGTTTCAGTACTTAGCTTTAAATAATGGAAGAACATTACTTTATTATTCTGTACTGAACACAAGTGCAAATTACTGACTGATTAAAACATTAGCCCGCAGTGGGCTTTTTGAATTTTACCATCTATTATGTTCAACATTTTGACATCTTCAGTCGCTACCAAACCCTACTGGGATTTGAAGCGTGTGGACGTTTTTTAATGACGGCGAAAAGTATAATAATAATATAAAAAACCGGCCAAGTGCGAGTTGAACACGCCCATGAAGGGTTCCGTAGCAGCAAGTAACATAATATAAAAGTTCTTGTAGTTAGTTGTAACTTTCATTGATGTTTTAACACGTTCGCATTGGTAGTGATTTTTCTCGGTGAAAATTGCGGTTTATGACGTACCTATTAAAAAAAACTACTTACTCGATTTCGTTCAAACCAGTTTTCGTTGGTAGATTATATGGCAATGTACATTATATATATATTTTTAGATTTATCATTCTTTTAGTTTAGAAGTTAGAGGGGGGGGGACACATTTTTCCACTTTGAAAGTGTCTCTTGCGCAAATTATTCACTTCAGTAAAAAATGATGTTAGAAACCTCAATAGCATTTTTTAAGACCTATCTATTGGTATCACACACGTATGGGTTTGATGAAAAAAAATTTTGAGTTTCAGTTCTAAGTATGGGGACCCCCAAAATTAACTGCTATTTTTCTAGTTTTATACAAAAACCTTGATGCGGTTCACAGAATACGTCTACTTACCAAGTTTCAATAGCATAGGCCTTATAGTTTCGGAGAAAAGTGGCTGTGACACACGGACGGACAGACAGACAGACAGACATGACGAATCTATAAGGGTTCCGTTTTTGCCATTTGGCTACGGAACCTTAAAAAACCTCACGTAACGCCCAGCAGCCTAGTTGGTAGCCCCGGGGAAGCCCTCGGAAGGATGTACCAGGACTCCCAACAGACCTTAGGCCACCACTGCGGCCTCGCCCAGGGGGTGGTTCGGGTGCTATCCCGCGTCTTTGGGGGATTCGGGTGTGATCCCGCTTCTAAGGGGGGCGTGCGTAGGTTGCTTACGTCACGCTGCCGTCATGGGCCTGCTTCTGTAAGGACGGTGAGAGACCCTCTCACCGTCCTCAGACCCCGGTCATGGAGGCCGATAGTCCTCGGCGAAGACACAGACAGCGGGTGTACTTGGATGCTACCAAGACTGTTCTCGATTTCAGGAATTTTCTTTTGAGGGGGTAAGTACCATGAAGATATTATGTAGATATATTAATATTTCACAACGAAAAAATGTCTTATACTATTTTATAAAAATTGCACTTAAGCTATTGTAATAGTTATAAACATCTTCAATCCACTTGTAAAGAAATGCACCTAGATTTAAATGCTCCTTACTAGAAATGTAATTCCCACTTCATTAGAATATCCACCACCGGAACCGCTAGTCAGTGTGACCTTTCTGCGGGACGGTTCAGCGGCTGTACTCGAGATCTTATAGACGGTATAATGTGTGCGCTCGCTTATCGTACGGAGACATGCGGTCTGGGAATGGGAGGGACAGCACAAAAAGTTTTTACATTTTTATATAAAGAATACATTACTAATGGGTCTATGGGGGTGACCTTTGTTTTACGAGTACCATTATAAAAGAAAGTCTGTGTCCTTGTCTGTCTCCTGTGTATGTCTGAATGAATTAAACCCAAAAAGTATCTAAGCTTTGAGAATGCCGAGAGGCGAAACCGGTCAGGTGTAAACTAAATAAATGTTGTGGAACACTACAAGTGGTGTTATTCAATATGTGCAGCTGGTTCCACCAAGTGCTATAAACCAACAGCATAAATAATCCAAAGAGTATCGAATACATGTTCACCAACCATAATTGGAGGTTTATTATGAATACTTTACAGACATACATACGTTATATAAGTCGCCACTAAGTTCTACTGCTACCGCTGGCGTCCTTAGAGATTTAGGACGTCAAAGGAAAGAAAAAAATCAAAATCCAAATAATAGCTACTTACTCCTAGCAGTCAAAAAATATGGAGCCTAATATCAATATTCACATGGCAAGGCCTATTTTTTTAAGTTAAGTTCAAAATGAAATTTGAAAAGCATCAAAGAGCATAAAGTATGCGTATGTGATTTTCGAAGCAAAAGTAAAGTACCGATTCAATTCCTGAAAACGGAAAATAAACTCTTTTTTTCCGACGCTACCCAAAACAAATATTCGTTCACATTATCGGTACATCGGCTACATTTGAAATATTCATATGTTAACAAGAAAGCATTAATGCTCTGCAGCTTTTATCATAGCAGTTCACCTGGCCTTACGTGGCCAATTTGCAAAGTCATGATCGCATTCATAGCTATGCACATTTATAGGGCCATTTGATTTCGTTGGATTATATTGTTGGAGTATGAGAGAGATTCAGATAATATTGAAATTGTATTGAGTTGGTAGGAGGCTATATTGAGACTATTTTAACGAAGGAAATGTTCAATGAAGTGGAAATTTATGATCACATTTATCCGCACATTGAGGTTAAATTGTGTTTGTATAGGTAGGTAATTTTATGCTGCTATTATCGACGGCAGCAAAGAGCAAACGGACATCTGTAAAATCATCAGTTTTCAGGAGAGCGTTTTTAACGCAAAAACGTTATAACTTTTACAATTACAAAGCTAGCTCCTTGAAATTTGAGATACTTAATTAAAATAGCATTTCGAAGAAAGTAATGGCGGTCAGTCAACTGTAATATTCATATTTTAAAAATACGGCAGATGTCTTCTTATACTTCGTACAACATAAATTACTAAATGAGTCAACTGGCATATGTTTGCTTCTACTTCGGACTTTCTAAATTATGATCCCTAATTAAATTCATTAAAAAAATTCAATAATTGTTATCCTTTTTATAATCAATATCCAACTACGGCAACAAATAAAGGGCAAGTATAATTGATAGCAAAATAATGTAGTTGTCTCAATTTACTGCGTATCATAAAGGTCCTGTTACTGATTTTGCAATTGTCTTTTTAATTATCAAGAGCTTTTCGAGGACCGCAGCGATGACACAGCAACCAGCACTCCACCAGCGTGTGGAGCACACGCTGGTGGAGTGCACAACATGGGCGCAACAGCGCCAGGTCCTCGTAGTGGGTCTGGACGTGAACACTCTCTCGCTCGAGACCATGGTGCGAGCTATGATCTCCAGCGGGATTAAGTGGGACTGCGCCGCCTCTTTCTGCGAGCATATCATGCTCGTGAAAGAGGCGGTAGGGCAGGAACGGAAGAGAACTCTCCCACCCGAGTTCCGCAGTCGGCGGCTTGGGCGCCTTTTTTTGCCATCGCCATTGTTTGGATTGTTTCAATACAATTCATACAAAATAATTTTGTTTTTATACAATCCCTGATGGTATTTTATTTTATTTCTTTTTCAATTTTGATTTAATTTTCTAATGATTACATTTTCTCAACGTACTTTATCACAAGTAATTTGTATTCCGTACAATTTATGTCGTTTTTTTGTCATATTTTTATATATACAATTTTGCAATTTTGATTTTTGTTTACTTTTCGAAATAATGTCCACCTCCTGAGCTGCACAATGAAAATTGGTCAATTGTACTAGGCGGGGACGGTAAGTATAACTCTTTATCTCAAAACGGCACGAAATTCCGTGTCAGCAAATACTCCGTGCACCACTGGTGGTACACGCCGGTCTGAACGTGTTAAATATGTCAACCTCCCGTGACGAAACGGTCAAATAACTGATACTTTTGTTTATATGAAGTGAAGCGCCAAATTGTCCGACGCACACACGGACAAGTGTATATGCCCGTGTGTACTTCGTTGCATTCTAAAAAAAGGGTGTAGGTGTCTTTTTATACGCTGCAAAATACCACTAAATATCTGGTTTAAAAAAAATAAAAAATTATGTCCAAATGGAAGACAAAATTCTCAATTCAAATATGTAAAAAAAACGATTTTCGCAAAAATGCAGATGTCCGTTTGCTCTTTGCTCCCGTCGCGTCGTTATGATGCAAGGAAGCACATAGTTTTCGGTGTCGTTCAGACAAAGAGCTCACTTATGCTATTGATCGTTAGGTTTTACCCAAATCCCTTTGTCGGAATCAGTCTAACAGATTGGAAAAGAAAACTGTCCAAGTAAGAACGTAAGTAAAATTATATTGTACCTGCACCAGTTTAACCAGATTATAAAAATAAACCAAAGTACAAATATGTACAAATGGCGGCCATTATCGCTAAAAGCAATCTCTTACTGGCAACCTACAAGTGGTCCGATTATCGGACTACTTGTCGGACAGGTTGAAATAAAGGATCAAATTGGCCTATTATACCTAGTCCATTGCTCGACGAGGTGTAGTCGTCTCGTAACTTTGTTTTGGGAGAGTAATTGATCTTACTCTACTAGGTTAGCCAAATGGGTAGGTTCAATACAATAGTGTTCCTTCTCTTCACGATGACCTCGTCCGTTATAGTCTGGCCATAACTACTGTACACTCCATGTTGAACTGGTGGTACTATTTGCATTGTATTCATTGACGTGTCGCAAGTGCCTATGTATTAGGATTATGCGACATAAATGTTTTTTGAGTTTGAGTTTGTTGTCGATGATTTTGATTTTGGAGTTATCAGAAGAAAAATTCATCACTTTTAAAAATGTAAACTGTTATCGTAAGATTTGTCCGACGTGTATTAATCGCATGTGTACTCATGCTCTTTTTTCCCCGGCTCCCACGTCGCCGCACATACCTCAGAGAGTGCTCAGCAGTTATGGCCAGACTATAGTCAGCACTTCAGCAGGTGCACCACTTGAAGCTGGCTTGGGCCCCAAAGATCTAGGTAGGGCCTTAGAGAAGATCTAAGTAGGCCATACTCTAAATACGCTACCTTCCTTCACAATATAACTACATCCACCCAGTATTCTATCATCGCACCGCTCGCCACAGACAGGGTGTTCATCCTCACACGTTGCATCCGGAGCGCCCGAGCACGGTTAGATCCGATAGGGGCTTCCTACCGCGCACGCTTAGGTTGTGGAATGATCCCTCTGCCTCGGTTTTCCCAAACGCCTACAGTATGGGGTTCTTCAAGAGGAGTTTTAGCAGGTTTTTACAGGGTCTCTGGTGTTGCATAGGCTGTGGTGACCACCGGTACATCTGGTGGGCAGTATGCTGGTCTGCCACCTTAGTTGTATAAAAAAAAATAAAGCAACATTGAAACAGGATTGAAACATCACAATATCATTACGTGAAATCAAGATCTGTCTCAAATATTTAATAAGATATCATTTCAAATGAAATCCGCACATCAACACACCGTATGCCACCCTTACTTAATAAATAAATTAACAGAATCAGCTTAGTCATTCGTTCGTATTCATTAATTAAGATCACACGAGACTTAAACCAATCTTGAGAACAATTGGCTTCATACTTGAGAGTAGGGTGACAACGATATATGAGTTTTAAACTAATATTCAGGATTGCAAGTCTAATGAATTGCTTTATCTGAGTAACATTTTATATGTGCTGGTCTGTTCCTGATCGGGCTACGCTAAAATGCTAATTAGTCGAAGTAGAATATTTGTATTAATAGTTATAAAAAAAAATATTATTGATCCAAGAGTAAGAGAAACAAAGTTTAAAGTATAATCATTGGATCATTTCATACGTTTTTCAGTATAACTTCTAAATTTAATTGATTTTGTCATAGACAAGGTAAAACTCTATGGACCAAATCTTACACGATATAAGCTTCACGAATAAAATCCTTTTATCGCTTTTTAATTTGTACTAAATCTGGGTAAAAATAACAAAATAAGTTTATATGAAGTTGGCACTGAACTGTCACAAGTCCCTTGTGACAGTTCAGAATTCATGCTCGAATCAAAAACATATTCAGTAATTAACGTAGATAATAAAAAAAATCCTTAAAAATCTATTATATGGTGCCACTAAATTCAAGACAACAAGACGTGTATTACTCTTATTCAAACTTTTGTATAGAATTTGGTAGAAAGAAAGGAACAGCTTTCAACCGACCCACCATTATGGGGTGTAGGGGGGTTGCTAATGATAACACACTCACGCTCAATTTCTTTTGTTTTGCAACCACTGTTGCAACTTGTTTCAAGATTCATTTGTCTTGAATATATTCGTAGAATTTGAATTTAAAATTAGAGTTATTGTTGTTTTTATTTAAACTTAAGGCGGATTCGACCAAAGTAAGACTATAGTAGAGAATAACTTGCGCTGAAGTAGTTTATGACCGTATGGTTTTTTTTTTTTAAACTACTTAGGTGTCAGACAAGCTTACGGCCCACCGGCAGGTTGGTAACCGTAGCCTATAGACGTTTGCAACACCAGAGGCGCTACACACGCGCTGCCGACCCGGGCGCAGGTTGTGACGACCCACAGGTGAAATTTGGCTTAACGACTGTAATTTTACTGACAACCGGGACCAACGGCTTATCGTGCCTTCCGAAGCACGGAAACGCTCGTAAATAAATGTCACAAAGTGGTCCACGTGGTGGTCACCCATCCATGTCCGGCCATAGTAAATGTTGCTTACTGCAGTGATCGTTTACAGAACACTGAGTCCGCGGGGCCACGAGCGCTTCAAAACCATTATACCATAGTAATATGAAAAATCACTTTACTTTTAAAATAAGTAAAAGTTATTCTCTAGTATAGTCCTACTCCGACTTTGGTCAAATTCGCCATTACTTTAGATATACTTGCTTGGTAAACCTGGCTTGGACCCTGCCAGATGGACCGTCGTCGGTCTGAAAAGGGTTGTAGGGTTTGACTGGATGCGCAAAGCGCAGGACACTGTATTGTGGCATAAATTGTAGGGCCACTGTGGTGGACTGTCCTATGCTGATTTGATTAATTGATTATATAGACTTATCTTCTGTCATGCATGACTGTCTCAATAGCACTAACGGCAGGCTTATTACGTATGTTGCAATAGGCAAGCGATAGCGATAATCTCGCGGAAATCGCGCAATAATCGCTGTTTGTTGACTGTTTCGTATTACGTATCAACGATCGTTTTGCCATAGCCAACTAGCGACGGCGCTGCCTCTGTAGGACAATCAGTAAATTAAAAAGTGCATTTGTGCTATACTGCGGCAGCGATCTGGCGATAATTTCGTATTACGTATCGTTTTTGACAACCTCCAGGCAGCGATTTCGATATTTTATTAGTGTATGTGTGTACTGAGAGACCACTTTCATTTTTTGCGGATTTTTGCAGTTTAACTAACAATAGTGCTGCGAGCACGTGTTCGGACGTGCTTTCTAACCGATCACTAAGCTTTACAAATATTTTCGCAAATTTTACTATGCACTATTGTTAGTTAAACTGCAAAAATCCGAAAAAATAAAAGTGGTCTCTCAGCACACACATACACTAATGAAATGCTCAACAGATGTGACAGTTCCCAGTTTTCAGTGATCGCCACGTAATTGTTTATGGCGCTAGTTTCGTAGTGATAAGTGCGACGTAGCGATTAGCGAACGATTCGCTATAAAATTTAACGTAATACCATTTTTTTCCGCCACCAGCGATAAATCGTGCGATGATTGCGCGATTATCGCTGATCGCTGTTTTATACATAATCAGCCTGCCGGTTTGATTTTCGAATCACTCGGTATTTGTTTACGAATTATACAGCTATTTGTTCAGAAACTGGGCGTTTCTTATGTATTTTTTTACGTAATAAGTAGGAAAGGATCTATTACATACTCTCATACAGCAAGCTTACACAATATCTCTGGGAACCATGGCATTTAAGCCAAACTTAGTCCCTTTCAACTCAAGAGACTCAAGGGTCCAACTCGGCTGTGGCCCTTAATTGTGGATACACAGACAGTGCATAGACTTTTACTGTCTTGTTCTGAGCTATGCCTGATATATATCAAAGGACTTTCCAATGGACATTTTTCATGTTTCTCTGCAAGGTTGAAGAGTGAAAAACACACGTAAAATTAAAAATAAATAACTGCTAGTTTTACATACTTGTGTAGCTAAAAAGCAGCTACATTTCAACCGAAAATGTGCCCAAAAAGAATTGCCAGTAAACAAAAACCACCCCCACCCAGCGAGACTCGGCAACAATGCTTAATAATGGTTTCGCGAATTTGGCAATACATTCATTAGGCCCTTTTGTTCTGATATATTTGAGGGTAGACAAAAATTATAACATACAGTGTATTGTGAGAGGCGACGCGGAATAAGTGCTGGATTTGTGTAGGGTTGTCCGGAGACACAAATAAAATTTAACTTATGATAGGAACCAAAATATTCTATTTTTATACCGGCCGCGGTTGCTTTAACGAACACATGAGACGCTATAATGGCTCCTTCCTATCTCAGTCGTTTAGATCCTAAAAGCATTAATCTTGTTTGAGCTATAAGACGATGTATGAGAATTTCTAAAATAAATATCTATCTATTCAGGGTCAAAGTCTTACGAAGTATTACACTGCCTTGGAAAATGCCGGTATAAAAATAAATAAATGTACAGTACCTACAAGTGACGTTATTTGATATGTGCAGCAGGTGCTAGCAATTGCCATCAGTGTAAATAATCTTTTAATACGCCTTAGTTTTTAACCGACTTTCGTCATAACCAAATTTTTAAAGACCAAATTTAAAACCACTTAAGCTTATCGTTAAGTGACTGTACGATAGCTGTAATTTTTTTAGCATTTCTGTAGAACCTCATAAGGTTTTTTTGTCTCGCGTCAACCCTAGCATACGTAGAGCAAGATTTAAATGCGCTGAGGCGTCTCGCGGTAATGTTAAGAAAACACAGGCCTGCAGGGTGCTCTCAATTCATTCACAAACAGATAAACAAAATTGTTCGTACTTACTTGGCGTCTTGCGCACACATTTTAGTACGGTATTTGATTTGCGGATGTATTTCATCACTTGAATATTTATCAACAATTTGACAAAGAGCTATGAAATTAAAAATTCTATTACAGCTTTTAGTGTCAGAATAGCAATATTTATTGTTACTCAATAACGGCTGAACGGGTCTGGTTGAAATTTGGTGAAACCGGTGAAAGAGTTACAAACATCCAAACATTTTAAAATAAAATACTAAAGAATATTCTCTCCTAGCAACTAATACTCCTGCGCAGTAAAATCACATACAATTATTATGCAAGGGTCTACCATTAATTCGCAGCAAAAAGTATGCTAACTTATGTCGTCGGTTATTCACCCTTGCGGCAGATCCGCTGTTTCATCATACCCTTAAGGATAGTATCACCGTGCTTCAGGCATACTATGCCACCTCGTACTACTTCCATATTGCCACTTAAGGAAGAGACGTATTTTCAGCACTCCATGTAAGGGACTGGCGATTCATTATGCGATTGATAATATAATTAATAAAGCTTACAAAATGTATGGCTTTGTTATGCGAACCAGCGTTAACTTTACGGACCCATCCACCTTTCTTTGTCTTTATAAAACACTAGTAAGAACGCAACTTGAATATGCGGTGTCCATCTGGAATCCATTCTACGAGAAATATAATGACGCACTAGAAATTGTACAAAAGAAATTTTTAAAATGTATGCAGTACAGATGTCGTCGCAGATACCAATCCTACAGCCAATTGCTAAATTTATATAACTTACTAAGTTTAAAGAAACGGCGCACACAACTTCAAGCTATGTTATTATTTGACATATGTCATAATAGGTATGATTGTTCCCCGATTGTTAATAAATTGTGCTACAGGGTGCCCACGAGGACACATTGTCGCAATCATTGTCAATTATTTGCTACCGCTAGATGTCGCACTAATGCTGGTAAACGCTCGCCTATACATTCTCTGGTTAGATCCTATAATGAAAATTTCAGCAACATTGATATATTTACGAATTCTCCTAGTACATTTAAAAGATTGATAGCAGAAAATCTGAATCTCTCAACCTAATACTGTAGCTCTCTCAATTGCATTATGTCTGACACTTTCGCAGTTATATGTAATAAATGTAATAATACATATTTATATACTTAATGTCTAATTATTGATAAGTATGTCTTTGTATTCTAAAAGTCGTTTTGTTTGATTCTGCTATTTGGGCCTATTACGACTGATTAGTGAGCTGTGGTGAACGTTGTTGGTGGTAAATTTAGTTATACTACTGGATAAAATCTGTGTAAATTTAATTATGTAATTTATCACTGTTTGTTTACCCAAATAAATGGAAAAAAAAAAAAAAAAAAAAAATTATGCATGTACTACATGCATGTTATGCCTTCTATTAAAACTTCTGATACTTTAAGCGATGTGTGTGTGGAGTGACCTCGGGATTCACCCCTTACCGTAACTATGGCGACGTCAATTTGAAAATTTCTCTCTCTCTTTAATGCAACTTGAATCATGCCAAGTGTAGCTAATATAAGACTTTTATTCCATAAAAGGTAGGCACATTTTGACCGTATTGTTTTTGTCCCATGTAAATCGGTGGTGAGTCTAATTGATTGCAGTGTTGAAATAGCGCAGCGCAGGTTGTGACGACACACTGCTGAAATTTTTAAGGGTTACTGACAACCGGGGCTAACAACTCGACCAAGCAAAGTTGTCAACTCAAATGACTGCCTCAGTGGCGCAGTCGGTAGTGATACCGCCTGCGGCGCTGGAGGTCGTGGGTTCGATTCCCACCGGAGACAAATCTTTGTTTGACCCATAAATGTGTGTCTCAAGAGTCTGGGTGTTTCTATGTATAATATGTATGTATTTAAAATGTATATAAGTATTAATATCCGTGGTCCGATACTCATAACACAAGCAGGTTATTCCTAGCTTACTTTGGGATTATTTATTTATTTATTTAATGAAGCGCTCGTGGCCTCGCGGACTCAGTGTTCTGTAAACGATCACTGCAGTAAGCAACTTTCACTATGGCCGGTCCATGGATGGGTGACCATCCATGTGATCACTTTGTGACATTTATTTGAACGTTTCCGTGCTTCGGAAGGCACGTTAAGCCGTTGGTCCCGGTTGCCAGTAAAATGGCAGTCGTTAAGCCAAGTTGAAGGCTTTATTTTTCAACAGCAGGCAGTCACAACCTGCGCCTGTCCATTTAAACACGGCAATATACATAATATACATAAATATACATAAATATTCACGGACATTTCACACAACGCTATCTGATCCCAAAGTAAGCTAGGAATAACCTGCTTGTGTTATGGGTATCAGACCGCGGATATTAATACTTATATACTTTTAAATACATACATATTATACATAGAAACACCCAGTCTCTTGAGACAAACATTTATGGGTCACACAAATATTTGTCTCCGGTGGGAATCGAACGACCTCCAGCACCGCAGGCGGTATCACTACCGACTGCGCCACAGAGGCAATGTGGCTCACAACGTATTACGTGGGACAAATTAAGGAAAAAGGTGAAATGTGGGCATATAATATGCCTCTGCCAACCCCTTCGGGGATAAAAGACGTGATGATGAACATGAACATATTTATTTAATGTGACGAAAAATCTCTATATTCCATAGGGCTGTTTATGTCCTGAACTAAATTTATGAAAACGGATACATGATCTCGGTTTGCATCCTTGCGGGCGGTACTAAGGCTGTTTCGGTACCTGAGGTAGGGTACAGGCGGTTAGGGCCATTCTACGCGTTGGTCATATTCATATTCATATTCATTTATTCTTAAACAATTTACACTGTATTGAATATTATTTTACAATTACATTAATTCTAAACAATATTTAATTTCATAATTTTATTATAAACTTAATTAATAAAAGAAATCATAAACATAATTAAAAAATAATAATAATGAAATTTAATGTCCACACTAGATAATCATGTCAAATTTTAAAAAAATTAAATTAAAAAAATGTCAGTTGTTCCCAAATCATTGCATGTTAAAATCTAATTCATAATTTATTATTATTGACGATATTAGAAATGACGTCATCTAGAGGTCATCCACACTGTACAGGCACCTGGCTATTAATAACTGTTTTAGTTTGACTTTAAATGAACTTTTATAAAGGCAAATTTTTAACTCTTCAGGCAATTTGTTGAACAATTGTGTTGCCTGGTACCGTGAGCTTTGTTTTACAATGTTAAATTTGGGTAGTATTTGACTTTTAAAGTCTTTTCTTCTCGTTTGTTCCCTTATTTGTTTTTCATCTTGTGTTTCATAACGTGTAACGTATTTTGAAAAGTTGCTTAATACTATTAAAATGTAGAGGCTAGGTACGGTCAATATACCCAAACTGAGAAAATGTTGTCTACAACTCTCAGTCTGGGGTACTCTCATCATTGTCCTTATGGCTCGCTTCTGTAATATGAAAGCTCTTCGATTGTTGTAAACATAGCTGTGTCCCCAAAACTGGATACTATTTCTCAATCTAGATTCTACCAGTGCATGATATACCATTTTTAAATGTTCTATAGCCATGTCCACTCTCAAAGTCCTTAAGGCATAACACGGATGAGAAAGATGCGTCTAAAGCTTTTAGCTCTCCTTTCCATTTTTATAGATTGTCTATACGAATCCCCAGAAATTTTACTTCACTCACTTTTTCAACCTTTTCGTTATTTAAAAGAACCTCCAAATTGTCATTCTTACGTGTCGTTGTTTTAAATAACATTACTTTTGTTTTCGCAGTGTTAATTTTTAATTTATTTATTGTAAACCACTTAGAAAACTCGTTCAGTAACGCTTAAGAAGGTCAAGAACGCTTAGTCGAGTAGTTTTTTTTATATTTAGCACGCCAAATTGACGTCGCCACCAGCCTGATGGTGCGCCGTGGCGCATCTAGCGATTGGGGGGGGGCCACTTCTGATCTGACAGTGGTCCTCAAGTTGGCGGCCCTGTGATGTGCCTCTTCACGCTCCTCTTAAAGAACCCGGAATTGTAAGATGAGAGAAAAACGTGTGCGGGCAGGTCGTTCCAAGTTTTTACAGTTCGACAGAGGAACGATCTTTTGAAACGCTCAGTTCTGGCGAAGATTCTCTCCACTGTGTATGAGTGGCATCTCTGCCCGGCACGCGTTGTTCGGAATCGGAAAGGAGAGGGTGGGATCAGTACCTTCCAAATCTCGGAAACGCTCGCAAATGAAGCGTAGGTACCTACTGAATCAGGGAGGCTACAAGTCCTTCAAATTGAAAACTCTATGAAAGTCCAGCAATTCGTTAAAAAACCAGCCAAGTGCGAGTCGGACTCGCGTACAGAAGGTTCCGTACTAAAAAAGCGGAAAGTAATTACGTTTGTTGTATGGCCCTTTAATTATCATTATTTTTAGAATTTTATTATAGCGGCAACCGAAATACATCATCTCTAAAATTTTCAGCTCTCTAGCTATTACGGTTCCTAAGACACAGCTTCGGGATGGACAGACAGATAGACATACGGACAGACGAGTCTCAGTAATAGAGCTCCGTTTTTAGCCTTTAGGTACGGAACCCTATAAAGGTTTTTTTGAAAAGTAGCTTCTAAAACGTACCTACCTAACGGAGGTTTGAATTTTTTCCTACGTAGGTGAAGCAGTGAGACACATAGTTATTCATATTAAATAAAACATGAATTTTGAAGTTGAAAATTCCAGTTGGAATATTAATAGCATAGATATCCAATTTTTATTCAATCTAAACATGTTTAGTATTTGGTATAGTGTTGCTACTCGATAACAGATGGCGCTACTAGGTTCATATTGTATTTTGTTGTTCAATATAATCTTACTTTTTACAGCAAACAAAATTAATTTTAAAAAAAGTATATTAATATTGTTTATGAAGATATTGTATGAAATATAATGTAACTTGTATGTAACTCATCAGTAGGTAAGTATGTAAATTTATTATTCAATAAAAAATAAAGAATACAATAAAACATAATTTTAATAATTTGCTTTATAGATATAGGTATTTGAGTTAGGACGCGACTAAAGTTTAACGCCGTTTTTTTTTTTTGTGGCAGAAATGACACCTATGATTCGTCAAAAAACAATATGAACCTACTTACTTCAGGCAAATTCAAAAATAAGGACCCATACTCGTCGTTTGATCATCATTCCCGTGGGTATTTTGAAGATATTCCTTTGAACCCCGGGGTCAGCTTGTTAATGTGACCTTAGAGCTCTAATGTCTTTTCCCTCTCACATCTCCCATTCGGAAACTGGGAAAATGTATTCTGTTTGAGAGCTTCCGTTGGAGGATTTAGAAAATTGTTCCTCTTAAAGCCTTTGCTTTGAGTTCATATTTATATTGATACACCAAGATCGGTAATTCTTGACCATACGATTTGAATTCGTAGACGAAAATTCCTGGTGAAACTTCATTTAATTCATATTTAGAGACGACAAAGCTCAATACACTTGGTAACGAATTGATTTTTATATAAAGCTCGCTAAATTGACGCGGCCCGCCTAATAGGAAGCCATGTCTATAGCTAGATGATTGGAGTTCACTTTCGCTCTATTCTACTTCTGACAATGGTCCTCAAGTTGTCAACTCTATGATGCGCCTTAAGTTACTTACTTAATAGAAAACTAAAGACAAGTACATAGTTTCACGATTATGATAATAATTATGAATCATCTGACTCTAAATATATGAAATGGATCTGCGAAATGTATGTATACGCATAACTTTAGAACGGCTGGACCGATTTCGTTAATTCTTCCCTGCGATGGCCAGTGTGGAGGTCTCTCAACCGTTTACGCACTATGGTCGGCCGATCCAGACAAAACCTATGCAGGTGGGTATTGCGAGATCCGGGCCTAACCGCATGTGACTGCGGCAC
This sequence comes from Miltochrista miniata, assembly GCA_933228765.1. NCBI lineage: Eukaryota > Metazoa > Arthropoda > Insecta > Lepidoptera > Erebidae > Miltochrista > Miltochrista miniata. The sequence continues at coordinate 22,683,442 of OW121767.1, read as the reverse complement.
CCCAGAGCATTCTATGTCGCACTTGCTTGCATGTCCCCTTTGTCCTATATCCTGCTCTAAGGCTGAACTCATGAACGCCACCGACAGAGCAGCTGAGACGGCAGAGATCTATGCCAAATCTGTTTAGAAAACCAAGATGTGGAATCATTGATACGAAAAAGAAGGGTTAATTCTTATTTTCTAGTATTGGTTGTAGCCAGCGCAAGTTTTGTATCCAAAAAATATAAAGAATAAAAAAATATTGATATGACGAAACAAAGTTTGTCGGGTCAGCTAGTATTTTAATAATAAAAGTATCCCTCATACTTATAGAACTCGGGACTTCACGCGAAATAAATCTACTAACATAAACCGACGTTTCGAGCACGTTGCACCGCCCGTGGTCGCGGTTGGACTGAGGCGAGGATCGACGAAAACCATGAAGTAACTTCTTGTCCATTATTGTTACAATCCATCCATACTATCCATACTAATATTATAAAGCTAAAGAGTTTGTTTGTTTGTTTGTTTGAACGCTAGGATCTCAGGAACTACTGGTTCGATTTCAAAACTTCTTTTACAGTTTGATAGTCCATTTATTGAGGATGGCTATAGGCTATACAACATCACGCTAAGATGAATAGGAGCGGAGCAGCAATGAAGAATGTTTAGAAAACGGGGAATTATTTTTACTGTCTGAGAGCTTCCGAGGCGTACGCTGCCTAAATGGTTAAAGTTACGTAAAAATTGTGTACAACAAAATTGATTCTCTTAAAAAGTTCTATAAAAAAGTTCGCGACTGCATAATAATATGTCTATCTTTTAAGGTTCGCTCACAATAAACTTATTTGTCTTTCTTTTAAGGTTAGCTCACAATATTATCAAACTGAAGAGTTTGTTTGTGCTAGGATCTCAGAAACTACTGGTTGCATTACAAAAATAATTTCACAGTTTTTAGTCCATTGATTGAGGATGGCTAATGGCTATATAACATCACGCTAAGACAAATAGGAGCTTAGCAGCCATGAATAATGTTTTAAGAACGGGAAAAATTTATTTCTTTTATGAGGTTTCATTGCGTACGTTGCGTAAATGGTTAAAGTTACGTAAAAATTGTGTACTACAAAATGTTTCCTCTTAAAAAGTTACAAAAAAAAAGTCTGAACAGCAAATGCCCATCTTTTGAGGTTCACTTACAATAACCTTCACAATAATCGCATCGGGAGTAAACGTTTTCTGCAGCAGTAGCCAATCAACTGAAAGATAATACCGGCCAAGTGCGAGTCGGACTCGCACACGATGAGTTCCGTACCAAAAAACGGACAAAAATAAATGTGACGGGAAACATTATATCACTTCAACAAAGTTGTGCGGGTCAACTCTAAATGAATATAAGCGACGGGAAAAATTATATCACCTTTTACACACAATATTAAAATCTACCACAACCCTCTATTAAATATACCTAAGAAACGTGACGAGAGTAAATGCGACGGGATTATATTACCTACTTAAAATATTAATACTATACCACTTTCTTTGTCACTCTCATTTGACGCAAACGAAGTTGCGCGGGTCAGCTAGTGAAGGATAAGGCTGGCAACGGAGAGGACTTTCGGTTGGTGAAGTTCGATCCAGTCATTGGGCGGTTTTCCATTAGCCGGCCCGGCACCGGCACGGCACCGGCGTGACCGTGTACCGGCACCGGCGCCGGGGCTTCGATTTTCCACTGCGCCGGTGCCGACGCCGTTATACGCCCGGTGAGTGGTATAGTACTGACATGGACTTCAGCACGACAACACGTACCTAAAGTAATAGTACAACGCGATATATTATAAGAATGGTATCGTCAAGCCGTCGATTATATTTGTTATATCTTTTACATCTGCGACGCCAATACCAACGCAGAGATAAATATAATATTCTTTTAAATAATATTACAGCCTAAGTAACATAAGTTATATATTTTTAGTATTTAGAAAAAATGTAACCATTTTGTAACTATTTGGTAATTTAGCCCAGTTAACTTCCGATTTATATCGTGTAACAAGCGTCTAATGATATTGACTATTTTTTTATGATTAACTCTTTTTTTATAATTCAACGCAGAGTAAAATAAAATAAGGAATTCACTTTCAAAATCAGTAAAATTTAAAGAAGTAGTAATATTAAAACAAGACAATTACAAAATGCAAAGCTTCAGTTACAAGATCAAAAGGTAAAGCTTAGTTTACCCTGATAAAAAAATACTGCAAATCAGTGGTACTGAAATAGGAAGGGATGAACCATGAACGACGGTAATATATAAAAGATAATTTTCTTTTATATATTACCTTATTTATATAAATAAATAAATGATATTTTAGTAATCAACGCCTTTTATTTCTATTCAGCTTTTTAATTCAGTTCAGTCTCAAAAAATCTATTTATGTAAAGACTGCCTTAAGGTAGTCAATCTATAATTATTATATAACAAATCGATAAATATCAAATACAACGCTCTAATCTAGTAATTAGAAGAAAAATTTCAGCTCGATTGGATAAACAGAAGTGGTCGAAAATGATTTTCAAGAACTCAGCAAAGTCACAATATGAACATTGCAAGTTAAATAAAAGCGTCTAATATTACCAACACTATTTTTAAGCAAATTATAAATTAATTGAAGAACATAATAAGAGCCCCAAGTACATTTTTAAGCCGAAACACAACTCAAGTAACCGAAAAATAATGATTGTACTAAAATAATTATTGTTCCAAGATATTATCATTATATCCACTAAACAGATAATTAAACACATGCCTGCATGCATTTGTGCTCGCCTTTATATTTCCATTTTGTAACTTTTTTATTCCACGTTATATGCAACCAAACAAAATGGAAGTAACGCATCTCCAATCGCCGACCTAAGATTGCTTGTAAATAAACTTTAATAAAGATGGAATAACAACTAGTATGAGTGCAAAAACAACTATTTTAATAGCTTATAATGCGTTTGTAGTTTATCATAATTAAATTTCTATAAACAAAAACCAATCCTACCAGTAAAAATCACAATTACAAAGTGGATGAAAATTCTGGCACGGTAACGCTCAAGAAGTTTCGATGCGAAATGCGTCAAAATGGTCATTCTCTGACTGTTTTACAAAATGGCGAAGTCTGAAGTATTGTTGCCAGGGAAGAAATTTGTAGTCAGGGGTATATTTTTTGGCGACAAAGTGCTTCAAATTACGGTTACAAAGTGTAATTCCATGCACGGTCGGATTTGTGGGACATAATATAATGTTACAAAAGATAGTTTAAATTATTAAAGCAGTGTTATTTTATGTTTAATTCTGATAATATTATCATATTTCGATATTATTCATTCTTCTTCACCCTTACCACTGAAGAAAATTCACGAATAAACTTAACTCGAAACTAAGCCGGTCAATGTAGGACAGAGTAAAATCAAGGGTATTCAAAATGATATTCAGTAATATTTTATATTTATTAATAAACTATTCACATAATTTGATGTATGTCGGATACATTAAATATTAAATATTATTACCATCGATACGTCATAGTAAATTTTCTTTCATTTCTCCATAAAAACAATGGTAAACTTCTGGGACATGCTCAATTTGAGTATGGTCGTGTAAAAAAAAAATGCCCGTCTCTCTCCCTGAGTCTCCCTCCGCTTCGCGTTCATCTACCCGCCCCGCGTCCTTCTACACGCCCGCGCACTCACACACGCACACGGCTACTAGCTAACCCGGCGACGGCGCCGGTAGGACTCATCGCCGGGCCGGTGCCGGGCCGGTGCCGGCGCCGGCAAGTGCAAAAGCGAGCCGTACATTTTCATACATTTTTGCTTCCCCGGCCCCGTCACGGCGCCGGCACCGGCGTCGGTGCCGGTGCCGGGCCGGCTAATGGAAACACGGCCATTACTGCCCGTATCGAGGTGTTCTGCTATTGCCGATTTGATAACTGACGGTTTTTCACAGCTGCAATGTGTTCTTTGACCCTTTCCTGAAAAAATAAAAGAAAACCGTTGCTCATCTTCATCAATACACAGCAATAATACCTTAAATTGAACAAACATGATTTTAAAAAGAGAACATCATTTAGAGATGCCCAATTAACAAGTCTATACAGCCAGTCAAGATCCACAGATTATAAAGAACAATAGAAAGACAATATTATATTGACGTCTTATTAAACTTTGATATACGATATTGTGATTACTCATTGGTGATATCGGTTTTCGAACGCATCGAAATAATCAGGATGTAAAAAAACTGCGTATCATGTATTTAACTGATTGGGTGAGTCGTTGAGAAAAGAGTTTGGTATCTATTGTATTGTAATTGTGACAGGTATAATAATCTACCTGTATCTTGTTTATATGCTCATCGACAACTGTGTATTTTATTAACAAGTCTTTTATAATCAAAGTAACAAGAATAAGAACTACGGATTAACAGATACATTTAAAGTAATTTTGCAAAGAAGTTACATTACGTACCTATCTGTGTAAAGTCCGTTCACCGTTATTTTACCTCCGACTGACAGCTAGTCGATTGTTTTCTGTGTGTTGGCATTGTAGTAAAGTCCCCGTATGAGTGCCAGCCAAAGATATTTTGCCGATTATAGTGGAGATAATAACATCCAACCGTTAGCACGAAGAGTTTTGTTTTTCATGTCATAGTTAACTTAACTAAAACAGTGCTCTTATTACTGTACGATTGGATTTAATATTTATTTATTTATTTATGAATATCTGAAAAGATTCAAAATTCAAATAGCGTTACTTCCGTCAGAAAAAAATCTGAGTTACTCCCTAGGTCGCGCCTAAAGAAGTTTTACTTAAAAATTAGTTTCAACTTTAAGGTAAGAGTACATGGGATAAACAAAATCTTAGTATGGTAACACGAGAATCAAGCAAGCCAACATCAGCGCTAGAGGTAGGTAAATTAACTATGAACAGACTATATTGTCAGCTAGTCTTTTTTGCTTTTCTTGCAGTGAGGCACTAGGTAGGTAAGCATACAGCCTGATTTGATAAGAACTGGTTAGCACAACCAGAGTCTCGATGTGGACTATTGCCGTGTTGAATGTACTATGACAGGCTATGGCTACCTCTTGTGTTCGATCGGTATTGATACATTTTTTTAAATTAAGTATTTAAGAATACCTTGTCTAGTTCGCTGGCAAAATTTAATATTAGGAAATACGAAATCACCAAGTATCCAAATGAAAAAAAATTGTTACTTAGACAACTGGTCACTAAACGCGCCAGTAAAAACACGTTACACGCGTAAGGTCGCGTGCGTGCAAATCGATTATCAAAAGGATTAACGATTAAGTGCGATTGGAGATCGAGGGGTCAATCTTAAGATCCTGCACCTGCTTCGTGGAAACATAGTCAAATGTTAACTTCCTAGTATTAATGTTTCAATTCGCTTACCGTTTACGGATTTAATAACGAAACGTCACAGGGGTCGGAGTTTTGCGAAACTTGAAATACATATGTCTAAACAGAAAATGATAAGATGATAAAGGATTGTATTTTTTTAATAATATAAATTTGTAAGTTTAATGTGGAGAAATGTATCAGTCTTAAGCAGAATTAGAACGGGGCTCCCAACCACAGGCTGTTGGGCGTGACGTGAGGTTTTTTAGTCAGTAGGAGTCCGGCATAGCTCACGTTAAACAAAAAAAAACCCGCTTAGGTTTTGCCGGGATAGAACTTTTAATAAGTATTGTTTTATTATCTTTCCTGAGAAGTACGTAACTGGCAATATTTTTTTGATCTATTCGATATTATGTTTTAATTGACATCGAATTGGTTGCCTTTTGCTTTTATTTTTATATTATGAACATTTTGAAATCATTGCTACTATTTTGCGGCTGCCAACCGCAAAGTCTATTTTCTTAAAACAATAGCAGACTATTTCTCCAGGGCTAAAACATCCAAGATTGCAAATTCATTTCTAACAGTGCATTGTTCTCATAAAAATCTTCGATACTATTTATTACGCTACAATATAAGTAAATAGCACGTTGTAAGCGTTATCGCCGGACCGATCGCTAGTTGTAGTTCTCGTTCAAGCACAATATTACCCAAACTGAAACCGTTCCCACGGCATCTGCACATCACTCTTCTTCAAGTAACGTTCGATTTATTCAGAGCTAAACATTATTTTATTACAGTACTTTAAAGTTGCTTTTTGAATGACAAATATAATTGTTTAAAGATGCTAAACCATAACTGTGTTCTAATTTTTAAATTTTACAAGTTGAATCTAATTTTTGAAAACATAACCTTAAATGCAATGTGATAAAATAGGGTTTCACTTGTGTTATACATCGCCATTGCGTCTGTTTGAATTTATCGAATGTTTGTGATACAGTATTCAAATATTTCGTGAATCATGCGCATCCGTGTGTATAATTATATTTAAGATCATTTCTATTCCAGGGGTTGCCAATGTGTTTATATTTTAATCTTTTCAAATCATTATACAGTGGACCTGCGGTAATCCGGCCCGTGGCTATTCCGGCACCCCCAGTAATCCTAACAGAACATTGCCTATGTAGGTACCAATTTTTTTGACGATTTGATCGTCGCAAATGTGAAATTTTGACATGAACAATGCAGAAATGTGTGATATTTTAGATCGCATCGCATCACAATAATCTCAATTGAATAATCTGACACTGCCCTGCAAAACGTTTTTTCGATTACCGCGGGTATAATGTCATTTTATTGGAACCTATTTAGACTCAAAATAAGTTACTTTTTAGATACCAATTTTTTCATTAAGGTAGTTCAGATTAATTCTTAATTTAGTTGCTACATTATGCTATTTTTTAATTTATTAGTTTATCTTATTTCTATTTCATCCGAATAAAAAGAAAAAAATGTGAATGTTCTTAAGTTAGGTCTTCTTTATTTATTTTCAAAAACATTGATGTCTTAAAACTCCCTATTAGACTAAGCGTATTAGAATTATGCTCAACTCCGCCCAACATTTTACTTAGTATTCTTGACAGTAATACATAATTTATTATCATCGTTGCAATCGTTTACCTTTGAGACCACTATACTTTCAAAAACGGTTGACAAACCCTGCCAATGATGGCCGTGTCAGTGCCGCTTGTTGCGTACTGCAGTAGCTTATTGGCGTCACGCTCCTGATCTGTGACCTCCTAATGAGACATCTGCCTATAGCGGTGCGGTTACTTTTTTCTAAAATGGTAATAATTTTGGTAGTGGCATAGAAAATGTAATACAATAAGGTGGTGATCAATAGAGGAAAATATTGGGCATAGTAGGTATAAGTACAATGTACTTATACTATGCCCAATATTTTCCTCTACAGATAAAAGGTGTAAGCAATATGCATATGTATGTTCCTAATTTATGTCATAAGTTAGGTACATACATACATATTGATTTCACCTTTTATACTCGAAGGGTTAGGCAGACGCATATTGTTATATTAACCACGTTTCACCTTTTAATTTCTTTATCCCACGTAATAGGTGGTGAGCTGCCCCGTAATGCCGTGTTGCAATGGACAGGCGCAGGTTGTGTCTGCCCGCTGTTGAAAACGTTCAAGCCGCCCATAAAGGCCTTCAAAGGGACCAACAACTTCACAAACTTTTCGAATTTAAGTAACTATGTGTTATGTATTATGGTCGCAGGCTGGGACTGGATGCCAAAGGCACAGGACCGTGTACTGTGGCGTGAACTGCGAGAGGCCGACGTCCAGTAGTGGACTGCTATAGGCTGAGTTGATTGATTGATTGATGTGTTCATTTATTTTTAAAAAGAAGCAGACTACCAACTAGAAGCAGGCTACAAACTTACAACCGCTATTTTAACCTTTATTGATAAAATTATGCAGCTAAGCATTTTGTAATCACTAGTAAGGTGGAAAGGTGAGTTGTGAAAAGTGTTTTATTTTTTCGCTATTGCTACAGGCTCCTATACTAAAAGCACAGTATCTAAAAGCTACATAAGTAGACTCGTGTCCACACAACAATTATGTGTGTATACATACAGTGTGTGTACCTGTATTTGTAATTTTGTTATTCAGATCAAAATTTGCATTCAAATATATCTTGGTTGTACTAGCCGATGAAATCGTGAGTCGAGCATATAAATTGATAGAGCGTTATTGGTAGGTATACAACTGGCTATCTCATTTAGTATTCCATGCCCACACCCTGTCTAAGATACTATCACAGTAACATACTATCTGGACCGGAATAATATACTACCGTCTAACAATCATAACTTGAAACGTACCGACTCCCTAAAGTTCATGTAATTACATGAAAATGTAAACGTTTCGATAGGTCAAAGTATAATTTAGTTTTATATGTGGGGGATACAAGCTCTCAAGCATGTGTGTATGTGTGTGTAATTATTATCATTGAGTGGGCGTGGTCAATTGCCAGATATGGCAATACAGGATTGCATGTGTTGCAGATATTAAAAAACAATTTATCACTGTCTAGTATTGGTAAGTTCTAGTCACACTTAGTTGAAGTTTCCATCGATTTTTTTAAACTTTTTGAAGGCCCAATCAATGCTATGCCGAACTGGTGCCGACTATAACCACACTGTGATCCTCCATCTGTCTACGACCGGTACACCCGGGTATGCCCTCTGAAGAATAACCTCAGGGTTTTAAGAGAGACCACTTTATGGCCCCTTTTACAACCTCGGGTTCTTCAATCGGAGGCAAAGCTGCCGACTTAAAGACGATTGACAGTTGTCTTGTAGACTGAGAGACTAGTCCCCAGATCGCTAGATGTCCATCCAGCTTTCCATCAGACGGGTGGCATCATTTTGGGGAACTAAGTACCTACCTACCTATAAAAATTTAAAATCTCGGATACAAGTACGGAAAGTCGAGAAATCCTCACCATGCAATCGGAGCTGCAGATTTGGAATGCCCCTTGGATTACACAGCCTGAAGAGAGTCCCGAATTCGGAGCGTCTCTATGCTAAGTCATAGTGACTTAGCCTCAGACCGATCCAGGTATTCTGCGGCTAGGAGGCGTAGCCCAGTGGCGTTTAATCAGTGGGTGCTCTGGTCCTCTTCAGCCCCCTTAGCTGAGTAATAATACCACAAACAAATAAACAACTCGACATTTTTCAAAACGACCAATAGTTATTATTGTCAGCAACCAATACATGCAATGATTTACTGCAGTGCCGGCCCCCACACGATGTTTGACCGATTTAGATAAAACACACTGTATATAAAACCATGATAAAACGGTAATAATAAAACCCAATAGTAAGCTTTATGCTTAGGGCCATAGAGTTCTAAATAAGAGATGATAACGGTAAAATTAATATGGTATAAAGTATGCAAAATGGTATCCGTAAGAAATGTCGGTACAACAAATACTAATATAGATAAGTACTATCGGTTTAGGAATATCTAGGGCTAACTTTGTTAGATTTCTTTATTTCTTGGGTGAGATGTATAATTGTCTTTCATAGCAAGCATACTTATCTACCGCCTTATTGGTATAAAACGAATCAGCATTTGAGGATTTTACAAATATTTGATTTTGAAACCGGGAATTGAATCTGAGACTTCAATTTTATGTGTGGAAATTCTCACGATTGTTATTGCTGGGAAGTAAATAAACATTTATTATTAAAAACTAGCTGAGCCCGCAACTTCGTTTACGTCACATAAGGTGTATGAAAGGAAAAGTATTTCTTCATCAGAGTTATCAAGCAGCGTCTGAAACCGCCCTGTTTCCTTAGTCAATTTAGTCAATTTTTAAAACAATTCAGTCCACGCCTTCGGCGCGGACTGAATTGTTTAAAAATAGTCTTAATCATTAAGCTCTTTTATGATTAAGCCAACACGCCAGTTTAGGTTCACTCACATTCAAAGAAACCCCTACAATTAAAATTTTCAAAATATCTGATTCTTAAAAGTGTTATAACTCTTTTATTTCTAAACCGATTTACATAAAACAAACGCTAAATGTTAACTGGAGCAAACCTCAACACAATAAAAAAAAACGCATTGCAATCGGTTGAGCGGTTACTGAGATTAGCGTGCACAACCGTACAGACAAACAGATAAACAGACAAAGAGACAAAAATTCTAAAAGTCATTGTTTTGGGTTCTATTGCGTTCATAAAGCCCCCCTATAATATTTTTTCTTATTAATCTTCCATGTACAGACAGCGACCTGTTACGATTTTATTATATGTATTGATTGATTACAGAGAAACATAATAATAAATCAATATTCACGGACATTTCACACAACGCTATCTGATCCCAAAGTAAGCTAGGGTTAACCTGCTTGTGTTATGAGTATCAGACAACGGATATTAGTACTTATATACTTTTAAATACATACATATTATACATAGAAACACCCAGACTCTTGAGACAAACATTTATGGGTCACACAAATATTTGTCTCCGGTGGGAATCGAACCCACGACCTCCAGCGCCGCAGGCGGTATCACTACCGACCGCGCCACAGAGGCAGTCTATTTATTACAAAATCTAAATATTTAAGAAGATATTTTATGGTTTACACTTGTAAACTAAACACCAATTTTGTACTTTTTTTATACTACTACGGCGGTAGACAAGCATACGGCCCACCAGAAGGACTGGTGGTCACCGCAGCCTATGAATGTTTGCAACACCTGAGGCGCCACACTCGCGCTGCCGACCCTGTAAAAACCTTCTAAGACCCCTTTTGAAGAACCCCATACTGTGTAGCGTTTGGGAAAACCATGGCAGGAAAACCTATGTTTACAAAGACAATAAATTATATTGAATTGTCTTACTCGATCGAACTGACGAAAACCAAACCACGCGAAAAAAACCACACGGTGACTACTTATTCATGTAGCGACGTGCGCCTTGGTTGTTTCCTCGGAAGGATGTCCCAGCAACAGAGAAGTACCTATGTAATACAATAACAAAATATGTTTGCTTTCGAACAATGCAGAGCGGTCTGATAGAGACCTTTTCTGCGCACGCTTAGATCAGACTAGGACTTTGCTTAGATTGTGGAGTGATCTCTCTGCTTCGGTTTACCCAAATGCATTAGGTGCCTATAGTATAAGGCTCTTCAAAAGATATTCTTGCAGGGTCTGATGTTTCAAAAGTCTATGGGCTACGGTGATCACTTTGCATCAGGTGTGCCGCTTGTCTGCCACCTTATTGGTATAAAAATAAACAGTTTTGTCGCACCGTTAGAACAAAAACTGACAGTTTTATAAATTCTATAATAGAACAAAGTAAAATGTATTAAAACCGTTATAGGAGTTTATTAAAACTATTCCCTATTCTATTTAACTATCAATTAAGTAAATGGGCCGTAAACGAGTGTGTGAGGTTGCAATTGTCGGTTTAATGCTTCGTTTTAATTAAAGCCGTTTAACTGGATTATAGTCAACGTTGCAAGGATTTTATTAAGGACTATCGGACGTCATGCAGTTTCACCCGCATAGCTCCCGTTACCGTGGGAATATGGGAATAAAATAGGTATAGCCTATAATCACCAGAGATAGTGTAGATTCTCAACGGTGAGAGATTTTTTCAAATCGGTTCCAGTAGTTTTGGAGCCTATTCTATGCAAACATACAAACAAACAATCAATTTCCTCTTTATAATATTAGTATAGATATAGACTAGGCTGTGCCTGTTCACTCGTACGTACTACGAACCATGTAGGGCTCATTTAACTTAGGTCTTGTCTTGGAAACTTCGTCTGGGCATTCTAGTGCGAGAGAAGGGCTACCTACTAAGCCTCGTGGTTTTTACTTAACCTTAACCTTATCGCAGGATGGACTGGATAGTTACTGCGACACGTCAACGAGCGCTCATTGATTTCAGGGCTTTCCTTGGGAGCCAGATGGACGGTTCATCTAGATCTCCTTACTCTTTAATGAGATAACGATTCAAGCAGATGAGGGCTATCCACAACCCGCTCCAACAGAGACTATTATGTTACTTCAGAATAATTTGACTTTGTCGAAACAATATTTTTAAAATAGGTTTCAGCATTTCAGCGCAACAGACAAATCTTTCCTGTTTATATTATTAGTGTAGACTAGCTGACCTGCGTGACTTTGTCCGGGTGGATTTTCTATATAGAAAGCTCCTCACTCAGACACAACAGCATTTAAAAATCATAAATGTATCTACTCGGATTCACACACAATTGTTCTTTAAATCGCTCCGGCCATTCTCGGATTTCGGATTATATGCATGGATAGCGGATGACACTGGGTCGAATGTGAAGGTGCTACTTGGCAGAGGCCTACGTTTAGCATTGGACTGCCATAGAGTGCTTTGATTGATAGGCATTTTTCCAAAAAAAGTTACATGAGAGACAATTAATTACAAATGAAAATTCATATTAAACACATTCGTAAACCTAATGACAACTAAATTCATAGTTCTAAGCCAATTCCTAAGCCAAACTACAAAACTCACGCATCGAACACAACTAATCCAACATCGAGACTTCGAGAGATACATCGGAAACTCGGTAATCGCTCTCTAATCGATACATGAGTAGGTGTCTAGCGAATTATCGAATCGAATAGAATATATTAATACGTGAGAGCCGAGTTAGTTTGGAGATGTCTGCCGTTCTAAATCAGTGCAACAATGCGGCTCTGGGTTGCTCTGATTCGCTTGTAGGTGGACGTGAGGGTAGTATGGATATGAACACAATCATACCTCATTACAAACCTAATAATATTAAATATTAAATAGTAAAAATCTAAATAAGTAAAACCTGAAAAGGTACATCTTGAAGGTATATAAGTAATTTTTTATGTTGCATTTTTTCCAATGCTGAAGACTATGGCGTAAAGTACTTTAATTAACGAGGCTGTTGTCTATGTGCAACTTCTGAGTCGATATGTGTTTCTGAGTTTGAACAATTGTAATAGAAACTCACAATTAGGCCAAATATCCACATTCATTCCATAGGAAGTTAGAGCAAATTATGATAAATATTTAGATTTAAATCTTCAGTCAAATTATTACAAAGTGCGATTGCGAAATTCGATAGGTCCATAGCAGAATAAAATTTTAAAACTGTTTTAAGAGCACTTTACATTTAGCAGATTTTTGGAAGGGACGATATAAATAATTAGATTTTTGTGAATGTGGGTAAATGGGTAGGTTAGGTATATCCATCCAAATCCGTCCTACAACGGAGACGCGCGGACAGTAGACATCACAAAGTCCGTTTGGATCGGCTTATCTCTCACTGCGCATTTCCCGCTCAGACCGCGCCAAGTATGCATCAGTATACACTGCATTATATCTCGTCTTCATAAGAAGATATCTGTTGGTGTGTAGTATGAGTGTGTTCTTATGATTCTTACACTTGTATTAGATGAAGCGAATATTGGTTTGTAACCCATCGTCTCAGAATTTTAGAACTCGCCGTCAGTCGTCGGTATGGTGAATTTCAATGGGGACAATTCAATGTCAAAGTATAGTAAGTAGCATGCTAGCCAAAGTAAATGTTAAGTAAGATAAGTGTAACAACATCACACATACTATTAGTAAAAGACACAAAAAGGCGTTCAAAAACAAAGGCATAGCTTGCTCTTGGTCATTTCCAGTCAAATATCTTGTAGTTTTAAATTGAACTTTCTTTTTGATTATTAATTTATTGAATGAAAATCTTGACTGATGTGATCACATCAAAAATTATATAACAAAAATAAAAAACTTAATCCTTTGAATATCCTTCTTTAGAAGTCAGTTCATAATAAGACTGTCTTGCAGCCGTACCGCACTCAATGAAACTCGTAAACTGAGATTGGCGCAAAGATTCGCTCTATAGACCTTTACCCGCAATAACAGCTGAGAAAGAGCTTTTAAATGGATTTATAAGTGCTCCTGAACTCTTGCACTATACATTATACTGATGGTTTTTATGATTTAATTACGCAGGTATAATAAATGTATGAAAAGGTAAGCAGACGAATAGAGTATGGTGTCTAATTTGACGTACCTATATTTTTGGCTTCATTTCACTAATTTACTGCGCTTGTAGTCCGCATGCTACCATTGATACGGAAATATCCAGATTTTCGTGGTTCGGGAGACACTCTATGCTGTTTGTTAGGTCTTATTAGTCGATAACATAGTAGTCATTATACCAAGTTGATGGTCTTTTTTTTTTTTATACCACTAAGGTGGCAGACAAGCATACGGCCCACTAGATGTACCGCCCAACGAGCAAAAAGCGGTTTTATAATTATCCTAAGACCAATTTTCAATAGACTTATAACGAACTCATAAGAGCTTACAAGCCCGGAAAAGGGCCCACTTTATTAGTGTATTCAGTTTTTTAAAAGTCTAATAGTACCCTCATGGAATTCAACTAACGACTGTAACAGCCGTGTAGCGGCATTTTGTAAAACCATACAATCCTACCAAATCTATTAATAGTCTCTTAGAAAACTAAACTAGATTGTTATGCACTTTACAACTGTTCTACAAGTCTCATTTCGTTCAGTCAATCATTCAGTTATCAATATTGGGAGCTTTACACACTCCGTGTACATAATACTAAAAACTTTATTAAAATACTTACTATAATATTTTAGACATTAATAAGGCAGGTTATATGATAATTTTTCAGAGTCCTCGTATTCCTACAGGAGACTGTACCTGGGGATCGTGCGAAGCATGGCCTTGTACGGGGCTCTCGTATGGGCGGAGACCCTGACGGCCAGCAATGAGGCTAGACTGCTGAGCCCGCAGAGAGTGATGGCCGTCAGGGTGATAAGAGGATACCGCACGATCTCCGGTGAGGCGGCATGTCTCCTAGCCGGGACCCCTCCATGGGACCTGGAAGCGAGAGCCCTTGCGTCACTGTTCAGATGGCGCAAGGAGGCGCTGGAGCGGGGCCAAAGGCCTGCGTCTCGAGAAATCGAGGCCCAGCGGACCCTGCTCCACCAGGAAACCATGGAGACATGGAAGGTGCGACTTGAGCAACAAAAGGGGGGATTCGCCACAATCGCGGCCGTCAGACCGGTCATGGACGAGTGGCTGGAGAGAAGACACGGTGCTCTCTCCTACCGGTTGACACAGATACTTGCCGGGCACGGTAGCTTCGGTAGGTATCTGTGGCGAAAACACCGGGAAACCACGGCCGAGTGTCAGCACTGCGAGGACCGCAGCGATGACACGGCGCTCCACACTCTGGTGGAGTGCACGGCGTGGGCACAACAGCGCCAGGTCCTCGTAGTGGGTCTGGGCGTGGACACTCTCTCGCTCGAGGCCATGGTGCGAGCCATGCTCTCCAGCGGGAGTAAGTGGGACTGCGCCGCCTCTTTCTGCGAGCAGGTCATGCTCGCGAAGGAGGCGGCGGGCCGGGTGCGGGAGAGAACTCTCCCACCCGAGTTCCGCAGTCGGCGCCCTGGGCGCCGCCGACGTGTCTTCGCCGAGGACTATCGGCCTCCATGACCGGGGGTCTGAGGACGGTGAGAGGGCCGCTCACCGTCCTTACAGAAGCAGGCCCATGACGGCAGCGTGACGTGAGCAACTCACGCACCCCCCCCCCCCCCTTAGAAGCGGGGTCACACCCGAAACCCCCCATTGACGCGGGATTGCACCCGAACCACCCCCTGGGCGAGGCCGCATCGGCGGCCGTAGGTCTGTTGGGAGTCACGGGACATCCTTCCTGAGGGCTTACCCGGGGCTCTCAACCATAGGCTGTTAGGCGTGGCGTGAGGTTTTTTAGTCGGTAAGAGTCCTATATAACATCCTATGAGGATTTTCCCTCACGTTAAACAAAAAAAAAAAAAAGAGTCCTCGTATTTCATGATGTTAATCAAAAACGTTCTGGGAACTCGTATTTCTAGTGCAACATACCAAGTTTCTGGTGAAAATTTTAAAGCCCCTCCTAAAATAAGTAATTATACATTCGTATTCATTATTTTAAAATAACAAAATGTTCCCCATTTGTCATTTTCGGTAGCCATTTTTAGTTTAGCATTTGGAAGTGTTCTACTATACCTCTATAGACAAACTCGGTTCTATAATGTCTCATAGTCGCTGCCATTCACTCGCCATGTTTTTATCTTTTAGGGATGCGTGGTGAAATAAGAAAAACACTAAATATACAACCTAATATTGAAATAACACAATATTGGTATTTGTGTTCATGAATATAAGCAGGTATGTATTTATTGACGATTCGTAGGTATAAGTAATTAATATTTTTTTTGAGTTAATGCGCTTTTGCTCTAATACTAACAGTAACAGTTTGTCATATTTATTCATGAGCATAATCACCACCTAAGTGGTTTGGTGTTACTTTTTCTGTATTTGAGTCAGAGTCCAATATACGGAACCCTTGCCAGATTCTGTGACTTGAACTTCACAAGGTCGTACTGCGAATTAAAAGAACTATTTTGGCCCAAACCTCCTATTGCAAGGGTAAATAATCATAAAATGACTTTACCAACGAATCAACAAGTGTTTCTTTGACAATAACAGTATTGAACTTAGCTCGTATAAAATCATAACACTTACAATAGCATGTGGCAAGTATGTTATTAGTAAAAGTAGTATCATTATAAGCTCGCATTAAACTAGATTCAATTACGACTTACAAATGGTTTTATAAAAGTACTTTATTTGTAACGGATTCAAATATTGTACTTATTAGCGCTTATAAAACTAAGTAACAAGTGTAAATGGAATCAAGTGTATTTACACTTATGGGCAGCTTTAATAGGAGATTCGGATCTATAGTAGCCTAATAAGCAATCTTAAAAGCGCTTACAAGTGCTGGTTATAAGAACCTTCATTCTTAAGTCTGATTGCTCTTACTAAAAGCTTTTACAAGAGGGTGCGGCTTATAGTGATCTGTATACATAGTATTATAAGCAAAAGGCTAATTATCAGAATAATCGTGATCAAAAACCAAATAGCATTTTCTGAGACGCATATAAGAGTAATTGCGAACGCCAAAATCAATATAAGAATCTTATATAAGTGTCTTATTCCTATAAAATATGTGTTCTGAGACTATTTTGCTTGTTGGGCGGTGGTCACCGCAGTCTATGGACGTTTGCAACAACGCAAGAGGCGCCACAATCGCGCTGCTGACCCTGTAAAAACCTTCTAAGACCCCTCTGGTCTTATGAGCGGTTGGAAATAATTCTATAACAGGCAGCTAAAGTTGGCCTCTAAAATGAATTTGATATTACAACTTGTCTGTAACCTCATTATACAAAAAAAAAACATTCCAATTGCAAGTCAAACTCGCAAAAATAATAAAAAATCACGTTTGTTGTAAGGGAGCACCTCTTAAATGTTTTTTTTTCTGTTTTTTGTATTTGTTGTTGTACCACACAACTATGTACCTACATGATTTGTGTAAATGTCAGCTATCTAGCTATAATGTTTTCTGAGATATAACTTGCAGACAGATAAGCAGACGGACAGCGAAATCTTAGTAATAGGATCCCGATTTTACCCTTTTGACACGGAATCGTAAAAAAATAATTAAATTCCTATAACTGGTGGGTCTTACTTCAGTTACTCTTGAAGCGGTCACATAGGATATCCACTTATCGTCTTTTTTGAGCGTCTCCAATGGGTAGACCATTCCCTTGAACAGAGGTCAGGGAACTAAACAGCTACTGGTTGGCAGTTTTTCTTTTATATCAAAAGTTTAAAGCGGTACCTAATTCGCACATCCTGCCCACTTTCGAGTATTAATTCGAATTTAAATGACGATTGTCTCTACAGAACGCATCGACGCGCCATCCGAATATTAAGACCATAGACGTCGAACCGTAAATAACTCTTTGGGGCAGTCGTTTATCGAAACATTCATTAATTCTGCAATGAAATATTTGACGTCACAACAGACTTTTCTATTGAATGAACGAAATTTGCCATATCATAATGTAGAGACACTAGGTCTACAGGACATAGCAATAATGTTTTTCAATATAATACTGTAATGTTATTAGATAGGTCAAACATTGAAATGAAGTTACAGTAATTACAATACATTGGAAACAGACTCGTATATTCCAGCCATTCCTTGAAGAAGACCTTCTTATTGAGTCAAACTATGTTTTTAAACTTTTCACACGATTCATTACAAAGAGAGGTGAGTAAACATTTTACCAGAAACCCCACAGTACACAGAGATGACCTATAACAAATTTGAATCACGTTTAATGCCTATCCCGATGCGGATACCGATCCAATTCGATCATCCTCGTCCCTGTGCGCACGCGCGCTCAACTCAAGCGCTCGTGACTTTCACCGACATTTTATTACCATAATTTAAAACAAATATCTGATTGTGTGTACTGGGCATTAAAGTGTTAAACTCCAGGGATGCGAGGAAGGGTTAGAAAATTTTATTGTGAATCTTATTAACAAAAGCATTTTGTTTCAACATTTTTATATATTTTTGTGGACATCTCGAATAACATATTTATTTAAACCGTTTGAGGCAAGGAACGGCATATCCTTTCGACTTCCTCATTTCTCAATTACATACTATCATTATAATATATGATTTCTTCGTATCAAATGCGTATAAGGTCCTTGTCTTATATAATCTACATTAAACTTAAACTTTTGAAAATTAATAATTTGCACGTGCAGGAAGAAGACGATTAATTTGTAGCCACTGATTTTCTGATGAGCTAGCTTTATATAGGACCTTCCAAGGGACATTTCCATAGCTTACTAGTTCAAGAAGTTGTTCCACTTTTACAAAATGATGATTTCAAAGATCAACAATTTGTTGCAGGACTTTTCTGCATAGACTGTAAGAAAGTTATCTTTTGTCATGATGTCAATCGGCTCTTTTTTACATTTAACTAAATTAGAGCCTTGGTATTTGAGGTCCAAGGGGCTTAATATTTAGTAGGACTACTAATAGTAGCCCCCCCTCCCGGAGTTATCCCTCCAAGAGCTTACCTGAAAATTCCCGCCGTAGATTAGGCAACTTGTGGTATTAGTCGTTAGGAGTTCAGCATAGCATCAAATTTTTTCCTTCAGGATATCTTATTCCTGTCGATATTATTGTGTCCCGCAAGCCCTAGCTGGACCAATAAACATTCCTGGCGCAAGTCACGGCGCTCCGTCAAGGCACACATGGGGGCCGCGGGCCAGCGCACACTGATACGTGGCCGCGTGTGTGTATCTAACTTTATAGTTCAGGAGCTAGGAAACTTAAATGTAGACATGCGCAAAACGTTACACTAAAAAGTAATGTCATATGGCATTACATTTTGTACCGCGTCACATTACTTTGTACTATGACTTTTATCATGATAATCTCATGCGGCGGCACAAAGTTCTAAAATATTAATCGCGCGCTGCGTGCGCGCCAAATCCAGCATTCGTTCGCATCGCATTACAGTCACAGGACGAAGTGCCGTACGTTGTCCTAACTGACCGTGACTTGGCTAATGCGAATGTACGCACCTTTTATATTTGCTCCATGGTACGCACGCACGTTAAGGTGTAAATAAAGTAACGTAAGATGTGGTTTATGTGTAATTGTATGCAGTAAAGTAAATTTTATAGTGTTCGAATAGATATTATATATAATAATAGATCTAATAAACTTAATTGAAAATTGTTAGTAGTTAGTTTTAGTTTGGTGTGAATGTGTGCAAGTTAATGAAGTAAAAAATACGTTATATAGGTATGTAAAAACAGTTGATCTTCCTTCATACTTTATGTACCTACCTACTGAAAGTAATCTTGTTTTGTTGTAGAAATCAGATAATAAATTGAATTATTATGACTAAACCTAAATTAGTTAAATAATCGAGATACATGATAAAACTAAAACATGTGACTAGTAGTAGGTAGGTATGTACTCCAGGCTTAGGACTGGCAATATCCATGAATTATTAATAATAAATCTATTATTATTACCCATGAATACTATTAAAAATAATATTAATGTATTTAAAAATCAACTTTATTTACAATGATCATGCTTTTTTTTACTTTTTTAGAATAGAATGTCAGTCTTCATTATTAAACGCTAACTAAACAAACTGCAAAGTATCACAGAGTCAAACATAGGTAGGTACGTAACGTAATGAATACGAACGAAGCAGCATTGAGAAAAAATAGACCTTATTGCGTCAACGTAAAGTTAAAATAAACTTGTCGCCTGCCGGTCGTACCGCCCGAGTCGAGTAACGCGTGGCGCTGGCGGCTAGTACTAAACAAATGACGCTTTTTCGCTCACACACGTGCGGAACGGCAACGTGTGACGAGTGACGATTGCATGGAAAGCGCGCGAAGTAAATATCGACATTCAACACCGCAGACGGCACGTTTGTCCCGATTGTACTATATTTTGTCATGATACATTTCGTCGAGTAACGTACACTGTCATGGTACTCGAGCGAGTCACATGACAAGTAATGCATTACGTACGTTACTTACACATGCCTACATAAATGCCTCTCACCGGGAAAAATAGGAAAAAAAAGTCGGTGAAATCTGCTGGTCTTCTTGAACAAACGCCTACAGTATGGGGTTCTTCAAAAGGGGTCTTAGAAGGTTTTTTACAGGGCCGGTAGCGCGAGTGTGGCGCCTCTGACCGTATGCTTGTCTGCCACCTTAGTCTAAGCCAAAAAAAATAACAATTGTGAAAGTTGGCACGGATGATTCTGGTTTTGCGACTCTATAATTATGTCGATAATGACTTGACCTTATGTGTAGATCCTGTAAACGTAGACGCAATGTAATTGGGAGGGTTCCTTTTAGGTAGGTAAGTATAAGACATATTTGTAGTAGGAGAGAATATAATATGATTGTGTTAAAAATTTTCTATCCCCTCCACAAATGCGTCGTCTAATCGTGTTGCATTTAAAAAGTTTTAGACACATTTTATTTCAGATCGCGATCTTCATGTGACTTGTGTGAACTGGGGACGGATTATATGCCTATTTCTACAAAACCTATATCAACTGCAATAAATTCACGGGTAAAACATTTTTTAAGTGCTGATAATAATGGTACCTAACTCCTAGCCTACAAAGGCAGTAAGAACTGTCGTAGGCGATACAAGTGGTTCGTGCGGCATGCCCTGGGCGCGGATCTCAGACGCAATCTTTATAAGGTGGTAAAACATATATTTAATGCTAAACGTCGGACACGAGCGTCTGTGAGAAACAGTGCAAGTGTGATGAACGTTCTACTGATATTAGATGAGCATTTAACAGCATTAAAGCACGAGGATACCGTACTTATATTTACTTTTTACACTAAGATTTTTGCAAAAGAAAAGTTGTACTAAGTATCTTTTTCGATTTTTAATTTGTCATGTTCTGGGCATCTACCCTGGATCTGTCCGCTGGTCAGCCAGGATGTCAAATTGAAGGCTCTTGAAGGGAACTGAAAGCGTGAAAAAAAATACCATTCAAATCCTTGTCTTTTGGGGTGTTTTTCATCGAGTACTTCAATTCAATTCAATTCAAAGTTTTATTGCGAATAATTGTTAAATAAGTTGATGTCATGTACATACTTCTACTTGTATGTAAAGGACACGCACAAGTCAAGGGATATTATTGTAATTTCTTTTTCAAAACTACAGTTTAGTAGGTGTAGCACCTCAAGTGCCTCAAGTCTTGCAAACGTCCATAGACCTCGATAATCACTTTCCAGCAAGTGGCTGCAGAAGTAAAAATATATCAATATTATCAACAATTTGTGTTTCTTAGTCCGAAAATTTCAGACCAAAACTAGTTCAGTGATGCTTATGATTGATATTATCATCCTATGACCTAGTTTAGATCTATATATGACCTATTTTCTAGCTAGCGAGGTGGTTCTTAGAAGATGCTGCTTAATATCAGGTCAGTTTTCAAACAATGTATGTAAGTACTCGATGAGTTCGAGTGCCACAGAACCTTGTGACAATATTGACTGTTTTACTTACCGCACCACCAACTATTGGCACCTTACCCGCCCAGAGGAAAATTAAGGGCAAAACAATCGTTTATATTCCAAGGAAATAGGATGGCTACACAGTCCGAAACAATAAATCTACCGATCGCAGCCCATCCAGTCCAGATAATGTATTTCAGTTCGGACGTTACACTTACTTCGGCAATTTGCGGGAACCTTTGTGCCCTTAAGATATCTCAACAGACAATTGTACAGGCGTATTCTGTTTGATATACTTAGAGGGTGTTGAAGTGTGTCCATATCATTTTTGTGTGACTGGAAGGTCCGTTAATATAACACACTACAAAATGCAATACACTAGGCAAATAACAACTATAGTTGTTACAATCAGAAGTATCAAGAATATTGATATTTATTTGTGATCTACGAATTTGTAGATAGATCAGCTACTCTGCCATCTTCAGGCCATCAACAAATACTTATTTTGTATAGTAGAATGTTTGAACAAATAAAAAATTTAATGAACACCACACCCGGAAGTACACAATGTAAAAGAATCATCAAAATCGATTCATCTAATTGACAATTATGAGGTAACAAACATAAAAAAGTACATAGAGGACCTCCTCCTTTTTTGAAGTTGATTAAAAATCACAAGTAAATCAATAGTTACCAGCAATGTTTAAGTGAAATGGATATTATATAACAGGCAAATGTAACTCGGATACTTAAGTCTAGGCTACTATTTCACCTTGTGCTATGCTGGCTCCACCTTTTATAAAACAATGAGCCAAAACTAAAAATAACCCTCTATTAAAATATTGACGCTAATATTACCATTTTGTGTAAAAGTGGAACGTGCTGTAATTAATCCAAGTACCAGCAGCTCTATACAAATCCTTAAACAAAGTTATCGCCGCCTACGTGATATATCCCCGTCTCTAGAAAGGGCTAAGGTCTGAGCCCATTTACAAATCACAAACACTGACCACCCCCTGCCACCCTTCACAATTATATACAACCCTCAGTTCACCTTGCGTAAACTTACGTTTGAAATATCTGTTGGATTTATACGAGAAAGTGTTGGATAGTCCTTTAATATTAATGTTTAAATGTGTGGGGCATGGTGTGATAACTAGTTTTGAGTTGTTAGACAGAAGTTTAGATTGAAACTGTCCCAATATGAGCCGTACGTACTTACCTGTGCAGCTGTGGCAAATTTTGAAAGGTATCGTAGTCGAGTCCAGTCTAGTGACTCTGGAAAACATTTCTATTTTCGTCTCATTAAAGTCTACGTGTAAGGCTAGGATGCTTGAAAGTAGCATATTTTACTTTACATTTGAATAAACCATCTGGGTTTGATTCTAAAAAAAGGGAAAATGCTATGAGTAGATAGATCATAATTTCCAGTTTTAGTTCGTGTATTTTTATTTTCTACACAGTCTAAACACAGCACTTGCAAAGCAACAAGGAAAGCTGAAAATTGAACCTTATTATGTCAAGATGTACTCTTAGAAAGACATCTGGCATACCTTTAACACCCTGCATTTCAGCGCAATTTCTTACAATGCTTTGTCCAGTTTTAATAGTTTTTTTCCTCTGCAAATGTTCAATACTGTAAAATTATAATTACTAGGTACAATTTCGTATAGACACTGAGCTCACTTTATTATTTTGTAGGTTTGGAGTGTTTGTTCGATCACCGATTTTGTTAGGAGTAGGTATACCTAGGTTTTATAAGTACCTATACCTACATCTACGACTGAAACGACCTTTGCTATTAGCGGTACCTACTGAACAACGTTCGATGTAAAGATGAACGATGCAGACGGCCTTGGGGTTTGAAGATAATTATACCAGTCATACGACAGTCACCGGCCAATGAAAGAAGACCCCTGACTCCAAAGTCAGTTACAGTTTGGAAGCAATTGAAAATAGGTACGTACTTTTAGACGAACTTGCATAGTTAGAAATTGCAGATTTTTATAAGAGTTGACGATTTCAAAAAGCAAAAAGCTTTATAGGAATTCTGTCTTCTAAACTAAGTTATAAGAACATACAATCATACGCTTACGACTCCGAGGGGAGCAGGTAGAGATTCATTCCCACGATTTGCCCTTAGGTTTGTTAATCTCATCGTGATAGTGGGCAAACCTTTACCCACCTACAGCCATATTACCGTGATAGCCGTCAAAGAAGTTAGAATTTTGACTCAGCCTAATCATGTCATCCTGGAACATCCATGTGAGTTACGACCGTATTTTCTTACTTAAAAAAAAAATTATCACTTATTTATTAATCAAATTATAATATTACTCGCTGTTGCCCGCAACTTCGTACGCGTGAAAATTATGTTATAAAGCCAATTTGATTGCTCTCTGCTTAGCCCCTAGGATATGTAGCGTGATAATATATAGCCTATTTGAAGACCCTGCCTCTAGTTAATATTAGTGCAAAATTTGAATCAAATCTGTTGTGTACATTTTGAGATCCTTCCGGACAAAGCAAATCGAACAGACAAACAGACAAAAATTTTTCTAACTATATTTTCGGCTTCGGTATCTTATGTTGAACACCCAGGAAGTATTTTTTTAAAATATTTCCAATGTACAGTTTTGACTTTTCTATCATTTTATTTTATGTTTTGTAAACGGGTGCGTGTCTGTATGTGTTTGTTACTTACTTTGTGAGCATTGAAGATGAATTTTTACTCTGTTTTTATCTTATTTTTTGTAATCTATTTGACACTTTCGTAATATTCGTGAATAGATATAGGCACAGATTACAAGGAAATACATTAGGTACGTCCACTTACAAAGCTTATATTCAAATCACGCCCGTTGCCAACTAATACCGACCCCCAACAATAACCATTCGAAATTCAAAATGTATGTCGCAATACCATCTAGTTCCGGTCGAGTTTGAATATCCGTCCAAGTTGGACTTCCGCCGGAAGCGGCCGCACCCAACATGGCGGACGTCTTTATCTGAAGAATTAACTTGTGATAGTTATTCAAATGCGTTTAGTCAAGGAAAGGGTGGACTGTGATAAGGTGACTTTCCACAACTATTTGAATAGTAATTTTGAGTTCACACAACATGTATTATGGGTTAATGTAAAAGGAGGTGAGCGTGACTTTATATTATCAAAGCATTTATAGACCATACAGTATAATACAATAGCCCTTTAAGATAAAAATACTGAACTAAAATCTAATTAGGGATACGAAGAAAAAATTTTGTTTAGTTCTTTGACAAAAATATGACGTACCTATTAGCTGACGCGGCTTTGCTTACATGAAATTTGTTTTACGTTACCCTTGGGAACATATTTCTAGGATAAGAAGTCTATGTGCTATTCCTGATTATAATATACCTTGGAACCAAATTTCAGTCGAATCCGTTCAGCAGTTAGAACGTGATTGAGTAACAAACATCCAAACATCTAAACATACAAACATTTTCACAAACTTTCACATTTATAATATTATACTACATAGTAGGATAGCTGAAAAGACGCAGATTTAACATCGTCGTTCAGCGCTGATTTTCAGAAGTGGCTAGTAATATTGTGTAGTTGGCGGGCCTGCTTGATTCATGATGTTGAAATAAAACTGTCTCACACAAAACACTAAGATGGCAATTTGGGCTGTCTTATGTGTCAAAGAACCAGATGGAGCAGACGAGTTTTGGAGTAGAGGCTACGATGTTTTCTTGTTAATATTTTTTTCTAAATAAGTATTCACGGACATTTCCAAACGTCTTTGGTGGGAATCGAATCCACGACCTCGTAATCCGCAGTTGCACATTTTGACCATTAGACCAACGAGGCAGTAAAATTTTTGAACCTAAAAAAAATATGTTTGTGCTATTAATGTATGTAGGGAAAAATATATTTTTGGTTGTGTTTGCGAGCGCGATATTTGTCTGCGTCGAGCACGTAAATATTTCAGGTTATTTTACAAATTATATTGTGTGCAATTGTGAATCTTTCATGAAAATAAGTAGGTAACAAGGTCAAAAAAGAAAAATATTCAGAGGATATCTCCTAAAACATTAATATTCCATATTCTAACACAAAAGCATCCTAACAAAACACCCCTGACTGAATATCAAAATCTTGACCACAATTCCTAACAAGGTCTAATCAATTAAAACAATATTTGCCCTGCCCAGCGCTTGTGGCTCGCTTCGGATAATATATTTGCTTCTTAAGGATAATATTCAGAAACCTTTACTTGGGATTTGAATTAATTTATAAGGGCCTCATCTTAGCTTTAAGTCTTTGTCTTGTTTAATGTTTTAATTATCTTCATTTCGAGTATCCTTTACTGAAACTATAACCCCGTCTTAAAAAGTCTGGACTTGTTTGCTAATGTCAATGTTTCGTTCAACGTGGTACTTGTTCTCGGAATATAAAAAAAAACCGACCAAGTGCAAGTCTAACTTGCGGACAGAGGGTTCCGTACCAAAAAACAGCAAAAAAAAATCACGTTTGTTGTATGGGAGCCCCCCATTAATCGATAATTTTTTTTCTGATTTTAGTATTTGTTGATGTAGCAGCATCAAAAATACATCATCTGTGAAACTTTCAGCTCTCTAGCTGTCGTGGTACAGATACAGTATCGTGACGGACAGACAGACAGACAGAAGAACGGCAAAATCTCATGAATAGGGTCCCGATTTTTATCCTTTCGGTACGGAACCCTAATAACCCTATGTCCTTTCTCAAGCTTAATTTTATTTTTTTTAAACGAATTTTATAAGAATCAGTTCAGAGGTTGGAGTATTCAGGTTGGAGCAGAGGTTCATGTATGAAATTGTAACAAACAGACATGAATTGCTTTCATTGTTAGGGTCCAAACGAGATCTAACTGGTAGTTTTTTTTAATACGTCATAAACTGCAATTCTCGGTTAGAAAAATCACTACCACTGCGAACGTGTTAAAACATCAATCAAAGTTACAACGAACTATAAGAACTTTTATACTTATTATATTACTTGCTGCTACGGAACCCTTCATGGGCGAGTCCCACTCGCACTTGGCCGGTTTTTATTATATCGTAGGTCGTATCGTTTCTTTTTTCGCATAGATATTACCTATCATCGAAAGCAATGTTAAAGAAACCTTCTAAATATAAACCTCCAATAATAAAATTCTTTAGAGAGTTAGGTGGGTACCTATTCATTGGACCTTGTCAAATGTGATGAAAATAAGAATAATGAAGCCTCGACTGAAATCTTATAACTCCCACTTACAAAAATACAATAATAGACAATAATTGATCAATTTAATGTGGGCGAAAGAATAATTATTCGACATCTTTATGTGGGTTTGGGAATATTCCCGTCTTGTAGACAAGGAGCCGGGTGCGCTCTAGGTGAAAAGGAAAATGTCATATGACCTAGTTATTGGACAACACATGTTACTCAGGCAATAATTTCCCCCCTTATTTTATTAGCATAAGTTATAAAGCAATCCTTACGAATATTACTAGGGGAGTTATTATACCAAAGGGGGATTCGCCACAATCGCGGCGCCGGCGGTAAGACCGGTCATGGACGAGTGGCCGGAGAGGAGACACGGTGCTCTCTCCTACCGGTTGTCACAGATACTTACCGGGCACGGGAGCTTTGGTAAGTATCTGTGGCGCATTCACGCCCCCCCCCCCCCCCCTAAGAAGCGGGATAACACCCGAAAAACCCCCCAAAGACGCGGGATAGCACCCGAACCCCCAGGTAAGGCCGCAGTGGTAGCCGTAGGTCTATTGGGAGTCCCAGGGTATTCTTCCGAGGACTTACCCGGGGCCTCCAACCGTAGGCTGTTAGGTAGGATACGTGAGGTTTTTTAGTCGGTAGCATCCATGAGGATTTCCCTCACATGACAAAAAAGGGGTGTAATTATTGTAATTTGTATGATACTCCATAATTTATCGAGAAAAAGGTAATATTATTCACACCTTTTTCTCGATAAATTATGTGCCACCTAATTTTCTCACAATTCTTATTTATTTTATAAAATAAGAATTTTGAGAAAATTATAATAACCTGATAATTTTACATACATACATACATACATATACTCACGCCTTTATCCCCGAAGGGGTAGGCAGAGGCCTATACCGGCCCACATTTCACCGTGTACAATTCGGTCCCACGTGACAGGTGGTGAGCCCATCGCCGTGTTGAAATGGACCGCCGCCGTCAGAGCCTCGTCCGTTGTTCAGCAGGTGCACGAGCTTGCACGTGAGGTTGACTTGGGCCCGATGGTGTTGGTAGGGCCCCACTACACCCTGATAATTTTATCTAAAGAAAATTCTCAGGTGACACACTCATCTAACAATCCAGACCCCTATGGGGCATGAAACAGGATATCTAAATTTCACGCTGGTGAAGCCGCGGGTGTCCACTAGTAGGTAATTTATCATAATTTTGTCTGGAAGAGACCGCTTTACGCGATAAGACCGCCGATTGTACATAGAGTCCTTTTTAGCGTAAGTTCTTGTAATCATTGATATGGTGTACAATAAAGTGTACTCTATTCTATTCTATTTCTTTAATTTTTACATTGTATCGGATACCTTAAACTAAATTAAATTCTTTCAACATTTAACCTCTTGAAATAACGACATGTTACAAGATGAAAACGCACATAATAAGCACAACTAAAAACAAAGTCAATAATATTATAAAATCAATCAATCGATAAAATTACAATGTCAATCATAATAATTTAAATAAATAATTTGTTGTTTCAAAATGTCGTCTATATTCAAAAATTTTTAAATGTCTTGCCTTATATTGCTAAAAGCACTGATATATTGATGAAAATCATCACAGAAATTACTAAAAGCTCCCTATAAGCCTATAAAAACAATGCAAAATTACGCCTATTAATCAAAGAACAAAAACACCAGCCATCTATTACTTGAGATATTCATACGTCAAGGTTTCTTACTGTCGGACAGGGGTCAAGATATGGTCGAATTAATATTCATATGACAGGCCCAGGTGGACGTCACTGGTTGAGAAGGGTGGCCTTAAGGACTGGTCAGTGTTTGTAGATTAAAATGTAGACTTGTCGTAGAAAGGTGTAAGTTTTCTGCCTAAAACCTAACACGTTCCTGTAGTGAGGTTAAGATTTTTTTGTAATCTGGTGACTTTTGTAAGTTAAGTTGTTGCAACACGTATATTAGGAGCAATCATATTTTCCCATCGTTGTATAATTATGTTATACTATGCTCCTGTGTTCAGAAGATACTGAATTTTAGGCGATAAGTTTGTCGTAAAAGTTAATACCATAGAATCAAGTACCTACTTAAGTTACCTCTGTCACTTAACATGCGGTGGAAGCACTATCAAGTGGACGCAAACGGCTCCGCTCACAGGAAATTTGGTTAACACACATTATATGTTTGCATGAGAAGGAGATTATTCCAGAATAAATAATCAATAGTACTCAACAGAAGGTCAAAAGGCTTAAAAATATGTCAATTATACCTGCCGTAATCTATTCTAGTTTGTAATAAGTTCACTTTTGAATTATCGTAATTTTGTCAGTTGTCCTTACGAGACGATGTAATCGCTCAGCGATAAAGTTCTTTTTAACAATAAATTTTAAAAAAAATACCTGCCTTTATCAAAGAAAGACAAAACACATTTTAAGTATAATTGAAAATAATATGAACCTACACAAGTAGGAATTACACACACTTTCCATTCTGCGACAATTACTTACTCTAAAGCCGGGGTAGGTGTCTAAGACAGTCGGGGTGCGGGCTTGGGCCCTCTTCTTATCTGTGCCCACGCCCGAGGACTTGCCTGATGGATTAACTTCATTGTTCCACGGTTGCCGAGTGACGCAGAATTCATAATTATACTGGGCCCTGTTTTATTTCGATTTGCTCTAATTTGTTTACATTGTTTCTACTTACTGAAAAAATATCTGATGAGGAGGGAATTGTCTTAAATATATTCAGTAAAAGTCTTTTTCAGGGTTCCGTACCTAAATGGTAAAATCGTGTCCTTATTACCGAGAATTTACTGTCGGTCTGTCTGCCTGTCAGGAGGCTGTATCTCAGGAACCGTGTTAGTTAGAGAACTGAAATTTTCACAGATAATGTAGGTATTTCTCTTGTCACTATCGACAAAAATTAAATTAGAAAATAAAAATTAAGCGGGCTCCCCAATGTAATTATTTATCGTTTTGGTACGGAAACTTGCGAATGCTACTTACACTTGCCCGGTTTTTTTTGCGGGAAAGGTCTTTTCAATCTTTACCGAGTTATGGTTTGGGTTATATTCGGATCTGTTCGTCTGTTAACAATTGGAAAAATCAACGTTCCGGGTCACAGTTTAATCTATAAATAAGTACTAAAGATCCTGTGTGGGCGTCGAAATTTTTCTCCATAAAAACGTTAACCCTGTGTCACTTTCATTCGTTCGCACAATTTTCTTAAAAAGGGAGTCAAAGTTTCCGCTTCACCTATTAATAGATTAAATTTTAATCTAGATGTCACCTATAGGTATAGGTGTTAACGCAAAAATAACTAACATACTGAAAATTACCCAATTTCTTCTGCCTCGTTGAGAGTGGAAGCATATCCAGGGGTTTTATCGCTTTGAGTCCGACATGTAGGTACAGTGCACCGTGGTCTGAAGCAATCGGGAAGTTAAATACGCAAAAATGACAGTCTATGCTACTTCTACGGTTGAAGTTGCACCTGAGATATCCTTCCGAGGAGTTGCGAGGGTTACGCGGTGAGGTAGGAACCATGTGGTCTCAGTAGAAGAGGACATCTACACGTAAAACTCGGCTAGTCTCGAGTTTTAGTTACATTAAGTAGCTAAGCTTAGGTTGACCTACATGATGCTATACCCCCATTATATTTATTGAATTATTAAGAAAACAAAAAACCCGACTGCAAAGTCAAAATACAACTGAAAAGGTAAAAATGTTTTGTCACCAAAAATCCACCATTTTCATTTTCTAAAAATGTTATTATACCACTGACTGAGGGTGTCACTCACACAATCAATACGAATCAAATGACACTTCGCATGTCAAAATCCGTCGAGCCGTTCAGGCTGTAGGGCGTGACAAAGAAATGGACATAGTCTCGAAAATTCACACAACACCCTTCTTTCTTCGGAAGTCGGGTAAAAAAGAAGATGCTTACAATTAATGCGTTTGCTAATGATTCGACCACTTTGTCAAGTCATGAAGATTTTGAAAATTTATCAGATCTTCGCCGTGACCCTTTTCAGATTACCTCACTATACTCAAAATTATCCAATAACCACCATCTCAAACTATCAATTCAAACATAGTAAGCAATAATTAATAATTTCCCAAGCAACCTACTTATACAAACACGATAGATCCAATATTTGTCGTAGTACTGACCGCCTACCTGAGAGTACCTACAGGACCTACTTGGGAGGGTGACCCTTATCAAAGCAAACTAAATTAACTGCTTGAAACATCTTGGCCAAGTTATTGTTCGGACAGTGTTCTTGACCGTTCGGCTGGTTCAAATTTGAAAAAAAAACGTTCGGAAGTATGCAAATAATGTCTGTGTATTAATCATTAATTCGGGTGTGTTTGAGAAGTTTGAAATTCGATTTTCGGCAACAATTTTTTTATGTTCATAAATTTACTTTAATTTTATCTAACTTCAATAAAACTGTAAAGTTTGCTAGTGTGCGCTCAAAATTCAAAAATTAACTTGAAATATCGGCAATATTAATGCAGCAGAACTAGAGCTCTGATTCGACACGACATACAAACCGGAAAGAAATAATATTTTTCTCTAGTTTTGAATTCCCGGATCCAATTTATGTACACTAAGGGTACTAGTAAACTTCACCATGAACGAGGCTGCGAGCATTAGTTAGTGTATATTATATGAACAAAATCTACTTCAAAGTAGTCTCAGTGGGCCATGACCCGTTTTCAAAAAAATGGGATATCAGTCATCAATATCAGGCATAATAACGAGTGCGAATGAGTTCACGTGTATAATAAGTCAAGTTTGAAGTCCTCAAGTAAAGATACTCACGTTTTAAGACTTCTCCTAAAAGATAATAAATACAATGACCCGTATAAGAAGCTATCAGTAACCCAAGTCAATGTTTAACCAAACCAACCATACCTACCTAATTATTTTCAAGAACAACTCGAGACGTAAAAAAACCAACAGCCAAATCTACCCTCACTCGTTGACTCGTAAAAACGCGATGTCATTGTACATCCACAAATGAGTGGCGGCAATTTCCTTAGGAAAAGTCTAGTCATCCCTTCACCACATATGTCGCGGGAAATTAGAACTTAAGTTAGTGGATATAGGAATGAAAGTAAGGAATGTTTGCGGTTGGAAAATACGGGAGTTTCTTTTGTTGAACTTGTTGACTGACTTTTCTTTAGTACTAAAGCAACGGTAATTTGAAATAAATCTGATTATGACAAGTTTTCTTTTGGCTCTATGTGAATTGAATTCTATGGAACGATTTAGTCCCACCTACATGGACAAAGAGACAACTATGCATCTTTCTGAGTTTTTCTTTCGTTTTTCCTACATATACTTCAAATAAATAAAAAATAATAAGAATAAAAGTATAACATCTATCGCGTGTGAACACACCCTTGATTTTTCTTATTTGCCATTTAAAAGTGCTTCTTATTTAAAAAAAAAGAACATCCCCGTTCATATAAATATTTTAAAACGATAAAATGTAATACTATAAAAAACTCAGTGAGGAGATCGAGTCGTAAATACTTGCAGAGTGTCACAATACTTGATATTTATTGTATCTAAAGCCTTTGCTGCAAAGCCACAGGCACACCTTGCTAATTTTTTTCAGCATTACGGCCAGTTGGCAGACTATTCGCATCCAAAGCACCCATATCTCCAAGTCATAACTAACCTTCACCTTTTCATTGTGAAGCGGCTCTACCAAATAAAAATCCGTATATTTTCACAGAAAAGGGTAGGGTGTGCTGTAGCATAAATGATCACCGGGCAACACTGACGAAGACAAATGACACCCGATGTCGAAGTTACACTGAGATAAGGTAGGCTCCTTAAATTAGCCAAGTTGTACGTCTTGTGTATTTTTCACTGTCTTAAAGGGTTTCGCTAGTTTAGGAGAGTTAAGTGTGATGAATATGAGTTATAAATGGTCCTGTGTGAGTTGGCTACTAAAGTAATTTTGTTGTGAATAAATAATTATTCGAAATTGGTGAGAGGGTTTGAGGCTTTGGTATACAAGTATCTATTTAACTTTATGCAGCTCTTTTTAGTTGGACAGGGACCCATATCGTCTATTGTTCTTCAGTTTCAAACATACGTAGAATCATGTTTACCCTAAGCGAGGCCGCAGTGGTGGCCATGGGTCTGTTGGGAGACCTGGGACATCCTTCCGAGGGCTTACCAGGGAGTATAACCATAGACTGTTGGGTGTAACGTGAGGTTTTTTAGTCGGGAGGAGTCCAGCTACATCCATGAGGATTATTCCTCACGTTAAAAAAAATCATGTTTAGGAAATCTACTGTCTATAATTCTACATAGGTATAGCAATTATAATTTTATTTATTTGTAAAATATCATGACTGCAGAAGTGCACATTTGCAAAAACCGTTCCAAAGAAAGTTGTCTGAATAAAATATTTACCGTCAGTTGTGTTGTGTTGTATCCTACCTACTCTTACTTTATGAAAGGATCTCAAGCAGAACCACCTAAAAGATATGCACTTGTTCAGTTTGCTACTGACAGTTCACGTCACGATAAAAAGAAGAAAAACTCAATACAATCACTATCCCAATATGGCGAAAATTAGATGAGGCTCAAGCTCAAGAGGACTTACTATTAACCTTGGAATTGCAGGCTGAAAAAAAATTGTGCGGTCGAAATGAGTAACCTTCTCCTTTCTTGTAGTCGATTATAAAAAAAATAAAGTTTCCAAATTTAAACATTATGGACCGACTGGCTTCCTGTGCCCGTTCTAAAATTCAAAACAATCTTGGCACCAAGAGCGGGAGAGCTAACTTTCTTCCACAGTGTTTGGCTTCACAATATACACAAATCACCTCAGTGACCACGTAAGACGGTGTGCAAACGAACCACCCGTCCGTAATTGTCCGAAAATTAGCTTCGACCGCATATAAATACGTTAAGATAATCTAGTTAGATGTGTGGTACAAACGATGAGAATACGGCGGAAGATATAATTTAATAATAATTTATTCATACACATGACAAAACAAATATAATAATACAGTCTCATTCCAACACATAGGTTTGAACCGTTGTCACCTGTACTAGTGAAAAATCACTGTATTACAGGTGACATTGCATTTTACATTCGGTAACAAGTAAGCATAAGTGATAAATTACAATTTACAAATTTATAATATTTACAAATTTTTAGAGCGTATATACCCAGATTATAGAATTAAATGCACAATTGACGCTTACCGAATAAGAAAGTGAGGTCAAAAAGCAAATACTAAATCCAAAAGTGTAACGAGGCAGTACTGAACACTGTTCACACGTAACTAGTGATTTCTTACTTATCCTGAATAATATTCACTTCTAGATAGTCTATACAGTACCCACTTTTATTTAATCTGTGTTTAGTCAATGAAAGGTTAGCTAGCAAATACACACACTCTGTAAGATGGTAATTAGTACTGTAGATGTTAAGGAAAATCAAGACCGAGGGATGATTGCAACGTAAACAAAAAAATTACAATTCTAGGTTTACTAAAAATGGTTTAACAAAAATATGCAGACATTCGCTTATAACTTGTACTATACTTTTCGCACGTAGAGGGCGGCAACTCAAATAGCAAGGACTATTGTGTGGAGGCACGATGTAACAAGGATAAGTCATGGGGCGTCTTCCAAATTTGAAATGGGTAAGTCGACTGTCCAGTTAGTCGCTTCGGAAAGCGTAGACAAGAGATAAATAAAATACTTACTATTTAGTTCTATAGAAATTTAATACCTTTTGTAAACTTTCTTTTACCATACCTACCTGCTTCTTAGGGTGACGAAACGGACAGGGACTACAATTAAACTTTTTCTAATCTTCATTCCTCCGAATCACGAGTGTTCTGAAGAGCTCTTTAGTCTAATTCCTCCCTCTCCTCTTCGTTTCCGAGCTCACACAGAGTAGAAAGAATCTTCGACAGAACTGAGCGATTCAAAAGATCCTTCATCTGTCGAACCATAAAAACAAAGAACGACCTACCAGAGCACGCTTTTCCCTACGGAGTGTGAAGAGGCATACCATAGGGTCGTTGACTTGAAGATCACTGTCAATCGTCTTGTAGACTGTGAGAACGGTGCCCAATCGCTAGACGTCGATTTCGTCATGTCTTTCCAGCAGGCGAGCGGCATCATTTTAGCGAGCTAAATATGTAGAAAAAAATCCTAGCATAAGACCTTTAACTAGACATAATGAGTACACTGTGGAACTCGGGTGGGAGAGTTCTCTCCCGCTCCATCCCCGCCGTCTCTTTCACGAGCATGACTTGCTCTCAGAAAGAGGCAGCGGAGTCCCACGTACTCCCTCTGGAGATCATGGCTCGCACCATGGTCTCCAGCGAGAGAATAATGAGCAGGTACCAATGTTACTACAAGCCGGGACCAGCAGCGGTAAAGCACGCCTTCTGAAGCACAAAGCAACACCACCGTTGTGTTAGTAAAAATTCCGTTGGTAAATGGTCACCCATTTTAGGATCTGTTGGGAATCCTTGGGTCATCCTTCCGAGGGTTTACCCGGGGCTCCCAACCATTGGCATTAGGTAGGGAACGTGTAGTCGGTAAGAGTCCGGCATAGCATCCATGTAGGATTTTCCTTACCTTAAAAAAATAACCCCTTGATGATTGACCGTACTGTAAGATGATGAATGAAGTGATCATTAGTATAAGCGCTTTTTTACCTTTCGCTTAACTTTTTGAAATAAAAGGACTTCAATAAACTAGCTTTCATGAAATGTACTCTCTATTGGAAAATGTAATTCACAGAATGTAAATACAAAATTATCTTACAATGGCTGGTTTTTAGGGCTCCATATTCGAAGGGTAAAAAATAAAAATGAACCCTGTTGCCTATTACTATTATAATTATAACTAACTGACCCGTGCAACTTCGTTATAGTCAACGAAGGTAATCTTCAGCTTGCCTGCAAAACACACCTTCAAACATTGGCCAAGCGCGAGAGGATATGGAATTTCAATTTTCTGGCCATAACAGTTCTCGAGATACTCGTACAGTCTGGTGACGGACAGACGGACTGCAAAACTTCAACTGGTTATTACCCTTTGGATACGGAATTCTAAAAACGTGGAAATCAGTAAGAAAATTTCGAAGGCAAAAAAAAATCTAGCATAATTATGTCACGCGGTTTCATCCACGTAGGCCTTGTTCCCGTGAGAAAACGGGAATAAAATATAGTCTATGTACTCAGCGAGGAACTCACGCCCCTCCCGCCCCCCCCCCCCTCCTTAGAAGAGGGATCACACCCAAAATCCCTTAAAGACGCGGGATAGCACCTGAACCGCCCCCTGGGCGAGGCCGCAGTGGCGGCCGTGGGTCTGTTGGGAGTCCTGGGACATCCTTCCGAAGGCTTACCCGGGGCTCCCAACCATAGGCTGTTGGGCGTTACGTGAGGTTTTTAGTCGGTAGGAGTCCGGCATAACATCCATGAGGATTTTCCCTCACGTTAAACAAAAAAATATATATAAATTTTTCCTTTTTACAATATCCATTAATGTAGAAGGAGCTATAGACAGATGACTAAATAATATTACATTTATGCGACTAATAGCAAGTCTAATCAATTCAAAGTTCTGTGGAATGGGTATATTCCTTAAACCTTAACGCCCGCATCTCAAGGTACCAAGGTTGAGGAGTATCCCTCGCACCTAACTCATAAGGGCGCATCGGTTCATTATTTTACCTGGAAATCAAAATTAAAAGGTTTGTTCAAATGTTTCAGCAAAACTTAAACATGATTACAATAGTAATCTAATCGTACAATAGTAATAATATTACATTATTTTTATGTATTGACAGACGAATTTACACATATTTTTTATACATGTGACGAATTTACTTTCCATGTAAGGATTTTTCGAAATATGACGAATTTACTTTGTGACGAATGTACAATAACCCGTTTAGAATAATGACATTACCAAAGAAAAATGAAGGAATGACGGTAAGTAATTACAGTAATTTTTCTTCATATTTTATTATACGTGAATGGGTTATGAACATTTTCCTAACCCCTTCACGTATGTATATTTGGACACTGCAAAATAAATATGTGGCGCGATTTTGGACTACGAGATACAAAGAGGATGCAATACTAATGAAGGTATGGATAAACAGTATCTTGATGGCTGTGGAGCGTATTTTTATGATTTTCTTTTAAATATTATTTTTTTACATCGTCAACTATTTGCTGTACAGTATTATCAAGGAATACTTTCTATAATATGGCAATATCAAACTTTACTTTATTGATAACTACCAATTAAAATAAAAAAATCTGACACGAAAACACTAGGTACATTTCTACACAAAGTAAAATATTGGTTCCTACCCAAGATTCAAACCCGAGACCTCAGCAACAGCAGTCGCCACCAAACACAACTACAAACACGAAAACGTAAGCAAAAGGTAACCTAATATCCAACTAATTCAACTTAAACTTTATGCGAATAAATCACTAAACAATACACTTACTCCCCTATTATCCAACCCTTTACTGGCCACCCGAGGCCAAGGGGTGTTAGTTAAGGGGGGAGGGGGGTGGTCAAGGAGAGCTCATCCCGAGTTCCAATACATTTCATATTCCGTTGACAGAGGCACAATAATAACGTAGCGCCCGTGTAAAAGCAAGACATAGTTGGTGTACTGAATAATGTTTTACTGGAAGTGATTATGAACGCGTTCGATCGTAAGATTTTATTCTATCAAAATTATTTTTTAATTGCAAATGTGGGCTCTACAGGGGCCCGTTCCGTGCAAGTGGGCCGAATGATTTGGGATTCTATCAAAATTATTTTTTCTTTTCATGTTGTTGCAAATGTGGGCCGTTTCACTGAAGTGGGCCAAACAGGGACCCGTTTCACTGAAGTGGGCAAAATGATTTTCTTTCACGGTAGTAGTATAAGTAAACGAGCCAATTGCGAGTGGAACTCGCGCACGGAGGGCTCATGAGCAAACAATCATAATATGTTTTGTATGAGAGCCAGAGAAACTGAAAGGATTTTTTTCGATTTTAAACAGACTTCAAAAAAGGAGGAGGTTTGCTAATTTGACCGTATATATTACATTTTTTATATCGTTTCACCGATTACCTCGTCGTTTATGAACAGATTTGATGATTTTTTTTGTTGTTGAAAAGAGGATATTTTCAAGGTGTTTCCATACTAAGGACATCATTCTAGACTTGTGAGTATGAATTGCGTTTCTTTACTTGTGTAATTTATGATTAAACTATAATTAGGCTATATTTTGACAGCAATCTATCGAAATAGAGTGTAGTTTGTCTCTATTTAATCCTTTGGGACTATGAGTTGTTACAATCAGAAATAGTTTCAGTTCGCGATAAAATAGACACTCAGCTCAAAAACTGTATGCGCCTCTCTTGTTATAAAAATCCATAACTTTTCAGTG
The DNA here is from genome assembly GCA_933228765.1 of Miltochrista miniata. Taxonomy (NCBI): domain Eukaryota; kingdom Metazoa; phylum Arthropoda; class Insecta; order Lepidoptera; family Erebidae; genus Miltochrista; species Miltochrista miniata. Next base: position 22,644,824 of record OW121767.1, on the reverse strand, counting down.
ACATGAGTAGTATTAAAAAAGCGATGACTCTTGTAATATTTGGTTGAAATATTGTAAAAGATTTAAAGTATGTACCATATCTAGTGAATCTACATCTTTGGATGGTCAATAGTTGGACATAGTTGAATTTGAAGACGCTCGGAATTTACGACTGGCCCCTCCTATGGGTGTCCTGTAGGAGGATATTCTAAATTCAATAGATGATTGCCTGGCTACGAATGTCTTACATAACTGACAGGTACTTTTGAGAATTCTAATACAATGTGTTATAGACAGCTGAGACATCTATAGACTAGAAGGGTATTAGAAGGTTTTTAGAGCATTGACAATACGATTTGAGAACAGGACACTGAGAACGGGCCATTTAAAGAACGGGTCATTTCGAGAACTGAACGTTGCCAGACTATTCGTTCAATTTACGTAATTGTGCTTCTTGAGGTGAAGATGGAGGGTAAGGAAGATAGGACGTAAGCTTCCTTGCTTGCTTGACTTGTTCCTGGGCAAACATTTTTATAGCACCACAGCATTAACAATAGAAACGCTCATAACTATCTTGCTAAATGACAATAAAGGTATGAGTTGCACCACTGGTCCCCATACATTCTGTATATATTTGTATTAGAATACAATCCGAACTCGGCAGCAGCGTCGGGACTGCACTCAGTACTGTCGCCTTGCCGCCGCGACAGCAATGCTGCTTGCAGTTGAGTTCGGACGGTTACCTAGGTTAGTCCTAAGTTGACTGTTATTTATTTAGTCCTGAAACGGGTGACAGGTTGTAGCATCCATGGCCCCCTGCATCCAGTAGTATGCCAATGTTCAGCTTGAAAATTTTCAAAAGCAGGCAGCTTATACCTGTCCTGTCTATTTCAACACCTCAATACGCTTACCGACTATCACGCGAGAGTAAATAGATTATCTTTCCGGGAAAAAGGCTTTACTTTGTCATGAGATTTATGCTTGAGAGGATAATTATTTAGTCTAGCGTATCATTCTTAAGTACGCTTCTACTTTTGCTTAAAGTTCTGTTTGTTACTCTTTCCTACTCTAACGACTAAGTGACTGAATGGATTTGCCTGTAATCTGGAATAAATTCTGGAATAACACAGACTACTTTTCATCCCGAAGTGATCACCATCTAATAAGCTATGTAAAGTTTTATTAAAATCTATTCAGTAGTTTTGCGCGAAAGAATAACAAACATCTACACAAATTTTCAAATCTATATTAATAAAACTACAGATTAATATAGTTTCTAATATAAGTGTGTTCTGATCTGCAGCTCCGACATCAATACGAAATCAAATCTTAGTCCTATTGTCCGTAGTTTGGGGTCCATCTTCCAGTTCGTCTTGTGTCCGGCTTAGACACCCGACAGTCTTGCCCCTATGATTAAGTTGGGACAGTGTGTGATGAATTTTGATTTCAATTTACATTTGATTACTATACCTTTCCTTATGCTTGGACTGTAGAGATAGTGTGGATAAATATTTGTCAATATAATTAATTGATACGAGTAAAAGTATAATGGATACACAACACAGAGTCATTAATACGCTTTTTATTAGGTCGTCGTGTATGTAACTAACAATGTAATGGAATCTAAGGAAACTAATTTAACCATCTTCCAAGGATCGTAGCGTCATGAAAATTGGCAGATGTATGTAGTTTTGATGACAATACAATAATCTGGTACTGTCAAACTGATATGATGATGGAGCCGGAAGATAGGCACTGAAAACAGGTGGAATCTAAGGTAGCTAATTTAACCAGCTTCCAAGGATCGTAGGGTCATGAAAATTGGCAGCTGTATGTAGTTCTGATGACAATACAATAATATGGTACTGTCAAACTGATGTGATGATGGAGCCGAAAGATAGGCACTGAAACTTCGATGGAAAAAGTGGAATCTAAGGTAGCTAATTTAACCAGCTTCCAAGGATCGTAGCGTCATGAAAATTGGCGGCTGTATGTAGTTCTGATGACAATACAATAATATGGTACTGTCGAACTGATATGATGATGAAGCCGGAAGATAGACACTGAAAACAAGTGGAATACAAGGTAGCTAATTTAACCATCTTCCAAGGATCGTAGCGTCATGAAAATTGGCAGATGTTTGTAGTTCTGATAACAATACAATAATATGGTGCTGTCAAACTGATCTGATGATAGAGTCGTAAGATGTGAACTGTAACTTCATGATTGAACATCGTATCATAGCTGTGTTTGAATTTGTTAGAAAAGTCGTGTAATGAACTTTGACCACGATTAGGGTTTAAGGTTATAACAAACCTGTTATATATTGAAGTAAATATTGACATAGGTACCTGCATAAAATGTAATTAGTAATAATGAAATATTTTTACATTAGTCGAACTCAGACAAAACACCCATGTAATACAGAAATCTCTACTAATATTATAAATGCGAAAGTAATTCTGTCTGTCTGTCTGGTACGTTTTCACGCCTAAACCACTGAACCGATTTTGATGAAATTTGTTATAAAGATAGTTTGAGTTTAAGGGAAGGACATAGGCTACTTTTAAACTGACTGCGCGAAAGGAGGGTAATGCTTTTATGCGATAACGACTTCTACGCGGATGAAGCCGCAGGGAACAGCTAGTAAAGGTATAAATGTTGTGACTAAAAAGTATAAAATAAATAAATGGTTTAAAAAACCCTAGAAAAATACGCTTTTATAATGCACGAAAAAACCAAAAATAAATTATGGATCGTTCATGTTGCCTCTATTTCTAGGCTAAAGTATAAACTATGTGCTTTTAGTTATAATATTTGATTGTAAAAGCGAGGGGCGCTAGAACAAGAAAGACTTTTTAGTAAGCAAATTCCTGGCGAAAGCTGCATGAGGTCGCACAAGATCACAACGTTTATGCTGCCAAAGGGAACGCCTCTTCTTTCAGGCAATTAAGTAGAAACATGAAGGGAATACGTTAACAGTGGCAAAATGTAGAGTTCTTGTTCGAGAACGAGATATCTTTGGTTATCGTTAAAAACCTGCTTGGGGATAGGTATATGCGTTTGTATTCTTATTACATAATTACTACATATTGTACTCAATATCTCGGAATGCCGAAACTTTAAGGACCTACCTATGAATTATCTAATAGAGATCCGTAACGGTAAGAGGTTTGCTCCTATTACGTGGGCGTCACGAAAAACTGTCAAAAGTGGGTGTTGAAAATGCGTAGGCGTGATTAACTACTTTACTTTTCAAGTAAGTATGTTATGCATTTCAATTAAAGCCTATCATCGTTAATACATTTCCGAAATTTAAAATGATATTAATAATAGTAAAAGTCACAATAGATATATAAAAGCGTGACAGTGTAAATTAATAGTTTAAAAACACGAGAAAAACACGCTTTTATAAATGTGACCTTATCCTTAATCTGACAAGACATCATGGAGCTTCCGCCAGGAGAGTCTTTCCTGTTCCAGCGCCCCATGCTTTTGCAATAAAATATTATAACTAAAAGCACGTAGTTTATACTTCAGCCTAGAAATAGAGGCAACATGAACGATCCATAATTAATTTTTGGTTTTTTCGTGCATTATAAAAGCGTATTTTTCTAGGGTTTTTTAAACCATTTATTTATTTATCGAGTATAAATGACTCTGTGTAATGGCGATAGTGAAGAATTGAAACGTGTTTTAGTACGGTTCTGTGGCTCAGTTGGCAGAGCATTGCCTTAGTATAGACATATGTCACGGGTTCAAGTCTCGTCTGAACCAAGTTCTCTTCTTTTTTTTTTCACTTTATGAATATAATATTATGTACAAGTTGTAAAGGTGTAACATCTGTCCTGATCTCGACCATACGACTTATTACTATAAATTGGTGATTAATGTCTAAAAGACATCATTTTATGCTTTGTGGTTTCCAAATGTGAAACAGATGACGTATCACCAGTAATTTATCTATGATCAAAAACCGTCGCGCTGGTTGCTAGAATTATGATTCGGGTTACAAGATAGTGCCCAGTGACGGATATAGGCTTTCTATTACATGAGACCAACAAAGCTACTGTCAAAGTGCGGTTGTTGTATAATTCACCTCTGCCAACCCTGTCGCGGATTGTACATAACTATAGCTATCTGTTTGTAAATCTTGTGTTTACTTTCATTTGTAAGAATTGATTTTGATGAAAACAGAATTTTGCAACTTTCTATTGCACTGAAAATAGACAAACTCGTGACCTTCGCCCAAGGTTCACGTTTTGCCAAGCTGAGATGCAGAACCGCAACAGAAACTTTTAAGGATTAACATAACCTTAATCTAGTTTTAGGAATAGGCCCTACACCACTTTCATGCGTTAAAGGACTTTATATACACTTCCTCTCTCTCTAGATAGATTCAGATAAAGGCTTTACTAATAATACCTGAGTCGAAAGACTTTAAGCTATGACAAAAATTTGTAGAGGCCTTCAACAGAGAGTGTTCAGCAGTGAACTTCGGTAAATTGATTTGATTTTGTCAGGAATTTAGAGGTAATTCGAACGTGCTGTGAATCTTGCCGAGTTTTGGGCTGGGCTTATCTATTTTATTTTTTTATTGTCGCCATTGACACAAAGAAGAAGAAGAAGAGGTAATTTTTTTCATAACATTTGTTGCTCTAAAACTCAAAACTTTTGAAACAGCATGATTATCTAGAAAGGTAAATATACAATTTTGTCCAACAAATTTAATTTATATTCATACCTAACTAAATTTCCCCACAGTTTTGGAGATAACAACTATTCGAACACCATTCAACGGCCTGTCCACCATACACCACCGAAATCGTTATCGGCCAAAACTACTCGCCAACATTTGAATACCGCTGTCTTTAACTCCGAACACACAGATAGATTTATTAATAACCACGGGGGTTGGGGTGGCCACCCAACTATGCCTTAGGGGCCTGGGGGGTTCAAACTTGGCCAACGTAAGCCGTGCGCTGGACAGGAGTGGTCATAACTAAGATATTTTGACCGTCAAGCAATTTCTTGGCAATGTCGGCACACTACAGGGTGTTTAAGTTGTTTTAGCAAGAAATTAATACAATAATAAACTAACTTGGTTAAACTTTAAGTTTTGTTATTGAAGCTGGTTTATGTAAATTGATTAATCAGGTGTTTTATATTTAAAATAATATTTCCTCCACTCACCAGTAGGAATGTTAAAAATTTTGGCTAGTGTGGTCTTTACCAAAACATTTTAATTTGATCAAACTTCAATGAATTTAAAAATATTAATATGGACTTGATCATCAATTCAAAATTATATAACCATATACACAGTTCGTAGACATAGTTTGTCTGACATGAAATTAAAAACAGATAGATTCACAACTATGGACCTGCTCCATAACCTACTCTCAACCTTACTATTTGAGGTTTGAACCTAACAAAATATCGCTGTCATGTTTTACCATCTTTCAATAAAAGTCAAAAGGCTTTTCACCGGACCGTCTACATTTTTTTTCTTTAAAATCTATTAAGAGAATTGCTGCCCAGTCAAGCATTTATTTTTGAATTCACACCCGCCTATTACTTTACTAACGAGTATAAAACAAAATTTAGAATGAATTTAACCAAATTTCTGAGAAATTCAGTACCAAAATGTTATGCTACGATTTTCTGAGAACATCCTGTACACCATTACGGGCCACCAAAGACCGTTGAATACGATTGTAGCTACAAACGTCTGTGTATGGTATGATATTAAATTCCAACTGACCGGGCTCTTGCTAATTTATATAATATGCTAATTCCTGAGTAGTAGCATCTGTAATTCTACGTATCACTCAGCAACACGGAATTGCTAATGAATTTAGTACTTGATTGTGTGTGTACATATTCACGTACACATTAATAGATTTTCAAGCAATACTCAATTTAGTAGAAATGGCCCGCAACAGAATATTTATGGTGTTCCCACAAACCGTGTTTTATCTAGAGCTTAGATTATAGACTCTTTTAGAGAATTACATTTTTCTCTGGCTTAAAAAGTTATTTGTCTATAATGTCACTCTCCTGTTTATCCATTTCTTTTGAAAACACGTCAATTCAGGGCTTTCTTCTGACGCGAATGAAGGAACAAATTTAGAGATACACTGTAATCATAATACGATATTATGTGATTATTTTTATGTAACCTGAATCTCTATTTATGGTCGCATACACATAAATTCGGTACTTTTTCATACTTTACACACAACTTCAATTTGCAGTTACATCTGTTGCCTTCAGAGGAAATCTTTACTTTGTTTTAGATCCAAAGAAAAAGTAGAGAAGTAGATAGATACTGGAGTTTGCCATAAATAATAAATATTCTGATTTTGCGCTGAAGGAAAATTATAAGTTCCATTCACTCATAGAATTTTATATCCTATAGGTCACAGTTCAAGATAATAACCTATAGGTACCGTAAAGAATCTATCAGACGATGTTAAACAAGGTACCACAGTACCAAACACACTCTTAGTGCCAACAAAACTCCCAACGGATATCGAAAGCAAAAGTAACTTTCTCCCTAAGGCATAACACACAACTTAGGTACACTTTAAACTTGAACAGAGCGTTTAGGACACTTGACTGATCGACGTGAACTTAACCTTAAATTAAGTAATTTGTACACTTAACTACAGTTTGGAGATTCTTACTTACGCCGTTTAAGTTGACCGCAGAGTTAGGAAAGTATAGATGCTTCAATAATAGTTTGATTGAATTTGTTATTATAGAAAATGTGCTGATGGCATGAAAGTAAATAATTTGTAAAATTATCGTTTTAAGATGCATTTGATGGATCTCAATTTTTCTTTAAAACTTCGATCGTATGAAAATCTTCAATGGTTTCTACTATTGTTAAACCCCAGATAAAGGATTCAAAAACCGGCTAAGTACGAGTCGAACTCGCTGTCAGAGGTTTTCGTACCTAAAAACTGAAAAACACTTTTGTTGTATAGGAACCCTCCTTAATCCGCATTTTTTCTGATTTTAGTATTTGTATCATAGCGGCAACAGAAATACATATATAAATTTCAGCCTTCTGGCTATCTCTGTTCCTGAGATACAGCCTCGTCTCGACCGTCCCATTTTCTTTCCAGTCCAATATGAATAAGAGGAGCCAATCTTCTGACATGTGGAAAATCGGAAGGTATGCGCAAGAAAATACCACAATCTTTAGACTCTACTCTGCTTTAGCAGTTGCTTGCTCTAGTCTAACCCTTTCCTAAGTCTACATACCAAGTCAATTTGTACAAGACTGATATCCAGATCGTATTCTAGTGGGCCTCTAATGACTTTCGCTCCCGAGTCCCGGTTCAGGTGCCAATCGCTTGTTAGCGATCATCTAGCATTAAGTACATGTTAGTTGTATCTGCGAGTTTTGATTAGCGTGAAAATAGATGAATAGATGAAATTTTTATGTCACACTAGCGGACGTAACGCGGTTTTTACCCGCGTAGTTCCCGTTCCCGTGGGAATTGGGGAATAAAATAATAGCTTATATTACCCGGGGATAACGTACCTTCCAAACAGTGAAAAAAAAAATCGAATCGGTGTTTTTCTCTTAATAATATTAGTACAGATACAGGTCTTTTAACTTTTTCTTTAGATATGAAGACCCTTATTCATAGGTCAGCTTCAGTTATTAAAATATGTTTGCAATGTTTGAATTGTCTAATGCTCTTGAATACTTCTTTAGATGATGATCCTGGTAAGATTAGTGAGTTAACAAACATCTTCAAGAAAATAAAATTTCACGGACATCTCACACAACGCTATCTGATCCCAAAGTAAGCTAGGAATAACCTGCTTGTGTTATGGGTATCAGACCACGGATATTAATACTTATATACTTTTAAATACATACATAATATACATAGAAACACCCAGACTCTTGAGACAAACATTTATGGGTCACACAAATATTTGTCTCCGGCGGGAATCGAACTCACGACCTCCAGCGCTGCAGGCGGTATCACTACCGACTGCGCCACAGAGGCAGTCAAAATAAAAGTATTTTATTGTTCTCGGTTCTTGATTCTTATAATTATTGAACGTTTCCAAAATCCCGATTCGTGAGTGTACTATAGATAAAGCTCAGAACTTTATTGTACCAGCTTTTGTAAGTGGTTCAATGTCAGATGAGCGCAGAGCATGAATTTCACAATATTTGCGTTGCTGCTCTAATAGGTGTTTGCTCCAATGTAGTTTAGCATTAAAGCTATTACGATTATCTCTCGTAGTTGTTATGTTGGCTGCTATTATAGCTGATACAGGGTTGGCATAGGTGCCAACCCTGTATCAGCTATAATAGTAGTCTAGTGCAATTTCCAAAGATTATATTTTTGTATTCTACATCTTGGGGGGGGATGTAGTGTGCCTTCACGAAGAGCGATACCTGTGCTCGGGCCCTCCCCGTAAGTAGCGGCGAAAGCGAAAACGCGAAACAAAACACTACCGATGAGTGCCGACAGGGCTAGGGCGTCCCCCCAAGGCGACGCGTACCGGTGTGCCCCCGTCGGTACGACTGCATGCGCACGCGGCGAAGGGGGCCGCCACCCTTCACGCAGCGCCAACTCTGGCGGGATGCGAGGAGCCGAGTGCCGGATAGGCACGTGGAATGTGCGTGGTGGTATGGAAGGTAAGATGAATGAATTGATGGATGTAATGAAAGAGCGATGCCTGGATGTATTGTGTGTCACAGAGACTAAGCGGAAGGGGAGCGGCATCGACGATCTTCCTGGCGGAATAATTGCTTTGTGGTCCGGAGTGGACCAAGAGGATCATGCCAGTAAGGGAGTGGGTGTCTTGCTCTCCTCCCGTTTGGCCTCTGGAGTGAAAGATTATGGATTGGTAGGCCCAAGACTCCTGTGGGTACGTATAAAACTGGGGATCACGAGAGTTTTTTTGGTCGCAGCCTATGCTCCCGTCAGCTCGGCTAATCCCCAAGTGCTCGCGGAGTTCTGGGAATCCGTTAGGGACGTCCTCGATTTGGCTGACGGGAATGAAAAGTTGATCTTGTGTGGTGATTTGAATGGATGGGTGGGGACCAAGCGAGATGGCTTCGATGCTGTCCTTGGTCCGTATGGAGATAAGAGATCGAATGATGCTGGTAAGTCAATCTTAGACGTATGCTTGGAACGAGACCTCCTTGTGGCGAACAGTTTATTCCGTCACAAAGATATCCACACGTATACATGGAGACGGAAGGAAGAAAAAAGTGTGATTGATTTGATTTTGATAGACAATCGTCTTCGACAGGCTATAAGGGATACAAGAGCCTACAGAGGCCCCACTCTTGAAACTGATCACTACCTGGTGGTAAGCCGGTTTGTTGGTCTTTTCAAGAAGTGGAGGCACTGGCGAGTGCGTGTCCCTTTCGGAGACTATGAAAGGATAAAGAGTGAAAAACTGGAAGATGAAAGCGTAAGGAGTATGTATGTTGGCTTAGTCAGTGAAAGGCTTGCAAACGCGAGCCTTTCCGACTTAGATGTGGATGAATGCTGGAATATTATGAAAGAAAGTATAGTGGATAGTGCAAAAGAAGCATGTGGGAGTGCAAAGAGACATGAACATTCGAAAGGTGATGCCTGGTGGGATGCAGAAGTTCAATCCTGCGTAGCAAGAAAGAAGAAAGCGTGGTTGGATTATGTCTCATCTTTGCAACTGAATGACAGTATGAAAGACACGAAGAAAGAAATTTACCGCCTCTGCAAGAATGAAGCCAAAGCTTTAGTGAAAGAGAAGCGTGAAAGGATAAATATGATTGCGGAAGAGAAGCTGACGAGGAACTTCGAGACGAATACCAAACTCTTTTGGAGGGAGGTCAAGAAGTCTCGGAGCTGTTCGTCAGTTTCCAGAATGGATAAGATAAAGAGTAAAGCTGGGGACATTCTTGCGGACCCCTTAGAGGTGTTAGAGCGGTGGAATGAGTACTTTGGAGAAATGTATGAATATCTCCCGGATGCGGGCACTGCGAGGGAGGCGATAACTGATCTTGCGGTGCAAGCATCAAGCGGAGATATTACTTTGGAAGAGATTGAATGGTCGATACGAAGCTTGAAAAATGGAAAGTCTGCGGGAATTGATAGGATATCTGCTGAAATGATCAAATTAGGTGGTCCTTGCGTCCGGGACGCCTTCTGGTCATTGAGCAATCTATGCTGGAAGACTGGAAGGGTCCCAATGGACTGGAGGCGTGCTATCGTCGTGCCCTTGTATAAAGGCAAGGGCTCACGTATGGAGTGCGCCAACTATAGGGCCATCAGTTTGATCAGTATAGCAGCTAAAGTGTATGGCAAAATTATTGAAAGGAGAATGAGGGTGGAATCTGACGGATTACTGTGGGAGGCGCAGGGTGGTTTCCGAAATGGAAGGGGATGTATGGACCAAGTTTTCTCGCTCCGCAACATTGTAGAGAAGCAGCTGGCTGTAGGCCGGAAGGTTTTCTGCGGTTTTGTGGACATGGAGAAAGCATTTGACAGAGTTGTACGGAAGGATCTCTGGGATATATTGCCAGGATACGGGATTGATGGTGCGCTGCTTCGTGCTGTGCAGTCTACATATGTGGGATGTACGGCATGTGTGCGGGTGGGCGGCAGCCTGTCTCCCTGGTTTGACGTCAACATTGGCGTCAGACAGGGTTGCGTGCTGTCGGCTCTGCTGTTTGTCCTGTACCTGGACGATTGTCTTAAGAGAGTAAGATCGATGAATGTTGGATTGCGAATGGGTGACTTACTTGTGAACTGTTTGCTGTATGCAGATGATGCCGTGCTCATAGCCGAATCGCCATCAGAACTACAGTCACTAGTCACAACGATGAAAGATGATTGTCTAATGAGAGGCTTACATTTGAACGCGACTAAAACGAAAGTGATGGTATTCGAAAGAGAAGAGGACAGAACGAATGCCAGGATAACTGTAAATGATGTAGTGCTGGAACAGGTGGATGAGTTTGTATATCTTGGATGTGCATTTAGCAGGGATGGACGGTACACCGCTGATGTAGAAAAGAGGGTAACTGCGGGAAATAGTGTGAATGGAGCGTTAGGCAAACTTTTAGGTACCAAGGCCTTAAGTCAAAAGGCCCAGCTCGCAGTACACAATGCGGTGCTGATACCTACGCTAACGTATGGAAGCGAGAGTTGGGTATGGCAGGAAACGCATGAAAGTAGAATAAACGCGGTCGAGATGCGCGCGCTACGCAAAATCTGCGGAGTAACGCTCGCAGATCGCGTTCGGAATGAAGATGTAAGAAAGAGAGTTGGTCTGAAAGAGAGTGTCGGTGTTAAAGTAAGGAAGGGCATGCTACGATGGTTCGGGCATGTGGAACGAATGGGAGATGAAAGAATGACAAAACAGATATACAACGCGAAAGTGGATGGACGTAGGAGTCGGGGAAGGCCACGACACACCTACCACGACCAAATTAATCATGTGTTAGTGGAGGGTGGTGTCAAGAGCCGTAGGAACCGACGTGCATGCATGAAAAGAAAAATGAAAGTTGAAGAGGCGAGTGAGGTGTGTATGGACCGTGCCGTGTGGCGCTCGGTTCTTTCTGCCTACCCCGCAAGGGATTTGGCGTGAAGATAGTATAGTATAGTATAGTATAGTATTCTACATCTTTTGTAATTAGATTGATTGAGTAGCCCACCACGGACCTGTGGTAGGCTGCTTTAGTTTGGAAAAAATAATGACTCCTACACTACTCGATGAATCTGAAATTAGGATTCTAATGTTCTCCATGTCACAAATCCCGGTATGCTATGAACATTTTTTGGTACACGTGGTGTAGGACGACCCCCCGCCTAATGGACCGACGATCTGAAAAAGGTCGCAGGAACTGACTGGATACGGAAGGCGCAGGACCGTGTATTGTGAAGAGATTTGGGAGAGACACGTCCTACGTAGGCTACGTCCCGCAGTCGACTGTCATAGGCTAATTTAATTGATTGATGAACATTTTTGACCTTCATTTTGGTAGGGTGATTGAACATGTAGTATGCTGCTCAAAAGCTAAGGTCAGTACAGCGATTTCTTTTTCTGCGCCATGACTTCTTCTATTATTCAGCAGGCGCACTAATTTCCTACAATAAAAGTGAAAAAGTTTTTGCTATGTTGTTAAAAAACCCGTAAGTATTATTTTTTATTGTTAAAGGGTCTAGTTTCGATGAATATATTTTATGCAGATTCACATCGTACAAACGAACCTGAGTTTATATTTAAACATTTCGTGAAATCACAACTAATTTCTTCCAACAATGTAGTATCTATATCAAACATTGTCATATAAACATCATCCTTTGTCCAATCATTACAGTCAATTTTCTCAAGCTTATATTTGTGCAAACGCCCGCATCACGAAGCTGGCTCGTCGTGCAAATGGACCACTATTTCTTGGGCATTGCTCTAAATCACGAGCGGGATGGGCATATCAAGATCGTTCGGTCCACGGTCCTGTGATGTGCGTTGGATTATTCTGGAATGTTATACTTACGTCACACCGATAATCCACAATTACACACTTGATAGAAAATACCTCGTAGGTACATATTCACGCACACCATACCAGTTTACCGAAATACATTTGAAAAACTTTAAAAAACTTTAATAGTTCTATGCTAAGTAAGTCAATGAGACGAGAAATTTTCTATAATAATTTTCAGAAGACCTATTTTGATTGGTTTTCTGTGTGGCTTCTTTACAGCTACTGTGAACAAATAGGTTCTAACTTCTAACTGTATCCGCAGTCGTATATCTGTAACAATTCGTCAAAATAAATATCATACCGAAAACAACCAACAATATAAACATATCGTCATTAAAATCTCTAGAATAAGGATCTAAGTAAGTCATTGCGGATTACTGCAATGTATTGCGTTTAGCCAAGAGTACTCTATCAGCCCCGACACACACTACCGGGACAATTATGTAAATTATCTGCATAGAACTAAAACGACCATTGCAGTTAACACCCATGTAGTTTATGTTTCAGGTCAAATTTAAAGACACAAGAAGAATTAATTAATTAATTAATTAAGCTAAGGTAGAATTTGAGTAGAAAAAAAAACAATGTTTCCCGTTCTCTCGTTGCAATATTTATGTTGGGAAATAGAGAAGTACCACGGCAATCTGCGGGATCCAAGCCAAGGTTGTATGAACAGACCTACCAATGAGGCTGTTCTAGGTTCTAGGTCTACACGGGCTGGTCACCGATGAAGCTGTGGTGCATACTGCCTTTTGGGGATACTGGGAGTCAGAGAGCTGTAGTTTTCTTTATAAGAAGCTTGCTAAATTGACGTCGCCAGCCTGATAGAAAACTGGGGCGCATTGGGGGCCACTCTCACAGTCTGTAAGACTTCTGACAGTGGTCCTCAAGTAGGTAATTCTGTGATGTGCCTCTTCACGCTCCGCATGAATAACCCAGGATTGTAAGAGGAAGGAAAGACGTGTGCGGTCAGGTCGTTCCAGGTTTTTATAATTTGACAGAGGAACGATCTTTTGAAACGCTCAATTCTGGCGAAGACTTTCTCCACTGTGTGTGAGTAGCACCTCTGCCCGGCACGCACTGTTCGTTAGTGTTATAGTTGCTAATTGCTATCAAATTGCCATTTCTTTTCATACTTATTGAATTTGGGACATCACGCGAAATACTTTTCAGTACATGCACCGACGTTTCAGACACCACAAGTCCAACCGCAATCACGGGTGTTGCAACGTGTCCAAAACGTCGGTGCATGTAAGTAAAAAATATTTCGCGTGAAGTCCCGAATTCAGAAAGAATGACTGTACAAAACCGCGATAGTTTAAAAATGGCGTTGTCATTTCTTTGCTTTGATTAGAACTGCCTTTTCCATGACTCTCTTCAAACTGCTATTGAAACCTTTAAATGCAAAAGATTAGTCGTTAAGATGAAGAAATTATGATTACTGGTGTGAGTTCTGTTTTACATTCCGTTTTTTTTTTTCATTTTTTATACCACCACGGTGGCAGACAAGCATACAGCGGTGGTCACCGTTGCCTATGTAAAAAACTTCTAAGACCCCCTTTGAAGAACCTCATACTGTAGGCGTTTGGGAAAACTGAGGTAGGGAGATCATTCCACAATCTAAGCGTACGCGGGAGAAAGCCCCTACCGGATCTAACTGTGCTCAAACGCACCAAAGCGCAAATTGTGAGAATGAACACCCTGTCTGCGGCGAGCGGTACGGTGATAATAAGTAGCCGTATCTTAAAAAGAAAACCCGTAGGTAACCCATATTATAGGATCACTTGGTTGTCCGTCCGTTCGTCTGTCTGTCAAGACCCGATATTTCCAAAACGTGTGAAGTTATCGAGTTGAATTAAAAACTACCTACATAGGTAACCAGGTTCCAAATGTTCTAGTAGCCTAATTAGGTTATTAAAATGATTTTTATTGAACTAATTTTTACTAACCAAATAAGACCTAAACCGGAATCAATTTGATCAGAAACAAACAAGACAGACATATAATCACCCTTCGACCTGTAACCTCTTAAACAACCATACCCAACATCACTACGGAATGTAAACAGCGAACTATCTCCTGAGGCGCCATCTATAATTTTCTAACAATGCTTCGAACATGTCCAAATTAAAATGACCTACACAAAACCATCAACTTTCCTCTAATTTCCTCTTAAAGTTCTGACATGTGGGGAGTGAGGTAGATCAAAATAAATTGGTTTCAAGATACACGCTCAATCGATCTAGGATTTATCCGTAGATATTGCATATTTATCAACCTTTGACATGAGTAACAACGTGGAAGTTACATCTTCATAGTGTACAAAAAGGGTAAAACAAACACGTTTAAAGGTGTTTGAACTTGTTCGGTGTATGGGAAAACGTAGGTCATTCATTTACCTTGAGTAAAGGCACAGTAATACAAGTACTAGACGAGCTATATCTACTGTTTTTGTACATTGTATTTAAAGAAGATATTGTCATATTTATATGAAGGTGACAACTTGTGGCTATCTGCTATCAAAATGTTTCAATTAGCCTATTATGTCTTTAACTTGGCAAAATTACTGCGAAGTTACTGGCAGCCTAGACCAACGACTTAGCGTACTTCGTAGATTGGAATACCATAAACGGGAACCCATCTCAGAACCCATACAGAATTAATAGTAATACTATAATGTTTTAGAGTGTGTGTGTGTGTGTTTTTTTTGTAGGTACCTTGTGGAGAACCTCATGGATGCTATGTCGGACTCCTACTGGCAACAACCACACGGTGTCTTCCCATCTGCCTACGACTGGAATCACGGATGCGACCTCGGAAGGATAACCCAGATAGAAAAACATTAAAGTTCCATTTTATGTGTGGAAATCCCATAGATACTACAACTAAAGAAGAGGTCCTGGGTTCGATTCCTGGGTCGGTCCAAATATTTGTGTGATCCACAAATGTTTGTTTCGGAGTTTGGGTGTTTTCTATGTATTATATGTATGTATTTAAAAATATATAGGTAAGTACTAGCTGTTCCCCGCGGCTTCTACCGCGTAGAAATCGTTTATCGCGTAAAATCATAACCCTCCTTTTGCGCAGTCGGTTAAAAAGTAGCCTATGTCCGACCCAGGGCTTCAAATTATCCCTATTCCAAATTTCATCTCAATTCCTCCAGCGTAACAGACAGACAGAGTTACTTTCGCATTTATAATATTGGTAGGGATGTAAATCACTCGTCTAGATCCCATAGCACAACCTTATATTAGCTTAATTTGGGCTAGATGATGTTGTGTGTGAACTTGTGTACAATTTTATACTTTTTGTTCAGTTCTCATCTCACTATAGATTAGACTTTATAGGGTGCACTGAGCACATCACGCACTGCCCAGTAAGTGGTATTACCCAAGCCTGCTTGATATTCGAACGTGACATAGCCGAGCCCACGGAACAATTTCGATAATCGTACGGCGGCCATTAGATTAAGCAGTTTACATTGCAATTCTGGGAACTAGAATTTTTCGTGTTTTCTGTGTTTTATAATTGTTTAAGTGTAGGTTTGGGTTTGAACTAAGTTCTAATTTGGTGTACACTTATTTTGTGAAACACTTGTAGCCCTATTGACTCACTGTTCCGTAATTGATCACTTCGTTAAGCGTTTTTCTGTATACTTAGTGTGTTCTAAGATGGGTGACCACTTCAGAAGGTTCGTTAAGCCAAAGGTCCCGATTACCAGTAACATGGTAGTCGCTAAGCCAAGTTGAATGCCATATAGACGGCATTGACATCAAAACCCGATGAGGGTGAACATTTTTCAATGAAATTTAAAAATGAAAATTGATCGAAAATTACGTTCAAAGTTTACATACATAGATATAGTCACGCCTTTCTCACCGAAGGGATAGGCAGAGGCATAGTATACGCCCACATTTCACCTTATAGTTTTATGTCCCACGTAATAGGTGGTGAGCCGTATAGCCATGTTGAGATGGACAGGCGCAGGTTGTGACTGCCTGCTGTTAAAATTTTTCAAGCTGCCTAAAAAGGCCTTCAAATTGGCTTAACGACTGTCACTGGCAACCGGTACCAGCGGCTTAACGTGCCGTCCAAAGTACGGAAACTTGACAATTTAAAGTGATCGAAATTTCAGTTTAAAGATGACGTTAAAAATTAAAAATGGTCGTTATTTTCTTTCACATACACATTATCTCAAATGGTACAAAGTTACACTAATAGACTGTTACAAGCAAAACAATGAATGTACAACCTACAATTATATAAACGTACTATAATTACGTGGGTACTACACAAATATACATCATTATCTACATACGTAGAGTGAAGTACCTAAGTTACGATGTGGGATGATAAAAGAGTAAAATGGATATGGCATTTGGAAATACGTGTAATTTTTTACCTGAAAGGGGTAGAGGCACTCGAATCGACGTGTTGAAACTGACAGGGATACGTTGTTAGTGCTTGCAGTCAAAAATATTCAATCAATATGTGAAGAAATTTACATTTACTGTTCCTTGTCAAGTATTAAAATTGCCTAAAATGGTCACCAGACAATAACGGTCAAGACGCTTAACGTCAGAATCATTTCGCTACCCGGGGCTAAGCTAGTGGACCTTCTAGCAAACCTTATGGATAGATTTGTAAACAGATAATAAATTAGTAAGAAATATATTAAACGTTTGCTTCATTTTTATTTTCTCAGCCATTGTTCCTTCACTACAGACTTCTCCCAAAGACCGTCATTTATATTTGATCGTAAGATAATATCCCACCAAAAACATCCCTGTTGAAAAGGAGGCCAAGTTCCTATGGGCTAATTGTTCGCCTAAAAAAGGATTGAAATCCAATCCAATGCCAAGTTTAGATGTACTTTAAAATCGATCATAATCATCTTCATCAACAGCCTAATCCACTGGTAAACATTTGCCATTCCCAAGACTCGCCACCACACTCAGACCTCCACCTTTCGAATCCAGCCATTACCCACCACAGCATTCACGTCAACGGTCCATATGGCCGAAATTCACTTTACCATATGCCCAACTTAAAATATGGTGTAGTTGTGAAAATACGTAGGTACCTACTTGGTTAAAAATATCTAAAATAATGTTACTTCTAAATTAGAATTTGGCAGGGTTTCGTGCAGTACGTAACACTTGATTAATTGTATAATTAAATTTATTATGTATCTAATTAAACTAGCTGACCCGCGCAACTTCGTTTGCGCCACATAGGAGAGAGTATTACCTGTTCCCGTCGCGTTGTGTTTACATATTATTCCCGTAGCGTCTCCTCGTTAATATTCAATACATAACTATAAATATTTACGCAGTACACGCAACGAAGCTCTCAAAAGGAATAACTTTTCCCCCGTTTTTGAAACATTTGCTATTACTGCTCCGCTCCTATTCGTTGTAGCGTGATGCGGTATAGCCTATGACACTCCACAATAACGTAGCTTTCTATTGGTGAAAGAATTTTTAAAATCGGTTCAGTAGATCCCGAGATTACCCCTTACAATTTAACAAACACACAAACTTTACTTCTTTATAATATTAGTATAGATTAACCTGCCAAGTTCAAATTTAGAAGCAACATTATTTTAGATATTTTTAACCAAGTAGGTACCTACGTATTTTCACAACTACACCATATTTTAAGTTGGGCGTATGGTAAAGTGAATTTCGGCCATATGGACCGTTGACGTGAATGCTGTGGTGGGTAATGGCTGGATTCGAAAGGTGGAGGTCTGAGTGTGGTGGCGAGTCTTGGGAATGGCAAATGTTTACCAGTGGATTAGGCTGTTGATGAAGATGATTATGATCGATTTTAAAGTACATCTAAACTTGGCATTGGATTGGATTTCAATCCTTTTTTAGGCGAACAATTAGCCCATAGGAACTTGGCCTCCTTTTCAACAGGGATGTTTTTGGTGGGATTTCAATACTTTTTTTCAAGAAACCGTATATGAAGTCCACGTTTAAAGCTTACATACTTCTTAACAATATTCGTGCAAAATTTTCAGTTTAATTAATCCAATTATACATAGTTTGTTAGCCTTCTGCTTACCCCCAAGGTTATTTAGTGTGTTTATATATAAATGTAAATTAATGTCATTACATTAAAATATAGCTTATGTTTAGAATATAACCGGCCAAGTGCGAGTCGGACTCCCGCACGGACGGTTCCGTACCAAAAAACAACAAAAAGTCGTACCTATTTGTTGCATGGGAGCCCCCCTTTTTTCTTTTTATTTAACGAGATGGAAAATCCTGAATGGATGATATGCCAGACTCCTCTCTCTCAACAAGACAAGCCCAGAAGGATGTCCCAGTAAAGGTCCATTTTGTTTCAATTATTATTTTTTTATGAAAATACAATGCTCGATATACTGTGAGTATTTCAAGCGTCTACTCAGCTCTACTGGTTGCCTCATTACCTATTAACACATAGCAACGCGCGCCTTAGACAGTTCGCGTTGCTCTATAGTGTTATACAACGCGCGTCTTTAGAAAGTTCGCGTTGCTCTATAGTGTTATACAACGCGCGTCTTTAGACAATTCGCGTTGCTCTATAGTATTATACAACGCGCGTCTTTAGACAGGTCGCGTTGCTCTATAGTGTTAACTATCCTTGTATAGATCCTCTACGGTAGGTACAGTATATATTTCAAAGAGTTTGTGAACTCTATGTTTAATTTGTTTTTCAGAATATTGATGACATTTGAATGATGACATTATAAACACGATATCTACGTCTAATAAATTGTGTGTTTCTACGTAAATTGTTTATACTGGAGAAAAATCTTAAATATGGACTATTTGTTTACTATTTCCTATAAAATAGCTATCTTTGAAATATTACACCTACCTAAAGTAATCTGCTGAAAGCGTTGTTCACTTTTTAAAGAACAAATATTTACGATGAAAGTCGAAAAATAAGTTCGTATGTAACCCGTATAATGTTCAATCATAGCGATACGAAATTAATTTCATTGAACAACATTTGATTGTGCTATACCTCCTAAAGTATTCATTTAATTTGCATGGTGTAAAGGGAATGAATGATCTTGATGAAATGTTCAAATTAACTAACGTATTTAAATTGTGAAGGATACCTTATTACCGAATAAAGTCGCTAAAAACACGTTTGTTGTATGGAAGCCCCCCTTAAATATTATTATGTTTTTGTTTTCAGTTTCAATTTGTTGTTATAGCGGCAACAAAAACACATAATCTGTGAAAATTTCAACTCTCTAGCTATCACCGTTCATGAGATACAGCCTCCTGACGGACAGACAGACAGACAGACAGACGGACAGCGAAGTCTCATGAATAGGTTCCCGTTCTTTACCCTTTGGGTACAAAACCCTAAAAAGGATGACTCACGCTACGCCGTGCCGGGTCCGAGCCGAGTGCCGGCCGCAGCAAGGTCATTATTATATATATTTTGTGTGAACAAACTCACGTTAAACCATAGATTTAGAATTTTTCGCGCTAAATCTACGCGTTAAACCGAGCGGCAACTGAGTGACTGCCGAACTACGGAAAGCGCTCGGAAACAACTCGGTCCCGCCTCGGCTCGGCCACGGCCCGTTGCATAAATACAGTGCCGCCGAGCTTCGTCCGAGCAGTCGTGAATGCAACCGGCTCGGTGACCGTGCTACGGCTGACACTCGGCTCGGACCCGGCACGGTCTAGCGTGAGTCATCCTTTAGAATGCTTGCTGATCTCTAAACTACGGGACGGATTTGATCCAAATATTTCACAAATATAAATAACAATATTCAGTGTGCAGTATTGACTTTTCCATGATTTGTATGTATAGAGCATTTGATTGACATTAATCAAAACATTGACAACATCTCCCTCAAATATGATTGAGTTTTTAAACATGACATGTGTGAAAATAAAAAGTAAATTAAATCAAAAGAGTCCTCTCATCACTGAGAAGTATTGATACAAATTCGAATCAAAAACCCCCGAAGAAAACAATTGTTACCCCCTTTTAACCATGTTCTGGAATGAATTTCAATAAAATGTGAAACACATCTTCCATCAATTATGTTAGAGATGATTTATGCAAAATTTGAAGAAGATCCGACCAAGGAATCCTGTGGTCCCATACAAACTTTGTAACCCTTTTCCAACTCACGCTTGACCGATTTCTTAAATTTCTCAATTTTTCGTTAATCTGCATATAACACCCGATCTGTGTGCCAAATTTCATAACGCTAGGACAATTGGAAGTGGCCTAGAGGTTTTGATGACCGGTCAGTGAGTGAGTCAGTCAGTGCCAAAATTAGCTACATTCACAGGGTCATATTTCAGGATCTACTAAAGCTACATCTATGAAATTTGGTACACTGCCTTAGTACTAGTATATAATACATATTTCTGTACTTGCAATAGGCACTGAGCTTACGGGGGATCAAAAGTGGGTCGAAGCGGTTCGTGTAAATAGAGTACGGCATGCGCTCGGCCTGTTGCTGGAACTTGGCCTGCGCACTGCCGTGCGCTTAGATTTTTCCGGTACAAAAATAACATATAACATCTTCCAGTGACACAGCAATATTTTTTTGACATTTTCCATCGACAAATAAATCTTCGTTCTTGAAAATCTATACATATAATAAAACTGTAGAGGGTCGAGAGTCTGTACATGGAAGATATTTTGAAAATTTTAATTGTAGGGCATTCTCTAAACGATACTGAAGCCGAAAATGTAATTTAAACTTTTCGTGTTTGTCTGTCTGTCTGTCTGTCTGTATCCCGAATAAGTATCACGCCGAAACTACTGAACCGGGTACTTGGAACTTGGTACATTCCGAGCTTATAGTCCGAGGAAGGTTCTAGGATACTTTTGATCCCGAAGTTTTGCCCGGTTCCTGCGGTAGAGGGGATGAAAGATAGATTGGTTATTCAGTTGTAATTTCTCAACGCTTGATGCGATTTCAAATATTTTTTTAGTATTGGAAAGGCAGTACTTTAAGGATTTTTCGACCCAAGTTTCAAGATTAAGGGGTTTGTAGTACAGAAATTAGAGGCATCTCAACTTTCGCCAAACCTAGAATTCAAGGGTTCCTTTGAATGAGAGGGTAAATCTAAACGGGCGTGTTGGCTTAATCATAAAAGAGCTTAATTATTAAGGCTGTTGTAAAATAATTCAGTCAGTTTTAGAATAGCCTTAATCTTTAAGCTCTTTTATGATTAAGCAAACAGGGCCGTTTCACACGTTGCTTGACGAGTCTGATGAAAAATTACCTTTGCTTTCGTGCACATTATGTGACGTAAACGAAGTTGCGTGGGTCAGCTAGTTATGTCAATAATTTTGTAGGATATGACATTTAAACAAACTCACATTGACATGGAATAAATTGCGACTACTTACTTGAAACATTTCAATACTCTCTCATGGTTAACATTTACATGTCTCATGAGGAAAATAAAACCATATAATTCGACCTCTGAGACGATAGTAACAGTCTTCGTTATTCACTCAGTTTGTAGGCACCTAGAGGAGAGCCGAAGGTCTTTATAAATTGGTATATCCATTCCATTGTTTTCGAGATAGTTTTGGACGATTTTATTACCATTATAAGCTAATCATAATCAAGTGTATATGTGATATGAGGCCGTAGGTCACTCGTATCGACATATCAGATCTAATGTGATTCAAATTGTTGCTTGTTACTGAAGATTATTTCACGGTAGGCAGGATAAGTACCAGCAAACATACATTTGATACTTTTGAACAATGTTTTAGTATAGTTTATTTTGGGACAATTCACATGTGGCCTAACAAATGATTCCAAAACAACATAAATCAATGAAACTCGCAGTCCACCGCTGGAAGCTGAGGGGCAAGTGCGAGTTTCGGCGTGCGCCGGTCGACATTCATGGGTGAGCGCGTTATCGCCGATTTGTATGGTATCGAGACAAGTTCCCGCGGTTACAATTAGGTGGCGAGGTGTCGATTTCAGACGAATTGGCACGCCGTGACTGTCGACAGGCTCACGCAAAAACTCGCGCTTGCCACTGTGTAGTGACGATTGACCGTCCTGTGCTACGCAGATGGGTTGGTTGGTAACGAGTGTGTTTGAGTTGAGTAAGAATAATTTCAAGTTAGCTTCCTACATTTTAGATGAGGCTGGCTTGAACCTCAAAGATCTAGATAGAGTCCCATTACACTCAAACAACACACGAGTACCTCCTTGAAAACTTCTCGAAATCGATGAATTCGTTGACTCGTGTCTAACCCGAATGATATTGGGAAGAGTTGTAGAATTTTCTTAATACCGCCTAATACAGGAAAGTCACAGGGACTACCAGAAATTAAAATACTTAGTATCACAGCTATTAAGACTGTTAATAGTGACCTATAAGTGGAATACCTAGAGTTCTATTAAAAAAATAACATAGTCGACATTTCAAGAACACTCACTAAACAAAATTACATAATAATTGACAAGAAAGGTCAAAATTCCCAAATTAAATGTAACAAAGCTATGTTTAAGTACGTTTTCGTTCGCATATTAACATAATGCCTCCGCGTATGGCCTTTATCGGTCGCTAGATCGCCTCGTATCTCAACAATCGCTATATGATTACGCTGTAGCGTGTGTGTTCGTACTTTCTTGTAATTTTCTATAATATACTTGTAACCTTTTCGGAAGTAATTTTGATGAATTTTATTAAGTTTATGTGTTAGGAAATTAGCAATTTATAGATTTGTAGAAGGCTACTTTTGGCATTTTTGCTGTACATATTTTTGGAATCAAACATAGCTCACATATGACCCAACATCACCATTGCAGTTGATTTGGCGCCCACTGCTAGGCATAGGCGCCAAATAATAATGGTAATGTATGATGTCATTACGGAAAAATAATAAGTGAGAAATGTCAGTAAGTTGGTGTCATTATTACTCGTACTGACATTATTTGCAATTACCGAATATATTTTTTGCGATGTCATTCTATCTTTTTTCGTGTCTGATTTATATTTTTTTGAAACTGCGCTCACCTCACGACTTTTCACGAAAATTTTAACACAAGTTAAAACACGTTCGATAATACTAATAAGACTTGAAAAAAATACATTCCAAATTCTTAAATCATAGTCTCTAATCAGCTATACTTGACTTCCCATCAGAACACAGTATTATTTCCCGCCTCAAAATAAAACATTTTACCATCTTTAACCGTGTAATAGTAAAGGACGTCCACAGAGCTTGTTAGCCAAAGCGTTAATCTTTTCTAGCTAGTCTTTCAAGAAACCGAGAAGGCATGACATGAAGATCTGTCGCCAGTAATTATGACGTGCCAAGATACCGTCACTGGGGTACCGAGAAACCCCCCTAGGGGTGTAGTCGTTAAGAAGTGGGTGCTGCATTTTTACAAATTGATACAAATTATTTGAGCGAGCGCCCGCTTTGTTCCAACAACGCTTGTTACGGCTGTAGAACGGCATTTTATTATTTTCTTGGGAATAACGCTTACTTGAATTTTTAAACGCTGTTAGTTGCGTTTTTCATCTTTAATGAACATCATTTAACTGAAAGATTAATGAAAATGAGATCAGTAATAGAAATAGAAAAATAATAATCACACACTAAGATTTTTCTAGCCTTATCACTTTTTAGACGTCAAGCGACCATCTAGTGTTTTGAAATCCATTGACAGCCATTTGCGAAACGTACAATACAAAAACAAGTCTGTTGGATACATGTGATGACCTGTAAAAGGGGTTTCTCGACAAGGTTCTTTTTTTTCTCGTGTGGAAAATCCGTCATGGAACATTAGTGACTCAAGACCGCACGAAACATCTCACCGACGCGACCCCAGCCAGCTCGGTTAGTTTCACAGTGAATTTTATATTTTTGAAATAACTTTGGAGAAATAACTTTATTAAAGTGATGCTCCGGGCTCTAAAATGTCGTTATTGTATGGCAATTGGAATGAAGTAGATGGCAGTTTTTTGATCAGCGAACCAACAGATTTGAAGTATTTTACACAATTCTTAAGCCTTTCTTTTCTGTGTGACGTATATTCATTGTAGTGGGTGAAAACGAGACTCACGTTAATTTTACTTATCTCAGCATCTTGACATCTTCACAATTGCTTTCAAATCAATCATGGGCGGAGCCTAGGGTACTCTTTTATTGGTTTTGACGCTTTTGCTGTCGTCTACGATTTTGCTATTTATTTTCGTAAATAGTTAGAAGTTATTGCTGTTTGACCTTGCAACTCAGTAAGGCCTACAACACATCCTTGTTCTCTGGCTTATATGTGATATGCACGCAAGTGAGTAACGTAAACCCCGAAAGTTTTGCCCCAGTACATTAAACTTCTATTTGAATCATAAATTTTGCATAGATTTATTGCTGATCAAATGTTTCAATATTTATATTTACTGTAAAGTTCGTAAAGCCACAACACAGCGGTTTCACTGCACAGTGTGCGCTGTTCCTGCCCTCTCATTCTTCAGGCCAAGTCCGAAACATCTTATTCGCGCCCTCATAAAAGTA
Organism: Miltochrista miniata; assembly: GCA_933228765.1. Taxonomy (NCBI): domain Eukaryota; kingdom Metazoa; phylum Arthropoda; class Insecta; order Lepidoptera; family Erebidae; genus Miltochrista; species Miltochrista miniata. The sequence goes on along the minus strand of OW121767.1, from coordinate 22,619,794 downwards.
ACTGTTGGCTCGTTTTTATTTCTACCTCTATACCTGTACGGCCACAGTATTTTAATAAACTGACTGATAATCCACGCTAAATGCGACTATAGCTTAAAACGTTATGGTTTATTTTTCTTTGGATTATGTTGTGAATCATGCCTGCCCACTTATATCTAGGGCAAGACGGTTCTTAAGGACACGAGGAATTTCAATTACTTTATTATATTGTAATGTATTTTTATTTTACGGATGTGAAGACAAGCAGGCAGTTATGGATTCTTTTACAATAATGCCACTGTTTAGGATTGAACTAGGTACCCACTTTTTTATTTTCTCATTGTTTGCTTCTCTGCGCTAGATGGCGCTAAAGGTAGGTATCTACCAGTATCATTCCGTAAATCAGTCAGCTTTTTTCTGAAGGATACCATGTTTTTCAGTGAGCATTGTAAGCGGGGTACTCGCTCTAACAACTTTAGAGCGAAATAAAATGCTGGGTCAAATCTTAAATTACCTTAAGTACCTAAAATAATATGCTGAATGAGTTACAGTTATGATAGATTACTGTTTGTGGTCCCAGTATAGTGGAAATAACTGATAGCCAGTAATGTAGTTGTGCTACAAGCTGTGACATCAACCTCTCTCCGGCTGGATCACGAGTCTTAGTGACCACAGTCAACGCTTGAGTTCAACCTCAACGTGGATTTAATTTAGGGACACAGTGCTCCACAGGCTTTCGGATTGTACTTTCTGGACGGAGCAGTAACTTGGCTTTATGATAGCAGTCTTAAGAGCGGGAGGTCCCACGCTACAAATCTTGGCGTTGGCTACGGTCAGCAGCGAGATTGCTTATAATTCTGCAACTTCTGTAAGGAGTTGATGATTTAACAAACATGCACTGGATATCGAAGATTTCAAAATGATCAATGTCCTTCACGAGTGTGAAATTTAACAGAAGCATTTAATAGTCAACACAGGGTCTATATAAAGATATAGGTTATCAAGACTGGTAAAGCTACCAAGAGTTTCTTTTTCAGATCAGAATGTATCTGAGTTTTTCACCATACACAGTATGGTATAAACATGAAGATGTTGCTGCTGAATATTTTTTACAATTTCTTTGATTATTAGGTTATTGGCGATATTGTGTTTTTTAATGAGAGATATGATTAATTTAAGGCCAGTCCATAAGGTGAGGCCAAAGACATTTAAGAACTAAACTTGAAGTAAATTTGAATTATGTTAAAGTCAACAGATCGAAGATTTATTTTGAAGAATAACAACAACGTTAAACCATCACTAGATTAGGTATATGGAGGGCGGTATATTATTTTTTAAATCATCTCTTTCCAAAAATTCGTTGGATTATTTTTTACGTGTGGTAATCCGTCATGGATGCTAATGACGACCTCTTAGCGACTAAAACTACACGTTCCTTTCTACTGCCGACTGTTGGGAGCCCCGGGTAAGCCCTTAGAAGGATGTCCAAACCTATGAGTTGAATTGTTTGTTTTTACTTTAATTTGAATTGATTCGGAACTTTAAAATTCCTATTTACATTGATCTCTTGAAGCAAACTTGAAGGCCACAGGCCTCCATATCATTGCATAGCCGCGACTTTCCATCAAACAGACGGTGTATTTTAATTCAAACATCTAAAATTTATAGGTATTCTAAAAATAATCTTAGTTGATCGCATCGCTAAGTGAGATTACTGTAATAAGTATTATTAAGTCATCAACAGAAAAGAAATCGCTTAACAAATTAAAAGTTCTAAACAGCCAGTTATTTCGTGACAATAAACTGTTGTCAACGAAAAAAGGCTTTAATATATTTTCATCGAACAAATTCAAAAACTTACTTTCAAAAATTATTATGGAGGCTCGTTAAGAAATCCGGATTAAAGAGTTGAAGAGAGGGAAAAAAGGTAAAATGATGCTGTAAGTCCACGCCGCAAAATTCTTAAACGCAGTCCTTGGAAATGGGATGATTACTTCATCAAAACACACTTTAAACGTGTTACGTAAATCTAGTACGACTCACCCCCTGCCACCCACTAAAGGGTGTGCTGGCGAGCAGGGGGCCGGGGGGAAAGTCACCCCAGGAAATGGGGGGTAAGACGATATGGGCGAACGTGAGCGCCGTCAAGAAAACCTTGATTGCTTTTTTAATTAGTTTTTTTTTCATTCCCCCTTTTTCGCTCGCATCCCGGCGATCGTGCAAGAAATATGTATTCATGTTTTATGTATGTGTTTATGTTTTTTATTTGCAAAAATGTTTACATGTGACTGATTAATGATTGGTTTAAATTTTTTCTTCAGTTTAGAGTGCTCCAATCAGTGTTAGTAAAGCGCGCTAAGAAAACTTTTGAAACGAGCAACCATTGTTAACATAACATTCCTTAAGAGTGGTTGGTCCCTACTACTGGACGGTCATATTAAGTAGCCGTTAAGGCGAATTGGATCCCTTTTTGGCGACTTTAAAATGTTTATACAGCAGACAGCACCGGGACGTCTATCTACAAATATGTTTTGGGTAGGTATGTTTGTAAAGTATGACTTTAATCCCTTTGACCTAAATTGGGAAAAGTGGTCCTAGCTCAGCAGCGGGATGGCAACAGATTGATTATTTAGATTTTTTTATGACGACCGTGTATTATAGAAACAAAACGTGTTTACGTAAATAAGCACGATCCTTTGTTTCTCGAAATTTAAGTTAAATTTCATTGAAGTCACTCGATTTTAAGAATACCCACCAATATACACTTAGCTAACACAAATAACATTAAAAGTTTTTATAGTAACCTCGTTTTTCAAACATCAGCGAAAATCGCTTAAGCGTGACTGCAAAATATAAGAACACCCCGACCTCATAATCAATTTAAAATTATTATCCGTTTTCCCCCATCAACAGTGTAAAATCAAGAGCGTAAAAACGTCGAGGAATGTCCATTAGTCGGCCATAATATCGTCGCCATAATGAGGGGAGAATGGGCTAAATCAGGTCTGTGGTATGACTATAAGCGTTCTGTCACGTCCGCTGTCAAGTTCAGACAATACCGATGTGCTCTGTCTTAGAAATATAATTAACAGTGGTTTTAAAATATGCTGTAGATTTTAGAAAACTTTTTTGAGTCAGTAAAGTTTAGATTGATACTTTTCAGCAGACGTATCTATCTTGTAAATACAATGATTTAAGAGAATAGTTTTCATTGAACTACTTGTACCAAATTGTATGTTGATATATTTTTTTCTTTACTGTGGATTATAGGGTTCATGTTTCGGACCTGATCTATACAATTTCGAAAGTGGTAAGTAACAATTTGTTATAATGCTTGTTATAAAAAACTGAAAGTTGGTGGTAGACATTATACTTATATTTATTGCCGCGAATTTAATGACCATGTCTGTCAGCAAACAATCTACCAATCAATTGGTAGTTTTTTCAACTAAATGTAAACCATTAGAACCCCCTGCTCATTTGGCTGCAAGGCCAAGGACACTGTTCTCCAAGCCCTTAATGGTCATTACTGTGATTGTCTTGTTTTCCCGTTGTAGGTGTACCAATTTGCAAGTTATGTTGGTTTGTAGCTTAGAGACTTGGATGCTATAAGTAATATAGGTGAGGATTTGCTGTAAATGTAATATAAGTAAGGATTTGCTGTAAATGTAATAGTATAAGTATATAAATGTTAACTATGGGTGAACTGAAAAATTTCCAAGAAAGAGTCTTGTTTTAACAGAAAACATGGCCCAACAAGCAGTCAACATCGGTAGAGTAGAAAATAAATTATGAATTTCTGTAATTTTTGTGTGTGACACACATAGATGTTGTGTACACAACATACACTCACACACACACAATGATAGAGTTTTAAGTCTCGAGGCGTCCCCACTAATTTATACGTTCTTTCGCTTTCATTATAATTATTATTCTTGGCAATTTATTTTCGCACACGCGGGGGCAGTGTCTCCCCGTAGGGTGGCAAGGGTGGACTTCTTACAAATTCCCGTTTTTCGGTGGAACTTAACGCACCCTTTTCTTGGCCCTTTTTGTTTTTCATTACATTAACTTTTGAGACGGGATAATGTGTTGTTAGTGTGTGAGTGTAATTTTTGCGCGTAATGAAAGCTTTGCTTTTATGTTGTATCGGATTACTTACTTGTCTTATATAAGTACAGCGGACTATAATTATGAACGCATATAAACGGTGTAAATTATATGGTTGTTGACATTAATTAGGAAATATTCACAAAGTATAATACTTATTGAAATCTTAAGAAAATATAATATGTATTGTACTGTTTATTGTGTCACAGTTCCTTTACAAAAAAACTAGACTCGACTCCCTCGCCATTTTCATCTAATACCAACTTGAGTAAACTAACATGCATAATACCTTAACTACTTTGACATCACTCCCCAATACCACTTGAAACTTTAAAGTACACAATTTACGTTCACATGTACAGAAAACGGCGAAGAACTTTCACAAAACAAAAACGATTACTACAGACTTCGACTACTCGAAAACAAAACGCAATTTTCTCTTAAGAAAATGAGGGAACTCTTTCTCCCCATTGAAAAATCATCAACACCCACCGCGTATGTACCCGCCGGCCACCCTGTAGGGGGGAAGATCTACGCCGCCGACTTGCGTACGCTTTAATTAAAAATAAAACATAAGAACGATGTAACTGGATGAGCCGAGGAGCGAAGGAAAAATGAAAGAGAAAGCCGTCCACCCCCTCCTTAGGAATGGGTGCAAGGGAGGATGGAAAACCGCTTGGAAGTCAGTCGCAGAGCGACCGCCGGGGGGATCAGACCTCCCTCCGCATGCTGCTGTGTCACAACGGAATGACATCACTTTTCTTGTCGCTAATGAAGAGAACGTCTTGGATGGTTGCCTTTTTACCCCCTAAAGGATTTTTATACCTACCATGTGTTTTAGCCTCCACTAATTTCTGTAATTAGCTTTTAATTTTTGGGACAACTCTTTAAAAGAAAGCTGTCTATAAATATAAATTCATTATAGTCACGCCGTTTTGCCCAACGAGCTAAGGTGAGAAATCCAGAAAAATCATGCGCCCACATTTCGCCATTGGTTTTTTTGTCCCACATTGGTCCCATGTAGTAACTGGTGAGCCTATTGCCGTCTTGTGTCTTTCAAAAGCAAAAAAATCCAAACTTTATTTTCTTTTATTTTTTTTAGAGATTCTGAATTTCAATTCAAATAATTCACATCTGATAAGCAGCATCGTAAGTAACGACATACGAATGGATGTCGAAAAGGATGCCTTAACAAAACAAAAAGTCGAACGGTGCTGTCTAGACATTTTAATTTTCCTATCTTTACGTTTCGCGGCATCGACAGATCAGACTCTTTCATTAGTCTCCCCTGCACATGTGGAAGGAAATCTTTGATGTAGACGTCGTTAGTGGTGCGAACGATAAGAGCATTACAGTTCAGGTTGTATTCAATATTGTACCACATCATTATTTCGTTTTCATCTCGTCAATACACGTAGTATTTCGACTGGTTGTCTCGTTGTCTCTTGGGTTTCGTTATTGGATTTGATTTTTCGATTTAAGTACTTATAATGTTTATCTTATTATAGAGTTTAATATATACTTGTTGCTTTATATTGTTTGTGCCTAAAAACCCCTTTTTTAAAAACACAGTCGTCGTAATAAATGCACGTTTGTCTAACCATTAAATTCTTTTTTAAATTTCAGTCGTTAAAAGATTATCTATACTTCTATACTAATATTATAAAGAAGTAAAGTTTGTGTGTTTGTTAAATTGTAAGGGGTAATCTCGGGATATACTAAACCGATTTAAAAAATTCTTTCACCAATAGAAAGCTACATTATTGTGGAGTGTCATAGGCTATATAGCATCACGCTGCAACGAATAGGAGCGGAGCAGTAATAGTAAATGTTTCGAAAACGGGGGATAAGTTATTCCTTTTGAGAGTTTCGTTGCGTGTGCTGCGTAAATATTTATAGTTATGTATTGAATATTAACGAGGAGACGCTACGGGAGTAAACGCAACGCGACGGGAGTAAATGCGACGGGAACAGGTAATACTCTCTCTTATGTGGCGCAAACGAAGTTGCGCGGGTCAGCTATCTTGCATAAAAGTGTTACCCTTTCTACACTGTACCTAATATTCGAATAATTTTAGTTTCAAAAACGATGTAAATGACCCAATAATTCTTTGTCCAAAACAAATATTTAGCTACATTTTAAACCAAGTAAACATCTTATTATGAAAATTGTACAAATTGCAAGAAACCAAACAAACAATAAGGAATACGAAAACAAAACAGATTCTGTAAACATGCCAATAAAACCCAGAAGTGTACCCTCTCCGCATACGCTCTCACACTTATTCAAACGTAACTCGCTTGTGGGCACATTCTCATTCAATTTTCTAACCCATTTAAGTCTCAGACGAACTGCATGCACCAAAAAAAAGAATAACTCTTCGACATTTCCAAGCGTAGATTTTCCACGATATAGTTAATTTCATAAGCAGTGTATGTTCGTTTTGCCCTATTTCCCCCTTCTGAATTGATTAGGTCGGATTCGTATCGAGTTGTGAATGGAATTTAATGTTTAAGTTTTTATTTTCATGCTATTGAATTAGTTCATTCGATTCTTCGGTATTGCATGATGAATAGTAGTACACACTACTTAATATGTATTCGATTTTTCTACAATTATATTAATGTTACTAACTTGTGATGTTCCAATGGATTTTTTAAGGATTGGTCCAGCTAGCTTTACTATGTTTACATTTGATTAGATATGTAGAGTAGACGAAATTCGGGTTATTCCGATCTGTCCCCCCGGTCTGTCCCCTCGGGGGGACAGATAGGACAAAAAAGTTCGATCTGTCCCCCTTTAAGCAAGGAGGGGACAGCTCGAACCGTATTCACTAATCAACGGTTTCATCTGTCCCCCTATTAGCGGAAGGGGGACAGATGAAACTACTTTTTTCCTGTTTGTCCCCAATAAAATAAAATTAAGTAATTTTTAAGTTTTGCCACCCATTAGGTATAGGTATTGCTGTTAGCGATAAGGCCGCCCATTGTACATTAGTTGATACTTAATGTCTGTAATTTGATGATTAATGGTGTACAATAAAGTATTCATTATTATTATCATTAAATACTGATTCGGGTTTATAATCATTTGATTACTTCTAAATAAATCTTCAATATACTAATTTAATTGTTCCGTACGTATGTTTGTCACCTTACTCCACCCAAACGGCTGAATAATTAGAATATTTTTTATGTATATTTCGATGGATTTCTGAATAGATTGAAAACAAAATATGTATTATTTCAGACTATAATCTATTCTCATAATCATAATCATTCATTTATTTGTGAAACATAGGTACTTCACAGGTCTTAAAAATAATTGTTAAGTTCTCTATGTCCTACCACACAGCGTGGTGTACAAATAGTGCAATTAAACACAGTTATACAAAATAATATTATTACAGACAGTTGTCAACAACGTAAAATGTCAATTACTACATAGGCATTTTAAAACAAAATTATAAAAAATACATACATAGAATAGCAAATCATTTAAATTCATTAGCATTATATACAATCATTTCATATATCCAGCCAACACAATCTGCAAGATATCAATATTAAAAGAAAAAGTCTAAAATCACAAGTCAGAACTAGTCACCATCACAGACAGTTGTCAATAATTAAAAATCTCAAAAGGTCAAAAAACAAAAATTAAAATATAATTATGTTATCAATGGTTTAAGATGTCAATAAGTTATGTTATTTCATCCACTAAATATTTTTCAACAGAGTAATAGGCCTTACTTAATAAGAACAATTTAAGTTTATTTTTAAATATTTCATAACTTTTCAGAGACTTAATATTTTTCGGCAGCTTGTTGTATAGTTTAGGAGCCATTGCAAATATACTCTTGCGTAGCAGGGCTGATTTAGCTGTGAGCAGGTATAGGTTATCAGCTCTACGACTGCTCGTTACTACTGAGAATTTATTGCAGTTTACATTGATGGATAAAGTAAAGAATAGTGTGATAAGAGAACATTGCGGTATGACAGAAGATGTAGTGACTAAGATAGAGAAAGGTATGCTCAGATGGTTTGGACATGTGGAGAGAATGGATGGAAATAGGCTGACGAAACAGAATGAACTGAATGAGCAAACTGGTGGGGGTCGACCTCTGCATAGTCATGTCGATCAAATCGATAATCTTCTGAGAAAAGGCCAGGTCAAGAGTACCTACCCTTAACCGAAGAGCATCTATGAAGACACTTATGAAAGTTGAAGAAGCGAAAGTTGTTTGCCAGAATCGTAGCAAGTGGAAAGTCATAGTCTCTGCCTACCCTGTTGGGAGACAGGCATGATGTTATGTATGTATGTATGTATGTTGTATTTTTAGGAATTATGACAAAATAGAAGACTGGTTGTTATTATATTAACACCTACTGTAATTTATGTGAATGTGACTATACTAATAGATGCTAAATTAATAGTTAATTTAAATACAGATGATTAGTCATGCCTTTATCCTCGAAGGGGTAGGCAGAAGCATAGTATACGCCCACATTTCACCTTATAGGTTTATCACACACGTAATAGATGGTGAGCCTGTTCCCTCCCGAGCAGAATGTACAAAACGCAAAATGAGCACCACACGCACAATTGCCGTGTTGAAATGGACAGGCGCAGGTCACCGCGACCCGCAGTTAAGATTTTTCAAGCTGCCTATAAGGCCTTCACCATGGCTTAACGATTGTCATTTTGCTGACAACCGGGTTTCATTTCGAGTTTTCCTTCTCTACGCAATGGATCTTTTTGCATAAATTTCCGTTAGTCGCCTCTTACGACACCCTCGGGGTGTATTGGGGCCATGACATTTTGACTAACCCGTTGCAACACGGGACCCCGTCGCCAAACGGGGCCTTTAATTTAATATAATGTTTAATTTCTTATAAATTAATAATTATATTTTATATGGGGACAAACAGGACAAAAAGAGTTTGATCTGTCCCCATATTAGTGAAAGGGGGACAGATGAAACCGCTGAGGAGTGCATAGAGTTTGATTTGTCCCCTTCTTAGTAAAATGGGGACAGATCGAACTAATTTTTCCTATCTGTCCCCCTGGGGTGACAAAAAAGTTCGATCTGTCCCCCTTTAAGCAAGGAGGGGACAGCTCGAACCGTATTCACTAATCAACGGTTTCATCTGTCCCCCTATTAGCGGAAGGGGGACAGATGAAACTACTTTTTTCCTGTTTGTCCCCAATAAAATAAAATTAAGTAATTTTTAAGTTTTGCCACCCATTAGGTATAGGTATTGCTGTTAGCGATAAGGCCGCCCATTGTACATTAGTTGATACTTAATGTCTGTAATTTGATGATTAATGGTGTACAATAAAGTATTCATTATTATTATCATTAAATACTGATTCGGGTTTATAATCATTTGATTACTTCTAAATAAATCTTCAATATACTAATTTAATTGTTCCGTACGTATGTTTGTCACCTTACTCCACCCAAACGGCTGAATAATTAGAATATTTTTTATGTATATTTCGATGGATTTCTGAATAGATTGAAAACAAAATATGTATTATTTCAGACTATAATCTATTCTCATAATCATAATCATTCATTTATTTGTGAAACATAGGTACTTCACAGGTCTTAAAAATAATTGTTAAGTTCTCTATGTCCTACCACACAGCGTGGTGTACAAATAGTGCAATTAAACACAGTTATACAAAATAATATTATTACAGACAGTTGTCAACAACGTAAAATGTCAATTACTACATAGGCATTTTAAAACAAAATTATAAAAAATACATACATAGAATAGCAAATCATTTAAATTCATTAGCATTATATACAATCATTTCATATATCCAGCCAACACAATCTGCAAGATATCAATATTAAAAGAAAAAGTCTAAAATCACAAGTCAGAACTAGTCACCATCACAGACAGTTGTCAATAATTAAAAATCTCAAAAGGTCAAAAAACAAAAATTAAAATATAATTATGTTATCAATGGTTTAAGATGTCAATAAGTTATGTTATTTCATCCACTAAATATTTTTCAACAGAGTAATAGGCCTTACTTAATAAGAACAATTTAAGTTTATTTTTAAATATTTCATAACTTTTCAGAGACTTAATATTTTTCGGCAGCTTGTTGTATAGTTTAGGAGCCATTGCAAATATACTCTTGCGTAGCAGGGCTGATTTAGCTGTGAGCAGGTATAGGTTATCAGCTCTACGACTGCTCGTTACTACTGAGAATTTATTGCAGTTTACATTGATGGATAAAGTAAAGAATAGTGTGATAAGAGAACATTGCGGTATGACAGAAGATGTAGTGACTAAGATAGAGAAAGGTATGCTCAGATGGTTTGGACATGTGGAGAGAATGGATGGAAATAGGCTGACGAAACAGAATGAACTGAATGAGCAAACTGGTGGGGGTCGACCTCTGCATAGTCATGTCGATCAAATCGATAATCTTCTGAGAAAAGGCCAGGTCAAGAGTACCTACCCTTAACCGAAGAGCATCTATGAAGACACTTATGAAAGTTGAAGAAGCGAAAGTTGTTTGCCAGAATCGTAGCAAGTGGAAAGTCATAGTCTCTGCCTACCCTGTTGGGAGACAGGCATGATGTTATGTATGTATGTATGTATGTTGTATTTTTAGGAATTATGACAAAATAGAAGACTGGTTGTTATTATATTAACACCTACTGTAATTTATGTGAATGTGACTATACTAATAGATGCTAAATTAATAGTTAATTTAAATACAGATGATTAGTCATGCCTTTATCCTCGAAGGGGTAGGCAGAAGCATAGTATACGCCCACATTTCACCTTATAGGTTTATCACACACGTAATAGATGGTGAGCCTGTTCCCTCCCGAGCAGAATGTACAAAACGCAAAATGAGCACCACACGCACAATTGCCGTGTTGAAATGGACAGGCGCAGGTCACCGCGACCCGCAGTTAAGATTTTTCAAGCTGCCTATAAGGCCTTCACCATGGCTTAACGATTGTCATTTTGCTGACAACCGGGTTTCATTTCGAGTTTTCCTTCTCTACGCAATGGATCTTTTTGCATAAATTTCCGTTAGTCGCCTCTTACGACACCCTCGGGGTGTATTGGGGCCATGACATTTTGACTAACCCGTTGCAACACGGGACCCCGTCGCCAAACGGGGCCTTTAATTTAATATAATGTTTAATTTCTTATAAATTAATAATTATATTTTATATGGGGACAAACAGGACAAAAAGAGTTTGATCTGTCCCCATATTAGTGAAAGGGGGACAGATGAAACCGCTGAGGAGTGCATAGAGTTTGATTTGTCCCCTTCTTAGTAAAATGGGGACAGATCGAACTAATTTTTCCTATCTGTCCCCCTGGGGTGACAAAAAAGTTCGATCTGTCCCCCTTTAAGCAAGGAGGGGACAGCTCGAACCGTATTCACTAATCAACGGTTTCATCTGTCCCCCTATTAGCGGAAGGGGGACAGATGAAACTACTTTTTTCCTGTTTGTCCCCAATAAAATAAAATTAAGTAATTTTTAAGTTTTGCCACCCATTAGGTATAGGTATTGCTGTTAGCGATAAGGCCGCCCATTGTACATTAGTTGATACTTAATGTCTGTAATTTGATGATTAATGGTGTACAATAAAGTATTCATTATTATTATCATTAAATACTGATTCGGGTTTATAATCATTTGATTACTTCTAAATAAATCTTCAATATACTAATTTAATTGTTCCGTACGTATGTTTGTCACCTTACTCCACCCAAACGGCTGAATAATTAGAATATTTTTTATGTATATTTCGATGGATTTCTGAATAGATTGAAAACAAAATATGTATTATTTCAGACTATAATCTATTCTCATAATCATAATCATTCATTTATTTGTGAAACATAGGTACTTCACAGGTCTTAAAAATAATTGTTAAGTTCTCTATGTCCTACCACACAGCGTGGTGTACAAATAGTGCAATTAAACACAGTTATAAAAAATAATATTATTACAGACAGTTGTCAACAACGTAAAATGTCAATTACTACATAGGCATTTTAAAACAAAATTATAAAAAATACATACATAGAATAGCAAATGATTTAAATTCATTAGCATTATATACAATCATTTCATATATCCAGCCAACACAAAATGCAAGATATCAATATTAAAAGAAAAAGTCTAAAATCACAAGTCAGAACTAGTCACCATCACAGACAGTTGTCAATAATTAAAAATCTCAAAAGGTCAAAAAACAAAAATTAAAATATAATTATGTTATCAATGGTTTAAGATGTCAATAAGTTATGTTATTTCATCCACTAAATATTTTTCAACAGAGTAATAGGCCTTACTTAATAAGAACAATTTAAGTTTATTTTTAAATATTTCATAACTTTTCAGAGACTTAATATTTTTCGGCAGCTTGTTGTATAGTTTAGGAGCCATTGCAAATATACTCTTGCGTAGCAGGGCTGATTTAGCTGTGAGCAGGTATAGGTTATCAGCTCTACGACTGCTCGTTACTAGTGAGAATTTATTGCAGTTTACATTGATGGATAAAGTAAAGAATAGTGTGATAAGAGAACATTGCGGTATGACAGAAGATGTAGTGACTACGATAGAGAAAGGTATGCTCAGATGGTTTGGACATGTGGAGAGAATGGATGGAAATAGGCTGACGAAACAGAATGAACTGAATGAGCAAACTGGTGGGGGTCGACCTCTGCATAGTCATGTCGATCAAATCGATAATCTTCTGAGAAAAGGCCAGGTCAAGAGTACCTACCCTTAACCGAAGAGCATCTATGAAGACACTTATGAAAGTTGAAGAAGCGAAAGTTGTTTGCCAGAATCGTAGCAAGTGGAAAGTCATAGTCTCTGCCTACCCTGTTGGGAGACAGGCATGATGTTATGTATGTATGTATGTTGTATTTTTAGGAATTATGACAAAATAGAAGACTGGTTGTTATTATATTAACACCTACTGTAATTTATGTGAATGTGACTATACTAATAGATGCTAAATTAATAGTTAATTTAAATACAGATGATTAGTCATGCCTTTATCCTCGAAGGGGTAGGCAGAAGCATAGTATACGCCCACATTTCACCTTATAGGTTTATCACACACGTAATAGATGGTGAGCCTGTTCCCTCCCGAGCAGAATGTACAAAACGCAAAATGAGCACCACACGCACAATTGCCGTGTTGAAATGGACAGGCGCAGGTCACCGCGACCCGCAGTTAAGATTTTTCAAGCTGCCTATAAGGCCTTCACCATGGCTTAACGATTGTCATTTTGCTGACAACCGGGTTTCATTTCGAGTTTTCCTTCTCTACGCAATGGATCTTTTTGCATAAATTTCCGTTAGTCGCCTCTTACGACACCCTCGGGATGTATTGGGGCCATGACATTTTGACTAACCCGTTGCAACACGGGACCCCGTCGCCAAACGGGGCCTTTAATTTAATATAATGTTTAATTTCTTATAAATTAATAATTATATTTTATATGGGGACAAACAGGACAAAAAGAGTTTGATCTGTCCCCATATTAGTGAAAGGGGGACAGATGAAACCGCTGAGGAGTGCATAGAGTTTGATTTGTCCCCTTCTTAGTAAAATGGGGACAGATCGAACTAATTTTTCCTATCTGTCCCCCTGGGGTGACAAAAAAGTTCGATCTGTCCCCCTTTAAGCAAGGAGGGGACAGCTCGAACCGTATTCACTAATCAACGGTTTCATCTGTCCCCCTATTAGCGGAAGGGGGACAGATGAAACTACTTTTTTCCTGTTTGTCCCCAATAAAATAAAATTAAGTAATTTTTAAGTTTTGCCACCCATTAGGTATAGGTATTGCTGTTAGCGATAAGGCCGCCCATTGTACATTAGTTGATACTTAATGTCTGTAATTTGATGATTAATGGTGTACAATAAAGTATTCATTATTATTATCATTAAATACTGATTCGGGTTTATAATCATTTGATTACTTCTAAATAAATCTTCAATATACTAATTTAATTGTTCCGTACGTATGTTTGTCACCTTACTCCACCCAAACGGCTGAATAATTAGAATATTTTTTATGTATATTTCGATGGATTTCTGAATAGATTGAAAACAAAATATGTATTATTTCAGACTATAATCTATTCTCATAATCATAATCATTCATTTATTTGTGAAACATAGGTACTTCACAGGTCTTAAAAATAATTGTTAAGTTCTCTATGTCCTACCACACAGCGTGGTGTAAAAATAGTGCAATTAAACACAGTTATACAAAATAATATTATTACAGACAGTTGTCAACAACGTAAAATGTCAATTACTACATAGGCATTTTAAAACAAAATTATAAAAAATACATACATAGAATAGCAAATCATTTAAATTCATTAGCATTATATACAATCATTTCATATATCCAGCCAACACAATCTGCAAGATATCAATATTAAAAGAAAAAGTCTAAAATCACAAGTCAGAACTAGTCACCATCACAGACAGTTGTCAATAATTAAAAATCTCAAAAGGTCAAAAAACAAAAATTAAAATATAATTATGTTATCAATGGTTTAAGATGTCAATAAGTTATGTTATTTCATCCACTAAATATTTTTCAACAGAGTAATAGGCCTTACTTAATAAGAACAATTTAAGTTTATTTTTAAATATTTCATAACTTTTCAGAGACTTAATATTTTTCGGCAGCTTGTTGTATAGTTTAGGAGCCATTGCAAATATACTCTTGCGTAGCAGGGCTGATTTAGCTGTGAGCAGGTATAGGTTATCAGCTCTACGACTGCTCGTTACTACTGAGAATTTATTGCAGTTTACATTGATGGATAAAGTAAAGAATAGTGTGATAAGAGAACATTGCGGTATGACAGAAGATGTAGTGACTAAGATAGAGAAAGGTATGCTCAGATGGTTTGGACATGTGGAGAGAATGGATGGAAATAGGCTGACGAAACAGAATGAACTGAATGAGCAAACTGGTGGGGGTCGACCTCTGCATAGTCATGTCGATCAAATCGATAATCTTCTGAGAAAAGGCCAGGTCAAGAGTACCTACCCTTAACCGAAGAGCATCTATGAAGACACTTATGAAAGTTGAAGAAGCGAAAGTTGTTTGCCAGAATCGTAGCAAGTGGAAAGTCATAGTCTCTGCCTACCCTGTTGGGAGACAGGCATGATGTTATGTATGTATGTATGTATGTTGTATTTTTAGGAATTATGACAAAATAGAAGACTGGTTGTTATTATATTAACACCTACTGTAATTTATGTGAATGTGACTATACTAATAGATGCTAAATTAATAGTTAATTTAAATACAGATGATTAGTCATGCCTTTATCCTCGAAGGGGTAGGCAGAAGCATAGTATACGCCCACATTTCACCTTATAGGTTTATCACACACGTAATAGATGGTGAGCCTGTTCCCTCCCGAGCAGAATGTACAAAACGCAAAATGAGCACCACACGCACAATTGCCGTGTTGAAATGGACAGGCGCAGGTCACCGCGACCCGCAGTTAAGATTTTTCAAGCTGCCTATAAGGCCTTCACCATGGCTTAACGATTGTCATTTTGCTGACAACCGGGTTTCATTTCGAGTTTTCCTTCTCTACGCAATGGATCTTTTTGCATAAATTTCCGTTAGTCGCCTCTTACGACACCCTCGGGATGTATTGGGGCCATGACATTTTGACTAACCCGTTGCAACACGGGACCCCGTCGCCAAACGGGGCCTTTAATTTAATATAATGTTTAATTTCTTATAAATTAATAATTATATTTTATATGGGGACAAACAGGACAAAAAGAGTTTGATCTGTCCCCATATTAGTGAAAGGGGGACAGATGAAACCGCTGAGGAGTGCATAGAGTTTGATTTGTTCCCTTCTTAGTAAAATGGGGACAGATCGAACTAATTTTTCCTATCTGTCCCCCTGGGGGGACAGATAGGACAAAAAAGTTCGATCTGTCCCCCTTTAAGCAAGGAGGGGACAGCTCGAACCGTATTCACTAATCAACGGTTTCATCTGTCCCCCTATTAGCGGAAGGGGGACAGATGAAACTACTTTTTTCCTGTTTGTCCCCAATAAAATAAAATTAAGTAATTTTTAAGTTTTGCCACCCATTAGGTATAGGTATTGCTGTTAGCGATAAGGCCGCCCATTGTACATTAGTTGATACTTAATGTCTGTAATTTGATGATTAATGGTGTACAATAAAGTATTCATTATTATTATCTTTAAATACTGATTCGGGTTTCTAATCATTTGATTACTTCTAAATAAATCTTCAATATACTAATTTAATTGTTCCGTACGTATGTTTGTCACCTTACTCCACCCAAACGGCTGAATAATTAGAATATTTTTTATGTATATTTCGATGGATTTCTGAATAGATTGAAAACAAAATATGTATTATTTCAGACTATAATCTATTCTCATAATCATAATCATTCATTTATTTGTGAAACATAGGTACTTCACAGGTCTTAAAAATAATTGTTAAGTTCTCTATGTCCTACCACACAGCGTGGTGTACAAATAGTGCAATTAAACACAGTTATACAAAATAATATTATTACAGACAGTTGTCAACAACGTAAAATGTCAATTACTACATAGGCATTTTAAAACAAAATTATAAAAAATACATACATAGAATAGCAAATCATTTAAATTCATTAGCATTATATACAATCATTTCATATATCCAGCCAACACAAAATGCAAGATATCAATATTAAAAGAAAAAGTCTAAAATCACAAGTCAGAACTAGTCACCATCACAGACAGTTGTCAATAATTAAAAATCTCAAAAGGTCAAAAAACAAAAATTAAAATATAATTATGTTATCAATGGTTTAAGATGTCAATAAGTTATGTTATTTCATCCACTAAATATTTTTCAACAGAGTAATAGGCCTTACTTAATAAGAACAATTTAAGTTTATTTTTAAATATTTCATAACTTTTCAGAGACTTAATATTTTTCGGCAGCTTGTTGTATAGTTTAGGAGCCATTGCAAATATACTCTTGCGTAGCAGGGCTGATTTAGCTGTGAGCAGGTATAGGTTATCAGCTCTACGACTGCTCGTTACTACTGAGAATTTATTGCAGTTTACATTGATGGATAAAGTAAAGAATAGTGTGATAAGAGAACATTGCGGTATGACAGAAGATGTAGTGACTAAGATAGAGAAAGGTATGCTCAGATGGTTTGGACATGTGGAGAGAATGGATGGAAATAGGCTGACGAAACAGAATGAACTGAATGAGCAAACTGGTGGGGGTCGACCTCTGCATAGTCATGTCGATCAAATCGATAATCTTCTGAGAAAAGGCCAGGTCAAGAGTACCTACCCTTAACCGAAGAGCATCTATGAAGACACTTATGAAAGTTGAAGAAGCGAAAGTTGTTTGCCAGAATCGTAGCAAGTGGAAAGTCATAGTCTCTGCCTACCCTGTTGGGAGACAGGCATGATGTTATGTATGTATGTATGTTGTATTTTTAGGAATTATGACAAAATAGAAGACTGGTTGTTATTATATTAACACCTACTGTAATTTATGTGAATGTGACTATACTAATAGATGCTAAATTAATAGTTAATTTAAATACAGATGATTAGTCATGCCTTTATCCTCGAAGGGGTAGGCAGAAGCATAGTATACGCCCACATTTCACCTTATAGGTTTATCACACACGTAATAGATGGTGAGCCTGTTCCCTCCCGAGCAGAATGTACAAAACGCAAAATGAGCACCACACGCACAATTGCCGTGTTGAAATGGACAGGCGCAGGTCACCGCGACCCGCAGTTAAGATTTTTCAAGCTGCCTATAAGGCCTTCACCATGGCTTAACGATTGTCATTTTGCTGACAACCGGGTTTCATTTCGAGTTTTCCTTCTCTACGCAATGGATCTTTTTGCATAAATTTCCGTTAGTCGCCTCTTACGACACCCTCGGGATGTATTGGGGCCATGACATTTTGACTAACCCGTTGCAACACGGGACCCCGTCGCCAAACGGGGCCTTTAATTTAATATAATGTTTAATTTCTTATAAATTAATAATTATATTTTATATGGAGACAAACAGGACAAAAAGAGTTTGATCTGTCCCCATATTAGTGAAAGGGGGACAGATGAAACCGCTGAGGAGTGCATAGAGTTTGATTTGTCCCCTTCTTAGTAAAATGGGGACAGATCGAACTAATTTTTCCTATCTGTCCCCCTGGGGTGACAAAAAAGTTCGATCTGTCCCCCTTTAAGCAAGGAGGGGACAGTTCGAACCGTATTCACTAATCAACGGTTTCATCTGTCCCCCTATTAGCGGAAGGGGGACAGATGAAACTACTTTTTTCCTGTTTGTCCCCAATAAAATAAAATTAAGTAATTTTTAAGTTTTGCCACCCATTAGGTATAGGTATTGCTGTTAGCGATAAGGCCGCCCATTGTACATTAGTTGATACTTAATGTCTGTAATTTGATGATTAATGGTGTACAATAAAGTATTCATTATTATTATCATTAAATACTGATTCGGGTTTATAATCATTTGATTACTTCTAAATAAATCTTCAATATACTAATTTAATTGTTCCGTACGTATGTTTGTCACCTTACTCCACCCAAACGGCTGAATAATTAGAATATTTTTTATGTATATTTCGATGGATTTCTGAATAGATTGAAAACAAAATATGTATTATTTCAGACTATAATCTATTCTCATAATCATAATCATTCATTTATTTGTGAAACATAGGTACTTCACAGGTCTTAAAAATAATTGTTAAGTTCTCTATGTCCTACCACACAGCGTGGTGTACAAATAGTGCAATTAAACACAGTTATACAAAATAATATTATTACAGACAGTTGTCAACAACGTAAAATGTCAATTACTACATAGGCATTTTAAAACAAAATTATAAAAAATACATACATAGAATAGCAAATCATTTAAATTCATTAGCATTATATACAATCATTTCATATATCCAGCCAACACAATCTGCAAGATATCAATATTAAAAGAAAAAGTCTAAAATCACAAGTCAGAACTAGTCACCATCACAGACAGTTGTCAATAATTAAAAATCTCAAAAGGTCAAAAAACAAAAATTAAAATATAATTATGTTATCAATGGTTTAAGATGTCAATAAGTTATGTTATTTCATCCACTAAATATTTTTCAACAGAGTAATAGGCCTTACTTAATAAGAACAATTTAAGTTTATTTTTAAATATTTCATAACTTTTCAGAGACTTAATATTTTTCGGCAGCTTGTTGTATAGTTTAGGAGCCATTGCAAATATACTCTTGCGTAGCAGGGCTGATTTAGCTGTGAGCAGGTATAGGTTATCAGCTCTACGACTGCTCGTTACTACTGAGAATTTATTGCAGTTTACATTGATGGATAAAGTAAAGAATAGTGTGATAAGAGAACATTGCGGTATGACAGAAGATGTAGTGACTAAGATAGAGAAAGGTATGCTCAGATGGTTTGGACATGTGGAGAGAATGGATGGAAATAGGCTGACGAAACAGAATGAACTGAATGAGCAAACTGGTGGGGGTCGACCTCTGCATAGTCATGTCGATCAAATCGATAATCTTCTGAGAAAAGGCCAGGTCAAGAGTACCTACCCTTAACCGAAGAGCATCTATGAAGACACTTATGAAAGTTGAAGAAGCGAAAGTTGTTTGCCAGAATCGTAGCAAGTGGAAAGTCATAGTCTCTGCCTACCCTGTTGGGAGACAGGCATGATGTTATGTATGTATGTATGTATGTTGTATTTTTAGGAATTATGACAAAATAGAAGACTGGTTGTTATTATATTAACACCTACTGTAATTTATGTGAATGTGACTATACTAATAGATGCTAAATTAATAGTTAATTTAAATACAGATGATTAGTCATGCCTTTATCCTCGAAGGGGTAGGCAGAAGCATAGTATACGCCCACATTTCACCTTATAGGTTTATCACACACGTAATAGATGGTGAGCCTGTTCCCTCCCGAGCAGAATGTACAAAACGCAAAATGAGCACCACACGCACAATTGCCGTGTTGAAATGGACAGGCGCAGGTCACCGCGACCCGCAGTTAAGATTTTTCAAGCTGCCTATAAGGCCTTCACCATGGCTTAACGATTGTCATTTTGCTGACAACCGGGTTTCATTTCGAGTTTTCCTTCTCTACGCAATGGATCTTTTTGCATTAATTTCCGTTAGTCGCCTCTTACGACACCCTCGGGATGTATTGGGGCCATGACATTTTGACTAACCCGTTGCAACACGGGACCCCGTCGCCAAACGGGGCCTTTAATTTAATATAATGTTTAATTTCTTATAAATTAATAATTATATTTTATATGGGGACAAACAGGACAAAAAGAGTTTGATCTGTCCCCATATTAGTGAAAGGGGGACAGATGAAACCGCTGAGGAGTGCATAGAGTTTGATTTGTCCCCTTCTTAGTAAAATGGGGACAGATCGAACTAATTTTTCCTATCTGTCCCCCTGGGGGGACAGATCGGGGGGACAGATCGGAATAACCCGAAATTCGGGTTATTCCGATCTGTCCCCCCGGTCTGTCCCCTCGGGGGGACAGATAGGACAAAAAAGTTCGATCTGTCCCCCTTTAAGCAAGGAGGGGACAGCTCGAACCGTATTCACTAATCAACGGTTTCATCTGTCCCCCTATTAGCGGAAGGGGGACAGATGAAACTACTTTTTTCCTGTTTGTCCCCAATAAAATAAAATTACGTAATTTTTAAGTTTTGCCACCCATTAGGTATAGGTATTGCTGTTAGCGATAAGGCCGCCCATTGTACATTAGTTGATACTTAATGTCTGTAATTTGATGATTAATGGTGTACAATAAAGTATTCATTATTATTATCATTAAATACTGATTCGGGTTTATAATCATTTGATTACTTCTAAATAAATCTTCAATATACTAATTTAATTGTTCCGTACGTATGTTTGTCACCTTACTCCACCCAAACGGCTGAATAATTAGAATATTTTTTATGTATATTTCGATGGATTTCTGAATAGATTGAAAACAAAATATGTATTATTTCAGACTATAATCTATTCTCATAATCATAATCATTCATTTATTTGTGAAACATAGGTACTTCACAGGTCTTAAAAATAATTGTTAAGTTCTCTATGTCCTACCACACAGCGTGGTGTACAAATAGTGCAATTAAACACAGTTATACAAAATAATATTATTACAGACAGTTGTCAACAACGTAAAATGTCAATTACTACATAGGCATTTTAAAACAAAATTATAAAAAATACATACATAGAATAGCAAATCATTTAAATTCATTAGCATTATATACAATCATTTCATATATCCAGCCAACACAAAATGCAAGATATCAATATTAAAAGAAAAAGTCTAAAATCACAAGTCAGAACTAGTCACCATCACAGACAGTTGTCAATAATTAAAAATCTCAAAAGGTCAAAAAACAAAAATTAAAATATAATTATGTTATCAATGGTTTAAGATGTCAATAAGTTATGTTATTTCATCCACTAAATATTTTTCAACAGAGTAATAGGCCTTACTTAATAAGAACAATTTAAGTTTATTTTTAAATATTTCATAACTTTTCAGAGACTTAATATTTTTCGGCAGCTTGTTGTATAGTTTAGGAGCCATTGCAAATATACTCTTGCGTAGCAGGGCTGATTTAGCTGTGAGCAGGTATAGGTTATCAGCTCTACGACTGCTCGTTACTACTGAGAATTTATTGCAGTTTACATTGATGGATAAAGTAAAGAATAGTGTGATAAGAGAACATTGCGGTATGACAGAAGATGTAGTGACTAAGATAGAGAAAGGTATGCTCAGATGGTTTGGACATGTGGAGAGAATGGATGGAAATAGGCTGACGAAACAGAATGAACTGAATGAGCAAACTGGTGGGGGTCGACCTCTGCATAGTCATGTCGATCAAATCGATAATCTTCTGAGAAAAGGCCAGGTCAAGAGTACCTACCCTTAACCGAAGAGCATCTATGAAGACACTTATGAAAGTTGAAGAAGCGAAAGTTGTTTGCCAGAATCGTAGCAAGTGGAAAGTCATAGTCTCTGCCTACCCTGTTGGGAGACAGGCATGATGTTATGTATGTATGTATGTATGTTGTATTTTTAGGAATTATGACAAAATAGAAGACTGGTTGTTATTATATTAACACCTACTGTAATTTATGTGAATGTGACTATACTAATAGATGCTAAATTAATAGTTAATTTAAATACAGATGATTAGTCATGCCTTTATCCTCGAAGGGGTAGGCAGAAGCATAGTATACGCCCACATTTCACCTCATAGGTTTATCACACACGTAATAGATGGTGAGCCTGTTCCCTCCCGAGCAGAATGTACAAAACGCAAAATGAGCACCACACGCACAATTGCCGTGTTGAAATGGACAGGCGCAGGTCACCGCGACCCGCAGTTAAGATTTTTCAAGCTGCCTATAAGGCCTTCACCATGGCTTAACGATTGTCATTTTGCTGACAACCGGGTTTCATTTCGAGTTTTCCTTCTCTACGCAATGGATCTTTTTGCATAAATTTCCGTTAGTCGCCTCTTACGACACCCTCGGGATGTATTGGGGCCATGACATTTTGACTAACCCGTTGCAACACGGGACCCCGTCGCCAAACGGGGCCTTTAATTTAATATAATGTTTAATTTCTTATAAATTAATAATTATATTTTATATGGGGACAAACAGGACAAAAAGAGTTTGATCTGTCCCCATATTAGTGAAAGGGGGACAGATGAAACCGCTGAGGAGTGCATAGAGTTTGATTTGTCCCCTTCTTAGTAAAATGGGGACAGATCGAACTAATTTTTCCTATCTGTCCCCCTGGGGTGACAAAAAAGTTCGATCTGTCCCCCTTTAAGCAAGGAGGGGACAGCTCGAACCGTATTCACTAATCAACGGTTTCATCTGTCCCCCTATTAGCGGAAGGGGGACAGATGAAACTACTTTTTTCCTGTTTGTCCCCAATAAAATAAAATTAAGTAATTTTTAAGTTTTGCCACCCATTAGGTATAGGTATTGCTGTTAGCGATAAGGCCGCCCATTGTACATTAGTTGATACTTAATGTCTGTAATTTGATGAGTAATGGTGTACAATAAAGTATTCATTATTATTATCTTTAAATACTGATTCGGGTTTCTAATCATTTGATTACTTCTAAATAAATCTTCAATATACTAATTTAATTGTTCCGTACGTATGTTTGTCACCTTACTCCACCCAAACGGCTGAATAATTAGAATATTTTTTATGTATATTTCGATGGATTTCTGAATAGATTGAAAACAAAATATGTATTATTTCAGACTATAATCTATTCTCATAATCATAATCATTCATTTATTTGTGAAACATAGGTACTTCACAGGTCTTAAAAATAATTGTTAAGTTCTCTATGTCCTACCACACAGCGTGGTGTACAAATAGTGCAATTAAACACAGTTATACAAAATAATATTATTACAGACAGTTGTCAACAACGTAAAATGTCAATTACTACATAGGCATTTTAAAACAAAATTATAAAAAATACATACATAGAATAGCAAATCATTTAAATTCATTAGCATTATATACAATCATTTCATATATCCAGCCAACACAAAATGCAAGATATCAATATTAAAAGAAAAAGTCTAAAATCACAAGTCAGAACTAGTCACCATCACAGACAGTTGTCAATAATTAAAAATCTCAAAAGGTCAAAAAACAAAAATTAAAATATAATTATGTTATCAATGGTTTAAGATGTCAATAAGTTATGTTATTTCATCCACTAAATATTTTTCAACAGAGTAATAGGCCTTACTTAATAAGAACAATTTAAGTTTATTTTTAAATATTTCATAACTTTTCAGAGACTTAATATTTTTCGGCAGCTTGTTGTATAGTTTAGGAGCCATTGCAAATATACTCTTGCGTAGCAGGGCTGATTTAGCTGTGAGCAGGTATAGGTTATCAGCTCTACGACTGCTCGTTACTACTGAGAATTTATTGCAGTTTACATTGATGGATAAAGTAAAGAATAGTGTGATAAGAGAACATTGCGGTATGACAGAAGATGTAGTGACTAAGATAGAGAAAGGTATGCTCAGATGGTTTGGACATGTGGAGAGAATGGATGGAAATAGGCTGACGAAACAGAATGAACTGAATGAGCAAACTGGTGGGGGTCGACCTCTGCATAGTCATGTCGATCAAATCGATAATCTTCTGAGAAAAGGCCAGGTCAAGAGTACCTACCCTTAACCGAAGAGCATCTATGAAGACACTTATGAAAGTTGAAGAAGCGAAAGTTGTTTGCCAGAATCGTAGCAAGTGGAAAGTCATAGTCTCTGCCTACCCTGTTGGGAGACAGGCATGATGTTATGTATGTATGTATGTATGTTGTATTTTTAGGAATTATGACAAAATAGAAGACTGGTTGTTATTATATTAACACCTACTGTAATTTATGTGAATGTGACTATACTAATAGATGCTAAATTAATAGTTAATTTAAATACAGATGATTAGTCATGCCTTTATCCTCGAAGGGGTAGGCAGAAGCATAGTATACGCCCACATTTCACCTTATAGGTTTATCACACACGTAATAGATGGTGAGCCTGTTCCCTCCCGAGCAGAATGTACAAAACGCAAAATGAGCACCACACGCACAATTGCCGTGTTGAAATGGACAGGCGCAGGTCACCGCGACCCGCAGTTAAGATTTTTCAAGCTGCCTATAAGGCCTTCACCATGGCTTAACGATTGTCATTTTGCTGACAACCGGGTTTCATTTCGAGTTTTCCTTCTCTACGCAATGGATCTTTTTGCATAAATTTCCGTTAGTCGCCTCTTACGACACCCTCGGGATGTATTGGGGCCATGACATTTTGACTAACCCGTTGCAACACGGGACCCCGTCGCCAAACGGGGCCTTTAATTTAATATAATGTTTAATTTCTTATAAATTAATAATTATATTTTATATGGGGACAAACAGGACAAAAAGAGTTTGATCTGTCCCCATATTAGTGAAAGGGGGACAGATGAAACCGCTGAGGAGTGCATAGAGTTTGATTTGTTCCCTTCTTAGTAAAATGGGGACAGATCGAACTAATTTTTCCTATCTGTCCCCCTGGGGGGACAGATAGGACAAAAAAGTTCGATCTGTCCCCCTTTAAGCAAGGAGGGGACAGCTCGAACCGTATTCACTAATCAACGGTTTCATCTGTCCCCCTATTAGCGGAAGGGGGACAGATGAAACTACTTTTTTCCTGTTTGTCCCCAATAAAATAAAATTAAGTAATTTTTAAGTTTTGCCACCCATTAGGTATAGGTATTGCTGTTAGCGATAAGGCCGCCCATTGTACATTAGTTGATACTTAATGTCTGTAATTTGATGATTAATGGTGTACAATAAAGTATTCATTATTATTATCTTTAAATACTGATTCGGGTTTCTAATCATTTGATTACTTCTAAATAAATCTTCAATATACTAATTTAATTGTTCCGTACGTATGTTTGTCACCTTACTCCACCCAAACGGCTGAATAATTAGAATATTTTTTATGTATATTTCGATGGATTTCTGAATAGATTGAAAACAAAATATGTATTATTTCAGACTATAATCTATTCTCATAATCATAATCATTCATTTATTTGTGAAACATAGGTACTTCACAGGTCTTAAAAATAATTGTTAAGTTCTCTATGTCCTACCACACAGCGTGGTGTACAAATAGTGCAATTAAACACAGTTATACAAAATAATATTATTACAGACAGTTGTCAACAACGTAAAATGTCAATTACTACATAGGCATTTTAAAACAAAATTATAAAAAATACATACATAGAATAGCAAATCATTTAAATTCATTAGCATTATATACAATCATTTCATATATCCAGCCAACACAAAATGCAAGATATCAATATTAAAAGAAAAAGTCTAAAATCACAAGTCAGAACTAGTCACCATCACAGACAGTTGTCAATAATTAAAAATCTCAAAAGGTCAAAAAACAAAAATTAAAATATAATTATGTTATCAATGGTTTAAGATGTCAATAAGTTATGTTATTTCATCCACTAAATATTTTTCAACAGAGTAATAGGCCTTACTTAATAAGAACAATTTAAGTTTATTTTTAAATATTTCATAACTTTTCAGAGACTTAATATTTTTCGGCAGCTTGTTGTATAGTTTAGGAGCCATTGCAAATATACTCTTGCGTAGCAGGGCTGATTTAGCTGTGAGCAGGTATAGGTTATCAGCTCTACGACTGCTCGTTACTACTGAGAATTTATTGCAGTTTACATTGATGGATAAAGTAAAGAATAGTGTGATAAGAGAACATTGCGGTATGACAGAAGATGTAGTGACTAAGATAGAGAAAGGTATGCTCAGATGGTTTGGACATGTGGAGAGAATGGATGGAAATAGGCTGACGAAACAGAATGAACTGAATGAGCAAACTGGTGGGGGTCGACCTCTGCATAGTCATGTCGATCAAATCGATAATCTTCTGAGAAAAGGCCAGGTCAAGAGTACCTACCCTTAACCGAAGAGCATCTATGAAGACACTTATGAAAGTTGAAGAAGCGAAAGTTGTTTGCCAGAATCGTAGCAAGTGGAAAGTCATAGTCTCTGCCTACCCTGTTGGGAGACAGGCATGATGTTATGTATGTATGTATGTTGTATTTTTAGGAATTATGACAAAATAGAAGACTGGTTGTTATTATATTAACACCTACTGTAATTTATGTGAATGTGACTATACTAATAGATGCTAAATTAATAGTTAATTTAAATACAGATGATTAGTCATGCCTTTATCCTCGAAGGGGTAGGCAGAAGCATAGTATACGCCCACATTTCACCTTATAGGTTTATCACACACGTAATAGATGGTGAGCCTGTTCCCTCCCGAGCAGAATGTACAAAACGCAAAATGAGCACCACACGCACAATTGCCGTGTTGAAATGGACAGGCGCAGGTCACCGCGACCCGCAGTTAAGATTTTTCAAGCTGCCTATAAGGCCTTCACCATGGCTTAACGATTGTCATTTTGCTGACAACCGGGTTTCATTTCGAGTTTTCCTTCTCTACGCAATGGATCTTTTTGCATAAATTTCCGTTAGTCGCCTCTTACGACACCCTCGGGATGTATTGGGGCCATGACATTTTGACTAACCCGTTGCAACACGGGACCCCGTCGCCAAACGGGGCCTTTAATTTAATATAATGTTTAATTTCTTATAAATTAATAATTATATTTTATATGGAGACAAACAGGACAAAAAGAGTTTGATCTGTCCCCATATTAGTGAAAGGGGGACAGATGAAACCGCTGAGGAGTGCATAGAGTTTGATTTGTCCCCTTCTTAGTAAAATGGGGACAGATCGAACTAATTTTTCCTATCTGTCCCCCTGGGGTGACAAAAAAGTTCGATCTGTCCCCCTTTAAGCAAGGAGGGGACAGTTCGAACCGTATTCACTAATCAACGGTTTCATCTGTCCCCCTATTAGCGGAAGGGGGACAGATGAAACTACTTTTTTCCTGTTTGTCCCCAATAAAATAAAATTAAGTAATTTTTAAGTTTTGCCACCCATTAGGTATAGGTATTGCTGTTAGCGATAAGGCCGCCCATTGTACATTAGTTGATACTTAATGTCTGTAATTTGATGATTAATGGTGTACAATAAAGTATTCATTATTATTATCATTAAATACTGATTCGGGTTTATAATCATTTGATTACTTCTAAATAAATCTTCAATATACTAATTTAATTGTTCCGTACGTATGTTTGTCACCTTACTCCACCCAAACGGCTGAATAATTAGAATATTTTTTATGTATATTTCGATGGATTTCTGAATAGATTGAAAACAAAATATGTATTATTTCAGACTATAATCTATTCTCATAATCATAATCATTCATTTATTTGTGAAACATAGGTACTTCACAGGTCTTAAAAATAATTGTTAAGTTCTCTATGTCCTACCACACAGCGTGGTGTACAAATAGTGCAATTAAACACAGTTATACAAAATAATATTATTACAGACAGTTGTCAACAACGTAAAATGTCAATTACTACATAGGCATTTTAAAACAAAATTATAAAAAATACATACATAGAATAGCAAATCATTTAAATTCATTAGCATTATATACAATCATTTCATATATCCAGCCAACACAATCTGCAAGATATCAATATTAAAAGAAAAAGTCTAAAATCACAAGTCAGAACTAGTCACCATCACAGACAGTTGTCAATAATTAAAAATCTCAAAAGGTCAAAAAACAAAAATTAAAATATAATTATGTTATCAATGGTTTAAGATGTCAATAAGTTATGTTATTTCATCCACTAAATATTTTTCAACAGAGTAATAGGCCTTACTTAATAAGAACAATTTAAGTTTATTTTTAAATATTTCATAACTTTTCAGAGACTTAATATTTTTCGGCAGCTTGTTGTATAGTTTAGGAGCCATTGCAAATATACTCTTGCGTAGCAGGGCTGATTTAGCTGTGAGCAGGTATAGGTTATCAGCTCTACGACTGCTCGTTACTACTGAGAATTTATTGCAGTTTACATTGATGGATAAAGTAAAGAATAGTGTGATAAGAGAACATTGCGGTATGACAGAAGATGTAGTGACTAAGATAGAGAAAGGTATGCTCAGATGGTTTGGACATGTGGAGAGAATGGATGGAAATAGGCTGACGAAACAGAATGAACTGAATGAGCAAACTGGTGGGGGTCGACCTCTGCATAGTCATGTCGATCAAATCGATAATCTTCTGAGAAAAGGCCAGGTCAAGAGTACCTACCCTTAACCGAAGAGCATCTATGAAGACACTTATGAAAGTTGAAGAAGCGAAAGTTGTTTGCCAGAATCGTAGCAAGTGGAAAGTCATAGTCTCTGCCTACCCTGTTGGGAGACAGGCATGATGTTATGTATGTATGTATGTATGTTGTATTTTTAGGAATTATGACAAAATAGAAGACTGGTTGTTATTATATTAACACCTACTGTAATTTATGTGAATGTGACTATACTAATAGATGCTAAATTAATAGTTAATTTAAATACAGATGATTAGTCATGCCTTTATCCTCGAAGGGGTAGGCAGAAGCATAGTATACGCCCACATTTCACCTTATAGGTTTATCACACACGTAATAGATGGTGAGCCTGTTCCCTCCCGAGCAGAATGTACAAAACGCAAAATGAGCACCACACGCACAATTGCCGTGTTGAAATGGACAGGCGCAGGTCACCGCGACCCGCAGTTAAGATTTTTCAAGCTGCCTATAAGGCCTTCACCATGGCTTAACGATTGTCATTTTGCTGACAACCGGGTTTCATTTCGAGTTTTCCTTCTCTACGCAATGGATCTTTTTGCATTAATTTCCGTTAGTCGCCTCTTACGACACCCTCGGGATGTATTGGGGCCATGACATTTTGACTAACCCGTTGCAACACGGGACCCCGTCGCCAAACGGGGCCTTTAATTTAATATAATGTTTAATTTCTTATAAATTAATAATTATATTTTATATGGGGACAAACAGGACAAAAAGAGTTTGATCTGTCCCCATATTAGTGAAAGGGGGACAGATGAAACCGCTGAGGAGTGCATAGAGTTTGATTTGTCCCCTTCTTAGTAAAATGGGGACAGATCGAACTAATTTTTCCTATCTGTCCCCCTGGGGGGACAGATCGGGGGGACAGATCGGAATAACCCGAAATTCGGGTTATTCCGATCTGTCCCCCCGGTCTGTCCCCTCGGGGGGACAGATAGGACAAAAAAGTTCGATCTGTCCCCCTTTAAGCAAGGAGGGGACAGCTCGAACCGTATTCACTAATCAACGGTTTCATCTGTCCCCCTATTAGCGGAAGGGGGACAGATGAAACTACTTTTTTCCTGTTTGTCCCCAATAAAATAAAATTAAGTAATTTTTAAGTTTTGCCACCCATTAGGTATAGGTATTGCTGTTAGCGATAAGGCCGCCCATTGTACATTAGTTGATACTTAATGTCTGTAATTTGATGATTAATGGTGTACAATAAAGTATTCATTATTATTATCATTAAATACTGATTCGGGTTTATAATCATTTGATTACTTCTAAATAAATCTTCAATATACTAATTTAATTGTTCCGTACGTATGTTTGTCACCTTACTCCACCCAAACGGCTGAATAATTAGAATATTTTTTATGTATATTTCGATGGATTTCTGAATAGATTGAAAACAAAATATGTATTATTTCAGACTATAATCTATTCTCATAATCATAATCATTCATTTATTTGTGAAACATAGGTACTTCACAGGTCTTAAAAATAATTGTTAAGTTCTCTATGTCCTACCACACAGCGTGGTGTACAAATAGTGCAATTAAACACAGTTATACAAAATAATATTATTACAGACAGTTGTCAACAACGTAAAATGTCAATTACTACATAGGCATTTTAAAACAAAATTATAAAAAATACATACATAGAATAGCAAATCATTTAAATTCATTAGCATTATATACAATCATTTCATATATCCAGCCAACACAAAATGCAAGATATCAATATTAAAAGAAAAAGTCTAAAATCACAAGTCAGAACTAGTCACCATCACAGACAGTTGTCAATAATTAAAAATCTCAAAAGGTCAAAAAACAAAAATTAAAATATAATTATGTTATCAATGGTTTAAGATGTCAATAAGTTATGTTATTTCATCCACTAAATATTTTTCAACAGAGTAATAGGCCTTACTTAATAAGAACAATTTAAGTTTATTTTTAAATATTTCATAACTTTTCAGAGACTTAATATTTTTCGGCAGCTTGTTGTATAGTTTAGGAGCCATTGCAAATATACTCTTGCGTAGCAGGGCTGATTTAGCTGTGAGCAGGTATAGGTTATCAGCTCTACGACTGCTCGTTACTACTGAGAATTTATTGCAGTTTACATTGATGGATAAAGTAAAGAATAGTGTGATAAGAGAACATTGCGGTATGACAGAAGATGTAGTGACTAAGATAGAGAAAGGTATGCTCAGATGGTTTGGACATGTGGAGAGAATGGATGGAAATAGGCTGACGAAACAGAATGAACTGAATGAGCAAACTGGTGGGGGTCGACCTCTGCATAGTCATGTCGATCAAATCGATAATCTTCTGAGAAAAGGCCAGGTCAAGAGTACCTACCCTTAACCGAAGAGCATCTATGAAGACACTTATGAAAGTTGAAGAAGCGAAAGTTGTTTGCCAGAATCGTAGCAAGTGGAAAGTCATAGTCTCTGCCTACCCTGTTGGGAGACAGGCATGATGTTATGTATGTATGTATGTATGTTGTATTTTTAGGAATTATGACAAAATAGAAGACTGGTTGTTATTATATTAACACCTACTGTAATTTATGTGAATGTGACTATACTAATAGATGCTAAATTAATAGTTAATTTAAATACAGATGATTAGTCATGCCTTTATCCTCGAAGGGGTAGGCAGAAGCATAGTATACGCCCACATTTCACCTCATAGGTTTATCACACACGTAATAGATGGTGAGCCTGTTCCCTCCCGAGCAGAATGTACAAAACGCAAAATGAGCACCACACGCACAATTGCCGTGTTGAAATGGACAGGCGCAGGTCACCGCGACCCGCAGTTAAGATTTTTCAAGCTGCCTATAAGGCCTTCACCATGGCTTAACGATTGTCATTTTGCTGACAACCGGGTTTCATTTCGAGTTTTCCTTCTCTACGCAATGGATCTTTTTGCATAAATTTCCGTTAGTCGCCTCTTACGACACCCTCGGGATGTATTGGGGCCATGACATTTTGACTAACCCGTTGCAACACGGGACCCCGTCGCCAAACGGGGCCTTTAATTTAATATAATGTTTAATTTCTTATAAATTAATAATTATATTTTATATGGGGACAAACAGGACAAAAAGAGTTTGATCTGTCCCCATATTAGTGAAAGGGGGACAGATGAAACCGCTGAGGAGTGCATAGAGTTTGATTTGTCCCCTTCTTAGTAAAATGGGGACAGATCGAACTAATTTTTCCTATCTGTCCCCCTGGGGTGACAAAAAAGTTCGATCTGTCCCCCTTTAAGCAAGGAGGGGACAGCTCGAACCGTATTCACTAATCAACGGTTTCATCTGTCCCCCTATTAGCGGAAGGGGGACAGATGAAACTACTTTTTTCCTGTTTGTCCCCAATAAAATAAAATTAAGTAATTTTTAAGTTTTGCCACCCATTAGGTATAGGTATTGCTGTTAGCGATAAGGCCGCCCATTGTACATTAGTTGATACTTAATGTCTGTAATTTGATGATTAATGGTGTACAATAAAGTATTCATTATTATTATCTTTAAATACTGATTCGGGTTTCTAATCATTTGATTACTTCTAAATAAATCTTCAATATACTAATTTAATTGTTCCGTACGTATGTTTGTCACCTTACTCCACCCAAACGGCTGAATAATTAGAATATTTTTTATGTATATTTCGATGGATTTCTGAATAGATTGAAAACAAAATATGTATTATTTCAGACTATAATCTATTCTCATAATCATAATCATTCATTTATTTGTGAAACATAGGTACTTCACAGGTCTTAAAAATAATTGTTAAGTTCTCTATGTCCTACCACACAGCGTGGTGTACAAATAGTGCAATTAAACACAGTTATACAAAATAATATTATTACAGACAGTTGTCAACAACGTAAAATGTCAATTACTACATAGGCATTTTAAAACAAAATTATAAAAAATACATACATAGAATAGCAAATCATTTAAATTCATTAGCATTATATACAATCATTTCATATATCCAGCCAACACAAAATGCAAGATATCAATATTAAAAGAAAAAGTCTAAAATCACAAGTCAGAACTAGTCACCATCACAGACAGTTGTCAATAATTAAAAATCTCAAAAGGTCAAAAAACAAAAATTAAAATATAATTATGTTATCAATGGTTTAAGATGTCAATAAGTTATGTTATTTCATCCACTAAATATTTTTCAACAGAGTAATAGGCCTTACTTAATAAGAACAATTTAAGTTTATTTTTAAATATTTCATAACTTTTCAGAGACTTAATATTTTTCGGCAGCTTGTTGTATAGTTTAGGAGCCATTGCAAATATACTCTTGCGTAGCAGGGCTGATTTAGCTGTGAGCAGGTATAGGTTATCAGCTCTACGACTGCTCGTTACTACTGAGAATTTATTGCAGTTTACATTGATGGATAAAGTAAAGAATAGTGTGATAAGAGAACATTGCGGTATGACAGAAGATGTAGTGACTAAGATAGAGAAAGGTATGCTCAGATGGTTTGGACATGTGGAGAGAATGGATGGAAATAGGCTGACGAAACAGAATGAACTGAATGAGCAAACTGGTGGGGGTCGACCTCTGCATAGTCATGTCGATCAAATCGATAATCTTCTGAGAAAAGGCCAGGTCAAGAGTACCTACCCTTAACCGAAGAGCATCTATGAAGACACTTATGAAAGTTGAAGAAGCGAAAGTTGTTTGCCAGAATCGTAGCAAGTGGAAAGTCATAGTCTCTGCCTACCCTGTTGGGAGACAGGCATGATGTTATGTATGTATGTATGTATGTTGTATTTTTAGGAATTATGACAAAATAGAAGACTGGTTGTTATTATATTAACACCTACTGTAATTTATGTGAATGTGACTATACTAATAGATGCTAAATTAATAGTTAATTTAAATACAGATGATTAGTCATGCCTTTATCCTCGAAGGGGTAGGCAGAAGCATAGTATACGCCCACATTTCACCTTATAGATTTATCACACACGTAATAGATGGTGAGCCTGTTCCCTCCCGAGCAGAATGTACAAAACGCAAAATGAGCACCACACGCACAATTGCCGTGTTGAAATGGACAGGCGCAGGTCACCGCGACCCGCAGTTAAGATTTTTCAAGCTGCCTATAAGGCCTTCACCATGGCTTAACGATTGTCATTTTGCTGACAACCGGGTTTCATTTCGAGTTTTCCTTCTCTACGCAATGGATCTTTTTGCATAAATTTCCGTTAGTCGCCTCTTACGACACCCTCGGGATGTATTGGGGCCATGACATTTTGACTAACCCGTTGCAACACGGGACCCCGTCGCCAAACGGGGCCTTTAATTTAATATAATGTTTAATTTCTTATAAATTAATAATTATATTTTATATGGAGACAAACAGGACAAAAAGAGTTTGATCTGTCCCCATATTAGTGAAAGGGGGACAGATGAAACCGCTGAGGAGTGCATAGAGTTTGATTTGTCCCCTTCTTAGTAAAATGGGGACAGATCGAACTAATTTTTCCTATCTGTCCCCCTGGGGTGACAAAAAAGTTCGATCTGTCCCCCTTTAAGCAAGGAGGGGACAGTTCGAACCGTATTCACTAATCAACGGTTTCATCTGTCCCCCTATTAGCGGAAGGGGGACAGATGAAACTACTTTTTTCCTGTTTGTCCCCAATAAAATAAAATTAAGTAATTTTTAAGTTTTGCCACCCATTAGGTATAGGTATTGCTGTTAGCGATAAGGCCGCCCATTGTACATTAGTTGATACTTAATGTCTGTAATTTGATGATTAATGGTGTACAATAAAGTATTCATTATTATTATCATTAAATACTGATTCGGGTTTATAATCATTTGATTACTTCTAAATAAATCTTCAATATACTAATTTAATTGTTCCGTACGTATGTTTGTCACCTTACTCCACCCAAACGGCTGAATAATTAGAATATTTTTTATGTATATTTCGATGGATTTCTGAATAGATTGAAAACAAAATATGTATTATTTCAGACTATAATCTATTCTCATAATCATAATCATTCATTTATTTGTGAAACATAGGTACTTCACAGGTCTTAAAAATAATTGTTAAGTTCTCTATGTCCTACCACACAGCGTGGTGTACAAATAGTGCAATTAAACACAGTTATAAAAAATAATATTATTACAGACAGTTGTCAACAACGTAAAATGTCAATTACTACATAGGCATTTTAAAACAAAATTATAAAAAATACATACATAGAATAGCAAATCATTTAAATTCATTAGCATTATATACAATCATTTCATATATCCAGCCAACACAAAATGCAAGATATCAATATTAAAAGAAAAAGTCTAAAATCACAAGTCAGAACTAGTCACCATCACAGACAGTTGTCAATAATTAAAAATCTCAAAAGGTCAAAAAACAAAAATTAAAATATAATTATGTTATCAATGGTTTAAGATGTCAATAAGTTATGTTATTTCATCCACTAAATATTTTTCAACAGAGTAATAGGCCTTACTTAATAAGAACAATTTAAGTTTATTTTTAAATATTTCATAACTTTTCAGAGACTTAATATTTTTCGGCAGCTTGTTGTATAGTTTAGGAGCCATTGCAAATATACTCTTGCGTAGCAGGGCTGATTTAGCTGTGAGCAGGTATAGGTTATCAGCTCTACGACTGC
This sequence comes from Miltochrista miniata, assembly GCA_933228765.1. Taxonomy (NCBI): domain Eukaryota; kingdom Metazoa; phylum Arthropoda; class Insecta; order Lepidoptera; family Erebidae; genus Miltochrista; species Miltochrista miniata. The sequence continues at coordinate 22,584,005 of OW121767.1, read as the reverse complement.
TCGTTACTACTGAGAATTTATTGCAGTTTACATTGATGGATAAAGTAAAGAATAGTGTGATAAGAGAACATTGCGGTATGACAGAAGATGTAGTGACTACGATAGAGAAAGGTATGCTCAGATGGTTTGGACATGTGGAGAGAATGGATGGAAATAGGCTGACGAAACAGAATGAACTGAATGAGCAAACTGGTGGGGGTCGACCTCTGCATAGTCATGTCGATCAAATCGATAATCTTCTGAGAAAAGGCCAGGTCAAGAGTACCTACCCTTAACCGAAGAGCATCTATGAAGACACTTATGAAAGTTGAAGAAGCGAAAGTTGTTTGCCAGAATCGTAGCAAGTGGAAAGTCATAGTCTCTGCCTACCCTGTTGGGAGACAGGCATGATGTTATGTATGTATGTATGTATGTTGTATTTTTAGGAATTATGACAAAATAGAAGACTGGTTGTTATTATATTAACACCTACTGTAATTTATGTGAATGTGACTATACTAATAGATGCTAAATTAATAGTTAATTTAAATACAGATGATTAGTCATGCCTTTATCCTCGAAGGGGTAGGCAGAAGCATAGTATACGCCCACATTTCACCTTATAGGTTTATCACACACGTAATAGATGGTGAGCCTGTTCCCTCCCGAGCAGAATGTACAAAACGCAAAATGAGCACCACACGCACAATTGCCGTGTTGAAATGGACAGGCGCAGGTCACCGCGACCCGCAGTTAAGATTTTTCAAGCTGCCTATAAGGCCTTCACCATGGCTTAACGATTGTCATTTTGCTGACAACCGGGTTTCATTTCGAGTTTTCCTTCTCTACGCAATGGATCTTTTTGCATAAATTTCCGTTAGTCGCCTCTTACGATACCCTCGGGATGTATTGGGGCCATGACATTTTGACTAACCCGTTGCAACACGGGACCCCGTCGCCAAACGGGGCCTTTAATTTAATATAATGTTTAATTTCTTATAAATTAATAATTATATTTTATATGGAGACAAACAGGACAAAAAGAGTTTGATCTGTCCCCATATTAGTGAAAGGGGGACAGATGAAACCGCTGAGGAGTGCATAGAGTTTGATTTGTCCCCTTCTTAGTAAAATGGGGACAGATCGAACTAATTTTTCCTATCTGTCCCCCTGGGGTGACAAAAAAGTTCGATCTGTCCCCCTTTAAGCAAGGAGGGGACAGTTCGAACCGTATTCACTAATCAACGGTTTCATCTGTCCCCCTATTAGCGGAAGGGGGACAGATGAAACTACTTTTTTCCTGTTTGTCCCCAATAAAATAAAATTAAGTAATTTTTAAGTTTTGCCACCCATTAGGTATAGGTATTGCTGTTAGCGATAAGGCCGCCCATTGTACATTAGTTGATACTTAATGTCTGTAATTTGATGATTAATGGTGTACAATAAAGTATTCATTATTATTATCATTAAATACTGATTCGGGTTTATAATCATTTGATTACTTCTAAATAAATCTTCAATATACTAATTTAATTGTTCCGTACGTATGTTTGTCACCTTACTCCACCCAAACGGCTGAATAATTAGAATATTTTTTATGTATATTTCGATGGATTTCTGAATAGATTGAAAACAAAATATGTATTATTTCAGACTATAATCTATTCTCATAATCATAATCATTCATTTATTTGTGAAACATAGGTACTTCACAGGTCTTAAAAATAATTGTTAAGTTCTCTATGTCCTACCACACAGCGTGGTGTACAAATAGTGCAATTAAACACAGTTATACAAAATAATATTATTACAGACAGTTGTCAACAACGTAAAATGTCAATTACTACATAGGCATTTTAAAACAAAATTATAAAAAATACATACATAGAATAGCAAATCATTTAAATTCATTAGCATTATATACAATCATTTCATATATCCAGCCAACACAATCTGCAAGATATCAATATTAAAAGAAAAAGTCTAAAATCACAAGTCAGAACTAGTCACCATCACAGACAGTTGTCAATAATTAAAAATCTCAAAAGGTCAAAAAACAAAAATTAAAATATAATTATGTTATCAATGGTTTAAGATGTCAATAAGTTATGTTATTTCATCCACTAAATATTTTTCAACAGAGTAATAGGCCTTACTTAATAAGAACAATTTAAGTTTATTTTTAAATATTTCATAACTTTTCAGAGACTTAATATTTTTCGGCAGCTTGTTGTATAGTTTAGGAGCCATTGCAAATATACTCTTGCGTAGCAGGGCTGATTTAGCTGTGAGCAGGTATAGGTTATCAGCTCTACGACTGCTCGTTACTACTGAGAATTTATTGCAGTTTACATTGATGGATAAAGTAAAGAATAGTGTGATAAGAGAACATTGCGGTATGACAGAAGATGTAGTGACTAAGATAGAGAAAGGTATGCTCAGATGGTTTGGACATGTGGAGAGAATGGATGGAAATAGGCTGACGAAACAGAATGAACTGAATGAGCAAACTGGTGGGGGTCGACCTCTGCATAGTCATGTCGATCAAATCGATAATCTTCTGAGAAAAGGCCAGGTCAAGAGTACCTACCCTTAACCGAAGAGCATCTATGAAGACACTTATGAAAGTTGAAGAAGCGAAAGTTGTTTGCCAGAATCGTAGCAAGTGGAAAGTCATAGTCTCTGCCTACCCTGTTGGGAGACAGGCATGATGTTATGTATGTATGTATGTATGTTGTATTTTTAGGAATTATGACAAAATAGAAGACTGGTTGTTATTATATTAACACCTACTGTAATTTATGTGAATGTGACTATACTAATAGATGCTAAATTAATAGTTAATTTAAATACAGATGATTAGTCATGCCTTTATCCTCGAAGGGGTAGGCAGAAGCATAGTATACGCCCACATTTCACCTTATAGGTTTATCACACACGTAATAGATGGTGAGCCTGTTCCCTCCCGAGCAGAATGTACAAAACGCAAAATGAGCACCACACGCACAATTGCCGTGTTGAAATGGACAGGCGCAGGTCACCGCGACCCGCAGTTAAGATTTTTCAAGCTGCCTATAAGGCCTTCACCATGGCTTAACGATTGTCATTTTGCTGACAACCGGGTTTCATTTCGAGTTTTCCTTCTCTACGCAATGGATCTTTTTGCATAAATTTCCGTTAGTCGCCTCTTACGACACCCTCGGGATGTATTGGGGCCATGACATTTTGACTAACCCGTTGCAACACGGGACCCCGTCGCCAAACGGGGCCTTTAATTTAATATAATGTTTAATTTCTTATAAATTAATAATTATATTTTATATGGGGACAAACAGGACAAAAAGAGTTTGATCTGTCCCCATATTAGTGAAAGGGGGACAGATGAAACCGCTGAGGAGTGCATAGAGTTTGATTTGTCCCCTTCTTAGTAAAATGGGGACAGATCGAACTAATTTTTCCTATCTGTCCCCCTGGGGTGACAAAAAAGTTCGATCTGTCCCCCTTTAAGCAAGGAGGGGACAGCTCGAACCGTATTCACTAATCAACGGTTTCATCTGTCCCCCTATTAGCGGAAGGGGGACAGATGAAACTACTTTTTTCCTGTTTGTCCCCAATAAAATAAAATTAAGTAATTTTTAAGTTTTGCCACCCATTAGGTATAGGTATTGCTGTTAGCGATAAGGCCGCCCATTGTACATTAGTTGATACTTAATGTCTGTAATTTGATGATTAATGGTGTACAATAAAGTATTCATTATTATTATCATTAAATACTGATTCGGGTTTATAATCATTTGATTACTTCTAAATAAATCTTCAATATACTAATTTAATTGTTCCGTACGTATGTTTGTCACCTTACTCCACCCAAACGGCTGAATAATTAGAATATTTTTTATGTATATTTCGATGGATTTCTGAATAGATTGAAAACAAAATATGTATTATTTCAGACTATAATCTATTCTCATAATCATAATCATTCATTTATTTGTGAAACATAGGTACTTCACAGGTCTTAAAAATAATTGTTAAGTTCTCTATGTCCTACCACACAGCGTGGTGTACAAATAGTGCAATTAAACACAGTTATACAAAATAATATTATTACAGACAGTTGTCAACAACGTAAAATGTCAATTACTACATAGGCATTTTAAAACAAAATTATAAAAAATACATACATAGAATAGCAAATCATTTAAATTCATTAGCATTATATACAATCATTTCATATATCCAGCCAACACAAAATGCAAGATATCAATATTAAAAGAAAAAGTCTAAAATCACAAGTCAGAACTAGTCACCATCACAGACAGTTGTCAATAATTAAAAATCTCAAAAGGTCAAAAAACAAAAATTAAAATATAATTATGTTATCAATGGTTTAAGATGTCAATAAGTTATGTTATTTCATCCACTAAATATTTTTCAACAGAGTAATAGGCCTTACTTAATAAGAACAATTTAAGTTTATTTTTAAATATTTCATAACTTTTCAGAGACTTAATATTTTTCGGCAGCTTGTTGTATAGTTTAGGAGCCATTGCAAATATACTCTTGCGTAGCAGGGCTGATTTAGCTGTGAGCAGGTATAGGTTATCAGCTCTACGACTGCTCGTTACTACTGAGAATTTATTGCAGTTTACATTGATGGATAAAGTAAAGAATAGTGTGATAAGAGAACATTGCGGTATGACAGAAGATGTAGTGACTAAGATAGAGAAAGGTATGCTCAGATGGTTTGGACATGTGGAGAGAATGGATGGAAATAGGCTGACGAAACAGAATGAACTGAATGAGCAAACTGGTGGGGGTCGACCTCTGCATAGTCATGTCGATCAAATCGATAATCTTCTGAGAAAAGGCCAGGTCAAGAGTACCTACTCTTAACCGAAGAGCATCTATGAAGACACTTATGAAAGTTGAAGAAGCGAAAGTTGTTTGCCAGAATCGTAGCAAGTGGAAAGTCATAGTCTCTGCCTACCCTGTTGGGAGACAGGCATGATGTTATGTATGTATGTATGTTGTATTTTTAGGAATTATGACAAAATAGAAGACTGGTTGTTATTATATTAACACCTACTGTAATTTATGTGAATGTGACTATACTAATAGATGCTAAATTAATAGTTAATTTAAATACAGATGATTAGTCATGCCTTTATCCTCGAAGGGGTAGGCAGAAGCATAGTATACGCCCACATTTCACCTTATAGGTTTATCACACACGTAATAGATGGTGAGCCTGTTCCCTCCCGAGCAGAATGTACAAAACGCAAAATGAGCACCACACGCACAATTGCCGTGTTGAAATGGACAGGCGCAGGTCACCGCGACCCGCAGTTAAGATTTTTCAAGCTGCCTATAAGGCCTTCACCATGGCTTAACGATTGTCATTTTGCTGACAACCGGGTTTCATTTCGAGTTTTCCTTCTCTACGCAATGGATCTTTTTGCATAAATTTCCGTTAGTCGCCTCTTACGACACCCTCGGGATGTATTGGGGCCATGACATTTTGACTAACCCGTTGCAACACGGGACCCCGTCGCCAAACGGGGCCTTTAATTTAATATAATGTTTAATTTCTTATAAATTAATAATTATATTTTATATGGGGACAAACAGGACAAAAAGAGTTTGATCTGTCCCCATATTAGTGAAAGGGGGACAGATGAAACCGCTGAGGAGTGCATAGAGTTTGATTTGTCCCCTTCTTAGTAAAATGGGGACAGATCGAACTAATTTTTCCTATCTGTCCCCCTGGGGTGACAAAAAAGTTCGATCTGTCCCCCTTTAAGCAAGGAGGGGACAGCTCGAACCGTATTCACTAATCAACGGTTTCATCTGTCCCCCTATTAGCGGAAGGGGGACAGATGAAACTACTTTTTTCCTGTTTGTCCCCAATAAAATAAAATTAAGTAATTTTTAAGTTTTGCCACCCATTAGGTATAGGTATTGCTGTTAGCGATAAGGCCGCCCATTGTACATTAGTTGATACTTAATGTCTGTAATTTGATGATTAATGGTGTACAATAAAGTATTCATTATTATTATCATTAAATACTGATTCGGGTTTATAATCATTTGATTACTTCTAAATAAATCTTCAATATACTAATTTAATTGTTCCGTACGTATGTTTGTCACCTTACTCCACCCAAACGGCTGAATAATTAGAATATTTTTTATGTATATTTCGATGGATTTCTGAATAGATTGAAAACAAAATATGTATTATTTCAGACTATAATCTATTCTCATAATCATAATCATTCATTTATTTGTGAAACATAGGTACTTCACAGGTCTTAAAAATAATTGTTAAGTTCTCTATGTCCTACCACACAGCGTGGTGTACAAATAGTGCAATTAAACACAGTTATACAAAATAATATTATTACAGACAGTTGTCAACAACGTAAAATGTCAATTACTACATAGGCATTTTAAAACAAAATTATAAAAAATACATACATAGAATAGCAAATCATTTAAATTCATTAGCATTATATACAATCATTTCATATATCCAGCCAACACAATCTGCAAGATATCAATATTAAAAGAAAAAGTCTAAAATCACAAGTCAGAACTAGTCACCATCACAGACAGTTGTCAATAATTAAAAATCTCAAAAGGTCAAAAAACAAAAATTAAAATATAATTATGTTATCAATGGTTTAAGATGTCAATAAGTTATGTTATTTCATCCACTAAATATTTTTCAACAGAGTAATAGGCCTTACTTAATAAGAACAATTTAAGTTTATTTTTAAATATTTCATAACTTTTCAGAGACTTAATATTTTTCGGCAGCTTGTTGTATAGTTTAGGAGCCATTGCAAATATACTCTTGCGTAGCAGGGCTGATTTAGCTGAGAGCAGGTATAGGTTATCAGCTCTACGACTGCTCGTTACTACTGAGAATTTATTGCAGTTTACATTGATGGATAAAGTAAAGAATAGTGTGATAAGAGAACATTGCGGTATGACAGAAGATGTAGTGACTAAGATAGAGAAAGGTATGCTCAGATGGTTTGGACATGTGGAGAGAATGGATGGAAATAGGCTGACGAAACAGAATGAACTGAATGAGCAAACTGGTGGGGGTCGACCTCTGCATAGTCATGTCGATCAAATCGATAATCTTCTGAGAAAAGGCCAGGTCAAGAGTACCTACCCTTAACCGAAGAGCATCTATGAAGACACTTATGAAAGTTGAAGAAGCGAAAGTTGTTTGCCAGAATCGTAGCAAGTGGAAAGTCATAGTCTCTGCCTACCCTGTTGGGAGACAGGCATGATGTTATGTATGTATGTATGTATGTTGTATTTTTAGGAATTATGACAAAATAGAAGACTGGTTGTTATTATATTAACACCTACTGTAATTTATGTGAATGTGACTATACTAATAGATGCTAAATTAATAGTTAATTTAAATACAGATGATTAGTCATGCCTTTATCCTCGAAGGGGTAGGCAGAAGCATAGTATACGCCCACATTTCACCTTATAGGTTTATCACACACGTAATAGATGGTGAGCCTGTTCCCTCCCGAGCAGAATGTACAAAACGCAAAATGAGCACCACACGCACAATTGCCGTGTTGAAATGGACAGGCGCAGGTCACCGCGACCCGCAGTTAAGATTTTTCAAGCTGCCTATAAGGCCTTCACCATGGCTTAACGATTGTCATTTTGCTGACAACCGGGTTTCATTTCGAGTTTTCCTTCTCTACGCAATGGATCTTTTTGCATAAATTTCCGTTAGTCGCCTCTTACGACACCCTCGGGATGTATTGGGGCCATGACATTTTGACTAACCCGTTGCAACACGGGACCCCGTCGCCAAACGGGGCCTTTAATTTAATATAATGTTTAATTTCTTATAAATTAATAATTATATTTTATATGGGGACAAACAGGACAAAAAGAGTTTGATCTGTCCCCATATTAGTGAAAGGGGGACAGATGAAACCGCTGAGGAGTGCATAGAGTTTGATTTGTCCCCTTCTTAGTAAAATGGGGACAGATCGAACTAATTTTTCCTATCTGTCCCCCTGGGGTGACAAAAAAGTTCGATCTGTCCCCCTTTAAGCAAGGAGGGGACAGCTCGAACCGTATTCACTAATCAACGGTTTCATCTGTCCCCCTATTAGCGGAAGGGGGACAGATGAAACTACTTTTTTCCTGTTTGTCCCCAATAAAATAAAATTAAGTAATTTTTAAGTTTTGCCACCCATTAGGTATAGGTATTGCTGTTAGCGATAAGGCCGCCCATTGTACATTAGTTGATACTTAATGTCTGTAATTTGATGATTAATGGTGTACAATAAAGTATTCATTATTATTATCATTAAATACTGATTCGGGTTTATAATCATTTGATTACTTCTAAATAAATCTTCAATATACTAATTTAATTGTTCCGTACGTATGTTTGTCACCTTACTCCACCCAAACGGCTGAATAATTAGAATATTTTTTATGTATATTTCGATGGATTTCTGAATAGATTGAAAACAAAATATGTATTATTTCAGACTATAATCTATTCTCATAATCATAATCATTCATTTATTTGTGAAACATAGGTACTTCACAGGTCTTAAAAATAATTGTTAAGTTCTCTATGTCCTACCACACAGCGTGGTGTACAAATAGTGCAATTAAACACAGTTATACAAAATAATATTATTACAGACAGTTGTCAACAACGTAAAATGTCAATTACTACATAGGCATTTTAAAACAAAATTATAAAAAATACATACATAGAATAGCAAATCATTTAAATTCATTAGCATTATATACAATCATTTCATATATCCAGCCAACACAATCTGCAAGATATCAATATTAAAAGAAAAAGTCTAAAATCACAAGTCAGAACTAGTCACCATCACAGACAGTTGTCAATAATTAAAAATCTCAAAAGGTCAAAAAACAAAAATTAAAATATAATTATGTTATCAATGGTTTAAGATGTCAATAAGTTATGTTATTTCATCCACTAAATATTTTTCAACAGAGTAATAGGCCTTACTTAATAAGAACAATTTAAGTTTATTTTTAAATATTTCATAACTTTTCAGAGACTTAATATTTTTCGGCAGCTTGTTGTATAGTTTAGGAGCCATTGCAAATATACTCTTGCGTAGCAGGGCTGATTTAGCTGAGAGCAGGTATAGGTTATCAGCTCTACGACTGCTCGTTACTACTGAGAATTTATTGCAGTTTACATTGATGGATAAAGTAAAGAATAGTGTGATAAGAGAACATTGCGGTATGACAGAAGATGTAGTGACTAAGATAGAGAAAGGTATGCTCAGATGGTTTGGACATGTGGAGAGAATGGATGGAAATAGGCTGACGAAACAGAATGAACTGAATGAGCAAACTGGTGGGGGTCGACCTCTGCATAGTCATGTCGATCAAATCGATAATCTTCTGAGAAAAGGCCAGGTCAAGAGTACCTACCCTTAACCGAAGAGCATCTATGAAGACACTTATGAAAGTTGAAGAAGCGAAAGTTGTTTGCCAGAATCGTAGCAAGTGGAAAGTCATAGTCTCTGCCTACCCTGTTGGGAGACAGGCATGATGTTATGTATGTATGTATGTATGTTGTATTTTTAGGAATTATGACAAAATAGAAGACTGGTTGTTATTATATTAACACCTACTGTAATTTATGTGAATGTGACTATACTAATAGATGCTAAATTAATAGTTAATTTAAATACAGATGATTAGTCATGCCTTTATCCTCGAAGGGGTAGGCAGAAGCATAGTATACGCCCACATTTCACCTTATAGGTTTATCACACACGTAATAGATGGTGAGCCTGTTCCCTCCCGAGCAGAATGTACAAAACGCAAAATGAGCACCACACGCACAATTGCCGTGTTGAAATGGACAGGCGCAGGTCACCGCGACCCGCAGTTAAGATTTTTCAAGCTGCCTATAAGGCCTTCACCATGGCTTAACGATTGTCATTTTGCTGACAACCGGGTTTCATTTCGAGTTTTCCTTCTCTACGCAATGGATCTTTTTGCATAAATTTCCGTTAGTCGCCTCTTACGACACCCTCGGGATGTATTGGGGCCATGACATTTTGACTAACCCGTTGCAACACGGGACCCCGTCGCCAAACGGGGCCTTTAATTTAATATAATGTTTAATTTCTTATAAATTAATAATTATATTTTATATGGGGACAAACAGGACAAAAAGAGTTTGATCTGTCCCCATATTAGTGAAAGGGGGACAGATGAAACCGCTGAGGAGTGCATAGAGTTTGATTTGTCCCCTTCTTAGTAAAATGGGGACAGATCGAACTAATTTTTCCTATCTGTCCCCCTGGGGGGACAGATCGGAATAACCCAGAAATTCGATCACTGTGGACTGTGGAGTAAACGCAATTGTTTCAAGACATAAAAATAATAAAATTTAACTGTTTCTTAGTTGAATGGTGTCTTGATTTAGTGGTTCGAGTGCCTGACTACGAATTCCGAGGTCGTGGATTCGATTTCCACCTAAGGCAAATCTCTTGATGACCACATTGATTTGTTCCGTATTTGAAAATCATTTTGTAGATAACTTAGGTACTTGTATCTTTAGCAGTTCAAAAGTTTTTAGAAGATTCATTGTGAGATCCTGGATTCCGAGGTTTTACCATTTTTACGTCTTACGGCACTCGACTAACTTCAAAATTCGTTAGCTCCATCGGCCATCACTTCTTCTATAAATAAAGCCTGTCCATTGCAACTTTAATGTTCTTATTCTACGATCTATGTAGACTTCTCTGGTTCTTTGGCGGATAACCTCATTACACAGTTTATCCCTCAAAGACACCCCCAGCATAGCTCGCTCCATGGCTTGTTACGGAACTTAGAGGGTATGGTAGTCCATACCCTCTAATTTCCGCAAATGATGACTTTTATATATATACTTACGGTATGGGGCAATCCGTAAGTGTCCACGTACCAGCACCCTAAGTCATTACTGGAACCGCGGAAGTACCGGGAACAGAAGCAGGCAGAAGCCCCGGCGGGCCGGACTACGTTGCATAAGTTACGTACTATTCGTGTATTACGTAACAGGAATTGTAATTTTAATGGAAATTAAATTTGTTCCAAAATAATGTAATATTAGCAACGGGGTTATACAACCTTGATGTTTGATCCTTAACCAAATAAATACTCGTCTCTCTTTCTCTCTTTCTTATGTGACAAGAACTAAATAAGGTCAACAGGTTCTATAAATTACTCGTAGCCCCGCTAACTGTTGCGTAGCAGCGTTCTGTAATCACGCCATAAGCATTTTACGGTCAGCCCTATAAATATATACTGTGGCCCTGTGATGGGTGACCACTTAAGAACCTTTTCCATGTTTTAGAAAGGACATTGGGCCTTTGGCTCCGAGTGTGAATGGTTGTCATGCCAGGTGAAGATTTAACAAATTTTAGACAGAATGTGACCTCAGTGTGCCCCCTGCTAATTCGAAAACGGTCAAGCACTATTATTATTCATTCTATTTCAGCAGCGCGAGTGTGGCACCGCTGGTAATATATCCATTGGTTACTTTCGATAATTAATTTATGCTTTTTTAACACTAATCCTATCTTAAGTCAGGGCATGGAATGCGGCTTTTATTTTTAAAAATAAAAAAATGTGTTAAGTAGGTACTTTTTATTAATTGAACTATTCAAGGAGAGAAAAACAAACATTTTGTGTAATTTTATTGTAAATCAAATATTTGCACTACAGGCACTACCTGCGATTGCACAACCGAGGCAGTCAGTGCCTATATGAAAACTTCACATTACATTAAAATTCAACCACACAGCATCATTTAAACATAACTATAACACTTAAAATATATCAATACATATAATAAAATCGTAACAGGTCGCTGTCTGTACATGGAAGATAAATAAGAAAAAATATTATAGGGGGGCTTTATGAACGCAATAGAACCCAAAACAATGATTTTTAGAATTTTTGTCTGTTTGTCTGTATGTCTGTATGTCTGTATATCTGTATATCTGTTTGTCTGTACGGTTGTGCACGCTAATCTCAGTAACCGCTCAACCGATTGCAATGCGGTTTTTTTTATTGTGTTGAGGTTAGCTCCAGTTAACATTTAGCGTTTGTTTTATGTAAATCGGTTTAGAAATAAAAGAGTTATAACACTTTTAAGAATCAGATATTTTGAAAATTTTAATTATAGGGGTTTCTTTGAATGTGAGTAAACCTAAACTGGCGTGTTGGCTTAATCATAAAAGAGCTTAATGATTAAGACTATTTTTAAACAATTCAGTCCGCGCCGAAGGCGTGGACTGAATTGTTTTAAAATAGACTTAATCATTAAGCTCTTTTATGATTAAGCAAACAGGGCAGTTTCAGACGCTGCTTGATGACTCTGATGAAGAAATACCTTTCCTTTTATACACCTTATGTGACGTAAACGAAGTTGCGGGCTCAGCTAGTTATTCATAAGATTGTAAAAGAAAACCGCGAGGGTGCCAGCATTAAGCTTAGCTAGGCCTGCTTAATGATCCAATTCCTGTCATGTTCAGGAAAGGGTTTACCCCCTAAAAAACTTGAAACAAACCCCGCAAAAACCGAAGACGTTCTCTCTATCGCACCACCCTAGGGGAGGGGGGGGGGGGTAAAACCACCCACAAGGAGGCACGTTGAATAATTATAAAAGAAATAAGATAGACATTGACTTCGCCACGTCAGCTCGTAGATGAATAATAATGGATTTTTGTTTACGTGTGTATCAGCCTTTATGAGTCGTTATAAGTTTTATGGACTCAAATATTGTTGCTTGAATAAACAGGTTATTATTAAAGCCGGCAACAGATTTAACGATTTTGCACTAGATATTAGCGAAGTAACAATGTATACTTTTCCTTTATTCAGAATTTTATTTTATTTAAAACGGAAGTTCTTGTTTTACTTATTGCCATAAATTGACGTGGCTTTTAGATAGTGTGAGCAGAATGAGCCTCTGCGTTCAAGATATATCCATATTAATTGCATCCCCTTTAGTTCACTTGTTACTTTATATGTAAAAAGGTGTTTTTTTTGCCAAACTGCTATTTATATTTTAATTTTCCTTTTTACTCAAATCGAACAGTCTAGCCCTTCTAGACCCTTCTAGAAAAATAATTTAAAAAATCAATTTCAGCGAATAGGTATAACTTTGATATAATAATGATGTTGATACAGTAACAAACAGAGTAGGGCTCATTTTTATCAATCTGAAGGGTACAGGTAATTTTCCTATCCAACATCCAAAATTCTTTTACTGAGGAGTTCGGTTCGGCATTCCTCCCTTACAAAATTAGTTGTGGTTATCCTTAACTGTAGTACGTTAGGATTGACGAATTCAGGGTGTGAGGCGGGTTCCTCTCCCTCCCCTCCTTTATTATCATTCTACAGTAACATTTGTCATCATCGTCATCGCAGCCAATTTAGCGCTCACTGCTGGGCGTGGGTCACTAACAACACACTAACAGTAAAATTATAACCCTACAACCCCGAGGTATTCAACCGGAGAAGGCCGTTAATTTATGGGTCACTGTCAATGATCAATCTCTGTTTCTGACCATAAATCATTAGGCAGATCACGTCATATTTAAACATTTAAAAAATCTCGTATAGAAATTTAATCACAGATAATATATTTGAAACAACAACAAAGACAATATTTTTAAAACACACCTTTATACATGTTGTTTTATTTTTTTTATTCTAGTATTTATCAAGTAAATGCTAAAGTATAGCAAAATGTCAAGTATTGAAGCAAAAGCAATAAACAGTAGAGAGTGCAAGAGGTGCAGTGCAGGAAAAGTAATCACGGTTCTACGTAACTTTGTTTGAAGACTACTGACTGGACAGTGAGCTTAATCGCTCGACAATTCAGATCAAAAAAATTGGCTTTATTTTTTTGTGGAAAATATTGATAAAATTTGTAGTTAACAGTAAGATACATATTTTTGTTATAATACTTATCTATGTACATAAATTTTTCAAAGTAATAACTAAAAGCTTTTTAATTTCGCGCAAAATAAGGTATAGGTATTTTATTATAGGTACTAAAATACTGTTATTTAGCGCAACGTTCCCAAGTAACATAGGAAATTCTTTTAAACGATAGTTGAAATGTCTAAACTAATAGCTATTATTTTTTTCTCCTAAGCCAACTCTCTCTCTCTTCTTCAAGTCTGCCAACTTTCTATGAAAATTAAAAATAAATGTTCATAAAGGAACCAAATGTTATCCCTATCAACAATCACAGACAACAAATTTATAAATATCTAAACAAACGCTCCTTTAATTATCAAACATATCAAAGTAAAACTGTGGTAAAACACCTACGATAATTATTGTTTCTTTACTACTCGTGTCAATACACATAATAAAATACCCATGAATATTTATGAAACATTTTTTGTATCAAATAAAATCTGAACAAATCTAAGTACCTACCTACTAATTTGAAAATTGTACGGCTAATTTAGTAAATATGAATACTAATTTTGTATTAGTACATATTCATATTTACTTTCTTTTTTATATTGGATTCAAGAAAATATATTACATAAATAAAAATGGAATAAGAAATTTCGCTGAAAAACTCACAGTCCAACCACGTTTGTCGTCAGAGCGGCAAGGGGAGGTGGAGGCAACTCGGAGCAGTGTAAATTGATTACGAGTAAAGTTGTTAGCCGATGAGTGCGACTACTTATATGCACCTTGGTGACGAAGGTGCTTCTTGAAGATAAATTTGTTATTTAATGGACACTCTGTGAATGAAGTTATATTAAACCCGTGATGTAGGCACTAAGTGCTTAAATAAATTTAAGGATTGCCCTGTTAGTAATATTCAAGTGCTTTAAATAAGTCTTATCTAATTATCTCTGTGGTAGAATATCATGTCGAAGGCCAAAGATTCAAGGCAAATGTATGCTATTATTTTTACGTGGATTTAGGTTCTATTGAGTATGTACTTTATAATATCATTCTGCATATATTTTATAGAAACAATGGTTACATCATAAGTATAAATTTTATTTTACAAAAATATGGTACTCGTAGTTTCTCATCAAAGACATTTTTATTTTCATATTCTGCAGCTTTGAATATTCGAATACACTTGGAGTTCCATATTTAATTTACTGTATACCGGGATCCTTGAGCGAACGCAATTCCGTAATCCATTTTAAATTGAAACAAAGAAATAAAGTAAAAAACAAAGCCCGACTCACATGCACAGAGTATAATTAAAGAGTAGAAATGAATATTTAAATATCAGTGGAGGGCTCGCGTCACAATGACAGGCGGGCCAAATCTAAAAAGATACGTATTTTTGGCTCTCAAGTTTTGTCTACACTGAGATATTTAAATCTCATCAATTTATTCTTAATGCTACTTTATCACGGAACACTTAGAAGGTTTCATATACAAATGGTTTTAGTTGATTAAATGTAGAGGATGATTGTTAATATTACCTTATTATATTCGAATTTCATTCATTAAAAAAATAAAACAAACATTTTAGCTTATATTCAAGGTATGAGTTTAGATTAATGTACATAACCCTAATAAATTATTATAATTTAACGACCTCATTCCTATCCTAGTAGGATTCGGTCAAACGATTATTTAAACGATTTCATTATCCATACTAATATTATAAAGCTGAAGAGTTTGTTTTTTCATTTGTTTGTTTGATTGTTTGAATGCTAGGATCTCGGGAACTACTGGTTGGATTTCAAAAATTCTTTTACAGTTTGATAGTCCATTTATCGAGGATGGCTATAGGTTTTATAACATCACGCTAAGACGAATAGGAGCGGAGCAGCAATCAAGAATGTTTTGGAAACGGGGAATATTTTTAACCGTCTGAGAGCTTCCGAGCCGTACGCTGCGTAAATGTTTACAGTTAGGTAAAAATTATGTACTACAAAATTGTATATATAGTTAAAGTTACGTAAAAATTGTGTATTACAAAATTGTTCCTCTTAAAAAGTTATAACAAAAAGTCCTTAACAGCATATGCCTATCGTTTAAGGTTTACTTAAAATAACCTTCTTATTAAGTATGAGCGACGTGACGGGAGTAAACTTGGTCTGCAGTGGCAGCCAGTCAACTGAACGATAAAAGCCGGCCAAGTGCGAGTCGGACTCGCACATGATGAGTTCCATACCGACAAACGGATGGGTGGAATTAAAAGCGACGGGAAACATTATATCAGCTTAACACCTCTTTCCTTCTCTCCCTCATGTGACGCAAACGAAGATATGCGGTTCAGCTCTAATGAATACAAGCGACGCAACGCGACGGGAATAAGCGCGACGAAGGTAAATGCAACGGGAAACATTATAATAATCGAAATATTAATACTATACCTCTCCTTTCTCACTCTCATGTGACGCATACGAAGTTGAGCGGGTCAGCTAGTGTTTTAATAAACATAATGAAATCGTTTAATAAAAAATAAATATATTTCGTATATTCGTAAAATAATATCGTAAAATAGTATATTTAATACCTTCTTCATTTTTTACTACTGAGGACGCAAACACCTACATAATCAAAAGTGGTCACCGTAAATTTTAACGTACGTTAGCATTTTCAGAGGCGTTTATGGGCGGTCGGCGCAAGAGTGGCCTGATCCTCAATTATTCATAATTCTGATTTCAAACGACAAATCCTCAAAACGTATTAAATTTTAAAACAAAACCAGCCTGTCCATTGTTTTACATCCTTAATCGGATAGTGCTGCAAAGTTATTTTTGCTTATTTTCATTTCATTCGTAAAAAATATTTAAAAAACTACAAATGGTCAGGTCATTTTTGCATGGAAAATAAAATGAGGGTTAGGTCACTCTTGCGCTGACGGCCTGTATATGATTATGTTAACCCTGATACCCAACCACTTGTTTCTTTTTATGAATTGAAAAACATGTTAGTAAATAAAAAAAGTTCTCGGTGTGTCACTACCAAAATTGCCGGTGGGACAAGTCAAATATACAAAGATACACGCTGAGGGGTTGAAGAGTTTGCCAAAAATTATAATTTTAATTGCGGGCCCCTTTCCCCCGACCTCCCCAGGAAACTGCAACTCGAGCTATAAATATGAAACATACTTGTTTTTTTTTCAGATTTAATTGCTTTTTGATATGTAAAACTTTTGCTGCGTACTAAAATTGGTGGTTTCTCATTTCAATGCAGAAATTGTAATTACTGCTTTTGTTTTGCCTCTTAAAATTCATTAAAAATTCATTACAATACATTCATACAATACAATACAATAGTTCATCATCACATCAGATCAAATCCTGGAATCGGGCCATCTTTTAGCTGATCATCCCATCGAACACAAACATGGCTTTTAAGGTAAATGTAAGTTACTTGTACAGACAACATAATATAAAGTAAATAAGATATTGTTATGTAGTTCAACTTTTATGTGATGATGATGATGAATACAGCACTTTAGGGATGTGTGAAGAATGAAACCTCCAACAAGAATGACACAATTTTTTTAAATTATATTCACAACTAGCGGATATCACACGGTTTCACCCGCGTAGCTCCCGTTCCCGTGGGAATGTGGGAATAAAATAAAGCATATGTTACTCAAGGTGAATGTAGCTTTCCAATGGTGAAAAAAATATTGAAATCGGCTTAGTAGTTTTTGAGTAGCTATTCATAACAAACATGCAGACACACAATAAAACTATAGGTTTAGGTAAGTATTATTAATCTCTCATAGAAAAATATTGGCACCGACTTCAGTATTACAATCAATAATATCTGATAGATCTAAATTTACTACCTATTACTTTGTGCTAAGTTAATTTTATTTTTCAATTTTTAGTTTTTGTTTGAAGCCGGTTTTTTTTTGTTAATTTTTTTTTTTTTTTTTATTATTTTTAGTGACAGGTAGACTGAAATTATATCAGTCTAGGGGTAAAGTCCTCCCCAATACAAATTAATCAAGCCCAAACACAAGGTAACTGCTGTAAATCGTTACGGAATTCCCTCGATTCGAGTGATTTCTTCGATTTCTCCAGGATTCCAGCATCAGATTCTGACTTCCTGTATATGGGACCACATGGAAAGCACTAGCTTTCATATAAAAAAAGAATTTTCAAAATCGGTTAACTTTTTCAAGCGATTTGCCGGTAATAAAAAAATACAGACGAATTGAGAACCTCCTCCTTTTTTGGAAGTCGGTTAAAAATAAAAAAGAATCTTCTTTATAGTGTATAAAAGACTCTTTACTAGAAAAACTTTTCACGGTCAACGAGACCCAAGTACAACAACTGTTTGCAGATGACTACAGAACCTTAAAAAATGTAGTGTTACCATTCGTTCCCAAGTAAACCTCTCATTTCCTCTGATGCTTGAAAAATTAATGACTCCCAAAACACATACGCAGAAAAACAAAGGGGGTGGGTAGACAGCCAAAAATTCGCAAATAAAACGGTCCGGTAACAATTTCCTTTAACTCATTATCTGCGAATGCGTTTCGTATGCGATTTTCGCGCGGGATTTTTGGTAACGATGTGTGTTGGGCTTTATTAATTGCTTCATGTGTAGTTAGGTACGAATATGCTGATATAACAAGAGCAAGGGTTTTAATTGGTAGGGAAATATTTTAATATAGCTAGTTGAGTTTCAAAGATTGAAATTCCAAAGCTTGCTAGCGGAAGTTTTAGAGAAGTGAGCACATATCTCAAACAAAACCTACCAACTGACGTCATATGGGATGAATAAAGATCCAATCGTTTTGGAGTTGGTCAAAAAACTAACGGACTGTCACATCATGATAATAGTTACATAGTGTGAAAATGCAATAGTCCCAAAACCTCAAATAATAAACTTTTTATTTGAAGTAAAAGTTCTTTAGGCACGACTAGGGAGTAACTCAGATTTTTTTCTGACGGAAGTAACGCTTACTATTTGAATTTTGAATATCGGAAACGCTATTCAAAATTCGAATGAATGATAATACTAAAACATTTGATGCCGTCAATGGCAAAGAAGTTTTACTTCAATCGCGCGTAAAGGTTACACGCACACACTTTTTTTTTTCAAAATCGCTGTCACATTCACGTCATGCTTTTGTGTGTATGAGTGACAATTTTTTAAACGAAATTATCTCTCGAAATAATTAAAAAACTGTGTGACCGTTTTTTAATGTGTATAAATCACAATAAAATCAGTCGACTATTTCACTGTAACTTGTAACTAAGCATATATGTATTATTCCGGCTTCCGTCATTACTAAAAACTTAGGTAGTTTATTATGAAGTTAGTAGGAAAACTAAAGATGTTCATTAAAATCTTCAAGAAAATATTATTATTGTTTTATGGACACTTTAAAAATGTGGAGTTGAGTTAATCTAGAGCTAAGATTACTGCGCAGTACGTACTCGAGTGAAGTTAAATAGGTTTGGTTTCAGCGGCCAGCATCTCACTGGATAATGTGCTTCGAAGACGTTTGAGTGGTGAGCCAGTTTGATATCGATAAACATAGTTTTAAAGTACTCCTAATAATTTAGAACATAGTCTAACAGCACATCTAAGTTCTCTGACAATAATTTACATAAAATTTCCGCGACTTTAGCAACTTACGTAGCGAACATGCACGGGGCTGAGCCCCCGTTTCCCAATGCTAGTTGTAGTTCTATTGGCAAACTGCATTTTCAGAAGTCTCAGAAGAAAACTTTCTTTTATGAGTATATACTCGTTTATAGAGGTATGGTCTAAAATTCTAAGAAAATGGCTCAGCGGTGAGACAAGTCTAGGACTTAAATGCTTTGTTTAAAAAAAAAATTTCAAATGTTTGGAGCAAAAGCAGCCTTATCGCTAAAAGCGATCTCTTACAGGCAACCTTTAGATGGAGGAGAAGATTGTTGAGAATCACGTAAGAGGAATAGTACAGAAAAAAAGTCGTAAACATAAATATTCGCCAAAAGTCATCGATATAATCGTAACACACTAGTGGGAGAGTGGGGTCGGGCGGCAACTCATGCAAAAATCCCGTCTCAGGTAGAACGAAGTCACAAGAGCTTAGCAAGACACGATAAAATATGAATATAACAAAACATAGATGTTATTGCATTGTTTTAAAATTGTAATGTATAGGGAGAGAGGAGTATGGTAATCAGGGTACTTAGAAAAGAAGACGGATATGGGTACCCAGCTAATTCTCTCAGCAGATATTGAGAAGTTGAGAAGGAGGGAGAGAAGTCACAGTTTCACACTGAACCACTTCTGATTAATTCAACGTACATACACATAGGCACGCATTTATTCAAGACTAGCTGATGCCCGCAGCTTCGCCTGCGAAAAATTTGCTACAGTTCCAGCTTTCCGTAGGAACTTATTCCTGGGATAAAAAGAAGCCTATGTGTTATTCCAGACTATAATGTATCCCTGTACCAAATTTCAGCCATATCCGTTCAGTCGTTTGAGCCTGAAAGAGTAACAAACATCCACACCCACAAACTTTCGCATTTATAATATTAGTAAGATACATACACATAGGCCCGCCTTTATCCCCGAAGGAGTTAGCAGAGGCATAGTAGACGCCCACATTTTACCTTACAGTTTTTTGTCCCACGTAATACGTGGTGAGCCTATTACCGTGTTGAAACGGAGAGGCACAGTTCGTGACGACCGTCAGTTGCAACTTTTCAAGCCGCCCATAAGGCCTTCAATTTGGCTTGACGATTGTCATTTTACTGAGCGGTTCTCAGTAAAATGACAATCGTAGGTGTAGTGTATTGCTCCCGAAATCTCAGGCTATGCCGCGGTGGTACCTAAAGACTATTGGGAATTCTGGGAAATCCTTTCGAGAGCTTACCCGGGGCTCCCACCTGTAGGCAGTAGTATGGTACCATGTGGTTTCAGATGGTTGGAGAACGACATTACACTCATGAGAATTTCCAATCTTACGTAAAAATACAGGGGGTTGAAAGATAGGAATAGGAGCTAATAATATAATTGTAGATAAATGTAGCTAAAAAATGGCTATCTTTAGTCCATTTCAAATGTCTAACTAAACATTTGTTTTCGGGCAGCGCAGAGTAGTACTTTTGCCCACTTGAGACAGAATGCCTTGTGTTATGAAATTCTTGAGAAGACAGTTGCTCTTCTTTCGTGTTCCTTACGGGTAAAGGTCAAAATTGTCATTAATTCTTGCTCGTGTATGTATTTTTTATTCATTTCCATATAAGGATAAAATTCATATTGCTTCTTGGAAGGTTATGTGTTTTTTCTCCATTTCAATATACTGTTTGCTTGTTCAGAGTTCTTTCAAAGATCATTGCATTTGAAATCTTATGATAGGGTCAATTCTGAGTTCGAGACATCCATCCAAGTGCGTACCCGGGACTCCTGGCCGTAGGCAGTTTTTTTTTTATATACTACTTAGGGGGCAGACAAGCTGACGGCCCACCGGAAGGTTGGTAACCGTAGCCTATAGACGTTTGCAACACCAGAGGCGCTACACACGCGCTGCCGACCCGGGCGCAGGTTGTGACGACCCACAGTTGAAATTTTTCAAGCCGCCCGTAAGGCCTTCAACTTGGCTTAACGACTGTCATTTTACTGACAACCGGGCCCAACGGCTTATCGTGCCTTCCGAAGCACGGAAACGCTCGTAAATAAATGTCACAAAGTGGTCCACGTGGTGGTCACCCATCCATATCCGGCCATAGTAAATGTTGCTTACTGCAGTGATCGTTTACAGAACACTGAGTCCGCGGGGCCACGAGCGCTTCAAGCTTGTAGGGCACCCTGTGGTTTTAGACATAAGAGTCCGGAATGACATTCATGAGGATTTCCACACATAAAAGGATTAGTCCTGAATAGGGTGACCATATGAGTTTTTCACTTCAAGCGTATTTTAACTTCGAAAGGCACGTTAAGGTTTTTGGTTGCTAGAAACTTGTTAATGGTTACGCCTAGTAGTAGGCCTTACTAAAGGGGTGAATAATTGCAACCGCCCCTGACAATTTCAGTCCGTGAGAGAAAGTACATGATTAAATTATACATCGGACGAATTTTGAACGACATGACTATTATTGTGTGTATTTACATATATAAATAACAAACAATACAAAACACAGTTAAATTTAGAAATGTGGAGGAAGGAGTGAGAATGTTCCTCCACCACACAACGGGAGGATCCTCCGTCCAGGCAATGTGATCGCGCTAGGCGAGCTGAAGCCCAATGGTTGATGTTGGACCATTCTTTATTAATACGCTTTTATTAGGTCGTCGTGTATGTAAGTAAGTAAGCAATGGAATCTAAGGAAACCAATTTAACCATCTTTCAAGGATCGCAGCGGCATGAAATTGGCAGATGTATGTAGTTCTGATGACAATACAATAATATGGTACTGTCAAACTGATATGATGATGGAGTCGGAAGATAGGCACTGAAAACAAGTGGAATCTAAGGTAGCTAATTTAACCAGCTTTCAAGGATCGTAGGATCATGAAAATTGGCAGCTGTATGTAGTTCTGATGACAATACAATAATATGGTACTGTCAAACTGATAAGATGATGGAGCCGGAAGATAGGCACTGAAACTTTAATGGAAAAAGTGGAATCTAAGGTAGTTAATTTAACCAGGTTCCAAGGATCGAAGCGTCATGAAATTGGCAGCTGTATGTAGTTCTGATGACAATACAATAATATGGTACTGTTGACTTGATCTGATGATGGACCGGAAGATATGCACTGAAACTTCATGATGGCATATCGGATTATGTCTGTTTTTGGATTCGTCCGAAAAGTCTAGTAATGAACTTTGACCAGGCTTAGATTTCAAGGTTATAACAAACCTTTTTTTAATTGACTTGTAAAACTATGCAATGGAATCTCAGGTAACTAATTTAGCCATCTTCCAAAGATCGTAGCGTCATGAAAATTGGCAGATGTTTGTAGTTCTGATAACAATACAATAATATGGTGCTGTCAAACTGATCTGATGACGGAGTCGTAAGATATGAACTGTAACTTCATGATTAAACATCGTATCATAGCTGTGTTTGGATTTGTTAGAAAAGTCGTGTAATGAACTTTGACCACGATTGGGTTTAAAGTTATAACAAACCTGTCAATATATATTGAAGTTAATATTGAGTGTAAATATTGACATAGGTACCTGCATAAAAAGTATATGTATTAGAGTAATAATGAAATATTTCCACATTAGTCGAACTCAGACAAGACACCATGTAATACAGAAATCCCTACTAATATTATAAATGCAAAAGTAACTCTGTCTGTCTGTCTGTTACGTTTTCACGCCTAAACCTCTGAACCGATTTCGATGAAATTTGTAATAAAGATTGTTTGACTTTAAGGGAAGGACATAGGCTACTTTTTAACTGACTGCGCAAAAGAAGGGTAATAATTTTATGCGATAACGACTTCTACGCGGATGAAGCCGTAGGGAACAGTTAGTAAAGGTATAAATGTTGTGACTAAAAAGTATAAAATAAATAAATGGCATAAAAAAACCCTAAAAAAAACAGAAATAAATTAAGGATCGTTCAAGTTGCCTCTATTTCTGGGCTGAAGTGTAAACTACGTGCTTTTAGTTATAATATTTGATTGTAAAAGCGTGGGGCGCTAGAACAAGAAAGACTTTTTTGTAAGAAAATTCCTATTAATACTAAGCCTTATATAATAAAAATCCTGGCGAAAGCTGCATGAGGTCGCACAAGAGCATAAGCTGCATGAGGTCGCACAAGAGCATAACGTTTATTCTGCCAAAGGGAACGCCTCTTCTTTCAGGCAATTAAGTAGATACATGAGGGGAATACGTTAACAGTGGTAAAATGCAGAGTTTTTGTTCGAGAACGAGATATCTTTGGTTACCGTTAAAAATCCGCTTGGGGATATATGCGTTTGTATTCTTATTACATGATTACTACATATTGTACTAAATATCTTGGAATGCCGAAACTTTAAGGACCTCTCTATGAATTATCTAATAGAGATCCGTAACGGTAATAGGTTTGCTCCTATAACGCGGGCGCCACGGAAAAACTGGCAAAAGTAGGTGTTGAAAATGCGTAGGCGTGATTAACTACTTTACTTTTCAAGTAAGTATGTTATGCATTTTAATTAAAGCCTATCATCGTTAATACATTTCCGAAATTGAAAATGATATTAATAATAGTCAAGGTCATAATAGATATATATAAAAGCGTGACAGTGTAAATTAATAGTATAAAAACACGAGAAAAACACGCTTTTATAAATCTGACCTTATCCTTAATCTGACAAAACATCATGCAGCTTCCGCCAGGAAAGTCTTTCCTGTTTCAGCGCCCCACGCTTTTGCAATCAAGTATTATAACTAAAAGCACATAGTTTACACTTCAGCCCAGAAATAGAGGCAACTTGAACGATCCATAATTTATTTTTGGTTTTTTCGTGCATTATAAAAGCGTATTTTTCTAGGGCTTTTTAAACCATTTATTTATATTAATCATCGCCGTGAGAACTTTGATGTTGCGATGCAGGATTTACCTATTCTTCTTCGCGAGAACTTTCATATGGCAATGCAGAACTTCTATTTGGCAAGAACATTATAACCTTTTAGAAATTAGTCCAAAATACATAATATACCTCTCTACTTTATACGTACCGAAAAATATCTCCGATACTTCCATTAGGGAACCTATACATCGTCTGCCAATGTTAATTTCCTCTTGTTATAATGTGTACACTGCTGCTATTATAAGGTGGATGGTTCAATAAATCCGTACGTAGCTGTCAGTGTAAAAATAATATTGCGTATCAGTTCTGTTTTGATGTGTCAGCTGAGTGGGTGTTGGCACGCGACTTGGGTACCGTCCTGCTTCGGCAGTTTTGGTTGGGTCGATTATTTATTCATCAAATTTTAAACACAGCCTTTATTGGTGTTTTTAAAAAACTGAATGTTATTTTTGTTTAAATTGACCCAAAGCGGGGTTCTGAATCTGTTAGTTGTATAAAATATTATTCACAAAAAAAATTTTAACTAGTTACTTCAGTTAATCGACTAACACGCCTAGAACTTACCGAAATTCAGGAAAATTGTTTCTCTAACTTATGTTAGTGCTTGAAATTTGTTCAATACTATCTTACTAATAATATAAATTGTGCGGAGTGTGGTCCTAGAAAACCTGAGATACCCACCTATGTTTAGATAAGAACCTGAAATAACGTTCATTTAATGATTATGGAACCATATACAAAAAGAAAGCTAAATTTCTGAATGAGAATTGTTGTGAGAATTTTATCTTTTTATTTAAATTTGAAAATTTTGTTAATATCAATTTTAGCGTAGGCAGGTTTTAAACCAAAACCTACCTACGCTAACTAAAACCCAATCAAATATCTCCCCATTCAGGAACAGTCCACTGAGCAAGGACGCTCAAGGCGTGGCGCTGGTGTCCATTACACCTTAACTGATATCGACAGCTCAGGTTATGGAGTTGGCTCACGATTGTTTCATGTATTCTTATGGTAATGTTTGGACTGGTGGAATTTACTGTAATTGAGTGACAGCTCTGACACGCCTAGATATTACCGAAATTCAGGGAGAATGTTTCACATTAAAATGTTATTAGCTTGTGCTAGTTCTCGAAGTAGGTACGTTCAATTCTATCTCACCAAAAATAAATTTTACTCAATAACTCTCTAACTCATTGACTAAGTAGTAGTTTATTTATCCATTTTCGGATAGGCAAAGGCAATTTCAGCTTTACAGCCTAGTCTTATATTTATTATATCTTCATTATGTATTAATCAGTCCTCGTGCTCTAAGTCCAGTCAAAGTCAAGTACAGTCTTAAGTCAAAGTCAGTCTTCTCTAGTAAAGCTTTATTAGAAGTGTCTCTGGAGTTTGTCGAGAAATGGAAGAGTCACGTTTCACTGCGTTTTATCACTTTCCAACATTTGTGCACGTTGTCGAACTCTTATGCTTAAAAATTCACCACTTTTTACTCATAAAACACTCGAATTACACTAATTTTGGAAATATTTACAACGGAGTAGTCCGCTTGTCTCTAATTTCGCGCGCAAACTCCTCATGGACTTATATGGCTGACATTGGACGTACAGATGTAGCAAATAATGCTGAATTAGCAAACATTTATGTCAACAACTTAATTTCAAGAGAAACAAAAAGAAGCACTTAACCTCACCTAAGGCTGTCAGGAATCCTGGGACGGATGTACCACTGTACTGTACTGTACACAATAATCCTATTGGGAGCTTACACAGGTCTTGGGCAGTGGAAGGGCAACGTGTAGTTTTAGTCGGTAAGAGTCTGGCATGGCACATATGAAGGGTTTTCACAAGCCTGTTGGGAGTCCTGGGACATGCTTACGAGGGCTTACCCGGGGCTCCCAACCATAGGCTGTTGGGCGTAACGTGAGGTTTTTTAGTCGGTAGGAGCACCTATTAGGATTTTCCCTCAAGTTAAAAGAAAAATAAAAAAAAGGGTTTTCACAAGTTAAAAAACAATACAAGAAAATCTACGCTCCGCAGGTATGAAGGTAAAGAATATTTTATTATGATCGAAATCATTTAGAAAGGAATAATAAAAAAATAAACCGGTAAAACGACATCCAGCTGTATAAAATAATGTAACCAGCAACTGTTGCAAACATTCAACAAAAAGATACGCATTTATTTAAATTGAAAAAAAAAAGCATACACTTGCAATACACTTAAAAGTATTCGTACAGTGTTGCCGTAACACATCGCATATTTTTAGGGTTCTCTATTACGAAAAGTGTTCGCCATATCACTGTGTAGAGGTATTCTAATTTTTGTAGACGAGGACACAATAATTATGACATGGGGGAAATAGATAGAAAATGAAACACGAACATGTATGTCAGTCTGATAATTAGGTTATACAAAATATATCAGTACTTATTCGAAGTCAATTTATATTTTCAGACCTAAAAACAAAATGTCCTACGACAAAACATGGTGTCAACGAAAAAAATGTATGCATAATTTCTTCGTGGCCAGTAACAACGCAAACAAAAAAAATATACAGGACCTTCAACCTCCCTCGACACATTTCAAACACAAAAAAGAACGCGTTCTTAAAAAAATTTGCTTCCGTGTGCTGTATAAAGCGCCCCATTCATGATACAATAGATGTTTTGTGCACGTTTTGTGCGGTTTCATCGCATGACCCGTCTGACGTGTGACAATGCCGTGTATGGGTGCACTTACTGAATTGTTTTTGTTTTCTATCCAACTTTTTATATTTTTATTCTCTTCAGTTTTGCTGTTGGAGAGCGCAATTTCAGTTCCTTGAGACATTTTTAGTACTTAGCATTTACGTAGGTCGCAGTTGGAAAAATATTAGTACATTTTATGCACATATTGTTAGGTAAGTATGAAATCTTTAAAGTTGGGTTAGAATTATGAAGTCTTTGTGTAATAGGTTGGTATTTGGGATTTGAGAGAATCTAATTAGGTATATAGTACTGAGGAACCTAATACATTTTTGACGTTTAATTTGCAAATAAAAAATCGTATATTTATTATCAAAATCAATATTTTGTTATCAGGTGAAGAGTAAATCGCGGTGAACTGAGAAGAAGAAGAACGAGGGTACATGTCTTTAGCTTCCCATACAAAAACAATAGTTTTGTATCGTTGTTCGACAGTATATTCCAAATTTATTAGATAATTAATGATTGTGCACTACCCTCATCACTAGCACGCAGTCATCTTATCCCAAACACAAATACCTAGAGTAAAAAAAAATAAAACCATAGATTTAGAAATTTTTGCTAGTACATTCTAAATCTATGATCAAACCAATGCTTAGACCATAAAACACGGGACTAGCCTTTGCGAACCACCGCATACAAAAATATTCTGCCAGTTTTCATACAAGTGAAGGGGGAAACACAAAGACATATAAAATTTCATTGCATTTAAAAATGTATTAATCGACAAACGCGTAATGGCTGTTGTGTGTTAATTGTTATTGTACAGTCAACTACAATGTAATGTAGGTACTAGTTTAATCATATAAAATGATGTACTGATGTACAGGCTTTTCATAAAGCCAAAAGACCAAATGGTCATGTGCAATGGCAGAAAACAATGCTTAAGTAAGGCGCATCCTGTGGTTAGATGATCTAAGAACCAATGTCCATGTCACAATCAAACTCTATACGACTCGAGCATAAGTCAAAACAAAAAAAAAGAACGCCTAATTCTTAATTCAAATGAAAGTGTGTCGAAAATGGGAGTTCCTTGTGTTTTCGTCACGTCAACACGTAGCAATATTTGTGTGAGGAGTGTAACAGGGGGAAAGCCCCTTGTACTGAACATCTATAGTATCATTAGCGATCGATTACTTATTGGTATTGAATTGACATAGTTTTGATTTTCTAATCTAATATCTACACTGTTTTCAAAACTTTCAGATATTATTTTTTAATTCTCGACAATGCAGGTTCCATTTAACTCAACCTGAATTCCGATTTTTTGGCTGCTACAAACAGTTTTGATTAGTCTAGCATTGTGAGCAGTGTGTGTGATTGTGAATATTTCCTAACCCTGTCCGGTGAGGCTGCTCCTGGGGCCTCAAAGATCTTGGTGCAACTAAACATTCCTTGACCATTGATCTTATTATTATTTAATTGAGCTGTGATAGCTATACAAATCGTGTGAGTTTAGAATCATCAACCGGGTTTCATTTCGAGTTTTCCTTCTCTACGCTCTACTATATTACAAAATAAGCATATTATTTAGTAAACTTTACGTAGGTAAGATAGATTCTACCAAGTCAGTAATATTTTTCTCAAAAGAAGGGGTGTTTCATAGGGGCTGTTAAGTAATCGACAGCTATGGTGGTGTAATAGTGAAATTGGAAAAGTTGTAACGTAATAAAATTATATGGTTTCCTTAACATATCACGTTCGTGTTGAAAAGTTTACAGCCTAATATTTTGATGAGAAAGTTTTGATACGTTTATTGATAGATATCACGTTATTGAGGGGTAGTTTATACATCTATAATTTGGAGAAGATATCATTCAGAAGGGTTCTTATAACTGCCTCTGTGGTGCCTTGGTAGCGCTATGCGACTGTGGATCTCGTTTTTGAGAGTCTTCAACTCGATTTTCTTTTAATTTTACCCTTTTTAACGTGAGGAAAATCCTACATGGATGCTATGCCAGACTCCTACAGACAAAAAACCACACGTATCCTACCTAACAGTCTGCGGTTGGGAGCCCTGGGTAAGCCTTCGGAAGGATACCCCAGGACTCCCAACGGACCTACGGCTATCGAACTGTCAAAAATTTTAGCTCTCTGAAAATATTTTTAAAATTAATTAGTTATTTAGTATTTGAACAATTTTAAACCAATTAAAACCATTATCATCGCATTAATAGTGTCCTAAAATAGTCAGATTAATATAATAAAAGTGTTCTGTCCGTGTATTTTGGTGTGGGAAGTGACGAGTCAGGTACCCGTTTTTTTCGAATGTTAAATCTTTTCTTTTTCACGTAAATACATAATAAATCGACTGTTTCTCGTGAGTAGAATTATTATACTTGTATAAGCGTTTACTCGACGTTGACGACGGTTGGTGTATTTGCGTAAGTACATAAAAATATTAAGTATAATTTATTGCCGGTACATAGCCTTGTTACTTCTTACCATAAACTGTACAAGGAGCTCCATCATTTAATTCGCGTTTAATTGCACTTACTTATTAATAATATGAATACCCGTAGTCGCAGAGCTCTCGGCCGCCAGCAGGAAGAGCCCAAACTTCAGTTGGTGTTGCTGGAGCTTAAATCTAAAACGGAGCTCTGTGTACAGTTGGAAAAGGAAAGAGAGGAAAATGAAAATCTATTGATAAACGCTCTGAATGACACAAAAAAATTAAAATGCGAATTATCAAGACTTCATGTTAGTTATGATGACATTGTTGCGGAGCGGGACCACCTTCAGTCAATTGTAGATAGGTTCCAAGAGTGCAGTGACGAGTATGAGAAAACCTTGAGGAGGGCTACCTTTCTGGAACAGGAGCTAAGGGATGCCCAGGGACAAATCTCACACCTGGAAGAAGCTGCTGAGAAAGTTACTGCCCAACAAACCGATAATCTTTTTAGTGAGTTAATGAGTGGTATCCCGCAGTTTATTCCTTCTGCAAATTCTCAAAACCTGGACTTGACTACTATAGATCTTACAGGTGACAGTCCATATCAACAGGACAAGTCGGTTTTGTTTTGCAGCAGAAATAAACTAAAAAAATATCTAAAAATTAAAAAGTTCATACAAAAATCAAAAAAGCAATTAAAATTCCATAAAATGTTAATCAAGAAGTGTAAAAATATAGGTTCTTGTTTAAAATTTAGAGAACAAGCTAAATTGTCAATGTTAGAACTAGAACAAAGCCATTTAAAATATTGCACTGACACACAAAAATTAGAGTCAAAAATACAAAGTTTGCAATTTGAGCTACAATATATGACTAAAAAATATGAATGGTCCCTTAAGGACTTTACTAAATGTTCTTTAACAATAGACAAGGTACTCAAAACATCAAATGATAACACTGAGCGCCTTAATTGTTTCCTAAATGACCACTTATGCAATATTAACTGCCCTAAAGCAATTGAGCCGGTGGAGGCCCAGGGCGAACCGGTTACCGCTGAGCCCCTAGCTCCCATTACCACATGCTCGCCCAGTACATCAGTGGATATATTGTGTGACAGTGTAAATAATAGTAATAGTTGTACTAAATTAATTGTATTTAGTGATGATATTGGTACCAATCTAAGTTCATTTTTAAAACAAAACTCAAATTCAAGTTATTACTCGGTTATTAATAATTGCTATCCGGGTGCTTCATTAAGTGGTATTATGCAAAAGATATTAGAATATAAATTTGAAGCTAACAGTAAAATAATAATTTTCTGTGCAAACAGGGGGAAAATTAGCAATGATGATTTGTCCCTATACATGAATTACATCTTAAACTTAAATGTCATACAAGTTGTAATGTTCACACTTCCATTTATAAAAGGTGTGCCAGATTCGGAAAATTCATTTAGATATAAGATGAATTTACGTTTAAATTTAATAAGTCAGTATAATAATAAATTTAATATAATTGACTTTAATTCTGTATTTAACACAAATTTGTCACATAGCAAGTTTATAGTCTATAATAATCACAAGGGTAGGTATTGTCTACCCAAATATTATAAAAGACAAGTAGCAAGTTTGCTATTTAATTATTTTTATTCTGTAGCCAAAAACTTGGCTGACAAAACTGCTTTATTTGAGCAGAGTAGTTTTAGGACTTTGGAATCTGTTCCAAGTAATTTAAATTAACTGCTGGGACAACAGAGGAATTACCCTCTAGCCAAAATTGTAAATTAATAGAACTAAATTTAATTGCAAACCGAAATTTTATCGGAAACTGTCCTCCGAACAAAACTAAATTAAAAAATGTAAATTACATCAGCCTGGTGCATTATAATATTGCAACATTAACACAGGTCAAAGAGTTTGAATTGGAGCTGTTCATGAGCTCAGAAAATATTGAAATTGTTTGTCTTACAGAACATATGCGTAAGGAGTATGAGCTCATGTTCAGTTTCAGTAGTCACCGGGTTGGTAGTGCGTTCTGCAGGGTCAACACAACACGGGGGGGTTCGATGATTTTATTAAATAAGAAATTAAAATATAAGGACCGGAAAGATGTTGTGTCCCTCTCTGTAGAGTGTACAGTTGAAATATCGTGCGTAGAATTGGAGCAATTCATAGTAGTATGCGTATATAAACCTGGAGTCTCACCCTTTTGTGAGTTTGAGGAAGTAATGGATAAAGTGCTATTTAAACTTGGAAAAACTAATAAACACCTAATAGTGTGCGGTGA
Source organism: Miltochrista miniata (assembly GCA_933228765.1). Taxonomy (NCBI): domain Eukaryota; kingdom Metazoa; phylum Arthropoda; class Insecta; order Lepidoptera; family Erebidae; genus Miltochrista; species Miltochrista miniata. Next base: position 22,552,045 of record OW121767.1, on the reverse strand, counting down.
TTTTAATGTTAATATACTTATAAATACGCGTCAGACCAATGATATCTTAAATTTATTTAAATCACACAATCTCACTAACTTATTTTTAGAGCCTACTAGATATTGTGATACAACAGCTACTTGTCTGGACAATATATACAGTGATATGTTGCCAGAAAGTAAGAGTATTATAAATAAGATAAAATCAGATCATACTGGGCAAATAGCATCTTTCAAGATCACAAGAGAAAAAGTTAAAAGACGTAAAATATTATGTAGACCAGTAACTAGTGACCGCTTGGAACGTTTGCGAGTTGGACTTTGCAATAAACTTCCATTTTTAGACACTGGCTTAGATCCAAATGTAATGTATAAGTTATTTTTTGATTCCTTTTACAATGAGTTCAACTCCGTATTCAAGTCTAAGGAAGTCACAATCGGTGATAGGCCAGCCTTCAGTGAATGGGCCACTGAGGATATACATAAAAGTAGACAAAAACTGTATGAACTATACTCAGAAAGACAGCTTAATAGAACAGATGAATTTCTAAATTATGTTAAAACTTATTCAAAAAAGTTTAAAGCAGACTGCTTAGCAGCCAAAAGAAAGTATATAAGTAATAAAATTCTCAATAGTGTAGACAAAGTTAAATCTACTTGGAAAATAATTAACGCAGAAAGAGGCCAAGCAAAATCGAATGATAATAATTTTAAACTTAAAGTAAATGGTAACATAATTACGACAGATGCCGAAGTCGCTAACGAATTTGAACAATTTTTTTCTCGAATTCCAGTAGATTTGACCAGAGCCCTAGGTTCTTCTACCCCAATAGCAGAATCCTTGTTAAAAGCAAATGTTCCTTGCTGTAATGAAATATTTAAATTCAGTAAAATTAGTATACACACTGTCATAAAAACTTTTAAATCTTTAAATATTAAGAAAACTGCTGACCTCTGGGGAATTTCTGTACATTTAGTTAATTCGTTAATTGAAATGGTTGCCCCTGAATTATCAATAATATTTAATAATTGTGTTGATAGTGGTGTGTTTCCTGACTTAATGAAGTTTAGTAAAATAACTCCTCTGTTTAAATCGGGTAGCACCTCAGATCCGTCCAATTTTCGTCCTATTTCTGTACTACCCACGTTTAGTAAAATCTTTGAAAAGGTAATGCTTAATCAAATGCAAAATCATTTTAATACAAATAAACTATTCCATACTAAACAATTCGGTTTCACGCGAGGTCGGTCTACCACGGATGCTGGCATCAAATTGTTAGAGTGTATATATGAGGCCTGGGAGGAGTCGTATGATGCTTATGGTGTATTCTGCGACTTATCTAAGGCCTTCGATTGTGTCCAGCATCAGACTTTAATTCAAAAACTTGATCATTATGGAATCCGGGGGACGGCCTTGAATTTAATTAGTTCTTATCTTAGTGATAGAGTACAGAGAGTAGTTATAAATGGTAAACAGTCAAATGGTTCTGCTGTAACAATGGGGGTGCCTCAGGGTTCAATTCTGGGACCTTTTCTATTTTTAGTGTACATAAATGATCTCCCTCACCTTATAAGAGACGATCACGAGGTAGTTTTGTTTGCTGATGACACATCTTTAATATTTAAAGTTGAACGTGGACAACGCGATCTTGACGAAGTAAACAATGCCCTCTCTAGGGTAGTCCACTGGTTTAACGCTAATAATTTATTGTTAAACGAAACTAAAACAAAATGTATTAGATTCACCTTGCCAAATGTTAGGCTCGTTAACACCAGTATTAGGATTAGGGATGATCAAGTAGAATTGGTCGATGAAACTGTCTTTCTGGGCATAAAGTTAGACTCCAACTTGCAGTGGGGGCCTCATATCGAGAAAGTCTCGGGCAGACTGAGCTCTGCAGCCTATGCCGTTAAAAAGATCCGACAACTGACAGACATTAGAACAGCGCGTCTTGTCTACTTTAGCTACTTCCACAGTGTCATGACCTATGGCATACTATTATGGGGTAACGCTGCCGACATCGAATGTATCTTTGTGTTGCAGAAAAGGGCTGTCCGGGCTATCTATGGTATGGGGTTTCGGGAGTCATTAAGAGAAAAGTTTAAGGATATCAACATCCTTACTGTGTATTCACAGTACATATATGAAAACTTATTATATACTCATAAAAATAACAGTAAATTTATTAAAAATAGTGATATCCATAACCTAAACTTAAGAAATAAGAATAAATTGGCTGTACCTAGATTTAGGCTTAATAAAATAAGCAATTCTTTTGCGGGTAATTGTATTCGAATGTACAATACATTGCCGACAGCCATAACAGGTTTGTCAGTTAATAAATTTAAAAAACTGGTAAAGCTTAAATTGTGCCAGAAAGCTTATTATAGCATTAAAGACTTTCTAGAAGACAAGACTGCCTGGCAGTGACACGAATTGCTCCTTTCTACATTTAAAAAAAAACTGTATTAGATACTAAGATGAATAAGAGGGACCGGACTGAGTTTCTTGGGGTGTTCTTCTCAGTCTGTAGCATTTCCGAACCCCCGGTAGAGTCACAAAAATTTTGACAAACCTAAATATTTTTTTAAAAATTTCAAAGGGAATAAATTTTATTTTATTTTTATTTTATTTATTTTATTTTGCTACCACAGCGTCCTCACCTATTGGGGGAGGAGAGGAGAGGATTGGGTGCTATCCCGCATCTTTGGAGGGTTGTTCGGGTGCTAAATTTTACCGCCCTTGTGTGTAAATTATAATGAAATATATAGAACCGTCGTTCAGTAGAAGCAGCGGTGAATACATGTTGCTTCGCAGAAAATTAAATTCGAATGACTCTCGAAACTATGTTACGTGCCTGACTCATATCAACTACAACCACAAAGCTCCTGCCTATCCGACTGGTGCCTGGCGCTCTTGAAAGCCCTCACGCTCCTATGTTACGGCCCTGACTCAAATCGACTACAACCATCCAGCCCCTTCCTATCCGACTGGTGGCTGGCGCTCTTGAAAGCCCTCACGCTCCGAAATGATGTCCGGAAAACTTTGGCTACCAAGCGGCCCTGCCTAAAGGTTCAGGTCTTCCTCGCTTCTTTGAGTTGGTTTGGATGCTTTCCGCTTTTTGATACACGAGGTGAACGGTAAATTTTCACGTCAAGGCGAGCAGCGCCGTCTTGGCCCTTGCTTCTGTAAGGGACAAGGACATGAGTACTTGCCCCTCACTTAAATAAACTGGGCGCGATTTTAAACGTCGCTTGTGTAGATAAAATTGTTAATCTTCATTGTAGATATTACAAAGCGACTGCATAGACTATTTGAAAAGAGTGGCCATAAGTTTTCTTGCCAGGTTCTTCCTCACAGGCTCTAGCAATTGCATTGCGAATCTGGCAGTAAATTTTAATGTAGAAGAAAAAAAATTGACATAATAAGTGTTACTTTGTAACCTAAGTGAATAAAGATAGGTATATTCATTTCTTTTCAATGACGGCGAGGAGCCCACCACAAAAATAAAGCAATTTAATGGAATTATAAAATGTAATCAAAGCTCACCAGATTGCAATTACAGTGACATGGGGACACACATTCCTAATGAACACTGAATCTATCACAAGCTCTGTGTGAAAGACTTTCACTTCATTTGCGGGGGTAGTTCCGTTATGTTTGCAATATTCAATACACAGCAGCAGCAAATCGATTCTCCTGAAGAAAAATGAATTATTTCTGTAAACACAATGAAATGTTGTTAGAATATTCACCATGCAACAATGTCTTAAGAATATTCACTTGAACTCAAACTATCTATTATACCAAATTTTATCAAAATCGGTTTAGCGGTTTAGGCGTAAAAACGTAACATGCAGACATAGTTACTTTCGCAATTATAATATTAGTAGGGATTTTCATTCAAACCCCTATTGATAACCCCTTTGCCACAAAATTAAAGCTTCTTTCAATATTTAATCAAAGTAAACCGGTATCTAACAAGTCGTCAGTAATGAGTCATAATGACAAACGAGGGAGGTGTTAATTGGAGAACCGCGATTAATGACATGTCGACGTAACTCGATGTGTGAAGTATCGAATTATGAACACCATTCATATAAAGAATGAACTTGTTTTATTTGAATATCGATGTACTGTTTAAATTTAGAACTTAGAAGCGTTTTTGACGTGACAACGTCTTGTAATTCGATGGAGCCGGCTGCACGCAAGAAAAAACTTGACGTATGCGGCGTTGCCTCGCTCTGAGGCGTTCCATTTAAGGCTGAGTTGTCACGTTCAACTATCGTCAGTAAACCGACTTTACAGACAACCGATTTTTTTTTATCTTCACAAACTCGTAGAGCAACATGACCTCCACAGAAGTTTCAGTAGTCAATGTAGGGTAAGACTGAAAATACACTTGACTAAGACGTAGAAGACAAAGGCTTGAACTTTTGATATTGATTTGTAAAATAAATAGTTATGTAGTAAATTGGATAAAATCTTTTCGTTGTTTATTTTATACGTGGTTTAATAAAAAATATATAGAAGTTTATTTTTTTATTACATTCCATAATTTGGCAATGTCCGCTGTGACGGAGAATACACACAATACGGCTCTGGAGCGGGCATCATAGATTTAAAAAAATTAAGGCTATTTAGTAAAAGGGTTAAAGTCCTACAGTAATAAAAAAAAATATTTCAACAATTTTTTTCTTTACCAAGTTAAGTGGCTTTTGAAAATATACCTGTAATAAAAATAATTTACCTAGGTACTTATTGAACCCGATGAAATAAGAATGAGCAAATACAAAACCTTTTCCGAATGATTGATTCATTTTAAAGAACATCAAAACGACAGACCTACTTTTTTTGAATTCATTCATTCGATATTTGAAATTGTGACCTCTGAAGTGTGACTGGCCAGCGGTAGGTTGAAGGCGTGGTTATAAAGGTGCTTACACAATGAAGATATTAACGAATTGTAAATTACGTGCTCCAAAATGCTATAGATAAAAAAATAAAAATACGTTACCTAGCTTTCACGTATGGGCCACTGAACTCAATAAGAGTTCTTTAGTTTAGGCTTGATTTTATATTATTTATCTATTTACTACATCGATGATGCAGGTCGTACCTACTATGCGACTTTAGCGCCGATGACGTGGTTTCTGTTTTCGAGTTGAATTAAATATTTGTGTGAACCACAAATGTTTGTTTCGTAGAATGGGTGTTGTTATGCTACTCGACCAAGCGTTCTTGGCCAACTCGTGGTATGATACCTTACCACCTGCACCTACATCAGGTACCGGAATCGGCTTAGTGCCTACCGTCCACGCTCATGTATCCGTTTTCATAAATTTAGTTCAGGACCAAAAAATGTAGGTCCCTCATCTTACAATCCCGGGTTCTTTAGGAGGAGCGTGAAGAGGCACATCACAGGGCCGCCAACTTGAGGACCACTGTCTCAAGTGGCCCCCAATCGCTAGATGCACCACGGCTTTCCATCAGGCTGGTGGCGACGTCAATTTGACGAGCTTGAAATAACAATAAAAATACAAATTTATGTTGTATATAGTTATTAGCATTAGCATAATTTGGGATTGATGATGTTGTATAAAAAAATGTGTAATGTTTATTTATAATAAATAATAATAAAATCATTTTATTTCAGACCATTAGATCCATAATGTTAAGTACAATTTAACTTAAGAACTACATTAGTAATAGAAGATAAAATTCATCAATTATACAATAATTACAACCAGAATTAAATCAAAATAACATACAAATTAATCAAAATTCAATAAATAAAATTCAATCAACAAAATAAAATTCCATCAACAAAATAAAATTCAATCAATAAAATAAAATTCAATCAACAAAATATAAACACAAATCAGTCAATAAAATAAAATTCCCTACCTATGTGTGGAGTCCCACCCAGTGCTGTAACAGGGGGGAGTCCCACCGGTCCTTAAACACACTCAAGAGACTGTTGGAAGTGGAGCGGAGTCGTGCAAGTGCTGATGCCGAACGTTTTCTAATTATCGCATAAAAATCATCTGTACGCGCCTCCGCGAACATTCCCGACGCACTGCACCCCCGAGACAGCCCCAACAGCATCCTGAATGCGTTGTTGTATTGGACACGCAGGTCGCTGTAAGCCCGCCGCGTATAACGCGTCCACAGGCTGCACGTGTACAGCGACTGACAGAAAGCTTTGAACAGAGTAATTTTCACTGTATTTGCACAACGGGCAAACCTGCGCACCACCATGTTACACCTAACAGCCAACGACCTACGCTCCCTCTCCACATCCAAATCGTCTTTGAGCTCATCAGTGACCCAATGACCCAGGTACTTAAAGGAACTTACCCAATTCAATCGAGATCCGCAGAGCAGCACCTCAGGAACATCTGTGTAGTTAAAATTTAGTGAACCCGATTTGAACATAAGGAGCTCACTTTTCTTCACATTGTACCTGAGTCCATGAGACGCTGCATAAGCCTCACACAAGGCCACTAGTTTCCTAAGACCACCTATCGATGGGCTCAGCAGCACCATATCATCAGCATAGCTCATGTTATTCATGCTAACCCCACCGATGTGACATCCGACACGTGTGCTGCTGAGCCCACCGATCAAGCGGTTCATGTATAGGTTGAACAAACGGGGCGAGCTCAACCCCCCCTGCCTCACTCCACACTCCAGTCTGTACACCTCAGACTGAGCATCAGCCCACCTAACACTATTTTCCTGATTATTGTACCAGTATCGGAACAGAGACACCACATCACTAGGCACCGTCGTATCCATCAGGAGTTTACTCCACAGTGCCTCATAGGATACAAGATCGAACGCCCTCGACAGGTCCAAAAAACAGGCAAATACAGGTGTTTTTCTAGTTGTGTAGTATTGAACAGTTTGCTTGAGGCACAGAATGGCACTCTCCGTGGACAGACTGGGTTTGAAACCAAATTGAGCATCGTGCAGTTCAATGTGCTCAGCCAGCTGTTTATCAAGCAAACTGTCCAAGACCTTGGCGATTACCGTTTTACCTTATGTTCTATTTAGTTGCGAGTTTCACCTATTTATAATTTTCTTAGCCAAACAATCTAAAACATTTTTGTTGCAGTTTTCCCTTTGTAGTTTTTTAACTTGAAAGAGAGAACGATACCTAACATGAAACTAACATAATTTGAACTGAGAGAGATCTGAAATCACTTAATTTTATGTGTTCGATTCTAGTGCAATGTGTGAAGACCCTAATCAAATCAATTGCGTTCGTAATTTGAATCGTGTTCGACAATTGAAACAGCGGGTATCGATGCACCAACACCATCTGTAAGGCCATCAATATAACCTACTTTTAAAATTAAATTATATGTTTGTATGGACTTGTACCATATTGGTACCGTATTCAATTGAATAAAATAATTACTTACGGCGGGTTTGAGAGAAAGTGAATGTGTATAATATGATCATCATTCAGTGAGATCCAGTTGGAAAAATATTACATCGGTCTCTGGTGTGCTTTTTCTCTTTAATTTTTTATGGAAAAAATTCCCAGACGATGGAGGGATGTCGCTGACGCCTACGCCCAGGCTACCGGTCTTCCCGACCAAGGGCCTGTAAATGGTCGGTTGGGTGCTGTAACGTCTAGAGGTGTGATAGGTGGTGATTCCACGGATCTTATCCAACCGAATGCTGACAGTGACCTCCCTTAACTATGACTGAATCCATCTCCTCTATATCTCTTCTAGCCCGAGAAGGAAGGGAGAACCAACCCATGAGGTGGCTTTTAAGTAATCGTGCTTAACTCTTTTCTACTAGGTTTGTACGAACTCCACGAAGCAAACCATAGTAAATAAAAGGAGTTGATTTAACATGTAATAAAAATTTGTAAAACGTTACAGAAAGTTCACCCAATCTCTGTACAAAAGTCAATAAAAAAATTATTTATCAACATAAACTCCTTTCATAACCTCATTTGTCAAACGCGCCCTTACACGTTAACTAAACTACATACTTTTTACATGAAACCATTCGTGACTACTCTAAAGCGTTTATCATTATAATTGTATGCAATTTCGCGGAGATTCATTAAGGAGTCTACACATGAGGGGCTTTCAGCGATACATTATGAAAAGGTTGCTTGCGTGTGGAACGCGGGAATTATAGAATGTGTTGTCGTTGGACTTCTGTGGATACGACTCAATAATTTCTATTCTATACTTTATGTTACAATATTTACATTTAAAATTAATATCTATGGCCATTTTTATAGAATTTTAGTGATATAAATTAAATTAGAGTAATACCTACAAATTATTATTTAATTTAAATACCTAATTTGGACTCACTTCGAAGCTAATGCGATGTCTAAACTTCACCTAAGTAGAACGCCGTGTCTAGCTACTATACTGCATAACGTAGTGTGTAGAAGATACGACGAAATCTATGATATATAATCTAATCTAAATAAATAATCTAACTAGCTGATGCCCGCAGCTTCGCCCGCGATGGCGCTGTATGTGAAAAATGATTTTTCCGCTTTTCTGTTGAAATTTTCCCTGAATTTTCTTTACTATAAACCTCACGGAGCCCGAGATCTTTCCAACGAATGCAAAACCGTGGAAATCGGTTCGTGCGTTCTGGAGTTATAGCGTCAGGAAGGAAAACCCGACTTATTTTTATATAATAGATAAAAAATATATAATCTAAAATAATAAATAATAAATATAATATAATCTAAATATATAATCTACTTAGATAGACTTAGATTACTGACTTTAATAAAAACAAAAGTTGTTTTGAATCATTTCAAGTTTTGAATTGAAAAACCAAAATTAAAGTAGTATTTTGCAATTAAAAATTACCCATAAATAAATGAGGACAGAGGGAGAAGACGTGATTCTTGTCAAAGACAGTTCTTGTCGGTAAAAGAATAATTTTAACTCCCCGAAGTATTTAAAAATGGGCCGTTTACATTATAGCTTTTATTCCATCATAACTAGTCCCTTTGTATATTCCTATTTGAATTCGGTAGTCTATAACTGACGGTGATTCATTTTAGGTTAAGCTACGTAAACATCATAGGGAGCTATAATTGAAGCAAACCAAATTTTACCCCCAAAATGCTATATGATCTATATACTACCTGCAGTAATAAAGTCTTATCCACATTATGTTGTCTAAAAAGACGGATAGCAGTAGCCGAGCAATTCGTTTTAGTTTCATTTATGACACTCATAATCCATTCAGGTACATGTAACCATCGCGGGTTTATTTCATTTTACAGATTTTGTTTGCGACCGTTTGTTTTGTGAATTACGAACAATGGCTCGAAATATAAATAGCCAGAACGAGAAATCTGACTTGATCACAATATAAGTCATTGACTAAAGAATGTACAGATGTTATGCTCGTGCTATCAAAATTGTACCTAAAATTCAGCTCTTATGCTTATAAATATTACTCTATTCTTTCACAGATATTTCACATAACGCTATCTGATCCCAAAGTAAGCTAGGAATAACCTGCTTGTGTTATGGGTATCAGACCACAGATATTAATACTTATATACTTTTAAATACATACATATTATACATAGAAACACCCAGACTCTTGAGACAAACATTTATGGGTCACACAAATATTTGTCTCCGGTGGGAATCGAACCCACGACCTCCAGCGCCGCAGGCGGTATCACTACCGACCGCGCCACAGAGGCAGTCACTATTCTAAAGCCTTACTAAGATAAAAAAGAAAATCACTTTATACGTGCACAAAATCTAGGGTAAGGACTTTTTTACGTGAGAAAATCCCTCATAAATGCTATGCCGGACCCTTGCCCTACAACACACGTGCTCTACCACTGCCTAAGCACGTTTTGTTGTCACAATATTATGCATCAAGCATCCTTGATGCATTATGTGGCAAAGAACTTGAAAACCTAGGTATATTTCATACTCAGACTAAAATAATAACCTGTTATTCTTTCAGTCTGAGATTTCATATCGTTAAACGTTCCAATTTACGTATTAATTCTAATTTCACAGACGAAAATAAACACATGAGGGGTATCACCGCTAATTTATAAACGGTTTAAGCTTAATGCCCGTCGCGTGGAGAGAGACACGCGCGAACTACATAAAATATCTTCTGTCTGTTTGTGGTTTGAATATGGTTTTTAGCTAGATAATCGATAGTAGCTAAAATAATGGATATACCGATATATGGGTTAGTATTGCTACGATTGCTGTATTGTACTATGATACAAAAAAAAAACCCATTCTGAACAGAGTGAACCAAAACTATTTACCTCACTCTTGATCGGAGGTATTCGTTTCAAATCTGAGACAGTGTTTTTAAAAATAGAACCTGTCGAAAGATTGCACTGAAAACGTATCAATACTTTTTTTAGGACAGTTTGCTCACATCAAAGTAAGGTTTAATCATACTGGCCAGTATGACGTGACGAATACTTACTTATGAAAAAAAAAAAACTATAATCAAATTATGTTCCATGAATTTTGTTTTCTTTTGAATTATGAAAATTATAAGCGAGTTTAGTATGTAGATCAATAAAAAAATTACGTTTGTAAAGTTAGTGCAATACAAGCAGGTATTATTTTGTTTTCAAATAGATTGAGGCCTGCGTCACAGCCAAATGAAGTAATTTCAAGTGAGTCTATAAGAAAGACAAGGTAAATAAATTATTCATCATTTTGTACTCTAATTGTATTACTAAAGGGAGGATGATGCTTACCTAAATAAAGCTAAAAGTGAAATACTTATATGAGGCGACAGTGCTGAACTAAGCTTCCTACTTCAAACTTCTAGATAGTCTATGCAGCATTCACTTTTGGATTAGTATACGCTTTCATCACTGACCTGTAATAGTATCTGGACTGGTGATCGGTTTCATAAAAGTGTGCCTAATTGAAAATCGCCATTTGGCGCTGACGGCAGCTAGCGAATGCACTTGGAACTAATACTAGTGATGTACAACACCTGTCTTGGTGTCGATAAAAACTTTACCAGATATCGACTGCAATGTTAATTTTATTTTTGTACCAATGATGTTTACATAATATGAATGACTACTTTACAGTTAACTCTGGGTTAAACACGTTAAATCAGATCTGTGCAAGTGGGCCTTAGTGCAGCAGAAAGCATCACAAATAACCCAATAGTCGTAGAGCATTGTTGACTTGGCATGAATAGGCCATTCAACTTGGAAACTACTACCTAGTGTTGACTCTTGTTACAAATGACTATGGTCATGGTAACTGTTTACTATCAGGCGGGCTGTATACTTGATTGGAAATTTTGTGGTATTATAAAAAAAAAAACCTGCTTCCTCTGGATTCATTTGGCTATGCTGAGAATCATCAGTTGGTAACTGGACTTGCATATGTATGTAGGCACACATTGGCTATACATTATTGCTGAGTACGCAATAGTCGAACTAGAGCGCAAACGTCTCAAACTCGACAGTTGTCCTTAACCATCGTGCCCGCTCGCTTGTGTGTCCCTGCCTAACCCTCGCGCGTTCACTTAGCGTAGTAACTTGTTTGTGAATGTGATGATATATTGCAGGAAATTACAGTGACCAAATTAACACGCAACCTATCTTTAATTTATCTCTCCGCATTTCCATACGCCATCCATACATACTTAAGACGCCCAAATGTACTACAGGTGAATTAGATCTAGGTAAGTTGATTGGACTATCACGGGAGCATGGGTCATCATATGTAGATGAAGCAGTTTCTGCAGTGACCAACGATGAATCAGTTTCTGAAAAATATTGAGTGTTGGTTATTTATATTCAATTATATTTCTTAAATACCAAAGAAGTATTCACTAACTAATTTACACCTACCAAGAAATATTGTAGGTATACTGCACTTTTTTAAAGCAGTCCGTGACCCATGTTTTAATAAACAGTCATCAGTAAAATGTTTTGAACAAAGATAATCTGATGTTTTCGGAGTCCAATTGACAAGCTTCATTTTTTTTAGCCACAGTTTTAAACTGTAATCGGAGGGAAACCTGTAATAAAAGGAACATTTAAATATTATGAACAAGAGTAAATAATTAATTATTAACAAAAAATAGTCTCACTAAGTGTTATAATTCAATGTTAGAGTTAGAAAGTTATATTTCACACGCTAGTTAGTTACTGTTTCGATTATCTACTACAATTTTAAGTGTTTATTAATAATTTTAATATGTTCATTAAATTATTAAAGAACTTTTACCATGCCTCTTGTTTTTTAAACTACGAATTTTGGCATTGGACAGAAAATTATCGATATACATTTTGACATCCCTATTAATCATTATAGGTTATAAAAATATTCGTAAAATCCCCGAAACTCGGAGGGTATTCGCTTATGATAGTAAAAAAACACCTAAATTATGGTTTTATAATAATTGTTTAAGAATTAGATTCTTAGATTTACTTACTTGTGAAAAGAGACGCCACAGCCCTTCTCGTATCTTGTTTTACAATATACACACGATCTCATGCTAAATATCTACTTAATTACACTATGAACTAAATTTATACATCAAAACACTTCAAATTTATACCAATCACAGTAATAACTTAAAAATATTCGAAATTTCACACATAAACTCCTTCTGAAATAAACAAACAACGGCCATTTGCAAACTAATTTAGTTCTCAGTGCACTCGTCAGAGGCGCTTTGAATCGGCACAAAAAAGTAGCTGTCATTTTGTATGGAATAGCCAGTCCAGCGATTATTATTACAGGTCAGTGGCTTTCATGGTCTTACTTTCTTAGCCGGATTTTAGTGTCATTATGCCTTCAGTACGAGTACATTTCAGTATCAGTTTTAGACAGTATTTATTCTCTACAAATTCCTCGAACAAAATAACTAATCCACTTTTTATTACAAAACTGTAGTTTCTATTCATCTTAACCAATGAATAAACCCGATATTACAATCATAAAAAAACCGGAGGCGTGTAAAAAATATCGCCTAACGTAATATAGTAAGGTATGAGACTATGAGTTATTCGATACGTTGCAACGATTCTCGATTATCGATAACTCGATGCTAACATCCCGGCGGCTATCGGATTCATATCCGAATTAATAATCTCGATACCGTGAGATGTGGGGACTTGTTATGTTACGTGTGACGTCAAAGTTAAGGATGTACGAAGATCGCAAATACAAAAAAAAAAACAAGAGGCAGAGTTCGTTTGTATAGGCGAGCGAAGCTTAGGAACTATTAATCCGATTGAATATTTCTCTTTTTGTGTTTTAGCTCCTCGCTATAATATAGAGTGCAGAGGGGCTTATGGCGAGACTTTGTCTGTAGCTGTGACTCTGTCGCATTAAACTACGTCACTAGGTCACATGGATCATCTGTTCAAAGTTTGAAATAAAATAAAAATGACAACGTCAATCGGATTACACTTTCACAATAAACGTGTTAGAGAGGGGCAGTCTAGTGAGAACGATCTCACGGCTGTCTTGTTTATGTTCTTTATAATTATGCGGCACCCTCATAGAGAACAGCATCATAACATCAACAAATTAAACAGATTTTTGTGGATACTTCACCATACATTCTCTCTCTTCATACACATTCACATTATATTGTTGCATCTGAATTAACATGATTTAGAGCTAAAACGAGCATTTTTGTTGTTTCTCCAAGTATAGATCGAATTGTTTTTTTAATATTATGTGGATCACACATAAATACATACGTACAGATAAATTTTACATGAATTCGATTCCCTAAAAGCATCATGTATCTAAAATCTAGTAAAAAAAAGCTAAAATTCTTTTCGTTTTAAGATAAGTTTTCAACCAAAACAATATCATTACCCACTCCATTCCCTCCCTTATTTCGTAGCTCACGTACAAATATATTAGATGGATTCAATTTCCTCGACACAATATTACTGATATATCGGAGTGTGCTAATGTCTTTTAAATGTGTGTCTACAATTTAATGCACAGGCCAGTGCTTTACAGCCTGTAGCTTCAAATATATATTATTTTAGCCCCTCTCTATAAAATAGATTGCAGAGGGGCTTATAGCGAGACTTGTGTCTGTAGTCTGTGACTCTGTTGCATTAAATTACGTCACTAGGTCACGTGGATCATCTGTTCAAAGTTTGAAATAAAACAAAAATGACAACGTCAATCGGAATGAACTTTCACTTTCACAATAAACGTTAGAGGGGCAGTCGGGTGAGACAGTCTCACGGCTTCTTGTTTGTTTTTCCTTTTTCTATGAAGATGATTGTGTTCTGAAAATTATTTCGAACAGCTCGCATTATTTTTGATAACGTGGTCACCCTCTATCCTCGAAGGGGGAGGCAGAGGAAATTTATACACTCACATTTTACTTCGTATTTTGTCCTAAGTTTTTTTTTTTTTTTTTTTAAATAAATAAATATTCACGGACATCTCACACAACGCTATCTTATCCCAAAGTAAGCTAGGAATAACCTGCTTGTGTTATGGGTATCAGACCACGGATATTAATACTTATATACTTTTAAATACATACATATTATACATAGAAACACCCAGACTCTTGAGACAAACATTTATGGGTCACACAAATATTTGTCTCCGGTGGGCATCGAACCCACGACCTCCAGCGCCGCAGGCGGTATCACTACCGACTGCGCCACAGAGGCAGTCATCAGTCATCATCAAGTAGTCGATAGGGCCGTTTTGCAGTGTTGAAATGGACTTGCACAAGTTGTGACTGCCCGCTGCCGATGTCGAAATTGTTTAAGCTGCAAACCTCCACTTAAGCCTTCCTTACGAAGCACGAAAATATTTGCAAATAGTAAAATGGCACGAGGCCACGAGCGCTTCTTTTTTGATAACGATGAAACATGATTATTCAGTGAATTGTACTAAAATTTATTTGTCTACTCGTATTAAAGAATGTGACGGCGATATCTTTTTGAGGAGGTTGCTGTCGGTAAAGGAATACATTTTGGTACCTACTTCGGAAAAATGTTTTGTGAATAATAATTTTGTTATTTTAAAGCTACAACTTTGTTAATACTTCATTAAATAAAAAATAGAGGAATTACTATCGGTACATTTTTATACTATACTACTAAGGTGGGAGGGAGAGCAGCTTACGGTCCACCTGATGGCTGGGCCTATGAACTTTTGCAAGCCCAAAGGCACTAAACACGCGCTTTCAAAATGTTTCCATAGCTTGTTTTACACATTATTAGGCAATTCTGGGAGTAGTAAGAGTTCATGAGGAATATCCACACATAAGAAAAACACATTATTAGTTCACAAATAATAGTTTTATTCCTCTAAAACCTTCACTATTTGCTCCTTCAATCCTCGGCCCATCGGAACACAGCTGATTGCCGCTATACATTACACAGCAGAACAACATTCGTCGACTGAGCACGTTGCAAATCTCACGTATTTGATCGCTTGCTGCCATACACTTCAATCTGTATTATAACATGTGACTCGTGGAATTATATAGAGCTGTAGTGACAAGACTTAGATTACAGAAAGCTAGTAAACATATTGGCAAAATTTATAGTTGAGAAACTGAGCAGAACGCATCGTTCTTTGGATAAAAATAAAAAAAATGGGTGCGTGTACTTATGTACGCGCGTGAGAAGGTATACTTCTTAAAAAAAAAAAAATCAACATTAATATTATAAACTAGCTGAGCCCGCAACTTCGTTAACGTCACATAAGGTGTATGAAAGGAAAGGTATTCCTCATCAGAGTCATCAAGCAGCGTCTGAAACTGCCCTGTTTGCTTAATCATAAAAGAGCTTAATGATTAAGTCTATTTTAAAACAATTCAGTCCACGCCTTCGGCGCGGACTGAATTGTTTAAAAATAGTCTTAATCATTAAGCTCTTTTATGATTAAGCCAACACGCCAGTTTAGGTTCACTCACATTCAAAGAAACCCCTACAATTAAAATTTTCAAAATATCTGATTCTTAAAAGTGTTATAACTCTTTTATTTCTAAACCGATTTACATAAAACAAACGCTAAATGTTAACTGGAGCAAACCTCAACACAATAAAAAAAACCGCATTGCAATCGGTTGAGCGGTTACTGAGATTAGCGTGCACAACCGTACAGACAAACAGATATACAGACATACAGACATACAGACATACAGACAAACAGACAAAAATTCTAAAAATCATTGTTTTGGGTTCTATTGCGTTCATAAAGCCCCCCTATAATATTTTTTCTTATTTATCTTCCATGTACAGACAGCGACCTGTTACGATTTTATTATATGTATTGATTGATATGAAAACAGTGATCAAAGGTGACGAGCGTACCAACATGCGCGACTCAATTTCGAGGTCCAATTTCTATTTTGTTGGTAGCTTTATTTTCGAGACTTAATGGGCGGTTAAGCAGACAACTTCATACTGTTAATTTTGTGTCACAGATCTTAAAATTTCACTCTTATCATGTTTCATAACGCGCCTAAAGAAGTATAACTTCAATAATTATAACTGGAACGTAAAAGTTTTAGAAAACCTTATTGCAGCAATATAATATGATATTTACTCATGTGGTGATTATTGACCGGTCATAATTTCTTCCAGATTCCGGTAGAGAAGGCAAACCCACTCAGTATAATGTAGTCGATGACAAAATTATAATATACTAGCGGACGTCACGCGGTTTCACCCACGTAGTTCCCGTTCCCGTGGGAATACGGGAATAAAATATAGCCTATGTTCACCGCAAAGAGTGTAGCTTTCCAACAGTGAAAGAATTTTTTGAATCGGTCCAGTAGTTCCGGAGCCTATTCGTTACAAACAAACAAACAAAAAAAAACAAATCTTTCCTCTTTATAATATTAGTATAGATGAAGAGGAAAAAGACAGAAGTGCTAACACTCAAATGGTTATGACAAGTATGATATTTATTTCTTAACAACAAACGGCAATAATGCTGTGACAAGATTTTTTTTAACGTGAAAGAAAATCCTTCAGGGATGTTATGCCGTACTCCAGCCTCACGTAATGCCCAACAGCCTACGTTTGGAACCCCCGGGTAAGCCCTCGGAAGGCCGTCATATAGACTACTTTCATTACCTCAATCCCGAACTTAAATGGCTTAGAATAGCAAAATCGAAAATCTCCACAAACATTTTTTTTTTGCTCCTTGAACGCCTATGAATCAATAAACAAAATATGCTGAGATAATATTTGTTAAGGTATTGAACCGACGACCTGAAGATGGTGCAGGGAGTGATGAAGATGACGAGGACCATGTATTGTGGCGTAATTTGGGATAGGTCTATATCTAGCATTGGATTGCTATGGGCTAATTTGATAACAAATTGAGAATGATTTTGATAAATCAAGTAATTATCTATTTTTATCGGTATTAACGTCTCTATAAACATACAAACAAGCAAGCACGCGATGTGTACAAATCAAATAGGCCGTGTCTCAGTAGCCAATCAACAATTTCAAGACGTTTGCACAGAGCTTGTCCGTCTTCTAAGATATTACGTACCACGTGATTTGGTGTGGGGACGATGTTGGGAATGTCGTTTGTGTTTGGCAAAGGGATTTGTCGAATGCAGTATTTGTATGCAGAGTCGATGTTCAGATTGGAGATCGAAATGCGTGACGTCTCTAATTTTGCTGTCTACGTTTGGTAGCTTTGGTTTTAGCCCCTCTCTATAAAATAGGGTGCAGAGGGGCTTATGGCGAGACTTGTGACTGTAGTCTGTGACTCAGTTGCATTAAATTACGTCACTAGGTCACGTGGATCATCTGTTCAAAGTTTGAAATAAAACAATAATGACAACGTCAATCGGATTGAACTGTCATTTTCACAATAAACGTTAGAGGGTCAGTCGGGTGAGACCGTTTCACGGCTTCTTGTTCTAGGATGACAGACCCGTCAATAATGGTAGCTGTAATATTACGAATGCAAAAATATAGTGCTTGCAATATTTTTCATTTTCATCATGAGTTTATGGTGTTAACTACCGCCCTTTAGGAAACCAAGCCACTTTGTTTACAAAGACAACGTTTTCAAGTAACAAATACTACCTACTAATGTTAGACTAGCCTCGCGGTCCAGTGCTTAATGTGCCTGATTACGGATTCGGAGGTCGTGGGTTCGATTCCCAACCAGGACAACTCTCTTTGTGTGATGAGCACATTGATTTTTTCTGTGTCTGGGCGTCATTTATCTATTATACGTATTTAGAATCAAAGCACAAGCTTATATTAGCTTAATTTGGGCTAGATAATGTTGTATGAGAATGTCCACAAATAATTTTAAAAATATGTATGATGCCAATACGGCTGTACGACTAATATAAATACAATATGGCTTCCTTAAATATTGAAAAGGTTATCTGAACTGCATTATACATAGAAAACAATATTACTGACATTGTACAAACACTTCCATTGTATAAATAAATTAAACGTGAAGCAAATATGCGGACTAAAAAGACCAAAGTTTAAGTATGTTAGTATATTGCATTAATGCAATTTAATCGGCGCGCACGCATCACGAACTTAACGCCCACGCATACACTTCCACCTCAAGAGGATTAACATTGTCGTCCACTACATAATACTATAAACGCTATACGATGATTCACAGTACTAACAAGGATGTTCAGAAGCTTTATTCCTGATTACTATCAAGAGACTGGCTTTGGAGGCAGAGGTCCAACTTCTGGCTCGCGGTATCCAAAGTCACTGATAGTAAAATCTTAATTCCCTCTCTCACCGGGAGCATTCGCGTGTAATGTAACGTTACAGAGTTGAGCATTACAGCAGTGAGGGAGGAGAACCGAGCATTGCAATGCGCACCTTGTAATGATACAAGACGAGGTTACATCAGTGAAGGAGAAGAACCGAGCATTACAATGCACACCTTGTAATGATACAATGTGTAATGTTTTGATACAACTTGTAACATCAATGCGCTTCGTTGCGCTAAATGTTACATTACACACGAATGCTTGTCGGTCAGGGAGATAGTATTGTAATGATACAAGACGAGGTTACATCAGTGAAGGAGTAGAACCGAGCATTACAATGCACACCTTGTAATGATACAATGTGTAATGTTTTGATACAACTTGTAACATCAATGCGCTTGGTTGCGCTAAATGTTACATTACACGCTAACGCTCGTCGGTTAAGGAGGTTGGCTGTAACGTAATGCTCAAAGTCGAATCTAATATGTTTCATTGCACGCGAATGCTCCCGGTGAGGACGGGCCTTTAGTATAATCTGTACATAACGTAAAACCATGATACTCGGGTCTTCAAACACACAGGTAGAAAGAAGACTCCCGCCTCCCGTGCACTTTAAGGCCAATTTCCACCGGTTCCGTACGAGTTCGACAAGTCCACTTCGCCAATAGCTCGCGAACACGCTTCATACGCGGCTAGGTGGTTTCTGCATCACTATTAACATCATCGTGCCAGTGATGATTACTTTCCTATACGTAGCCTATTCACTATGTGATGGATATGAAAACTTGCGTATTTGCAAAAGTTCTTTAAACTGTTAAATTTTAATGTTGTGATGATTTTAGGAGCAATTTTTGGCTGATATTTTTATCACAGAACAGAAAATATTTACATATTTTCTGTTCTGTGATAAATAAACATGAAATATGTAAACTTTCTTTTTTTACTCGGTATGCTATAAAATCTCTGTCACCGCTTCACACTACATCACAGCCCTTATACAAGTATTCACATGGTAATGTAATTTAAACAAATGGTCGGGACGGTGTGTGAGAAACCTGTGATAATCGAACTGACGCGACGCTGTGTTTAGTTTATAGTCCTTGTGTGCGTGTTCGTGTGTCATCATTGTCTGTGTCCGCTTGTTTGAATTTCGAATATCCTTGATAATGTTCGACTATTTGAACATTAAATGACCGTTAATATTAGTTTTATTTTCCCTCCGTACACTGGGATCCATTGAAAGAGTCCATTTTAGGCCCTCTCTATAAAATAGGGTGCAGAGGAGCTTATGGCCAAAATTTGTCTGTAGCTGTGACTCTGTCGCATTAAACTACGTCACTAGGTCACGTGGATCATCTGTTCAAAGTTTGAAATAAAACAAAAATGACAACGTCAATCTGATTGAACTTTCACAATAATTGTGTCAGAGAGGGGCAGTCTGGCAAGAACGATCTCACGGCGTTCTTGTTTATACTACCAAAGCGGCAGGCAAGCTTATGGCCCAACTAATGGAATGGGGTCACCGTAGCTTATAGCGATTATAGCGACACTGCTAGATCCTTCTAAGACCCCTTTCGAAGACCCCCATACTGTAGACGTTTGGGGAAACCGAGGCAGAGAGATCATGCCACAATAATAAGCACAGCCGACAGATCATTAGTTCTCTTTATACTGTGATATAAGTGTCCGCGGATGATAGACCCTCTTAGACCTTACAGCGCTCGATGCGTTCGGGCAGGATGAACAGCGGTGCGATCATAGTAGGTAGCCGCAGGTATCACAATTTTATAATGCCTACGGCTACGTTCTAATAAACCTATAATAATATGGACTTAGAATTCTATCTAACCAGCCCATCGCAATACACTGTGTTGCAGGAAACCGACCTCTTCCAATTTTTGCAATATTGGTAGAGTGATAAGTCCTGTCTACTCTCTACTCGCTATCCTATAAAATCTTTGTCTACACTACATCATAACCCTTGTGATCAGCGCTCGTGGCCCCGCCGTCTCAGTGTTCTGTAAACGATCACTGTAGTAAGCAACTTTCACTATGGTCAGTCCTTGGATGGGTGACCATTCATTTGACCACTTTGTAACATTTATTTGAGCGTTTCCGTGCTTCGGAAGGCACGTTAAGCCATTGGTCCTGGTTGCGAGTAAAATGGCAGTCGTAAAGCCAAGCTGAAGGCCTATTTAGGCGGCTTGAAAAATTTCAACAGCAGACAGTCACAAACTGCGCCTATCCATCCCAATACGGTAATACGGCTCACCACCTATTACGTGGCACAAATTCTAAAAAAGTGAAATGCGGGCACGTAAAATGACTCTGCCTACCCCAAATTTAATGTGAAAAATTTTTTTAGATCTCGAGCAGGATTTGAACCCGCGTCTTCTGGTTTGCCGGACCAGACGCCTTAACCAACTAGACCACCGAGACACTGCTCTCGACCGTCAAATTCTTTCACCTCATTACGTCTTGGGGCGACGTAGGCATCATCTACCGGTAACTTAGTTAAGTTGCACGGCTCGAATGTATAGAATTGCACCTATATAATCATTCGACTTGCGATGATACCTGCCCAAACATTAGAGATAATTTTGAAAAGCAATTAGTATGCTGACTCAATCACAAATTTAATGTGAAAAAATTTTTTAGATCTCGAGCAGAATTTGAACCCGCGTCTTCTGGTTTGCCGGACCAGACGCCTTAACCAACTAGACCACCGAGACACTGCTCTCGACCGTCAAATTCTTTCACCTCATTACGTCTTGGGGCGACGTAGGCATCATCTACCGGTAACTTAGTTAAGTTGCACGGCTCGAATGTATAGAATTGCACCTATATAATCATTCGACTTGCGATGATACCTGCCCAAACATTAGAGATAATTTTGAAAAGCAATTAGTATGCTGACTCAATCACAAATTTAATGTGAAAAATTTTTTTTACTAACTTTTTTGTGTGAAAAAATTTTTTTACTAACTAATTTTTTTACTTAACTAAGTTACCGGTAGATGATGCCTACGTCGCCCCAAGACGCAATGAGGTGAAAGAATTTGACGGTCGAGAGCAGTGTCTCGGTGGTCTAGTTGGTTAAGGCGTCTGGTCCGGCAAACCAGAAGACGCGGGTTCAAATCCTGCTCGAGATCTAAAAAATTTTTTCACATTAAATTTGTGATTGAGTCAGCATACTAATTGCTTTTCAAAATTATCTCTAATGTTTGGGCAGGTATCATCGCAAGTCGAATGATTATATAGGTGCAATTCTATACATTCGAGCCGTGCAACTTAACTAAGTTACCGGTAGATGATGCCTACGTCGCCCCAAGACGTAATGAGGTGAAAGAATTTGACGGTCGAGAGCAGTGTCTCGGTGGTCTAGTTGGTTAAGGCGTCTGGTCCGGCAAACCAGAAGACGCGGGTTCAAATCCTGCTCGAGATCTAAAAAATTTTTTCACATTAAATTTGTGATTTAGTCAGCATACTAATTGCTTTTCAAAATTATCTCTAATGTTTGGGCAGGTATCATCGCAAGTCGAATGATTATATAGGTGCAATTCTATACATTCGAGCCGTGCAACTTAACTAAGTTACCGGTAGATGATGCCTACGTCGCCCCAAGACGTAATGAGGTGAAAGAATTTGACGGTCGAGAGCAGTGTCTCGGTGGTCTAGTTGGTTAAGGCGTCTGGTCCGGCAAACCAGAAGACGCGGGTTCAAATCCTGCTCGAGATCTAAAAAATTTTTTCACATTAAATTTGTGATTGAGTCAGCATACTAATTGCTTTTCAAAAATTATCTCTAATGTTTGGGCAGGTATCATCGCAAGTCGAATGATTATATAGGTGCAATTCTATACATTCGAGCCGTGCAACTTAACTAAGTTACCGGCAGATGATGCCTACGTCGCCCCAAGACGTAATGAGGTGAAAGAATTTGACGGTCGAGAGCAGTGTCTCGGTGGTCTAGTTGGTTAAGGCGTCTGGTCCGGCAAACCAGAAGACGCGGGTTCAAATCCTGCTCGAGATCTAAAAAATTTTTTCACATTAAATTTGTGATTGAGTCAGCATACTAATTGCTTTTCAAAATTATCTGCCTACCCCTTCGGAGATAAAGGCGTGACCACATATTATGTAAGTTGAAGAAGAGAAAGTTGTTTGCCAGAACCGTAGCAAGTGAAAAGTCATAGTCTCTGCCTACCCCGTTGGCAGACAGGCGTGATGTTACGTATGTATGTATGTAAATGTTGTCCAATGTTGGGTTTATTCGAGTGGCTGTTTATATATCGAGTTTTTCTTTTCTTCTCCATGGTGTACATTCAAGTGTACGTTTAGTTGAATGTACACCATGGTGAAGAAAAGAAACACAATTACGCCAATCAGTCTATCAATATGACAAAAATTGGGAGAGGTTGGCTTCCAACAGCACGGGAGCCATTTTTACGGTTTCATAACCCAAGTTGGCGGCCCAATGATTCGCCATTTCACGCTCCGCTTGAAGAACCCGTGTGGAAGAACCACGTACGCTGTCAGAACTTCCTAGTTTCAAAATTCCTCCTTAGGGATTATTTTTGAAAAGCAATTAGTATGCTAACTGATCATAAATTTAAAATAATTGTGGAAAAAGGATTTATTTCGAGCAGGATTCGAACCTGCGTCTTCTTGCAAACCGTGCAGACGCCTTAAACTCCGGGCACCGAAACCTACTCGGAACCAACCAAATTTTTCCACTTTATATACTTCTTAGGGCGACGTAGGCACTATCTACCGGCACTTTTTCCTCCATAAGGAATACTAAATAGTGATATCATAAGGGCCACTTTCATCTGCACTTTGAGGTAGGTATGATACCTAGTCAATCATGTTTACCCATAAGTAAATACAAGATTTAATGTCCGTGACCACCAACGACTAATTTAATGACTAAATAATCGTACAAGCTTAAACCGCCCCGTGTGATATTAGCGTTATAAGTGAATTATGTTGATGACTGAATTATGCCATGAGGTGATCGTTATGTGATGAATAATTTATATCACCTCTGACGAAACGTGATATTAACCCTATAGACTACAACGTCGTAGAGATATGTGTCTGGCGTTGTAGCCCAGTGGTTGGAGTACCCGAATACTGATTAGGTGGTCGTGGGTTCGATTCCCACCCAGGATGGATTCATAAATAAATAAATAAATAAATAAAATGCTTTATTCGGCACGCACAAAAAACAATATAAAAAATAAAAATGAAAAATAGACTGTAGAAAATGTACAATGTGCGTGCCCGAAAAGGTCGTCATCTCAGCTATTGTTGCACTAACAGGTTAATGTTAGGCAGCGCTGGTTTTCAGATGACGCCTTTAAGGGACGTCACGTTCATAAGTGATGAGCACATTGATTTGCTCTATACACGGGTGTAACTTATCTAAAACAGGTATGTTATATATTTAGAAACATAGAATTATAACGCATTTAGAAATATAATAAGTATGCTTATATTAGCTTAATTTGAGCTAGATACTGTTGTGTGAGACAATCCAAAAATATTTATTGTTATTATTTAGTGGCTTGTAATGGGTTTATTTGATTGATTTTTTTGTATACCAAGTATAATTTTGCCTCGTTATTCTAGAGGTGGAAAGGTGCGACTGCGGATCACGAGGTCGTGGGTTTAATTCCCACCAGGGACAAAAATTTGTGTGACCCATAAATGTTTGTCTCAAGAGTCTGGGTGTTTCTATAAAAAATAAGTATGTTTTTAAAAGTACATACATGTATCAATATCCGTGGTCTGATACCTGTATTACAAGCAGGTTATTCCTAGCTTACTTTGGGATCAGATAGCGTTGTGTGAAATGTCCATGAATATTTATTTATTTATTTATACAAGTAGGTAGCTTCTTATTCTGTCGGGGATCGTGCGACATCTTACAAGAGCTTATCCGGGTCTTTCGGCGGTAGGCGGTTTCTCTGCACAGAGTGGTTTTAGCCGCGAGGAATCCGGCATTGCATCATCATCATCATAGATCTAGACCTATCAGGAAAACCTCCAAATTCCGAAACAAACATTAGCGCAACACACAAGCGTTTGTTTCGAGCTAGGATTCAAACCCGAGACCTCAGCACGGTAGTCGCATACTCTCATCACTGCACTATTGTAGCAGTTTACAGACTCTGAACTTGTATTTTCACTGCAAGACATTTTGCTCCTAAATAAAAAGGCTTTTATAAAGCTCATAGCTAGTTCATAACATAAATTACTCCAATACATCTATCAAACATCACAAAGAGTCCCCTTTACCTACCTTCCTTCAGGTAGGCATGGTGTAGACCAGTTGTGGTCATACAGGAGTCGCGATTCGGCACGCTACGACGAGATTAGACTGCGTACACGACACCCACAATTAAGTGACGACCTGTCTTGAAACGTGTTTATATCATGTTTGGAATATCGTGGGCAAAAGTGTTGGGGAAGAAAATAATTGAAATCATAACGACAAGAAATATGTTAAATGATTAATGAAGTAAATGAAAAGACAATTTTATGGACGTAAGATTGGCATTCTTCATCACTACCTCGCCAAGGTGGTCAAAGCTTAGTTATAAGCTTTAAACAACTACCTAAACACCTACGCGGTTTTTATTTAGACGCCCGCCTCACGCCTGATAAAAAATCATGGGGACATCTAGAAAATTTAGGTCATCATAGTCCCCAAAACAGTGGTCCTAAAATTGACCGTCCAATGATGTGACTCTTCATCAATCATCAATCCCAAAGGATTAAAAACTTACCAGTAATTTGGATAGGAAAGGTCTAATTAGGCATCAGCTGTCTCTTGATAAGAAGAATCGATCCAAAAAGTACTCGGGTTAATGCAATATTCAATCAAATCAGCCTATGGCAGTCCACTCCTGGACCTATTCCTCTCCCAATTTACGTCACAACACACGGTTCTGCCCAATATAAGTGGACCCAACGCTCCCTGCGGGAGACTGTATCTAGGGATCGTGCGGAGTTTGGCCCTATATATGGGCGGAATCCCTGACGGCTCGCAATGTGGCCAGATTGCATAGCCCGCTGAAGGCAATGGCCATTATGGGTCTCGTACACGTAACGAGTACAGTGACGAGACAGTACCCTCGGCCGAGTGCTCGGTACGTATGAACATTTTGACGAGTGCCTCGGCCGAGCAGAGTGGCGAGAGAGTCACTAGAACTACGGTTTGTTTGCAAGACTGAGTGCCCACTCTCTCGGCCTAGTATCGTTTTACTGTCTCGCTACTGTACTCGCTACTATCTCGTTACGTGTAAGAGACCCATTAGGGTGATAAGAGGGTACCGTACTCCTAGCTGGGACCCCTCCATAGGATCTGAAAGCGAGGGCCCTTGCGTCGCTGTATCAATGGCGCAAGGAGGCACTGGAGCGGGATCAGAGGCCTGTGCCCCGTGAAATCGAGGCCCAGAGATCCTTTCTGCGCCAGGAGCTCGTGGAGACATGGAAGATGTGACTTGAGCAACCAAAGTGGGGACAAACTACTGTTGAGGCGGTGAAGCCGGTCATGGAGGAGTGGTTAGAAAGGCGCCATGGCATCATAACCTACCGAGTGTCACAGATGCCCAACGGGCACGGGTGCTTCGGAAAGTACTTCTGCGAGCAAGTTATGCTCGAGAAAGAGGCAGCCGGGAGAGACAGGAGGAGAATTCCCTCTCCCGAGTTCCGCAGTCGACGGCCGAGGACTACCGGCCTCCATGACCGAGGCCCTGAGAACGCGAGGTGGTTACTCGTCGTTCTTTACAGAAGCAGGCCAAGACGGTGGCGTATCTCTTCGCCCCTCATAGTAGTGGGATAGCACCCAACTATCCTCCCTTTTCCCACCAAGTAGCGGGATAACACCCGAACAAACCCTCCAGACGCGGGATATAGCACCCGTACCATCTAAGCGAGGCCGCGGTGGTAGCCAAAGTCTGCCGGGAACCCTGGGACATCCTTCCGAGGGCTTACCCGGGATTCTTGGCCATAGACTGTTGTAAGGCATTGTGTGGTTTTAGTCGGTAGGAGTCTGGCATAGCATCCATGTAGGATTTCCACACGGTAAAAAAAATTGCAATTGTTGTGTATTAAATTATACAAATATTTGATGCAATGGGGCCCTTTCGATATCTTTGTAGTCCAAGCCAGTGACACCTACAAGTGAAGCCTGGAGAAAGGTCAATCACTTGCTCTATATGAATTCGGGAGAGGTCAACGCCAAGAGGACCGTTTTTTGGCAATTTTATAGATTGATGTAAAACGATCGGGGAACTATTGCTATCAATTAAATACACAGACTTTTGTACAGAACGATACATGAGCTTTCGCGCTAGTATTAAATAGTGAACTCACGTGCAATGCAGCGTAGCCGATTGTCTTATTAATGCTGTACACAGTTACCTCCGCCCACTCATCAGTGTAAAGATAATTGAACGTTTAATTAGAACTTTGGAGGGTTCAAGTTCTAATACAGGATGTAGGTTTCTATATGACGATGTGCGTGTATTTAAGGACACAAGATTGCTCTAACGGCCTAAGCATGTTGCTTTAATGCACCTTAATATAGTAGACTTTAATTACTTATTTAGTATCCGGAATTGGACGGTAAGACTTGATTGCAGAACGCAAGTCGTTCAATTTTGATTACCGACTGTCATGAACGTGTCTTATGTGTATACAGATTTATGATTCATACAAGCGGTAACCATTTTCTCCTTTTTGAAAAATGCTGTTATTATGTAGCCTCAAAATCATAATAGTTTACCCTTCAAATGTCAAGAGGCTAGGTTTAAGGGTTTCGATTGGGCGTTGATAGTGAGCGAGATTCTTGATATTAATTTCAATTGAATTATAAACCCCCCCTAAGTGAGGCCGCAGTGGTACCCAAGGTCTGTTGGAAGTCCACTTCCGAGCGCTTACTCGGGGCTTCCAACCGTAGGCATTAGGTAGGAAACTTTTGATTTTTAGTCAGTAGAAGTCCCACATAGCATCCCCGGAGGATTTTCCTCATGTACAAAAAAGGCAAAAACACAAGTCAATCTTTTAAAATCAGAAGTTAGTAAATAGGTCGTTAATAGAAAGGAGACAGCATAATAGGGCTCCACTAAGCTCTAAGCCTAAAACATCTGTAAATGAAAGCTAGTGATTCTGATGATCTAAAGACGTCGACAGATGATACTTTTGATACGTATAGAGAGAGAAGGATAGAATTTGGGTTCTCGATTCTTATATGACCGAAAAAGGGTTATCAATACCTTCCCCATTCCCCGTACTCCAATGATGAGTAAGTTTCAGCTGCGACTATGACGTAACACTAAAATAAAAGAGATTACCTATATTCTGACTGTAGATACGAAAACTTTAGTCAAATAAATCGGTAGATAGTCTCTACGAGTATAACAAATTTTAATTTTTTCGCAATATTAAGTTATGAAATTTTAATGAGGTTGCGAGAAATATTAAGAGTCAGAAAGTCATTTCCCGGCTAGGGAGAGGAGCATGAGAAAAAAGGATTGCTTCAGCCGTAGCGTTTGTTAGCGAGGGGCCAAGAAATCAGCGTGCCATTTGATGTCGATAGCATGCTGTGATGTACACGTCTTCATAATGCCCTTATATATTTGAAACAATGTTCCATGTCTGGACTGCCATAGGCTGTTTTGATTGATTGATATAAAGGTAGGTAATATGTGTACGCTGCGTAATCCACACCTCGAATTGGTACCGTCTAGGAAGCAATAAAAGTGACTTTATTGTACACCAAGTACAGAATTACAGTAAATACCGTTAGTGTAACAAACTTTTGTTAGTTTTTTCATAATAAATTATACATGTTCCAACTAAATCCGAACCAAATCAGTATCTAATATTATAAAAATGTATCTACGAAATAATATACATATATGTACGCGCATAACTCTAGAACAGCCGGACCGATTTCGCTTATTCTATTTTTTGGTTTAGACAGGGCACGGTTTGTATCCAAAAAAGCTTTAAGAAAAGAAACCGCATCTTTTATCTTTTTACGGGTCAGCTTGATATGGCAGAACAAAGTTCGCCGGTTCAGCTACGTAAGCAAAGCTCACTTATTTTCATGTCAAAAACTTCATATCCTTATTTGTAATGCCTGTAGCTATGACATGCTGTACTAAACTCGCTAATTTCATGGCCTTACGAAAAAGTCCGTACCTATCTTCTCGAGGGCAATCCAGAATATTTCGTTTTCGGCTTGTGTGCCGCTTAAACAATTTTTGTTTTATTTTGCTATATATTTTTGTTTATTTTCAGCTTATTATTTTAGTGCGGGTCTCGTTACGTTGCACTGGTTCGTCAAGGAGCGTTGTTATATTTTGTAGAGCAAGTTGCGAGCAACATTTGTTTATTGTAAAGTGGTTCAACGGATAAATGTAAAACTTCGTGTTCAAACCACAAAATGGATTTGTTAAAAATGTAGTTATGAGGAAGGTTTGTTTATTTATGCATAAGTTGGTCGGCTTTGGAACTAATAATAGAATAATAAACTAATAATAATAATAACAATGGTTGGTAATAGAACTAGGATGAAAATCAATAAAATTGTACCGGTATAGGTAGGTCACTTTTTAAATCCTATATTAGTTTAGATATCTACGTCTCTAAAGCCTACCTAGTTGTTAATTTTTTTATTACAGCCCTATCGCTTTAAGTTTGCCGCTGGCTACAGGCTGGTGTAGAGGCGTAGTAGGGGAGACGACAGGAAAACTTAGAGCCAACGGGTAGTACAAGCCTTTATTTAAGTTCATTTCTGTATTTAAAATCAATATTTCGTACAGACTTTGCCGATAGGATGCCCGAGCAGTGACCGTGTGGTTTCAGCCAGTTTTAATAGGTCTACTACATCAAAAGAGAACACTGATGCACTAATTCCTTTTCAGCTATTCCCGAATAATGTATAGATCTAAAACGTCTTTCGCAGTAAAATATCCAACTACCCGCATAACTTGTCCACACACCAGGACTTTCAATTAATGGTACCTATATTGCACTAAAAGTACCTTTACGCCGTCTCATGATATGTAAATCTATGATAATATGCCAACCTCCCTGTTATATCCTCGGAAACTAACCCGTAACTTTAGGTGTAACTTTATGTGGGCTATGTGGGCCTAAAATTAATATGTTTTGACTTGATTATCATTGGTTATATTTGAATTATGTATAAGTATGGAGTTGTGAGCAGTTCAGTGTTCATCAAAAGAGTTTGAAGATGTGTATTTATAACGCTCTACTCAAGAACTCTAAAACAATTAATCTAATCAACTTTTCAGAGCCAAAAAGAAAAAAAGAAGAAAATGAGAAAGGAGTTTTGAGTTACTGGGCATAAGCTTCTTCCAATTTTGTCACAGTGGAGAGGTTTTTGTTTTACTGAACCACGCTTGCCAGACAATTGGGTACAATATTTTTTACTTTGAGCTTTTGCTTGCCTCAGCTGTGACTGAAGCCAAGTCAGCAGGAGCACAACTGGCAGGTTAGTCTAAAAAGATATAGCTTTCAGAGGATCGACATTATTTCATTCCTTTTTAGCACTTATGTTACCATTTGAAAAGGTGTCTAAAGCTTTTGCAATGGAAAGACACTCTTATAACACTGATAAAACGCAGAAAGTCTTAAGCAAAAGGGGAGATTAGATCTTAAATTTGAATAAAAGACTATTGCAAACATAGGTACCTAGTACGTATTCATCCCTGTTACAATTTAGGCAGCCAGCACAAATACCGGTGCCAATATTAGCGAACTCATCCCCAGATTAGCGATCCGTGTGTGCCGGCTCTCGGTGGGATTATACCTGATCACGTGATCTGTCGCAACCGCCGCCTACGTGTGTTATACACGGATTGTAACAGTGTGGTCCAAATCATGAGATTTGATATGAGATGAGATTTGATATTCTCATCTCTAATCTCAAATGTATTGATGTCATATGATTGGTATGTGATCTGATTGATTTGATACCTCTTTCAGTGTCAGTAAGCAATATAGTAGTCTACTGCTGGAAGAAAGCCGCTCGATGAGCTGATGAGATGAGAAGTGATGACTTTCTATTGAATCGATCTATTAAAGACGTCAACCCATCTAATCCATTACCTTTGATGTCAGGGCAAAGTGCGATTCTAGTTTTCAGGCTCTCTTCCGTTATTAGCAGTGTGGTTGTAACACGTGCAGGCAAGAGTGGTATAATCTCAGCAGGACCTCATGGCACCCCATCCAGATCTAGATATAATAATTGTTTACTTCATTGTATTGTATGTACTTGACGAGAAGGTGGATTTTCATGGAGCTTATAACTTGTACCGTAACATAACCCGTATAATTATAGTGCGTCCCTTGTTAGAATTAATCTCGGTTGGGTTCTGCGACATCTGTATTCGACAATTATGTTCATGTGAGACCAATAAAGGTACCTCATATCTCTTTCTCTCATTATGCTGTGCATTAATGTGAGAGGGATGACAATAGTCTTCTATTTATGTTATTGTGTGAAAATTTGTGAAGGGAAATATTTGTTTATCAGTTTTGCGCTAGTTAAGCGTTTATTAATGAGTAATATTTTAGTGGTAGGGTTAATTGTTCTGGTATTTCTTGTATTGAATTTACAATGAAGTTTTAAAGAACGTATTTGTATTAAACTGAAGTTCAATGTTTCGACTCGTGGGTCACATCCACAGATATCAGAAAATTACTTGAGGTAACCTAAGCAAATGATGATAAGTGTGTTGTTATTAGCACTACCTACGGGACCCACCATTAAGAGTGTAGTATTTATTTCGCTACGGACCTGCCCATTATTTTATTTATACCATAAATTAAGCAGTTGTTCCGCGTACATTCGCTTGTGGTCACGTCTATCACTCAATCTAAACGCAGCGGTAGATGTGGAGTCAGAAAGTTCTTGCTCGTTCAGTCTTTTATTATAATACTGGCTGCTCTTCTTGTTCAGTGTTTCTATGAACAATTACTGCACGAACTGAGATGGGAGACCAATAGTGGTAATTATATTTACGAGCTTTTGTTTGCTTTGCATTTTACTCTCGACTGTCTCAACCAGTAACCGTACTGTTCTTGACTCAGTCTGTTGCGGTTGACGGATCTTCGACGAGAAATGCTGGTATCAAGGTATAGAAGATAGTAAATATTTATGCAAAGAGCCTTAGCCATCCTATAACCGTTATAGAAACTTCAAGACCACTCCAGCCTCAGCTTATCAACATTCCTCCTAGCGTCATTAACTAAGCAAGCATCGCTACCGATATAACACTTTATTATCTATCATATAAACAATACAATGGGTAAGTTGAAAGCCAGCTGAAGGGTGTGGTGTCAGTTTGAGCGAGGAACTTAAACATGACTCCAAAGCTAACGGACTAGGTAGGACTAAGGACCTACCTACTACCTACCCACTAAAACGATTGATAATATTCAGTTTATTTTACTTTGTCGGTACAGAAATTTATAAAAATTATCACACCTGCTTAAACGTGATCCGGTAACAAATCCCGGTATCGCACTGTCGCAATCTGATCTAAACGTCACATTAAATCATTATAATTTGCGATGCAAAATCACAGTCACCACTGCTGGAAGTAGGCCTCTCCCAATTTACACCACCGTACGCGTTATAGTAAAATAAATTTAGTAATGATGATGATGATGATGATGATGATGATGCCTCCGACCGATTTCGGCCATGGCGATCACTTCGACTCCTAGTCGGCTCGGCGCTGATGGGCTCGAAGATGGCTAATATAGCCAATCTTCGCGGTGAACTCTCGTGTACACTGAGGGCACGTGAGAACACCATTTACGTACCGGTACTGAATGACAGCGGGTGGGCGGACTTTCAGCTCATCGCGTTTAGCGTCGAGGTCTGCCTTTCGCTGTTCCTCGAAATCGTTTACTCGCCTTTGCACCACCCTGCGCCATTCTGGACGTTGTGCTGCCAAACCTTCCCATTTAGACGGCTCAATGTTGCATCTTCTCATATGACGCTTCTGAACATCTTTAAACCTGAGGAGTTGGCCGCCATGTTTCCGCTTGCCCTCCTCTAGTTCAGAGTAGAAGATGCGTTTCGCCACTCTCTCCTCCGCCATACGTGACACGTGACCGCACCACCGAAGCTGCCGACGCATTAAGTAGGCCTCAATGCCACCGACATTGGCACGTCGCAAAACTTCGGTGTTACGCGCTCGGTCGGACCATCGGATCTTCATGATGGAACGTAGGCACTTGAGGTGGAAACGATCGAGAGTGCGTATGTGGCGCCGATACACACACCACGTCTCGGAGGAATATAAGAGGTTTGGCAGCACAATTGCCATGTAAACTGATATTTTTGTGGCCAGCTTAAGGACATGTGAACAGAAAACCTTGGAACGCAGCTTCCCAAATGCCGCAGCTGCGGCACAGATCCTGCTGCTGATCTCATCATCAAGGTCACAATTGGATGTTATAGTGCTCCCCAGATAGCGAAACTTATCGACCTGCTTCAGCATGTCCTGCCCCAGCTGTATAGATAGTGTCTCGTGACCATGTGTGTCCAGAGACATCACCTCCGTCTTTTTGACACTGATCTTTAGGCCGAACTTGCAGCAAGCTTGGTGAAAACTGGACATTAGCCCTTGCAGGCCATCAGGGGATTCTGCCACAAAACATAAGTCGTCAGCATACATGATTTCCGTAATCATTGCATGGGAGACCCTAGTGCGCGCCTTAAGTCTGGCCAAATTGAACAGACTGCCGTCTGTGCGGAAGCGGATGCGGACTCCCTCAGAAAGAGTCTGTAAAACATCCCTGACTACTACTGCTAAGTACATGGCGAACAGTGTGGGCGCTAGCACACACCCTTGTTTCACCCCACAGGTAAGGGGGAAGAAATTTGATTGTTCGCCATCGACACCGACGCAGCATTGCATGTCGTCATGCAGGAGTCTGAGAAGTCTCACAAACTTTTCAGCGCATCCTAGCTTCATTAGCACCATCCAGAGAGCTTCACGAGGCACACTGTCGAATGCCTTCTCCACGTCAACGAAGCAGAGAAATAGCGGACGACCTTGTTCTCTGCTTTTTTCTTGCAATTGACGCACAGAAAAGATTGCTTCACAGGTGCCTCGTTCAGGTCGGAAGCCAAACTGGGTTTCTGGCAGTATCTTTTCAGACAGAGCTCTTAAGCGGTTTAAAAGAACTCTGGCAAAGGCCTTTCCAGGAGCAGACAAAAGCGAAATACCGCGGTAAGAGCCGCAGTCGGAACGGTCACCCTTGTTCTTGTAGAGGGTACAAATGCGAGACACTTTAAAGTCATCCGGGACTCGCTCTTCCTCCCACATGCGAGCGAAAAGTTTCCAAACCAACATGTGCAACTCCTCGCCGCCGTACCTTAACAGCTCTCCCGGTATAAGGTCAATACCAACAGCTCGCTTGTTCTGTTGCTGCCTGATGGCAGAGACAACCTCATCACATGACAGGGGCTCATCCAGCTCAATGGAAAGAGGGAGTTGAGGTATTAGACTCAGACTTTGTAAATCAGGTGATCGATCTACGTTGAGCAAGCTGTCAAAGTGTTGGGCCCAACGATTTAGTACATCTTCCTTGTTTGTCAATAGGTGCATACCGTCTAAAGACTTCAACGGCACCTTCGCTCGGTAGGATGTACCGGTCAGTCTACGTACCTCAGAGTAAAACTCCCCGAGCTGGTTAGTATCAGCGAGCCACTGCATGCGGAGAGCCTTGTCTCGCCACCATTTGTCTTTTGCTTGACGAGTCAGCTTCCGCAATTCAAGGTCACTCGCTTTGACTACCGCAACGCTTCCACCTTGCCTACTATGCTGTCGCAAGAGGTCTCGATGTCTGTTGAATGCTGCCCTAAGAACCTCGTCATTCTCATCAAACCAGTCCTCACTGCGACGGCTTTTTATACCTAAAGTAGCTGAGGCTGCCTCCATAAGATGAGAAGAAAAAGTTCCCCAGACCGCACCAACATCATCTGTCTCATTCACTGGCAACAACTTTCTAGACACAGCTTCAGCATATTTCTCCCTCACCTCGAGATTTTCAAGCCTATCCACGTTCAAAAACGCAGGCTTTGTTAGTGTGGATCTGCAAGGTCGACGGAGGCGGAGCCGTAGCTTTGTGACAACAAGTTGGTGATCAGTCCAACAGTGAGCACCGCGCATGACGCGAGTGACTTGGACTTGACCGGTATCTCTCTGCCTGACAATAGCATAATCGATCAAATGCCAGTGTTTGGATCGAGGGTGCATCCACGTTGTCTTGTGCTTAGCGGCAAGTCTGAACATAGTGTTCGATATTGCAAGCTCATATTGAGCACAGAGACTGAGTAGCAACTGACCATTGCTGTTCATGTTGCCAACTCCGTGTCTACCCAGGACTCCAGGCCAAGCCTCATAGTCTCGTCCAACTCTGGCATTGAAATCGCCTAGCAATAAAACCTGCTCTCTGGCGTTTATGCTGTCAAGGCATCGAGATAGTTCCTCGTAGAATTTATCCTTGATGTCATCAGCCTTGTCTAGCGTAGGGGCATAGACACTGATGACATTAAGGTAATTGTCTTTGTCCAGGTGAAGGCGCAGTGTCGTAACGCGGTCTGAAGTGTGCACAGGATGCACCTCAAGTCGCTTAGCTATGTGATTCTTGATGGCAAAACCTACGCCTGAACGTCGCGGTTCAGAGGCTGCGGTACCTTTCCAAAAGAAAGTATAGCCGCCACCTTCTTCTACCAGCTCTCCTTCATCGGCAAGATGCGTTTCGCTAAGAGCAGCCACATCCACGTTATAGCGATGTAGTTCCCGAGCTACTATGGCAGTTTTGCGTTCGGGGCACGCGTTGCCATCGCGATCAATAAGCGTTCTCACGTTCCACGCACCGAATGTCATGATAGGTGTTTTCATGGTATGCTTATTGTTCTTTCGACCACGTTTTATTATGATGCAGTGACAGCCGCGGTTACTATCACCTTCCGAGTAGGAACGAACACTTTTTTAGGGCACCTTTTCTAGCCCCCTCCCCGGCTGAGCGAGGAGAGCAGTGCCTCCCTAAATAGGGCTGCTCTGTCATCCCGGGTGCTGCCGAATCCGCACTGTCGTTCCTACTTTGCAGTGCGAAAGCGACCACGATGTGTACTCACACCCCCAGGACCGCCCATGTGCAGGAATCAGATAAAGACTAGCTTGCATCAAACTAGACCTCTCTACCTCATCCTATCGCCATAGGACTTTAACGTATTCGGAGTCCAAGATACGGAAGCGGTCAAGTGCGCAGGATATTTGTAGGTGCGCAAGCGTTCCCGCAAACGCAGGCGCACACACTCGTCTTCCCCCTCCTGAACCCAGTGGAACGGAAGACCGCTACGACTGGAGGAGAGGTCGGATGATGTGTCTGGCCGACGGTAACTGTACGCCCTCTACCGCCGCCCTAGGCCATCCACCTTGCCTTGCTGAATCGCCAAGTCCACCAAGCCCTTTTGTATATCTACGGTGGGTTGCCTTCCTTGCCGAATCAGACTTTATGCGCTATGCGGGAGGGATCCGCAATAAACTTGCCACCGAGGTGACAAGCCCCTTCAACCAGGTTTAGTCCGCGAGCCGACGCGGTTTACCGGGGTGTGGCCGCTGCGCGCATCACAACTGCTTGGAGCCACTGGTGAGAGTTTATGGGCTAACAACGAAATTAGCACATCTCTGCCACTTCTATAATAGAAGTCAGCTGGCAGAAATAGGCGCTATTACCCCACTACACCCCAATTTAGTAATACCATAGTAGTAATCATACTTCAACAAAATTCCTTCGAAACGGTTATCAAATCATAATAAGTTTAAGAGTTAAACTAAAAACATCATCAAAATCCGTTGCTCTTGCTTAAAGTAGTTAACGGACAAAAAAACCCGATAAGCAACTTCATTTTAATTTATGTAAGAATTGCTGAAGTTTTCTGATGCCCTAATGTATTTAGACTTTAGACCATCAATTTAATATTTTTCCTCGTCTCTCCGTTACTCGCTCGCACTCAGACCGCTTCTAACACTAAGGGGCCCAATTAATCAGTCGAGGAGCTAATGAGCAAATATTTCATTGTCCGGCTCCTAGTGCGACAGCCGACTTGAGGGCTGACGAACACTGCATACTAATTAAATATCTTGTTTGTTAGGTATTGGAAAATTCAATGGATGCTCATTTTATTTTTTATTTTACTTCAGTAAAGTTACATGTACAAAAACGTTTAGAAGATTTGTTTTAAGAATATAGTTCTTTGTTAAAACTGTCATGTTTGTACCGACGAAGCACTTTTGAGAAATTTCGATGAAGAGATCGTTATAAGAAAACCAATGGTGTCTAATTAATATCAAGAATGACTGTACTTAGAGTAAAAATTATTCGTTTTCTCAAGAAGGGTATTTTGAAAATAAAGAAAGGTATGATTTTAAGACGGTCTTACACAGATTATGTGATTAGTTTACTTAGATAAATTAAAACGTTCAAATATTTAGTATCTTAGTTAATACTTCTTAATATTCTTTTTATAACGAGGATGAAAGTGTAATAAATTAATTATGGTTACGGGTCTTTTTTGCGTCTTATTCAATTTATGAGACTTTGCTCGGCTCTCGATGTTTTAGGTATTTTTAACTAAATTAATATAAGTTCAAACAACAACAGTTTACTTATTCTGGATTCTCTTTTTATTTCATCACTGAAAGGGAAGCTACGACGGCAAATCCATCGCATGCGGTGCATCTAGAGTCCGCACCCTCACAGTCCGTAAGATTTCTGACAGTGGTCCTCAAATTGGCGGCCCTGTGATGATCTTCTTCACGCTCCGCTTGAAGAAGCCGGGATTGTAAGATAAGGGAAACACATGCGCCGGCAGGTCGTTTCAAGTTATAATAGTTCGTCAGAGGAAATATCTTTTGAATCGCTCTGTTCTTCGAAGATTCTCTCCACCGTATGAGTGGCACCTCTGCCCGGCACGTGGTGTTCGGGAACAAAAATTTGAGGGTGGGATCAGGTTGAAGGGTTCTTCAAAACACTCCTACTTAGAAAGAAATTGTTAATAATTGTTATACAGTAGCAACACGTACGGAGAAAACAGAATAAAGATGTTTAGGAACGGGTTAAGGTTCGACAAAAGGAGAGATTCTCCTACCAGAAAAAACTCGGCTAGGCAGAATGTTCACCCTTAGTTCCACTGTACAATAGAAGTAGCTTCTTGCATATTATAGTACTAGCTGAACCCGCAACTTCGTTTACGTCACATAAGGTGTATGAAAGGAGACGTATTTCTTCAGCAGACTCATTAACCAGCGTGTGAAACTGCCCTGTTTGCTTAATCATAAAGAGCTTAAAGATTACGTCTATTCAAAAACAATTCAGTCCACGACTGAATTGTTTTAAAATAGCCTTAATCATTAAGCTCTTTTATGATTAAGCCAACACGTCAGATTAGATTTACCCATTTTTAGATTCATATGTCTATGTACGATTCTTTAAAGTGATATAACTTTTTTATTTATAAACCGATTGACATGAAATAAACACTAAATGTTAAGTGGAGCAAACCTCAATACAATAAAGAAAACCGCATTGCAATCGATTAAGCGGTTACTGAGATTAGCGTGCACAACCGTACAGACAAACAGACATACAGACAAACAGACAAAAATTCTAAAAATCATTGTTTTGGGTTATAATATTTTTTCATAATTATCTTCCATGTACAGACAGCGTCTTGTTACGATTTTATTATATGTATTGATTGATGATTGATTGATTGATGATATTGATCAATCACGGATTCAAATCAGCCCATGCCAGCCTATGCAAAGGCGCAAGACCGTCTGTCGTGGCCTAAATTGGGAGAGCCCAATTCACGCCACAATAGACTGTCTTGGGCATTCCGTATTCAGTCCCTGCCAACCAACATCTTTAGAATATCGGTACATCAGGTGTCTGCCTGATGTTACAGTAAATCACAGCCAGGCATAAATGATACATTTCGAATGAACATTTTTGAAATTGTACAATAAACTTCCTGCTGACAAAAATTTACCAATAGTGTGTGCCTCTATGGGATATTATACTCCTTTCCCCCGATAATTCGAGCATTTTAGTCTTATCATAAATCTATAAATTTGTTTATTAT
This sequence comes from Miltochrista miniata, assembly GCA_933228765.1. NCBI lineage: Eukaryota > Metazoa > Arthropoda > Insecta > Lepidoptera > Erebidae > Miltochrista > Miltochrista miniata. The sequence continues at coordinate 22,513,101 of OW121767.1, read as the reverse complement.
AGACACACCATCAGTTTACATACAACTATAATTAGTATGCAGTTTCATTTGAAGAAGTAATCAATCTTATTTAGCCTATTTCAGTCCACTACTGAACGGAGGCCTCTTCCAATTCACTCGTCAAGATACGGTCCTGCAGCACCTATTTTTTTTACGTGTCGAAATCCTACATGGATGCTATCTTCTGACTTCTACTGACTAAATCCACAAGATGCCTTACAACAGTCTACGGCCGGGAGTCCCGGGTAAGCCCTCGAAGGATCTTCGAGGGCTCCCGGCAGACCTGCTGCTCTTACGTAATATCACGTATATTCATTAAAATCATCTAAATTGAAATCGTCGTCAGTCTAAAGTCAATTTTACACTTGAATGCCGCAGTCGAACTAAAGGATCGAACATCTACACAAACTATTTAAATAAGCCCATATTCAATCCTTGCCCATCCTTGGCTGTCGGGTGCAGAATGGCATTAATAATTCTCTTAGACGCACATACGACGATCGCAGTTCTCATATTATTATATTATTGGTATCTGTGTTGGACAACCCTAGCCAACGTCTTGAGAAATAGGCAAGGAGCTAGGTGTAAAATTTTGATGGTTTGGTAAATAGATACAGTTTTTGTTTGATAACTTAGAACCTAGTAATCCATTAACGTCTTACTTTTAGTGTTAATTATAATTGTAAAAAAGATAAATTAAGTCAGTACCTAAATAAAATTATAAACAAATATTGTTGTTAGTTTTGAGAACGCGGCTGAATAAAAAAAAATGTATTTTCTCAAACTACTGCCATGCGTGCCATGCAAAATAAGCGTTTGAGAATCTTTTGTTCTTGACAGTAGCAAATACTACTAAAGGTGATCTACGATGACTAATGGTGAAATAGTTTTGCAAAAACTTCAACATTCACAGTCCCCCATTTAAACAGAGAACATTAATTATACTGACCACCTAATCCATACATCTACATTCATCAAATTGGAATCCCATCTCCTATCCTAAGAGGGTTGTCTTAATGGAAACATGTCGCCCACAATGAGGGATATTCGAGGCATATGCTTCATGAGGCGAGGCACAAGGCACTGTCACATGGCATTACTTGGCAACTCGACTCGTAGCAGACAAAACATTCTCTCTGCGTGCTGATTAGGTAGAGGTATGTTCTCTCGCGGAGCTAAGGATTGCATGGTTTTGATAGTTGACTAGTAGTATGTGACGTTAGCCAGAAGCTAATACATGGATCGATGCAGTGTTAAGGATTATTTTTCTATTGTACGATGAAAAGAAAATCGTAAATAGGTACTCTTAAAATTTGGTTTCAGATAAAGCCTTCCATCAAATTTCCAGATCAGTTCATAAATAAATTTAGCAAGTGCTACGAGCTACGGGTATAGAAATCATAATTGAGATCCTCTTTTTTTTAAAGCTGTAGAAAGCAGAAGTATATGAATTTTTATTTTTAAATATCTTGAAAATAATAATCGTTACTAATCTTATTACTTACTGTAAATTGATTCTTTGAAAATACTATTCAACCATCATGTTTATGAATCCATATAAAAAAGTACTGAATGAGTTTAATACGTAAGTAAAGCTTTACGAAACTTGGAACTAACACACGATAATTCATAAAAAATCTCTATTACTTAAAATTATAAAGACCTGCTCTAAATTTTTAATGTCTTTATTTTTCACTAGACTTACCTCAATTTACCAAGTATCAAACAGGAACGATTCTAGTATAATAATGACCACCGCCTGGGCGAAGTACAAATCTACATATTGGGGTGTGGGCATTTCTTGCATCCCTGGCTGAGATATGTGTCTTGGCTCCCCGTGTCCAGGCCGGGGTGGCAACAGGGACGGATTGTGACCAAACGAATTGCCGTAAAGGGTTTTCCTTTTTTTAAGGACAGTGAAATTAAGTGACAAAAATAAGTAGGTAGGTAACAAAAATATATAGTTACCTATTTAATGGTCTGAGTGTTATTTAAATGGAACATCATCACACTCTGCCCAATCTGTCCATACTAGGTTAATATAATACAAAAATAATTGAAACTAATAATGGAAAGTGCCTAAATAATAAAAAATTACACATATAAATTAGCATGCCTTCTTTATTCTAGTGTCAGAACCTTGATAATTAATCAGAAATTTGAAGTGAACAGGATAACAAAGTTATTTGATAAACACAAGGGATGATAATAAAATCTAAAGCGTTTCTCGATAAACATTTTTACCAGTAGATAAGTATATCTTAAGAATAACACGTTCTACCAAACACAGAACTTAAATCGAATAGTAAACTCTTTTCAGGTGTTGACTATTAGTAGATGGACTTAAAATTAATATCAAACTAATCTGCAATGAGTGGTATTGCTGACATTTACGTATCAATTCTAAGCATTTAAAAAAATCTTTATTTGGAATTATTGATGATTTCATGGGCAAATTACAAAGGTACAAATCTAAAATCAAACGCAATCCCCAAGTCCGTCCCCTCCATATAAATGTTTAAGGTATGCAGATGCGGTACCAACGTGATAAGTTAATTCCTACTGGCGATCCCTTACCCGTATCAAAATTATAATAGAGCACGAATATTCCGCAATATGTGGCCCGTCCTCGCTTATTGAAAACTTAATGGCTGCCCAAGATTATTGCTAAGTTATGTTAGGATTGTTTGGATTTCATGTGTGGATGTTACCAACTAAATTTTGAAATTGGAATTATCATTTTGAAATTCGAATCATACTGTCAAGAGTTTTGCTGACTTGTATTTCGTGTGTACCAAGATTTATGTTGATTAATGATCATTTTGGAAATGGGAATGAAATGTATTAAGTTTGCTATCTAATACAACTGGATCAAGTTTATTTCACAGTCTTCGCGGGGTAATTGAATGATCTTTGATCTGAAACAGTCATTACCGAACAGCGGATAACTATAAAATCACTAAAAAGGCGATATTACCGTTTGATAATGAGGTAATAAAAGGCGAAACTATCCTAGTAAACAAACGTTTGTATACATTGAACTAATACTACTATAAATAATTTCTCAAAGTTTGTATACCATTATTTGAATAGATTCCGGAATAAAATTGCGTTCCTAATTAAACCGCAATACGTCAATTTATCGCCAGGTCCCCACTAACCTGATAGAAAGCCGTGACGCATCTAGCGATTGGGGGCCACCTCTGACAGCGGTCCCCAAGTTGGCGGCCTTGTGATGTGCCTCTTCACGCTCCGCTTGAAGAACCCAGGATTGTAAGAGGAGGGAAACACGTGCGCTGTAATATAAAAAAAAAGGTGAGCAGTATTCGACGCACGGACGTATCAGCGTCTTGTACAGCAGACACCTCTGGTATGGCGTAAAGAACCGCTTCTTAAAATACTGATGCGAGGTGTTACAAAGATGAAACTGGGAATCAGCAAAGAAAAACTATTTATCGATAAAAACGTTTTATCGATGTACTACAATGATTTAAAAAATAATATTATCGTTTCCCTTTTTTTATTGTGGAAATCTCCCACGGATGAAATAAAATGCCACATCTCACATCCCACGGGTTCCCGTGGTACACCTACGAGGTGTACCACGGGAAATAAATGAACAAAATCCTCATGGATGCTATGCCGGACTTCTACCGACCAAAAAAAACCTCACGTAACGCCCAACAGCCTATGGTTGGGAGCCCCGGGTAAGACCTCGGAAGGATGTCCCAGGACTCCCAACAGACCCACGGCCGCCACTACGGCCTCGCTTAGGGGGTGGTTCGGGTGCAACCCCGCGTCTTCGGGTGTGAGCGTGCGTGAATCCTTTACGTCACACTGCCGTCATGAAAAAATGCTGGTCTCTTACCGACTAAAACCACACTTGCCGTACCACTGCCTGTAGTTAGGGACCTTGGCTAAGCCCACGGAAGGATGTTCCAGGATATATATGGCACCATAAGTCAAAAGTTTACAGTTAAAATGTGCATGTGAACATTTAAAACACTTATAAAAAATATTTTGGTATTCTTGGGAGCCTCTATCTTACTTTATATTTGCTCCCATTTTAGTTGAATGACAATGAGTTGACAAGATCTTACTAATATTATAAATGCGAAAGTTTGTGCGTGTGGATGTTTGTTACACTTTGCTGAACGGATCTGGCTGAAATTCGGTTCGGGGGTAGATATAGATCTGGAATAACACATAGGCTACTTTTTATCCCCGGTATAAGTTCCCACGGGAAGCGGAAACGGGAACTAATAGTAGGGGAGCCCATGAAGGGATTTCGGGATTTACTAAAGCGCGACAGATTAATATACACGGGGATACCTTGTACCCGGTTAAGTACCTCCACAAAACGTGTCCATTTCGATTGCTCGGCCAATATGTCGTAGAAAAAAGAAACTTATGTCAGCATTTCGAAGGAATTCGTAGAAAACGAACAGTGAAAACCGCAAATTCGAAGAGTCAATATTTAGAAAGTTATAAGGGTTTAACCGTGGCCGCGCAGTCCGCATGAATTCAACTGCGCGGCCACCAGTTCTCTTGAACGGAGCTACGTACAAGTCTAATTCTTTTTGCTAATCACTGACACGATTTCGAAGAAAATGTAGATTATAAAAATAAAGCCCTACTATTTGAACTTCACAACATACGGCACTCCAAAGTTATGGCCGCGCAGTCCGCACAATGCGAACCGCGCGGCCACGGTTTTTCTTAAATGGAGCTTAAACGGAGCTTAGTAGAAGTCCCATTATTTTTGCTAATTACAGATACCATTTCGAAGAATATGTAGACAGTATGAATAAAGCCTCAAATTAAGAACTAAATGACGTATAGAACTTTTTTTTTTTTTTTTCTTCTTGTTCTTGGACTTTCTCGGTTTGAGAGTATGCCAAAGTCAAGTAAATTTCATTGTTGTGAAAATATAAATCATTTTCATGTTATGATTCTTCTTATGAGCAGCGTATTCATGTATGTCCAAATTTGGACTAAGTTCTACTCTAGTAAGGCGGTGGTACCTTACTAGGGCTTGATGTGGAATTCGTCGACAAACCTAAAAACTCGCGTTTCACTGCGCTTTATCACTTTCCAACACTTTTGCACGTTGTCGAACCTTTATGTTTAATAATCCACCATAAATTACACATAAACACTCAAAATTACACTAGTTTTGAAAAATTATTAAAACACAATTTAACGCTTGTCTGAAAGTTTCCCGCCGAATCCCCTGTCTCCCGTATAGAACTTAAAACCAATAATCGAAGGAAAAAATAGGGTGACCAAGATTTATAGTGTGTGAATCCAGGCTTTTTACTATTTTAATATCATAGTGTAAATATATTTATATAGCAAGTAGCTTTTATTGTAAAAAGAGCAACTGATTGTTTCAATTGAATTCCAATTCAATTCAATTGAGAATTAGTGATTCGAATTAGTCTTACGAAAATGTGCTTGTAAGATATTCAAGAGGAAGTCTGTTGAATACTTTTGACAAAAGTATTCAACAGACTTCCTCTTGAATTAAAAAAGGCGGTGTACTCAGTTGAGTTCAAGGCGAAGCTTAGAACTTTTTTGGTAGATGGGTGCTTCTATTCGATAGATGAGTTCATGAACACGCCATAGATTGTTTAATAATTGGTTAATTATATGACAGATTTTAGTGACATTTTATTAATTTTAATGTGATATTGTTTTGCTTAATTTTGATTATTATTATTATTATTATAACATAATATATTTTCTATTACTGTCAATATTATTGCATGATTGTGAAATTAATATTTATTAGTTAATGAACAAATTTAATATTTTTAGAGTAATTCTTTAGTATCAATTTCTTTCTAATTAAATGTATATGAATCAATTTTATTAGTATTAAGATGACATGTATTATATTTTCAACACAATTTGACATTGTTATGAAATAAATAAATAAATAAATAAATATAAGTATTACGCGATAGCGGCGCCGATTTTAATTTTTTTTGTTTGAGGTGGTTGTAACGTTGTGGAACAACGGGTGCAATTAGGGGTTCAACATTAGGGGTTTTAAAATGAAAACGTAGATTAATAAATGAAAGCGCCATCTACCGAGTTATTGTCGCAACGGCGGAAGCCTCATTCGTATTTAAAAAGCGGTCTTGACGTTTAGTAGTTTCGAGTGGTGCCGCTAGAGGCGCTGTACAAAAATATAAAAACAACCGCGCGCGAATTTCGAAGCCCCCATTACTCAAATAATCTAAATATAAGACACTGTGCGTAGGTGCATCAGAGTATAATTTCAAAGTGAAAAAATATTATAGGGAGCCAAGTACTCCCAAAGTGATCAGCGATTTAGCTGCGAGCGTCAATAACCCCATCATTGGGTGAGTCAAATGAATTATAATGAATCTAGATTTTTAAAACAGTGAAAATTAACGGCTGTTGGTCAACCCTGTTATGGGAGGGTAGACACTGAAAAGCTGAAGGCTTTCAGGAAAAAGAAGAGAGAATAAATAAGAAGTTGAGATTAAATTTTAAAATGATAGTTTATTGCAAATTAGATATAACTCGGGGTCGTGGGTGTTTTCAGGCAGAAAGTGCGGTTTCCGAAGGCCTTCGCAGGGTTCCGACTTATCTTAGTGGTAAAGTTGCCCTTTTTAATATTTGTTGAACTCTTGAAATGAGTGACACATGTTCTTCGAATGTAGATGACGCTATCACTATGTCATCTATGTAACAGAACACCTTGTTTTGAAACTGTGGCCCAAATAGATTGTCCATTAGTCTTTGTTGTGAGCTGCTTGAGTTGCTTAGTCCAAATGGTAAAACCTTGTAATGGTATGCTCCTCGTCCTGGGATGAAGAAGGCTGTTTTTTCCCGGTCTTTTGGTGCTAAAGGAATTTGCCAGAAGGCTTTGGAGAGATCCAGTGTTGTTAAATACTTCACTTCTCTCAAGTTGTCTAATATCTCTGATATGTATGGCAGGCTGTATGCGTCCTTTTTTGTGACTGCATTGAGCTTGCGACTGTCTAGGCAGAAACGGGGCTTGCCGTCTTTTTTATTGACGATTAGTACGGGGCTTGACCAAGGGCTCTGGCTAGGCTCGATGACGTCAGCCTTTAGCATCTCGTCTACTTGTTCTGATACTATTCGCGTTTTTTCAGGTGACATTCTATAGGTTCGTTGTTTGATTGGCTTGCTGTCTCCCGTATCTATGGTGTGTTCTATTAGATGTGTTCTGCCTAGCCCTACTTTCTCATATGAGATTTCGGCACATTTGGATATCGTTTTTTCTGCTATTAAGCGTTGTTGTTGCGTGAGACTACGCCAGTCATACAGTTTGTATTGCTCTTCGGATATTACTGACAATTTAGGGTCATCGTCCACTGATATGGGTATATGTCCGAAGTACTTGGGACATAGGTTAAATCTGAGCCAGAAATCTATACCTAAAATTAGGTTTGTGGTTATGTTAGGCACTATATACGCCGTAATTATGTGAGTTCTGTCTTCGAATTTGATGGGTAATTTTACCTTTCCTTGTACAACGGTTGTGTGTCCGCCGGCCGTTGTAACCGTTGTACTTATGTCTTCCTCTATCTTATATCCTATATTTTGTAACACTCTGTGTGAGTTGTTACCTAAAATTGTGATTGCGGCTCCTGTGTCCAACAATCCATATGCAACTAACTGTGGTTTTGACATGATTGTTATTTTGGCGTAAGGCCTGGGGTCATTTGTAGGTAATGGGGAGAGTATAGAAGATTCCTTCTGAACTATAAGTTCGTTTTCTTGATTTTGAAGGGCTTTCTCAGCGACCCCGTCTTGCTGATTCAGACTTCCATATCTCCCTCTTAGTTTTCCGAATTATTACGGCGACCTTGAGTGGCTGATTTATTGAAGTTATGAGTGAAGTTTTTGTTGTGGTATGTGTATCTGTGTGCTTGATCTGGTTGTACATTACACGATGTGCATTCAGTAGCCCTTACTCCTTTTCTTCCACATTTGTAACAATATGGCTCCTTACTATTTCGACATGCCATAGTCGAGTGGTATCTGGACCCGCACTTTGAACATGGCCGTGTGTCGTCCGATGTTGTCGCCGCCACAGTGTTTTGCGATCTGAAGTTACGACTGTCGCGGCTGTAACCTGTGCTGTAAGCGTTACTGGTCCCGTAGGTATTGTTCGCCATTCTGCTGCTTGGGAAGTTACGGCCGTTTCTGTTAAAGTTGTTGTAACTTTGCCCTGTAGATGTTGAGGTCTTGCTCGTAGTTTTCCTGCTTGTGAATGCGAATTCCGCTGCTACCATCCCTTCAGATGCTGTTGGAGGCTCTGTAAAGAACGCTCTGCGTGCCACCATGTCTTCATGTTTTCTGCATATGTTCTTTAAATGTTCCAATGAGACTATATCTCCATTGGTTGCTAGGATGGTGTCGTAGACGGGTCTGATGTTATTTAATATGATGTGTAACTTTTCCGTTTCAGACACCTTGTTGCTTAGTCGAGCAAACATTCCATCCATAATGGCCAGGTACACTACTATGCCTTCTCCGTTTCCTTGAGTGCGTTGTCGAATCTCCTGCCATAGCCGGTTTTCGTAGTTACTGACTCCGAAATCCTGTATTAGCGCATTCGTTAGATCTTGCCAACACACAAATTTATCGCGATTACTGCGGTACCAATGCCTAGCGTTGCCGGTGAATAATTCAGAGGCTGCGGTTAACAATCTCTTGTCGTCGATTTCTCGGGCTTGTTTAAAGTCTTCCACCCGTTCAATGAAAGAGTGTACCTGCGAATTACCGTCGTATCTAAATTTGGAAAGTTCCGTAAGAGAGCATCGCTCATATTTTACGGGAAAACTTGGAAAGTGACTCTCTTTCCGGTTGTTGCTATTTGCTTTCTCTTTAATGTCCGCGAGGGTTTCTGCCTCCTGCGCCTCATTGGTAGGGGCAGCAATGCTCTCGTCCGCATCATCAAATTCGCTGGTGTTTGATGCATGCGAATAACTTTCGGATATGGCTTTCAATCTCTTGTATGTAGTTTTGAAAGTGAGATGAAAGTCGTCGTATCTTTCTTTTAAATCAGACTCCTCTGGGGGAATGATTCTAGCAAACCTAGACTCCATATGAGCGCATAAAGCTTTGGAGCTAGCCAGTAATGACAGTTTGTACTTGTCCTGAAGGGACGCCACGTTCCTCTCCAACACGGCCAGCGAGGAGTACAACCCTACTAAGTCTTCCTCCAAATCCAAAGGGGAGACCTGTAAGTCCTCTTCGTCCGTGGTTAACTTTAATTTTTTAATTTGTTGCCTGAGGGCTGCCACCGTTGAACCAGGTTCCTCTCCCCGGATCTTAACTTCATATGCAAGTTCCGCTTTTGGAAGCGATGTGAAATTTGATTTGAATGCCATTGTACTGACTATTTCAATTACTCTAGCCGGGAATCTTTAGTGATGATGATTATTTACCAATGTATAGTGTATTTATCTGCTACTTATTTTACATGAAAAGTTAATTTTATGTAAACAACGAATGTTCGCTATATTCGCTAACGAATTCTGTTGTAGTGAACGACGGCCCTTATCGTTGTCTGTTTACGTCTTGTTGAATGTTAAGGAATGTGAATATTTTTCGATCCACCCGCCGAATAACGAAAAATAAATTCTACTTTTTAGGGTTCGTTGAACCGAATTATAAATTGAACCTTTATAAAACTTAGTATTTGCTTTAGGAAATACTTAAGTTTGGAAATAGTACCTTTTAGGGTTCCTTCACTCAATTAATAGATTGGACCCTTCTAGAAATTAATTGTCTGTCTGTCTGTCTGTGTTTAAATGTAATCTAATCCTAAGCAGTGAGTAGTGAAAGTGAAGTGTGTGATGATGGGTTGATGAAATTAACTAAGTGTTTTACAGCTTTACTCGAATAATGCAATTTTCGACGCTGCTATTATTTTTATTGAAATGTAACTATTCACACGAACGTACTACGAGTTAATTGTATTTTAACTCGTACCACTAATTTTTTCTTTAAATCGTTCCTTACTACTACGGAACCCTTAATTATTCTGAACTGTGTCAAAGACGATTCGCACTTGGACGGTTCTTGAAATAAACTATATGGTAGTAACCAACCTTTTATGTAAATTGTTCCTCACCACTACGGAACCCTTGAATATTTCGAATTGTTTGAAAACCGATTCGTACTTGGACGATTCTGGAAATGTTTTGTATGAGACTGTTGGTGCCCGGAGTGTATTATATTCACTTCCACCCACAGTTTATATGGAAAAAAAAATTTCTTCTACTATCGAGCTAGTAATTCAACTTACTCGTAAACGTTATGAAAGCAACATCTGCCGTTGTTTATTTGGAACACGAATCAAAGTTAATAGTTTATAATTGTTCTTTGGCAAGAATGTATTCACTGCGTGATCTACGTTTGGAATGTTTTTTCTTACAGTTGTACTTCAGTGTATCAGAATTCGACGTAATTCGAAAAGTGAAACAATTATGAATCTTTTAAAATTTACGTGAAGTGAAATTTGTAAAATTTTTGTTCTACCGTTTTACTAGAGTGAAATTTCAATAGGGATTGTCACCCAGAAGTGTGATTATCGGCTGTTGGTCTCGCTGTAAATTCACATATGGGAAATACAACAAAATAATACACAAATTGAGGCGGTTTGACGCCGTAAAAAAAATAAAAATTGTGGTGGTGATATCCTGTGACTACTTTTTACGATGAATATAGGCAATACAAATCACTTACTAATATTAATGTAAGCGTTTCAAATGTGAAGTTTTACTTCAGACTTTAATAAAGTAATATTTAAAATTGGAACAAAACAAAAAAACTTTTACTTTAAATTTAATTAAAAATTTTCCACCATAAAATAAATACGTGAGGGTGTGAAAAATAAAAATGGGGACCGTTAAAAATTGGAAAATTTACAATTATGTTGAGAAAAATTCAAATTTTGCCTTGTTCTTGATTATGCCGAAATCCGTCTAATATCACTAAAAAAACACACAAAATAAGCCGGAAAGAACAAGTTGGCAGCAGAGGTCAGGAGAGCCAAATTCCTGGGTAGTTGTTAATTTTGAGGGAAACTACCCCGCTAACGGGCACTCTTAAGACTATTTTACACAAATTGAATAATCTTATAATTATGACCTCCGACTCCCGTCGGAAATCGCTTTCTCGCTACCCGAAACCACGATGTGGGCGCCACTGAAAAGCTGAAGGCTTTCAGGAAAAAGAAGAGAGAATAAATAAGAAGTTGAGATTAAATTTTAAAATGATAGTTTATTGCAAATTAGATATAACTCGGGGTCGTGGGTGTTTTCAGGCAGAAAGTGCGGTTTCCGAAGGCCTTCGCAGGGTTCCGACTTATCTTAGTGGTTCTCAAGGCTGATGCAGTCCGCGACGTAGCCGTGCCGTCCACAAATTCGGCTGGCACGGTGTTTTCGACCCGCAGGGTGGGTGACTGCTCGTAGACTTGAAGGGTGCGTCTTCACCTTCGTGGAACCCGAAGGTGGACTTCTATAGCCCGTATGGTGGACGTTGACAACCCGTAGGGTGGACGTTGACAACCCGTAGGGTGGACCCTGGAATGTTCCAGATGACGGGTTAGCTGGAACCCTTTTTCCCGCCCATTGCTAAGACAGCCGGTCCCTGTTAAACCTGTCAGGAGTCGGCTGCCTTACAATGTTTGGTTATATACTAAGTTTACAGAGACCTTTTTTTTTACACCCCTGTAATCTACCCTCCCATAACAGGGTTGACCAACAGCCGTTAATTTTCACTGTTTTAAAAATCTAGATTCATTATAATTCATTTGACTCACCCAATGATGGGGTTATTGACGCTCGCAGCTAAATCGCTGATCACTTTGGGAGTACTTGGCTCCCTATAATATTTTTTCACTTTGAAATTATACTCTGATGCACCTACACACAGTGTCTTATATTTAGATTATTTGAGTAATAGGGGCTTCGAAATTCGCGCGCGGTTGTTTTTATATTTTTGTACAGCGCCTCTAGCGGCACCACTCGAAACTACTAAACGTCAAGACCGCTTTTTAAATACGAATGAGGCTTCCGCCGTTGCGACAATAACTCGGTAGATGGCGCTTTCATTTATTAATCTACGTTTTCATTTTAAAACCCCTAATGTTGAACCCCTAATTGCACCCGTTGTTCCACAACGTTACATCTTTTTTTTTTTTTTTTTTTTTTTTTTTTTTTTTTTTTTTTTTTTTTTTTTTTGGTGACAGCGGTGGGATGTTGGCCTTAGATGCAACGATGAATAACACGTTTGCATCAACACGATTACGTCAGCAGCTTACGCGCAAACAAAATAAAACTTGCACAGGGGAGATTTCATACGTACATACATACACATTATTTATTTAAATACATTTTACACTGACATGGTGGCAAACAAGGGCACCATATTTTGTTTAGATATTTGGCAGAATGGCCAAAGATCAATGATCTTCGTCATTTATTAAGGTTGACATAATAGTCATAGTCAACATTCTTCTACTAAAGTTGAGAATAAGCATTTGTCTTTTGTTATTGATACTAAGATTGCGAATATGCACTTGGTTTTTTATTTTATTTGGTTAAAGGGCTAAATAGCCTAGTAATTAGTTAGGGACACTACACACTACACACTACACACGACTTTCAAATAAGTACACAGAACAACGTGACAAACACATGCCGTGTTCGTCATGGGGACATAAGGGTTAATTAGCAACACGAAGGATTCTGCAAGTAAATTATTTTCTATCACTTTTCTGTTTCTTGGTTTGGTTGGGAGTTTTCTGTTAGTTGGAAGCATGGGTCTATCCCTAACAGAGTTCGTCGGTTACTGTTAGTTGGCAGCATGGTCGTGCCCTAACAGATTAATGGTGTAGGTTTATTACTGTTTCGAGGAAGCATGAGTCTTACCCGAACAGATTTATGGTGTAGGTTTAGTACTGTTACGAGGAAGCATGAGGCTTACCCGAACAGAATTATGGTGGACTGTTATTTGGCAGCATTTATCTTGCCCTAACAGTCGTAGGTGTAGATCACCGTTATCTTTATTTTCGTCATATGGCTACTCCTACCACTCGGAAGCTAGAGGCTTGCCCTGGGGGATAGTCCATCCTATGAGTCGGAAGTGTTACACGAGCCCTAGTAGGATGTTCTTCTCTGGGACGGTTGTATAAATCCCAGCCTTCAGCAAAAAGCCTTATTATACACACCCCACTTTCAGGCGGTGCGTATTACCTGAACCTTCAACCCAAAGCCTCAAATACGTCTTTTCTCTTTCTGTCCTATAAGATCCTTCAGAATCACCTTAATACATCCTGCGAGTTGGTTTCATTAAAGTTAAGGCCGACTCTTCGCTACACCCAGCATCATCTCATTCACACAACACACTAACATACACACACACATAGACGAGTATTAGGTATTATGTTCGAGGTTATTAGGATATTCGTTCGAGTTCGAGGATATTAGGTTCGAGGACGAACGCAGCATTTGACGCGTTAGGGTACGTCAAACGCTCACCGGGGAGGGGGAGTATGTAACGTTGTGGAACAACGGGTGCAATTAGGGGTTCAACATTAGGGGTTTTAAAATGAAAACGTAGATTAATAAATGAAAGCGCCATCTACCGAGTTATTATCGCAACGGCGGAAGCCTCATTCGTATTTAAAAAGCGGTCTTGACGTTTAGTAGTTTCGAGTGGTGCCGCTAGAGGCGCTGTACAAAAATATAAAAACAACCGCGCGCGAATTTCGAAGCCCCCATTACTCAAATAATCTAAATATAAGACACTGTGCGTAGGTGCATCAGAGTATAATTTCAAAGTGAAAAAATATTATAGGGAGCCAAGTACTCCCAAAGTGATCAGCGATTTAGCTGCGAGCGTCAATAACCCCATCATTGGGTGAGTCAAATGAATTATAATGAATCTAGATTTTTAAAACAGTGAAAATTAACGGCTGTTGGTCAACCCTGTTATGGGAGGGTAGATTACAGGGGTGTAAAAAAAAAGGTCTCTGTAAACTTAGTATATAACCAAACATTGTAAGGCAGCCGACTCCTGACAGGTTTAACAGGGACCGGCTGTCTTAGCAATGGGCGGGAAAAAGGGTTCCAGCTAACCCGTCATCTGGAACATTCCAGGGTCCACCCTACGGGTTGTCAACGTCCACCCTACGGGTTGTCAACGTCCACCATACGGGCTATAGAAGTCCACCTTCGGGTTCCACGAAGGTGAAGACGCACCCTTCAAGTCTACGAGCAGTCACCCACCCTGCGGGTCGAAAACACCGTGCCAGCCGAATTTGTGGACGGCACGGCTACGTCGCGGACTGCATCAGCCTTGAGAACCACTAAGATAAGTCGGAACCCTGCGAAGGCCTTCGGAAACCGCACTTTCTGCCTGAAAACACCCACGACCCCGAGTTATATCTAATTTGCAATAAACTATCATTTTAAAATTTAATCTCAACTTCTTATTTATTCTCTCTTCTTTTTCCTGAAAGCCTTCAGCTTTTCATGGTCCCATATCCAGGGTATCAAGATCTGATGCTGGGATCCAGGAGAAATCGAGGGCAACCACCGAAAATTGTTGGGACAATTAGTGCGTTTGCTAACTTTTTGATTAAGTGCTTTAATAAGTAAGTATACCTACTACAATTTAATAAAGGTCTGGAGTCGATATGATGATGGAACCGAAAGACAGTTGCGGGAATTTCTTAACGATTTACAGCAGTTACCTTGTGTTTCGGCTTGATTGATTTGTGTTGATGAGAACTTTACATCTAGATAGATATACTTATCGGTCTACCCGTCACTTAAAATAATAATAAAAAAATAATTAAACAATAGAACCGACTTCATACAAATTCTTAAAAATAAAATATACCTAGCACATAGTGATATGTATTTTGATTTATCAGATTTAATTCAATTTAAAATGGAAGTTGTTGCCATTAATAATACCTACCTACCTATACCTGTGGGTTTACTTGGCGCCGACTTCAATATGATATTGAATAAAATCTGGTAAATCAAAATAATAACTTTGTGCTAGGTAAATATTTTAAAGGATTTGTATGAATTCGGTTCAATTTTTTTTTTTGGGAATATCTCGTCGACGCAACGTAAATCATGGTCACCCTTTTTTTAACTCGAGTTACAGGGTTTAAGTTCTGTAACTCGTGATTTTCAAGCATTAGAACTTCATTCATGATATCTACATATTCTTCGAAATCGTATCAATGATTAGCAAAAATAATGAGACCTCTACCAAATTCTGTTTAAGCTCCACTTTAAGAAACACGTGGCCGCGCGGTTCGCCCTTACGTAAGTGCTGTAGAACGAGAAGTTCAAACTTTAGGGCTATATTTTTCAAATCTACTTTTTCTTCGAAATCGTATCAGTGATTAGCAAAAAGAATTAGACTTCTACAATGCTCCGTTAATGAGAACTGGTGGCCGCGCGGTTCGCTTTATGCGGACTGCGCGGCCATAACTTTGGAGTGCCGTATGTCGTGAAGTTCAAATAGTAGGGCTTTATTTTTATAATCTACATTTTCTTCGAAATCGTATCAGTGATTAGCAAAAAGAATTAGACTTGTACGTAGCTCCGTTCAAGAGAACTGGTGGCCGCGCAGTTGAATTCATGCGGACTGCGCGACCACGGTTAAACCCTTATAACTTTCTAAATATTGACTCTTCGAATTTGCGGTTTTCACTGTTCGTTTTCTACGAATTCCTTCGAAATGCTGACAGAAGTTTCTTTTTTCTACGACATATTGGCCGAGCAATCGAAATGGACACGCAGGTATGGCCTTTAAGGTGAACCGTTTTTCTATTTTTTTTTTGTCAGATCAGGCCAATCCCTCTAGATAATCGTCAGATTATGAGACAGTACGTTTAGAACATAAAGATGAACCATATATATCTTAATCTGACGCGCGTGAGTATTTCAAAATGGCGAAATTTTTTTGCACATTATGAAAATGGCCGCGCGTTTGCGTCCCATCGAAATAGTCAGATTAGTGAATGAGAGCTTTTTTTTGGTGCACTTAACACTCCCTTAGAAAATCTGACGCGCTCGAATATTTTTTTTTTTTTCATTTTCAACCCTTAAATACAACCACCCGCATCATGCTAACGATCAGATTAACATACGTACATTATTAAAAATACGTAGGGAATTGATGCTATCAATATCTGACGCGCTCAAGGATGTCCATGCAACAGTTTTTTTTTACATATTTAAAAATCTATAGCCGCTTCCCCCACCTATGTAAAGGTAAATATCATATAACATTTTTTTCTTCATATCCTCTAAGCTTTGCATCCCAATAGGTCTCTACGACGCTCGAGTAAATCCCCATTTAGCATCGTGGGCTCCCCTACTATAAGCTTGACGCGGGCGGAGCTGCGGACGTCAGCTAGTAGGTAACTAATACAGTAAGTTTTTTGCGAAAAATAAGAAACACCTCCACATACAAAATTGGATATTTTTATACCATATGGGCAAGGACAAGCATGTCGACCACCTGATGGAAAGCAGTTTCCTTAGCCTATAGACGTTTGCAACACAATAAGTGCTGAGCTCGCGTTGCCGACGCAAAACGAAAAATATTATTCAAATTTTAAAACTTACTCTTATAATGTCTTTTGATATTTAGGTTACATGTCAAAAGTCATGACAAAGTCTAAGTACTCCATCACACAAAGGAATGTTTCGAATAAAATATTCAAATACAATAATACAATACTGTGGTCAGCAGTAACATAAGACACAAGGAGGAAGTGTGTCAAATATTCACACGTTGTCGTGTGGAAATCATGTTGCTGGCATTGTACAGTAAATATCGTCCTGAGCTCAGGTAAGGTTCACGACTCATTCATAGACTGAGAGGTTTTAACCAAAACGCTGCGATCGATTTAAAAAAAAAATTCTACGCACTTTAGGCAAAGTTTTACAACTTTTTAAATGCACTGCCCCTGGCAAAAAAAGCAAAGGGTTTTTTGTAACATAGTTCATATATATCTGAAAAGCGAAAGTCATTCAAGAAGGAAAGAAAACAACAATTTGACTTTCTATTGCCCGCAACTTAAAAAACTATGGTGTATTTTAATTTCATGCATGGGACTACGACATTATAAATAATCCAATTCTGCTAGTTCAAATTATTTCATCAAGCAATTCAAATTTTGGGTGGTATTATAAACCTTCCCATTTTACCACGCTTCCCAAGAAGGGTTTTGTTTTAAGCTTTCCTTCTCTTCACCCTCGTCGATTAGTCAGTAGATGTACAACGTGCAGGTGATTCTGGCTTGGGCGCCGAAGATCTTGGCAGAGTCCCATAGCATATTGTTCTTCGATTATTCCAAACTTTTTTATGGTCCATATTTTATGTCTCGGGACGTGCCATAGCATCGCGATTGTATAGATCTAGTTGCAAACATCTTAGAACGTGGTGACCACTTTCAATTTGGTGGTCTAGCACTTTTAGTGGTACCACTTCTATACTAATATTAAAAGAGGAAAGATTTGATTGTTTGTTTGCATCGAATAGGTTCCGAAACTACAGAAACCGATTTGACAAATTCTTTCGATGTTGGGAAGCAGCACTATTTTCCATGAACATAGGCTATATTTTACTCCCGAAAGACTTACATAAGAAACATAATGATAAAAAGACAGCCTTCAGATATTAAACCTATATCAAACGTGCCTTCTTACACTATGGTCATACCACATGTCATAGATAGGCCAACGCCGTAGGCGGTGCGTAGGCGCAAGGAAAGTTTCTCACTTGCGTTACCACGGCGAATCAACTCCTAACCAATCTTAAACGACCCGCCTACCTTTATGATTCTTAAACGTGTTGTTTCATGCAATAAGCTGAACGGGGATCACGACAACTGGTGGGTTGGTTGATTCAATCAGATACGGTTTCCGTAACGTTTGCCAGATTAATGATGATATAGGGATGTGTGCTTTCTAAAGTTCATAGTGTTAGGTACATATTAGTTTACAGCAATCATAGTCTTTTGTTATTCTCAAGAAAGATTGTTAAACCGTGGAAAGTGATTTGATATTTCGACAATAATAGTCTCATTAAGATTGTGTATTCATCTTCACATATTGCAATCTGAGTGCTTTGATACGGTATGGTTTCGATGGGGACTACCTTCTGCGTAAGTACGCTATTGTGGAAAGAACTCCGTGCCTTAGATTTCTCGGATGTCTAAGGTATGATGTTCTTCAAAAAGGGTCTTGGAATATTTTTCCATGGTTGGCAGCGTGAGTGAAGCAGTTCTGGGGTTGTACTATCGTTCATTGTTTATGACGGAGTGCCTCCGCGCTTCGGATCCGCAAGGCTGGTTAAGCCATTAATCCTTTGACTAGTGACTTGGAAATTTTCAGCAGTAACATTTTTGCCTGGTCTTGAAACAGTCGAAAGACTGCAGTGACAATATTTAGATCAGAGTTGTAAGCTTGTCTGCCACATTACTATAAAAAAAAATTATACTTAAGCTTTTGATTATATATACACTCTACTTTTTACCTTGGTAAGTTCAAGAATTCACAACAAACCTGCAAGTGAGTACCTTAACCAAAAATTGCACACCAAATTCGCAACCTAATGAATTCAAAACTAAATTTCTCAAGTGGGGTCGACCCCACTACCCTTCGGGGGTCCAACCGGTCGGACCCAGAACTTTGCGGCACATGTGTGTCTAATATCCGTACATTTGTCAGTCTGTAATTGCGAAGTGATTCTACTTTCAACTATCCCTTACTTAAATCTTAATGTTAGTTCGGTCTATAGTTTGATAAAGGTGTTATACTACTGATGTCTGTAAGATAATACATAGCAAGCAATTTTTAGAAGCATATTATCGACAACCTTCCTCTTGAATCACAACCTGTATGTGTATTGTTCCTCCATGTATTGCTAATCATTATTTCTATGTAGCCCTGGGCTATGGCTACCATCACATTTTATTCTCTATTTTTAGCAGTAGCTCAAAAAGGTAAAATCGATAGTAATTCGTTGCTATATTGAAGGCTGCTTACTGAATTATGAACAAAAATAGTCATTTCAAAACTTAAATTACGTATTTTTCACTTGGTTGATTTACCGACGGCTAAATTAGTGCTAAAACTTTGGCATGCCTGAGCACTAAGATGTTAAGGGTTTATTTTCAAATATTATTGACACAATTTTCTAAATAAGCATCCTTATTCTCATTGAGTCTCAAAAACCTATAGAGCATAGTATCGTATCGCTTTCACTGCACGCCTAGTTTATAATTAGAGCACATCTGTTTAAGTCAGTCCAAGATATCTTTAAGATCTGCATATCTTTTGATATATCGATAGATTTGATTGAGGATATAATCGCCATACGTGCGTCCGTGCCGTCCGTCGTCGTAATCCAAAGTACCTACCTACTCGTTAGCGGAATTTTCTAATAATTCCTTCTCACAGAGTTTTGAGCTTTTCTTATAGTAAGATCGGAACATTTTTATCACTCGCAACAAACCGTTTTTATTTTGAACTCTTTCTCATTTCTAACCTCGTCGCGGTAATTTTTTCATACGACTAAGGGGCGGCGACGCGGCGGGCGTTACGCCTGATGATTGCAGCACCAGAGGCCTTTAGTAGCCTGTGTGTAAAGGAAACCCATACTCTAAAAAAAGAAATTTCCGTTAACGCCTGGAAGTAGTCGAGGATGATGACCCTCAATCTCTGTAGTGTGGAAGTTGTTAACTAATAGTATTTTTGATTTTTGGAAATAGAATGGCAAAATTACCGACAAAAATATTTTCAATAGAAATGCCTCCAAAATATGAGCCTTGCTTCACTTATAAAATTAAAAAATAAACCATAATTGATTACACAAATACGGGTAACAAAATTGCTGACTGCATCGTTGCACTGAGCGCCATGTTGAATCAAAAATGGCGGATTGTTCCGGTCAGCACTTTTTTGCTGTAGCGGAAAATTCATACATTTTGTTTACGTAATCCGCGCGGTGTATTTGTATTTATATTGTTCAATGTTTGATTTGGAATGTTTTTGATGAGACTGAGAAAGCAAGTATAAAAAATACAATTTCGATACATTAAAACCTGCATTGTCGAGCTTATTATGGTGGCATCTTATTTTGAACCTGAAATTAAACCAGTATCGATCCTTTCTGTGATAGAAAACCCTATGTACCTAACAAAATCATCTACTTAGAAGAAAATTTTCAAAGGATAAAGATGATTCTGATTCCTATTCATGAGACTTCACTAAACGTGTCTGTCTGTCTGTCTGTCACGAGGCTGTATCTCAGTAACCGTGATAGCTAGATAGCTGAAATTTTCCCCGATCATGTATTGCCGCTATAACGACAAATACAATAAAAGAATAAAATCAGAAGAAGGGGTATTAAGGGGGGCTCCCATATAACAAACGTGATTTTTTGCCGTTTTCGGTAAGGAACCCTCCGTGTGCGAGTCTGACTGACTCACACTTGGCCGGATTTTTTTTTACATCTACGAAAGACATTTTGGTAATTCACTTACGTGGCTATTGATATAAAATAAACAAACCCCTTCGGCACGTTGTCCAGTCGGTTCATATAAACACAGCCGCCGATCCTTGTTTCATACTCCCGAATTTTTTTTTTTTTTTTTTTAAATTCACGGACATTTCACACAACGCTATCTGATCCCAAAGTAACCTAGGAATAACCTGCTTGTGTAATGGGTATCAGACCACGGATATTAATACTTATATACTTTTAAATACATACATATTATACATAGAAACACCCAGACTGTTGAGACAAACATTTATGGGTCACACAAATATTTGTCGCCGGTGGGAATCGAACCCACGACCTCCAGCGCCGCAGGCGGTATCACTACCGACTGCGCCACAGAGGCAGTCCATTTCACATTTTCATTTACATATGTAGTTAGATACCAATTTAATCATATTTACTTATTACCTATATCGTTCAAATTAAGAACACTGAAGCCATAAACACGAAACAAAATTGAGTCGCAATCGAAAACTTTTTAATTGCACCCAATTGGCGACCAATCGAAACGCGTATTGTATTCGGATTTCAAATCAAATGCATTTCACAAACTTTCGCACAACTTCGCGTCGCTGCTTCGTAGAAATTTTGAGTGCATACGAGTCGATTATTTTTAATTGACGTTTCGAATTTAAATTTTTTAAACAATAGAATTTTGTTTTCGTTCGAATTTTTTATGATTTTGACGCAAAATAATTGAAAAAGTGGCCTGAAAATTCTTATGGTACTCACGTTGTCCTAAGTGTATCAAACTGCCTAGGGCCCGAGCTTATACATATATCAATAGGGATGTCTCTTTTACCTTTTTGAAATAACTACTTTCGAGAAAATTGAATACCATACTTTCTACTTTTACTGCGCGATCAATGATAAAAGTCACATAGAGTTCAATCATTTTAGTAGCAATGTAGCATAGTACCTACCTTTGTCTGTGACATAGGGACTTTAGTCTCTAGTGACAACCCTAAACTAATTCGTCATCTGTGCACTTACTCAGATCTTCTATCCTACAATCAATACCGATTGACCATAAAAATTACCTACCATCTGACATATCCATTACAATGATTATTACCTGTGATCTAACGTATTGTGATCGGCGCGTGCGCAACGTACTCGTATTATCCGACTGCTTAGATTACTGTTGCTTGAATAATTATATAGATTATGTTAACACGTGTTGTAAGGTTAAAGTATTGGTTAGCGACGATGAAGGTTGAATATGAATACGGTATATTGATATCTTAAATTGTATTTTTAAAAATAGAAATTAGGGTGATGACCCTAAATTTTAATAGTACCTACGTCACATTGGCTGATTCTGATCTCAAAAACATTACTATCACCACCATTATCGTTTAAGTACCATCTGATTTCGGGCTACTAATGTAGGGTTTGAAAGGAATTAAAGGACATGAAGGTGTGTTGCTTCTTGATCTTTCATGCAATATTAGGTCAGAAATATGATAAAATAGATATGTAGGCAGTATTTAATACAATTATTAGGTAAATGAAGGCCCCCTTTTTCCTTTACTTGTGAGAAAATCCATCATGGATGCTATGCCGGACTCCTACCGACTAAAAAACCTCACGTAACGCTAAACAGCCTACGGTTGTGAGCTCCGGGTAAGCCCTCGGAAGGATGTCCCAGGACTCCCAACAGACCTACGGCTACCACTGCGGCCTCACCTAGCTACTGGGGAAATCACCTACGCTTTTTAAAAGATATTTGCGAGATAGGCCTCCCCCAAGGAATACTTTAGAGCCTAGTTTAAAGCATGGTTTAGTTAGTTTAGGGCATAGTAAAGTTAGGTCAAAACCTTACTTTACCATGCCTTAAAGATAAGAAAGGGTCATGGAGAGAATGGCATTTATAGGGCATAGAATGGGAAATATTGGTTGACTGTCATAAGCCGATTTGGTAGATTGATATTACACTGGCCATATAGGTAGATATAGTGTGTTTTATTTCATGTTTTCCTTCTCTAGATAATGGGTACTTTCGCAAAAGTGTTTTCTAAATCGCTTTGACTCAAATCCAGAGGATGAATACAGGTGGTGACATTTGTAATCTATCGCGGTAATTCATCAACGAATCCAATTCACGCAAATACCAAAAATATTTCACATAGATACCTTATCTCAACATCAAATTGGCTTCCAACTTTAACCTTAGCCGCACACTGAGCTAGTAATAATATCCAAAGTAATAAATAGACAAAGTGATATGATATTAGCATCATCCAATTTATTGTAACAAAGAAATTCACAAGATACGGTGCCGTTAGCTGCACGCATTTTCGATATGAGTACCGCCACACAATGCCGGCGATATTTCTGACTAACCACCGTTATACGTATGCTGGATCAACCTATTACTCAACAATAATTAGTAAAGTAATAAGTAGAATGTCACGTAATATTTTGGATGTTTATTTTATGATATTGAAAATCTTTCTTTACTTAAGTTTTCAATATGTATAATTTTAAAATTTAATAGTAAACTAACACACATAAATGTTACATTTCTAAGGAGGGCGTTGATAGCTGCGACACAGTATTTTACTTATGCAGCTGGCATTGTACTTAAATCGTTTTTGTTGTATAATGTGTTCTAGAGTAAATATAAAAAATTTAAAAAAAATTCAAAACTAAATCTACACATTAAGAAACTGCTAAAATCAAGAAACGCGTGGTGGACAATTTGTCTTTCTCTATCGTAAATGCAACACATTACATTTACAACCTAAGGCTCTTCGGCACCGGAGGTATAACATCATTGGTACCTATGTATGTTTAAATAACTCTAGATGCTGCAGGGTTTTGATTTCTTTTGATATTGGCGGCATTAAAATTTACATAAATTTGCATTAATAGAAAAAAAAAGTTAGTTAAATTGTAGGGTTCGTTTTACTGACTGTGTGCAGGATAGACGAACTCCACTCTAGCTCCTAATAGTTTTGAAAATCTTTGTAGACAGAACGTCCGACCGGACTGAACCTTACCTTGTCAAAAAAAAATAAATAGAGAGGCACCTTGTAGCAGAATAATACAGACAGCTGGTTTGTGTAAATAACAAACAAGAGTTTCTATCTGATTTCCTATATTGGTTTTGGTATTCCCTTTGTCTACTTTTACTATTTCTGTGCTTTCTTTCAAAAGCGCATCGAATATAAATAATGTTGTCTCTTCCAGAAATTTCTATGAATCAATTCGATGATATCTATAGCTATTTATATCGTTAATAGGATCGACTCATTTGGGCATGACTCGCGGAATACGATGCATGTGAGGTCTGAACTTTTGCTATTACGGGACCTTTCATATTGGTTCTTTTTTAGAATTCTTTGTTTGATCTTTGTTATTGAGTCCTGTGGTTAGTTCTGCGATTATTTAGTATGTTGATATTTCCTGTTACTCTCACTTATAGAATTGATCTATAAAGCTAATTAGTAGAGTGAACCGTCGCGGCGTCGCCACAAGAGTGGGTAGGTTCTTCGTTTAATTATGATTTCAGAGTGCCTGAGTCAGGTACTTTGAAGTCATTATTGGAGGTAGACAGTGAAAAATTATTTTTTTGCTTCTACAGTAGACTCGTCCACTTATGTCCTCGGTCATCCTTCTGAGGGCTTTCGGGGCTCTCAACCATAAGCTGTTAGGTATGATACTTGTGGTATTTAGTCAGTAGGAGTCCTGCATAGCATCCATGTAGGATTTTCCTTACGTTTAAAAAAAAGCCATCCAGTGTAAAAATATCAAAGCATATTTCCACGTTTTCTTCTAAAAACCTCGGCTTAAAAATAAGTCTAGTATATTAGTGGCTCGGTACAATAATCGTGAGGTTGATATGTAAAAAATAATAGTCGAAAATCGATCAACAATAACAGAACAACCATACATTACTATTCTCTTAGCAGGAAGACTGGGCACGCGCACGTTCCCACGTGCCTCCTTTGTCGGCCCGCGACAAAGCTTACTCGACAACATGGCGCATATCAAACTCGTACAAAAGGATGCTCTAAAATCATACTATCAAGATTCAAAATATGAATGATTTAAATCGGAAAAATCAAACTACGAATTCCATTTTCAAATGCTGTAACTGTCATCAAAATCATTTGATTTGAAACTTTATCTATTGAGGCTAAGGTAACGAATCATACGGTCTACATTGTAGGCAGTTTCAAAAAGTTTAGCCGTAAAGGCACTGTTGACCCCTTATTTAAGGTAGGGCAATTGTTTATCAATATGCCTATGATTAATGTGTATGATGTGCCGTCGTGATCGCATTGTGGCCGGCTGCAGGCAATTAGCTGCGATCACGATCCGCCCAATGATATGTGATGGCTAATGTTGCTAATTTGTTTGTGTGGTCGAAACGTAGGTACTTAGTCGATAATTTAAGTTAACTTTACCTTTTTTATAGATGATTTGGAGATTGAGTAATTGATCAGAGTAACATCTATCTGATGACTGACAATAGATTTATCGTGGGACATCCTTCCGACGGCTTACCCTGGGCTCGGTAAGAGTCCGGCATAGCATCCATAAGGATTTTCGACACGTTAAAAAAAGGCCAAAAGACTTTTAGTCTGGTGTAGTAGTAATCGATGGTCAATCTTCTAAATCCAGGATGATAAAAGAGTTTAGTCGAAGAGGCATAATTTCAGAATTTTTCTGGTAAGCTTGATTTCTGTATGATTAGTTTGGATGATTCTTTTGGGGTTTTCTTTCTATTGCTCAAGTATCAAAGTTATAATGAATTATACTTCAAAAAAATATGTTAGAGACCATAAATTTACGACCGAAATAAGCAGAAGTTGGTATCAAGTTAGTGGATCTTTTCAACTAGATTGTTTCAAATGTGAAAATAATAAAGTAGAGATACAAGTATCTATAGTTTATTTTCCAAATTTTATCGTTTCGAATTTGATGCATTAGGCTTCGATTGCAACTCTGCTCAAACCAGCCTATCAAAAGTAAACTCTGCTACATAACCTGTTTTTTTTTTAACGTGAGGGAAAATCCTCATGGATGTTATGCCGGACTCCTACCGACTAAAAAACCTCACGTAACGCCCAACAGCCTATGGTTGTGAGCCCCGGGTAAGCCCTCGGAAGGATGTCCCAGGTGGTGGACAAGAAAGGAAAATCATCCTCCTAAATTGGAACTGGAAGAGGCATATAATATTATGTCCCAGCAGTGAACTGACATACGCTAATCCTCATTTTCCTTGGTACTTGGAACCTTATGTACAGCAGATAAGCTTTACAAAACTTTAACATAAAAATACTCTTATCCAAAATACTGAATAACATACCAAAAAGAAAAGAAAATTTATCTTTTTCACCGCAATACTTTGTCTCTTTGATAGCAATATTTTGCAAATTTGAACCGCCCAGATTATGCCAAGCGAATAATAAGCCAATTTCCTAATATATATTAGATAGTACGTTCATAACGGCAATAAATTTTCATAATCCTGCGCAGACATCATTGCCGTGGGTGTAATGCCGTTTCGGCCTAATTCTAGTCAAATAATTTCATTTAATATGTGCCTTAGTCGCCGTAGAGCGCACAATACGATAGTATGTCACACGTAATGTGTGCACTGACAACACACCATACAGCCTAGGTTTTGTTGGAACATGAGATCTTGATATTTTTACAGCATTCAATTTTACAAGCCTTTTGCGTGGTTAAATCTTATTTTATAATATTAATTCAATGGGTGACAATAACAAAGCCTCTGGAGTGTGAGATCAGACAAATGTGAGATGACACAAAAAAAGAGGAATAACGTTTCCGACAATCTAGGTGGAGCTCTTTTGACATTATTGTTCACATTTCCAGTGATAAGAAAAATATTGTCATACTCGTTTTATAGAAATACAGCTCTTGGCTAGCAATCAGTCTTTAGCAGACTCTAACTGGTAGGAGAAGAAATGTGGAATCTATTTTTCCAGATCTAACAGTTACTGCAATCAATCAATCAATCAATCAATCAAATCAGCATTATAGCAGTTTTCTCCCAGTTCACGCCACAGTATGCGGTCATTAGACTATTAGGACGTTTATTTATAACATATAATCATTCATTAAATTCTAGCCACTTTTTAAAGCTACATAGTACTCAAGTTTAGTCCTGCTACACAAATGGTGGAAATAAATATGTTTTTTTCGGCTTAAGTACCAAAACTGCTCAATCCATGTTGGGTACAGTTTTGACGACACTAGTTCAAAGTAACGGCGTCGTTTATCCGATATACGAGAGACGCGATCCGTCGTCCGTGTACAACGATTAAACACTAATGCACGATGTCTTTAATTCACTTATACTGGGCTCGAAATACGTGTACTGATCATTTTTATATACTTAGGTGCAATCTTGGGTCACAATGAGTATCTATGGATCGATGTATAGAAATGAGTAGCAGACAATGTCGTCTTAAGATTTACAACTCAACTAATGTCCTTATGAATACGTGAATACTATTAAGTGAATACTTAGTACACCTGTTCAAGAAAATAGCGGCTATGGCCACGCCACGCCACGTGAAGTTTGACACAGTAAATTCTAATGGAGAAGTGCATAAGCCTAGTAATTTGTAAGTAGTGTAGTAATACACATTTTTTAAGCATACGTACGTCCTTACATACGCAGACCCAAGACGTCAGCGTAACTCGAAAGATTCACGCAGCCCCGCAGCCCCACCCCTTCCACCCCTCCCCCCAAGAAGCGGAAAAACGCCCGGACGAGAAATAGCACCTGAATCCTTCCTGGTGAGGCCGCAGTGGTAGGAATTAGGTAGGAAACACGTGGTTCTTTTGTCGGTAGGAGTCCTGCATGTCTGCCCTGTAGGATTTTTCTCACGTTAAAAAAAAGTGCGGCTGCTGAGGTCGTGAGTTTGAATTCGTATTGACATCAATAGGATAGCTTACGTGCATTCTCATTGCTTCACAAATAACTATAATCTCTATCACAAACGCATTGTCATTGGTCTGTCTCTATGACGATACGTAATAATATTAACCAACTTTTCACTAGGAGATAACGACTTGAAACGATTATCGTAAACTTCCAGCATTATACTACACAATACATACTTTACTTACATAAAGTACAAGTAAATAAATAAATAGAGATAATTTACAGTGTTCTTTAAACCATCACCGTGTAAAGCATCTTACGGTTTGGCTGGTCCTTAGAAGGGTGACTGCTACGTGGCATTCCATGTAAGAGCACTTTAGAAGGCACGTTCAGCCATTGATCCTGGTTGGTAGCTGGTAACGTAGCATTCATTAAATAAATTAATTAACAGTCACGGACATTTATTCCGCGCACGCTTAGGTTGTGGAATGACCTCCCTGCCTCGGTTTTCCCCAACGCCTACAGTATGGGGTTCTTCAAAAGGGGTCTTAGAAGGTTTTTGCAGGGTCGGCAGCGCGAGTGTGGCACCTCTGGTGTTGCAAACGTTCATAGGCTGCGGTGACCTCCGGTCCTTCTGGTGGGCCGTATGCTTGTCTGCCCCACCTTAGTGGTATAAGAAAAAAAAAATTACCCAACGCTATCTGATACCAAATAAAGCTAGGCCAGCTAGGCTTAACCTGCTTGTGTTATGAGTATCAGACCACTTTATTCCTTTCTTTTGTATATGCATAATTATAATACCTACATAGAAACACACAGACTCGCGAGACTAATATTTATGGGTCACACATTTTTTTGTCTTTGGTGGGAATCGATCCACGATCTCGTGATCCGCAGTCACACTTTACGACCTCTAAACCATCGAGGCCGTTAAACTTTAACAAATCAAATTCAGGACCCGGCTATTAGTCCTGAATTTGTTTTTTAATGAAGTGCGCCTGTTCTCGATTATAAGACTGAAATTTTTTTGGTTGAATGTCATTGGTCACACTTTTAGTAGACATTTCACCGATAAACTTTCATGTACGCTTTTAAGTCGTACGCTCGAGAATTGGCAGTCTGATGGCCACAACTTAGGCTTATCTATTGAAGTGGTGTGATTCAAATGGTGAAATATTTCTGTAATTATTATAATACCATTCACAATCACTGCGTCACCGAGATACTTGAGATGTTGTACAGTAGTAAAACCTTTTGTTTTGCAATATACTTTATAGTAACTACAAAATACTTACATATTACTAGTAAAACAAAAAGAAAATTCCATAAAATCCACAAAACTTTCTCTCACCATCACCTACATTCGCGATCGTGTTACCGCCTTGTAGCGCTGACGCAGCGTGCAAGTAAACACGTCACCGGGACAGCTCCGCCGGGACACGAACCGCGACACGTAGGTACAGATACTACCGTATCGGGTTACTGATTTAGTACGAACTCACGTCACATCGTTGCGATTAGGCTGAGACTATAGTACTGAGAGATAGCGAAATGTTGCTCTCTAGAAATCACAAAATAGTTTTGAAAATAAAAAGAAAACATACTCCAGTATTCTGTTCTTTATAAATGATGCTGTATGCATTAAACACGTATCAAATAAAGTATAAGCCCCGCACGTTGATATTGCGCTTGGCGGCCATCTTGGCGACCACTTGGTGACGTATGTCCGTCAAGCAGTCAGTACTAAAAAAAAATACCGTACGCAGCTTCGCGAGGCCAGCGCGCGCTCACACTACGTCACAATGACGTCACTTAGCTGTCATTATGACAAGGTTCCAGCGCATTACCAACTTGCGGGGCTTATTAACGCATTGCCTTCTGTCCCAAAACATTGCGACTAACTTTCAAATTTTGGAAGTCAAAAGTTTTGAGGAGACTATTAATGTTTTTGAATCTACTACTGACTAGTGATACTGATTCATCATGTTTTTGCTACATCTCTGATGAGTTGAATCAGAGATCTTGTAACAAACGGATATAGATATATATTGTTTTTAATACATATTAACAAATTATTATTATTTCTCTGTAAATATAACTAAATATTTTTTCTTTCTCTGTAATATTTTTAGAAGAATTTATTGCACCTCGCACTAATGTTTTTAATTATATACTCGTACTTACTTTATTTTTTATTCTAATGACATATTAGTGTTAATCCCTTTAACCGCGTCGCCTGTGAATATGGTAGAAGGTTAAACCATAAAGAGGCTTGTAGGAAACACGTTTAAACATTGTATGTGATAGTTTATTCAGAACTTTATTTCAGTACACTACTTTGTATGTACTTACCTGTCAACTGTTTAAGGTTTTGGTTATTGGTAAATTTGTAAAGTATTTAACAGACTCGATGTTTCTAGGAGTACGTTAATGTTACAACCTAGCTACAACAAGTAGTATTTTCAAAGTGGTATTTAGAG
Source organism: Miltochrista miniata (assembly GCA_933228765.1). NCBI lineage: Eukaryota > Metazoa > Arthropoda > Insecta > Lepidoptera > Erebidae > Miltochrista > Miltochrista miniata. The sequence goes on along the minus strand of OW121767.1, from coordinate 22,483,131 downwards.
TTTCAGCTTTAACATTACGATTGAATCTGAGATACTACGTAGGATATAAAACTTTAAGGTAAATTTGGACGTATGCGTATACTATACCTTCGACGTCCTCCGACGTCGACCTACGTAAAGGCGTGACTATATGTATGTATGGACCTGAGAAAGATGGCTGTTGGTGGCTGTGGAGGAAGGGTTGCGAATGTTCCTCCAACTCACAAAATGAGGATCCTCTGACCAGGCTAGGTGAACGTGCCTGGCGGGCCGAAGCCCAGCGGTTGATTTTGGACTGCTGGTTATAACATTCATAGCCGTGAGAACTCTCATACATCGCGATTCAGGATTTATTTATACTTCGTTGCGAGAACTTTCATATATCGCTCTGCAGGACTTCAACTGATCTTCGCTATGTGACAGTCGCCTCAGTGGCATTTAGATTTGCGAGCAATAACGTTCTTCAAAAGACACGTTTAGCCGTTGGTTCTGGTTGCCGTTGGTAGGCGCTAAGTTTAATTAGGTATGCTATATAGGTGACTCGAAAATGGATGACTGCCACTAAAAGTTCATCATCGTAATGCCACATTCTGGTTTTATAAACGTCACCAGTGTCGGTCACGTGCACCATAGCGTATTAAATAACCATAATTTTATTAGGCAAATAAATTTTCTACAAATAGGCAGTACCAAGACTTCACAGTAGATAATATTTGTGGTTATTATTCCACTGTGATATTCTGCTAAACCTATACCTTGAGACATAATTAAAATCCATGCACCAAGTATGCAGAAATCTCACCCAACAAACACTTCAAAATATCAAAATTCACCCACTTCCAATACTACATAGATTTCTAAAACCCACTCTTCTCACATTAAACTGGACCTCAATCCTACCACCACCTATTCGCTCGCAATAAAGCCGTATGGGGTACTGATAAGATTATCTAGTACATAAATTTGTCAGCGATCTGTCCGGCCTACGCTGATATTACGAGTGCCTCTCAAGATATGTATGAGCGTATGTTGTAATCCACAGCCAATGGTTTTGTAACAACATTATTGATTTGTTGACTCTTGTGTGGGCTTTGTTTAGATGACAGGATAGGGTACAAACGACATAATCTTGATCCATCCCGTGGGTTTAGTAAAATGCGAATAAGGGAAATCTTTTGTAAAAGTATCTATTGCTAAGAAAACTATACCGCTTGACCAACGTGCTGCCGCAAAATTTTGCTGACATACATACATACATACATATAATCACGCTTGTCTCCCATCGGGGTAAGCAGAGACTATGGCTTTCCACCTGCTACGATCCTGGCATACAACTGTCGCTTCTTCTACTTTCATAACTGTTTTCATACACGCTCGCCGGTTAAGGGTACTCTTGACCTTGCCTTTTTCCAGAAGGTCTCTGATTTGATCGGCATGCGTACGCCGAGGTCGACCCCTACCAGTTTGCCCATTCATTCTCGCCTCATAAATCTGCTTTGTCAGTCTATTCTCATCCATTCTTTCCACGTGTCCAAACCATCTAAGCATCCCTTTTTCGATCTTAGTCACTACATCTTCTGTTATGCCACACTTTTCCCTTATCACGCTATTTCTTTTTTTGTCCATTAAAGTCACTCCAGCTATACTTCGCAGACTTCTCATTTCCACTGCATTAATTTTGCTTTCATGCTTCTTCTGCCAAACCCAACTTTCACTACCATACATAAGTGTAGGGATGAGCACTCCCCTATGTACAGCCAACCTGGCCTTCTCAGACACATTTGGACTGCTGATAAAGGTGTACATAGCCCCATTCACTTGATTTTCTGCCAAAACTCTTCGCTCAATATCCTGGTCACACTTTCCATCCCTCACAAATTTGGAACCCAAGTATACAAATTCTTTCACCTGTTTCACTCTTAGCCCTTCAATGAAGATTGAGCAATTCGTCATACTTTCTTCTCTTTCAAAAACCATAACTTTCGTCTTGTTTACATTCACTTTCATTCCTCTACTTTTTAGAGCCTCATTCATACTATTAACCATCAGCTGCAATTCCTCCGCTGATGATGCTAATATCACCTGATCATCAGCTTATAGGAAGCATTTGACGGTCAGTTCATTCATTTTTAAACCATACATACTCTCTTGCAGTTCTTTCAGACAACTGTCCATGTATAGATTAAACAGCCTCGGAGACACAGCCCTGTCTCACACCCTTTTCAATGTGAACGAAGTCCGTGCAGGCCCCGTTGATCCTGACACAAGCACTAGAACCCTCATAGAGAGACCTCAGTGCCCGTATCAAGTTGCTGTTCACTCCATACATGGACAATATTGACCACAGTTCATTCCTCACCACTCTGTCATAGGCCTTTTCCAAGCCCACGAATATGCAATAGACCTTTTGACTTTTAGCCAAAACTTTCTCAGCTACGCATCGTAAGAAAAAGACCTGATCCGTACATCCCCTTCCTTTCACAAATCCTGGTTGCACATTTTACATCAGTTTCATTCATCACTCTTTTTATCAACACTTTTGCATACAATTTGCCAACGATGCTGAGCAAGCTTATGCCGCGGTAGTTTTTGCACTCTTGCTGCGACCCTTTTCCTTTGTAAAGCGGCACAATGACAGCTTTACACCATTCTGCTGGTACTCTGCCACTTCGCCAGCAAAAGTTAAAAAGGCGGTACAGCTGGCAAGCTACCACGCCACGTCCAGCTTTCAGCATTTCGACAGAAATCCGATCTATTCCAACAGCCTTTCCTACTTTCATAAAATTCGACGCTTCCACTATTTCTCCCATACTTAACTCGCTTTCATCGCCAAATTCATTCAGTTCTAAAACACGCGTATCGCCTTGTATATCTTCTTTTTCGAATAAACTCTCAAAATACCTATTCCTTCCATCTCTTTAGCACACATTCTTCACCTCTTACAAAACTTCCATCCTGGTTTCTGATGTGATTGAGCGGCGACATTGTCTTGCTGACATGGAAATTTATTATTTAATGGATATTTATGACATTTATAATTATATAATTAAAATTAATATTAATTATATAAATCCTGTCAAGCAACTAATAGATTTATAATTTTGCATCCTGCCTTGGCGAGTATAGTGATACAAAAATTTATGATAACATCCTGTAAACCTGTATTCGCAAAATAAATGAATTTGAATACTGAATTTGAATTTACCGTACAGGTAACAACACTACCAATTTAATTGTTTGAACCTAGGGAATATGAGTCTATGATCTTTTTATTTATAGATGCTATGCCGGACTCGTACCGATTTAGACTACACGATGCTTTACCAAAAAAAAATCTTTCTTTCTTTCTTACCACTATCTATGGTTGCGAGTCCAGTGTAAGCCCTTAGAAGAACATCACGGTGTGAGTGGGCGTAAATCGAGCTAGATAGAGTATTGTGAGTTCTAGTTCTTAAAAGAAAAGGGAGAAGGGGCTCGTTGACCCGTGAGCTCAATGTTTTGTAAATGATCACTGTAGTAAGCAACTTTCGCTCTAGCTAGTCCTTGGATGGGTGACCATTACGTGACCACTTTGTGACATTATTTCCGGAAGGTATATTGGTTCTGGTTGTCCGTAAAATGACAGTCGTAAGCCAAGTTAAAGGCTGTATGGGCGGCTTGAAAATTTTTAATTGTGGGTCCATCCAACTCCAATTCATTCGATATAGGTACCTCTTTCAACAACCTAAACAAACAGACAATGGAAAAATAGACAGTCAGTTTTATAAAAATTACCACTCCTTTTCAGAAGTTGGTTCAAAAAGACCTCAGAACACGATCTAACATTTACTAACAAAAGCTAGGAAAACAAACTAAATATCTGTTCGGACAGTAAGTCAGAGTTGCGCCATGGTAACGGCGCGTGCACATGAGTTAGTACTGCATTAGCGTCTGAGATAGGATATCTTAACGCCCTGCCTACGGGCATTGTATAGGAACAACTCAGTAGTTTCACTAGCTCTATTTTTAAATATATTCAGCTCGCCAAATTGATGCCGAACGCCTGATGAATTATCTAGGTGACATCTTGCTATTTGAGAGCCTCACTTACAATCCTCATGTCTACTGACAGTGTCCCCTTAGATTGGCGGCCTATTGACATAAAAAATGCCTACTACCTACAATATAATCAGGAAACTTCAAAACGAGAGACTTTTGAAATTTTGTCAGGGGTATGCAGGTTATCTGGCCAGTTGTTTCTATAGTTTCTATCAAAAGTTTGCTATTGAATGTCCATGTAAAACTAGATATAAAAAAATACGAGAACATGACTCTATATATATAATCTAGACGAGATTTAATTCTCTTGAGAGGCTGTATCGCAGTCATGTAAAGTTTCGTCTGCTGATTTCGACGCGGATTTCAGAAATAAAATTAAGTGAAGCTAATTATCATCGAAAATCTGGATTTTCTGCATTAAAAGCTTTGAATTTACTGATTTTTACAATTATTGAGAGTGACTGCTGTTGAACCCCAACGCTTCTATGAGCACAATGTCAAAGCATATTGTATGTATTTGCTTACACATGTAGTTGTCATTGGCCCTTTTTCTTTTAAACAATACTATGCCAACTTATTATTACAACGACAAAACAAACTTCACCTTCTCCATCTCAACTTTTATTGCAACCAACACTTGGCAGAAATAGTTGTAACGCTCAAAACATAACATAAACATTGTGAGTTCATGTGATAAATACCAGTTATGGTGAAGTGATTACGTTTCAGATCTAGTTCGTGTATTTATTGCTTCAGTGATAACCCTGATTTGTATATGATTGGTATTTACATGATGTATAAGGTATTTGGGGCCGGATTTGGACATGGCTGTAGAAGCTTGCCGACTCAGGACTGGGCTGATATCAGCTGATTTATGTTCTTGTAATGCTGTCAATTTAAGTTCAATTTTGATCTAAATTCTTTTCATAAGGTTAGATAGTCTATGCGTTTCAATTGATATTATTGAGTTTAATCTTGGCGAGGTGGGGTGAGATAAAAAGTCCCACTAAAATAGCTTACAAGTATTCTATCCCTCGGGGTTTAGGGGTCATGCGTTACTTCTCATGGAGCTAACGTTACACCCTGAGGGTACAGTAGTGGCTTCTTCAATCAGATCCCTAAGATTCAATATCTTAGGGATTAACGAAAAAGCCCACATTAGGAGGAAGGGCATAACGGTACTCCGTTCGTTGAGCAGCCCGCCTGGGGCAGTACCTCCGCCCTGCAGAAGACCGCGGTAATAGTAACCTGACTCCGGTTGGGTTATGTTCTCCGTCGGTTAGCAGGGATTCAGAGCTAATTGGGGTGACTCTGTGCCGGTGACGGTGAGACCAGAGGCTTAATCTGTCTCCATTGGCAGATAGAGGCGCGGAATATTGGTACGGCGGTCAGGGAGACCCGGTGAAACGGTTGACCGCTGACCGCCCGCAGGCTGTACGGAACCCGAACCTGGGGATTACATAATCTCCGCCCCAGGAGGCTGAACCAGCAGCCTGTGTAAAGTCCCTGGTGCGGTGGTCGTGCCGGAGGAGGATACCGGAGTGGACGCGGCCTCTGCATCGGGGGGGGGACCGGGGGCCCTTCTGTACGCCGTGCCAATTTACCGCACAACCTCTGCCTGCCTTTGGTTAGTTAGAGTCTCGCTTAGTCTCTTGCGCCACCGGCACACAGGCACCTCTTCACTTTTTTTAACCCCCTTTTTTAAAAAGAAAACATGGCTAAAGGAAAAAAGACAAGAAAAGTAGACAGCGGCTTCGTCGTCCACACTTTACATGGACCTTTGCAACATCAGAGGTATGCACAAGAACCTCAACGTAGTCCACCACCATCTGGAAACTGCGAAGCCGACCCTTTTTTTCCTGACGGAGACGCAGATTTCATGCCCGGGCGATACATCCTACTTAATGCACCCTAGCTATAAGCTTGAGTACAACTTCAAGCCGAAAGCCGGGGTATGTATGTACGTCCGTGATGATGTCTGCTGTCGCCGTCTTACAAGCCTTGAAGACAGGGACCTGTCTACGTTATGGGCGCGCGTGGATCACGGGGGCCACACTCGGATCTACGCGTGCGTGTACAGGTCTCACAGCGGTAACACGGACACAGTTCGCCTTTTTGACCACCTGCAACAATCGACTGACAAGGTGATTGAGCAGTATCCTTCTGCGGAGATTGTGATTCTGGGGGACTTCAACGGTCATCATGTTGACTGGTTGGGCTCCCGGATGACCAACTTTGCGGGGAACGCTGCACACGAATTTGCCCTGACCTATGGGTTCTCCCAACTGGTTAAATCCCATACGAAGATACCAGATACGGAGAACGAGCATAGTGCATTGCTGGACCTCCTGCTGACAACGCGTCCGGATGGATACAACGTCTCAGTGGATGCTCCGCTCGGATCGTCGGACCACTGTATCATTCGGGCGCAGCCTGAACCACCTCGGCCCAAGGAGTGGCGACATGTGTGGCACTATAAGTCAGCAGACTGGGATGGACTGCGGGAGTTCTTCGCGTCGTACCCGTGGAGGCGGCTTTGTTTTGCCTCAGACGATCTGGATTCCTGCGCTGCAGCAGTCACTGAGGGGATCTTGGAGGGCATGGAGTGCTATATTCCCAACCGCTGGATCCCTGTTGGAGCAATAAAAGCGACCGTGGTTCAATCGGCTCTGCAGAGAAGCTTTGATGCTGAAAGAATCTGCCTACAGAGCCTGGACCACGGCTCGTGCAAATTCAGATCCTAACATCTCTGAGGTGAAACGCAAATTAAATGCCGCCTCGAGGGCCAGCAAAAGAGCAATTGTCAGGGCTAAATTCGATTTCGTCGGCAGAATTGGTGAGCGGCTAGCAGGGTACCCTTCAGGGAGTTGTGGATTCTAGTCGCTTGCCAAAGCTGCCGAGGGAAACTTCTGTCGGTCAGGTTTACCACCTTTGCTTAAACCCGACGGTAGTCTGGCCCAGAGTGCCAGGGAGAAGGCCGACCTTTTGGGTTCTCTCTTTGCCTCTAACTCGACCATGAGCGACGGGGGTGCTGTGCCGCCGGACGTTCCGTGGTGTGGAACTTCCATGCCGGAAGTTAAATTTACGCAGCGGGACGTCCGACGGGAGCTTCGTTCTCTGGACGTTCATAAGTCGAGTGGGCCAGACGGTATACCCGCGGTAGTACTTAAGCAGTGTGGTCCAGAGTTGTGTCCGGTACTTACACGTCTTTTCTCGCTTTCTTATTCCATGCGACAAGTCCCGGCGTCGTGGAAGATCGCGTATGTGCATCCTGTGCCCAAGAAGGGTGATAGGACCGACCCGGCCAATTACAGGCCTATAGCCGTCACCTCACTGTTGTCTAAGGTGATGGAGCGTGTAATTAATACACAGCTCCTGAGGTACCTCGAGGAAAACGACCTGCTCAGTGACCGGCAGTACGGTTTACGTCACGGTCGCTCGACGGGCGATCTTCTCGTGTACCTCACACACCGATGGGCGACGGCTATCGAGAGTAAGGGCGAGGCTCTAGCAGTGAGCCTCGACATTTCTAAAGCCTTTGACCGGGTCTGGCACCGTGGTCTTCTTAAAAAATTGCCCTCCTACGGACTGACCGAGAGATTATGCGGATGGGTGTCCAGCTTTTTGGCCGATAGAAGCATCAGGGCTGGTTTTTGACACACCTAAATAATTTTTTAAAAATTTCAAAGGGAATAAATTTTATTTTATTTTATTTTATTTTATTTTGGGCTGTTGTCGACGGCAGCTGTTCTGACTGCATGGCCATAAACGCTGGAGTACCGCAAGGCTCAGTGTTGTCCCCTACCCTGTTTCTGCTGCATATCAATGACATGTTGTCTATTGACGGCATTCATTGTTATGCAGACGACAGTACAGGGGACACTTGTTACACAGGCCGCCCCGGTATCTCTCGGGACGCAGTGGAGGAAAGTCGTGAACAGCTTGTGTCTGAAATCGAGGCTACTCTTACTAGAGTGTCCGATTGGGGTAGACAAAACCTTGTCCAGTTCAATCCCTCCAAGACACAGGCGTGTTTCTTCACCGCTAAGAAAGCCCCAATTACTGTAGCGCCACGATTCCAGGGCACATCTCTTTCCATTTCTAAAAGTATAGGGATCCTTGGTGTTGACATCTACAGTGACGTTCAGTTCCGCAGTCACTTGGAGGACAAGGCCAGGCTGGCGTCCAAGAAGCTCGGTGTGCTCAACAGGGCGCGGCGGTACTTTACTGCGGCGCAAACACTGCTTCTCTATAAGTCGCAAGTGCGGCCACACATGGAGTACTGCTGTCACCTCTGGGCGGGGGCACCTGAATATCAGCTTCGCCCATTTGACTCGGTGCAGAGGCGAGCTGTGAGAGTTGTCAACGATCCTATACTGACAGGTGGTGTGGAACCTCTTCGCGACAGGAGAGACTATGCCTCCTTATGCGTGTTCTACCGCCTGCACAATGGTTTGTGCTCTGAGGAATTGTTTGACATGATGCCCACGGCTATTTTCTATCATCGCACCGCTCGCCATAGACAGGGATTTCATCCTCACACCCTACGTCCGGAGCATTTGAGCACGGTTAGATCCGGTAGGGGTTTTCTTCCGCGCACGCTTAGGTTGTGGAATGATGTTCCTGCCTCGGTTTTCCCAAACGCCTACAGTATGGGGTTCTTCAAAAGGGGTCTAAGAAGGTTTTTACAGGGTCGGCAGCGCGAGTGTGGCGCCTCTGGTGTTGCAAACGTTCATAGGCAGCGGTGACCTCCGGTCCTTCTGGTGGGTCGTGTGCTTGTCTGCCACCTTAGTGGTATAAAAAAAAAACAACAGCAAGAATAAAAGTATGAGCTTTCAACTGTTTGAAGACCCTGATGCAAGTAATGAGAGCTATCTTTTAATGACAAACGACCTTAAAATTTGCCGTTTAAAAAAGCTGAAACCTATAACCGGCCCCATACACGTAAAATAATATTGATCAATATAGCAATAAATTGACCGTGTATGGGTAATATTGAGGTTTGAACAGACTATATTCGGACGGAAATAAATATTGATGCAATATTATTGAGTCAATAATATTGTACGTGTAAGGGGCTGGTAAGATTGTGCACTCTATGACTTTTGGGACCTTCAAAAGTTGATTTGGTAGAACAGAAATTCATTCAAATGCATTAATTTCTTAATCCCCATTTTGCTGAATATTTGAATCACACCTTACTCCAGTATCTACATATTAATAAAAAGTTTCGTAAATCTGTTCACAATTTGCACGAAGTTGAAAACTGCAGACATTATTCCACACTAGCGCCCTCAAGTGGGTATTCATGCACACGTAACACCTGAAGTGGCGCGAAGAGGCTATTACCGAGCTATTACGACGTTATGACTATGTCGTGTAATAGCCCAAGCTGTATAATGCCTGAATAATGTGTGTAAAAACTGCAGAAGAACTTAGTGAATGGTAGACACGCAGTTTTTTAAATAGAAATGCATTTTTGTAAGGAGGTTTTGAATTTGTATGCGTGGTTTAGCTGTAAAAGTTTAAATGTCGTAAGTATTTTTGCTTCTGTTTTTTGTATTTATTTGAGGATCTTGCCAGTCGCGTTCAAAGGACACATTTTGGTGGTTGTAGTACCCTTGATTGAATGTTTTAGCTATTTCAGTCAGTGAAAACAAATTAGATGACGCTGGAAGTGGACCTTCGTTTCAAATGTACGAAAAGAATACTCGAGCTTGCCTGTTTTATTGTTTATCAGGAGTAAGGTTATTTCGGACTTAGAAGTTCTGAAACCTTTTCCACTGTACCCTTTTGTGCATGTCCTATCAGAAAACTTAAAAATATTCTAATACTGTGACTAAGGAGCTATCAGCCCAACCTCCTGGAACGCCCTGGCTTGTAACTGTAGCTAGAAATAAACACAATAGAAATGTACTCACATAAAATATATTATAGAAGGCCTAATAGCAGCAGGCTTTTTATTCAGGCGTGGTCGAGACCTGAAAACGCCATCGGAGAAAAAGTAAAAAAAGGAAAATATGTAATGTTTTAATATTCCCATCCGTCACTTTGTGGTACAAGTTAGAAACGATTTACATTCATTATATTGTGCCATAATACACAATAACAAATGAGCATTAGAGAAATTGTAATTATCTCAAAAATTTTAAACGTTGGTTATCAGGTTATCTAATATAATAACCTAGTTAAGACTGCAATACCTCATCCAATTGAATTTTAATTTGTAATAACCAGTAACAAATATCAATTTATTTTACATTAATGTACTACAATATCATATTAAATAAAAAATAAAAAAAACGTAGTTCTCTAAGACATTAAAAAACAAACCTAAAAACATTATAACAAAACTGACTGCCTAAAACGGGTTTACCACTGATGACCGAAATTTATTTGATCATTTGACGTGTGACCGAAAAAACATTAGGTCATTCTACTTTTGATCGAATGAACAATTGACCAAAAGAGTTTTTATTGAACAAACATTTGGTATTTTTACTACTGATCGAATGAACGTTTGGTCGAAAAACAATTGACTCAAGAATATTTTAACAAACAAAAGCGAAATAAGTAGAATTCGGTACTGGCACTCGCCGGCCGCTGCCGCGGCACGCTCGCTTTGCTCGCTCGGCTCGTGCGTTGTGGTCGCAGTTCTAACCTAACCTAACCTAGCCATTTTGATACAGCCTCTGTTAAAATAATTCTTTAGTCAACCGTTTTTCGACCAAACGTTCATTCGATCAGTAGTAAAAAAGCCAAATGTTTGTTCGATAAAAACTTTTTTGGTCAATTGTTCATTCGATCAGTAGTAGAATGGCATAATGTTTTTTCGGTCACACGTCAAATGATCAAATGAATTTCGGTCAACAGTGGTAAACCGGCCTAAAACATCACCGGCACCCTTGAAATAATAACATTGTGGCTTTACATTGTGACCTCTTCTCATGAGTTCGGTTCTTATTAGCAGACGGCACTACCAGTGAGTAGTGATCGCTCATAGCTTGGACACCGTCAGTGTGACGTGCGGACGTGTCATTAGTCGGTTGATGAATACCGCGCGTTAATGCGCCTCCCATTCAAGCAGACGCGTTGGACAACACTACTTATTCTGATACATCGTTTATCATCTTGATACTTTTGTTGATTTGAAATGTGATATGTGAATTTCAAAGAGCATTGGGCGCCAATTGGTCCTCTAAATAGGGGTTTGTATGTTTTGAAAAACATAAGGAGTAAATTGGCTTAGATGTTTAGGTGATTCCAGGGCTCCAAGCGACAGACTGATAGATGGGGACCGTGTAATTATAGTTCGAATCCAATATAGTATGTGAGAAATTTCCACACGTAAAAATCATTTACGGATAGCTTTAAGATCCCTTAGGCCCCTAACTCAGTGTTTTGTAAACGATCGATACAATAAGGATGTTTCGCTTTTCTTGAGACTATACGAAGATTATTTAAGGGTTAGGAGATTTTAAAAAAATATGCTATGGTCCACTTGGATTCTATCATGGGACCAATGATTTATCTTTTTTGCCATGGGTCATGGATGGACTTGGATGTATAGAACACAGCTTTCAGAAATGACAATATTGCCAGCCAACCAATACAAAGGTTTCATAAGAAACCGGCCAAACATTTATATTCTAACAAAACAAAAAAATATAATCTGCAGAATACGGATGCCAGCCACAGAAAACGTGTGATTAAAAAGATTTTTATATTAAATGGTTAATGCCGCACTGAATTTAATGCTTAGTGTTTGTTAAAATTCTGTATGTTTGCTTTTATACTCCGTCTCAAAAGCGGTGCTTGCTAGTAGTAGTTCGTCCAGCTATACGTCATTAAATCAATTTCGGTTTAGTCGTTTATTTTTATATTATTGTTTTCTTTTTTTTTGTTGCAAGACAAAGATTTTGGAATGATATAAAGTAATTAAAAACTGAAGTCTCAGCTAGACCATTTATTCCTTGTTGTATTAAACTGAAAGAAATGGGTCTTCTGTATACCATTCACAGAAACTTCTTTAAAAAACGTACTGATGACATTCTCTGTGAGAAACTGACTTTGGTGCATAGGGATAGGCCACTGACCTGTAATAGTATCAGGGCGCCTGGACTGGTGATCGGTTCCATAAAATTGTGCCTAATTGAAAATCGCCATTTGGCGCTGACGGCAGCTAGCGAATTTACTTGGAACTAATACTAGTGATGTACAACACCTGTCTTGGTGTCGATAAAAACTTTACCAGATATCTACTACAGTGTTAATTTTATTTTTGTACCAATGATGTTTACATAATATGAATGACTACTTTAAAGTACCTAAGTAGGCTAACCATCAGGCTCGCGAATTCAGTTTGGCGAGCTTAATATAAAAAAAAGAGTTTGTTTGCTTAAACAGTGGTCGCAGGTATGTTGCCAAAGTAGTGTTACTATTGTAAATCGGCTGAAAAATGACACCGGACACAGCCCACCCTGTCATTAAGGTTGTCTTTAATCATAATTGGGTTATGTTAGAACTTAAAGCTAGGCGTCCAATAGGCGGATGGGCCGGGCCGGGCCGCAACGCAAAAATCCGCATGCCATACGTTTTTAATGAAACTGTGTTTCGTTGCGGCCCGCCTCTAGTAAAGGCAGATGCTACACAATCTCTTAAGAAACGCACGGCACGCGAATTTTTGCTCTGCGCTGCGGCCCGGTCCGCCTGGTGGACGCCTCGCTTAAAGTGAGCCGTGCGAGCGTGCTCCCCGAAGCAGCCAATGCCAACTTGCTATTCCGCCTCAATGGCAACTATTTCCCATTTACTTCCCGAAGCAGCCGTGCCCAGAGAGGAATTTTGTTAAGTGACAGGTTAATTAGGATTAAGATTTATTGTAGTTTTGTTTGTTTGCAGTAGGTAAGTACAGAGGAGGGAAGGTATTTAAAAAAAATATGAAATCACACATTTATTACGGGATATTTTTAAATGCACATCTGTATAATTTTTAAAAGAAAATTATCACATATTTTAAAAAGATTGAAAAACAAAGTAGATTCTCTTAAAATAGGCTTGTGTCCACTAAGAATAAATCTGATTGATGTGTGTTTCTAACGACTATGTCCAATATATGAATAATTAACCATAGATGCTAAGTTATATTTCACACGCTAGTTAGTTACTGTTTCGATTATCTACTACAATTTTAAGTGCTTATTAATAATTTAAATATGTTCATTAAATTATTAAAGTACTTTTACCATGCCTCTTGTTTTTTAAACTACGAATTTTGGCATTGGACAGAAAATTATCGATATACATTTTGACATTCCTATTAAACATTATAGGTTATAAAAATATTCGTAAAATCCCCGAAACTCGAAGGGTATTCGCTTATTATAGTAAAAAAAACCTAAATTATGGTTTTATAATAATTGTTTAAGAATTAGATTCTTAGATTTACTTACTTGTGAAAAGAGACGCCACAGCCCTTTTCGTATCTTGTTTTACAATAAACACACGATCTCATGATAAATATCTACTTAATTACACAATAAACTAAATTTATATATCAAAACACTTCAAATTTATAGCAATCACAGTAATAACTTAAAAATATTCCAAATTTCACACATAAACTCCTTTTTTTTTGTTTAACGTGAGGGAAAATCCTCATAGGATGTTATGCCGGACTCTTACCGACTAAAAAAACCTCACGCCACGCCTAACAGCCTATGGTTGAAAGCCCCGGGTAAGCCCTCAGGAAGGATGTCCCGTGACTCCCAACAGACCTACGGCCGCCAATGCGGCCTCGCCCAGGGGGTGGTTCGGGTGCAATCCCGCGTCTATGGGGGGTTTCGGGTGTGACCCCGCTTCTAAGGGGGGAGCGTGCGTGAGTTGCTCACGTCACGCTGCCGTCATGGGCCTGCTTCTGTAAGGACGGTGAGCGGCCCTCTTACCGTCCTCAGACCCCCGGTCATGGAGGCCGATAGTCCTCGGCGAAGACACGTCGGCGGCGCCCAGGGCGCCGACTGCGGAACTCGAGAGGGAGAGTTCTCTCCCGCACCCGGCCCGCCGCCTCCTTCGCGAGCATGACCTGCTCGCAGAAAGAGGCGGCGCAGTTCCACTTACTCCCGCTGGAGAGCATGGCTCGCACCATGGCCACGAGCGAAAGAGTGTCCACGCCCAGACCCACTACGAGGACCTGGCGCTGTTGTGCCCACGCCGTGCACTCCACCAGCGTGTGGAGCGCCGTGTCGTCGCTGCGGTCCTCGCAGTGCTGACACTCGGCCGTGGTTTCCCGGTGTTTTCGCCACAGATACCTACCGAAGCTACCGTGCCCGGCTAGCATCTGTGTCAACCGGTAGGAGAAAGCACCGTGTCTTCTCTCCAGCCACTCGTCCATGACCGGTCTGACGGCCGCGATTGTGGCGAATCCCCCCTTTGGTTGCTCAAGTCGCACCTTCCATGTCTCCACGGTTTCCTGGTGGAGCAGGGTCCGCTGGGCCTCGATTTCTCGAGACGCAGGCCTTTGGCCCCGCTCCAGCGCCTCCTTGCGCCATCTGAACAGTGACGCAAGGGCTCTCGCTTCCAGGTCCCATGGAGGGGTCCCGGCTTGGAGACATGCCGCCTCACCGGAGATCGTGCGGTATCCTCTTATCACCCTGACGGCCATCACTCTCTGCGGGCTCAGCAGTCTAGCCTCATTGCTGGCCGTCAGGGTCTCCGCCCATACGGGAGCCCCGTACAGGGCCATGCTTCGCACGATCCCCAGGTACAGCCTCCTGTAGGGAGCGTTGGGTCCCCTGATGTTGGGCATCAACCGCGCGAGTGCGGCCGATGCTCCCCACAGTTTTGGGACCAAACTTCGGAAGTGATGTCCGAAGTTCCACCGGCCATCGAGTACGAGCCCCAGATACTTCATCGAGGGCTCGATGCCGATGCTGACGCCCCCTACCTGTAGGCTGGATCCCGCAGGTGGCCCCATCCGAGGTCCGTGGAAGCACAGAGCCTCGAATTTGTGAAGGGCGACCTCGAGCCGCCGAATCCGACCCACGACCTGAGCAACCCCTGCCGTGGCCTTAAGTGCTGCGGCACGGTGCGTTGCTCCCCGCACACATAAACTCCTTCTGAAATAAACAAACAACGGCCATTTGCAAACTAATTTAGTTCTCAGTGCACTCGACGGCGGCGCTTTGAATCGGCACAAAAAAATAGCTTTCATTTTGTATGGAATAGCCAGTCCAGCGATTATTATTACAGGTCAGTGGGATAGGCATAATCGATCATTAATTAATTTTAGAAAATTGTCGCTTTCGAAATCTTTACAGCTCAAGCTAACCTTACGAATCCGTCAAGCCAGGCAGCGGCAGCGTGGTCAAACACATCTCTCCAAGTAAGAAAAGTTGGGAGAAATCTACATTCAGTATTAGACTGCGATAAGTTTTGATTGATAGTATTCCCGCAAAACGTTGACCAATAATTTTCTGTTAACGTACCGATTCTGACTTTATCAGATACAATACGAACGGTACAGTATGAGTGCAAGGATCACTTATTAAACGTCTGCATTATTTATGTCTCTACAGATTTGGTCTAATTGTAATGTGCGCGGAGTTGTGCCGATTTATCAGTAGCTCTATGCATGGATTGGGATGGTGTGGAATCGATGTTGCTTCTAAATAAATATGTTTCTTTATTGTGAAACGATAATATATAATTATTGTCAAGCCTTTAACCACCAAGGGTAGAAAGAGACATACTATACGCTCGCATTTTATTATTTGTATTTTGGCCCACGTTATAGGTGGTGAGCCTATTGCCTTGTTTACATGAGAAGACGCAGTTGGTGGCTACGCGCTGTTGAAATTTTTAAGTCACCTAATTAGTTCTTCAGCTTGGTTTAACGACTGTCATTTTCCGGGCAAACGAGACATTATGCGCTTTGAAAAGGATGGGGCGGGCCGGGCCGGACCATTTCACCGAGAACTATAAGCGCTAAATGAATCCTATACTACCAACGCACATAAAGGGCAAAAAGAACTCGCCGCTGCCGCTGGTGCCCGCCGGACACACATTTTTGCGTTGGCCCTCAACGCAAAAATGTGTGTCCGGCGGGCATCGACGGGCAGACGCGGTCTTTATTACATCACGGACAAAAAGAACGCGTCGTCTGCTAATCGTTAAACTAATTTTTATTTAGAACTAGTTTGAAATTAAAACGCTCTAGCTAGACCACGCATGGGTAAAACGAGATTACAAGGGCTGTGTTACATACTTGTAATGTAAATCATCTCTACAATACTCTTTTGATGATTAAGTCACTTTGTTAGGTACCTATGTGAATCCAGTTTCTGAGCTACAAACTTTTGACTACCTATTACCTACTGGAAATTTCGGTTTAGGACTAGCGTTATACTGATGATGATGAACTTGGTTCTGGGGAGATAATACAATTTACTTCTATTTAAAAAATGCGTTTCTGATTTATAACGAGTATATTATTTTGTTTTAATAGATAAAAGTAGAAGAAAATATCATTTTGTACCTTCGTGATCTAAAAAACTACTTACAAAATTGCTCTATAACATTGTAACCAATGAACTCCTTTGTTTCACCATAACTTGATAAGAATTTCTAGTAAGTAACTACTGCATGCCATTTTAGTCGCCGCATTGTCCAGTCATCTGATTGCACAGTCCAGCCTTAGGTGTGCACTCCAAGCAATGCCATTTACTGCCTATTATCATTTATCATAAGTATTTATACCAAAATGCACCTAAATGCTGTGAAAATAAGAACTTTTTAAATAAGGCTGGACAGGTTCAGTAAATTTACTTAAGCACTGCTGACCTGTGTCATATTTTGTTTTTGTATCTCCTGTATACTAATGCAAATATATTTTATTGCACACTTGATAATTTTAAATTGCTTTTTCATTGCTGCTAAGCTAGAACCGTAGGTACTTATTCTTTATTTTTACAGTAAATCTCGCTCACCATTAGCAATTATGTCTGCTTATTTTCAATCTTAGTGATATATGCATAATCCATCATGATCATGATAAAGGATGTATTCATCATGGGTAAATTATGAAAACAGCGAATGTTTCTTTTTGAGCTGGATGGAGGTTTTCGTCTCAATATATCTAAGGTTACCTTTTGTTTTTCTTCTCTACGCAATGGGTTCTTTAACAAGAGTATTCTTTAGTCAAGACTCCTACACGAGATGAATCAAAGTGGTGCTATTTCTACTCTATTCCGATGTCACTATTCGGGAAATATAAAAACTATCTAATATAGAATGCATACTAGGTATTCTCAAACAAATGTAAACAAAGCTACTAAGGCGTTAAATGTTTTAGAAAGGCCATTTCTGTTGTCTGTACCTACAGATAGCAAGACGCGTATGGTAGTAGCGTCAGCAGCACAGCGTGCGTGAGATAGCGACACGCAAATAACTTGTGCCGAGAGATTAGACAGCGAATAGCGGGAATGTAGCGTTAGCAAAGTAACCTGAAGTCATACTATACTGAAAATGTATACAGACTTTGCGAATTGGACTGTGTAAAATAATAGTTAAATTCTGACACTCAACGTATCGGGAAGAATACAATTTGCCAAACGTCCTTATTTGCTAGCTAGCCGTTGATAGTTCAAAATGCCTCACACTACAATTAAAAGATCTATTCAGAAGAATTCGAAATCTATACATAGGTACCTATAATAATACTGTTGAGGGTCGAGAGTCTGTACATGGAAGATATTTCGAAAATTTTAATTGTAGGGCGTTCTCAAACAGGGCAGTTTCACACACTCCTAGGAGTCTGATGAAGAAATACCTCTCCTTTCATGGACCTTATGTGACGTAAACGAAGTTGCGAGGGTCAGCTAGTTTTCAATATATCTATGTATACCCCGAACCTATTTGCAATACTAAGCTACGAACTGAACTTGGGTACTGATAACCCGAAATTAGTTTTGACCAAAGTTACCTGAAGAGTGTCAAACGTCCGTAACGTCGTACCGTTTCCACATTTTTAATGTTCACAAAAAAACTTTTTGCTCTCAACATGTTTTTCAACCCCTTTCAACTCGTTCTAAGTTTCGTTCAAGTCAGAGAAAAGTTGTAAAACATATCTTCATACCCCCTTTTTTTCAAGTACCAAGAAGGGATATGCTTCTAACCAGCTAAAATTATGTTAAGGGAAATTATACCAAAACTCTGTAATGACTGAAACAACAACCACATTTCTCCCATGTTTGTTCTTTTCTTAAATTAAAGTTAGGAAGGGCATGCTACGATGGTTCGGGCATATGAAGCGAATGGGAGATGAAAGAATGGCAAAACAGATAAGTAGGTATACAACGCGAAAGTGGATGGATGTAGGAGTCAGGGAAGGTCACACACCGACCAAATTAATCGTATGTTAGCAGAAGGTGTTGTCAAGAGCCGAAGGAACCGACGTGCATGCATGAAAAGAAAAATGAAAGTTGAAGAAGCAAGTGAGGTGTGTATGGACCGTGCCGTGTGGCGCTCGGTTCTTTCTGCCTACCTCGCAAGGGATCTGGCATGAAGATAGTAATAGTAGTAGTAATAGTTTTTTCTTTTCTGTTTTCTTTCTTTTTTTTTCTTATTCTTAACTGTTGTAAGTTAGAACTGACGAATCGAGCGTGTGAAGCAGGTAGGGAGAGGACTCCCTCCCCTTCCCTCCTTTATTATCGCTCTCCCATTTTTTATAATTAGAACCTACATAATATACACACAAATCCATACATACACTATCTCTGCTCACCTATCTGCTCTTTTGCTTCGATCTATTTCAAAATATTCAAAAAATCTTCGAAGTAAACCCACATAATTACTCCAAGGTTCCTTGACTAGTTTCGGACCTATTATAGGTCCTTGATGACTTGACCTGATATTGGTTTTACATGAGAATCTGTCAAGAGTGCCGCTGCATGCATACTTACATAAGTAAAAATAATTTATTTATTCATATTTAATAACACCGCTTGTACTGTTCCACAACAGTTTGGATATAATTTATACATGTGGTGTTATTCAATATATGCAGCAAGTTCCACCAAGTGCCATCAACCAACAGTATAAATAATTAGTTTAATCATTACAATATACTCTTTTTTACAGATAATTTAAGTCTTAAACTTCAGTAATATAGTACCTACGTTTGAACAAAGTATTTTAACATGCATACCATACCACTTACAGCCACATACGAATCTAGATTAATGAACAATTCATGTAAGTATAATCCTATTTGCTGGCGGTAAGCGTTCGTTCGATAGGGCTTGTAATGTGCTAGGTTGACCAGGCTTTATGTAAAAAACTGGGACATGAGAAGACAAAAAACTGAAATGAATATGAAAACATTAAAATTCTCTGTTTGATCCAAAACCAGTCGAACCATCCGAAATAGGCTCTTGAATATGAACATTTACTTAACTATGATGGTAATCCTAAACAGTTTTGTTTCTATCTTAATATTATTATATCTAAACAAAGAAACTAAAGCGCTAACCATAATGTCGTTGTGGTTATCAGTGAAATTCATCTTAGTCGTAATGACCTTCGATTTATGACAAGTCCAAAATTTGGTGAAATAAAACTATTTATGCATCCTCCTTCCTATCTAACCCTTCTTAGCTCCCAGACCACACAGCAGGTATTTCGTGTCACGGTTACCTGATGGTTTCAGTTTTATCAGATAGGTTTTTCAAGCTGTAATACTCACAAAAAAAAATACATTATCTATCACATTTTTTAAAATTATATTTTGATCACAGATTTATATAATACTAGCTGACCCGCGCTACTTCGTTTGCATGATAAATGAAGAACCGCTCGACCGATTTTGTGCAAACTTCACATAAACCATCTACTAAATAGTCCGAACAAAGCCTAAACATTTCGTTTGGATAGGTGAGCCCGTTCTTGAGTTATAAAATTACAACGAAAAGTGGCATTAATTTATATATATATAGATTTATAGGACAAGTAGCCCATGCGCATGGGCACCCTAAACACACGGTATGCGCAGGCGCGGACGTGAAATACTCAAGTGATAGCAGTGTCGGGAACTATAGCCGCACTCTGTAGGTTAGCATATCTGGCGTAACAGTAAGTAGATTATTGTGGTTCACTATGCTTAGTGAAAGCTTGTTAGCTGCTACAGAATGTGGAAAAGGTTTATATAGGTACCTATTTAGTATTCTTCTGCGGTTAATGTACGAAGGTATGTGAGGCGAATGAATTATTTGTTACACGAGAAACATGGCTGTTTAGGGAATATGCAAATATTTATTATGTCCTCAAAATGCAGGTACGTAGTACTATTCGTTATTTTGTGCTACAGGTATCTCCTTACTGGCACATTTAATTCAAAAACTAATGTAATCAGGCGTTGCATGATGAAAATTCATCGTAAATACACTCGAGAGCAATGAATCCGGGTCACTTAAAGAATGTTAAAAATCTCGGAAACTAAAAATGATAGGTTAATGCAATAAATTGTTGAAATGCTGATGGCTTTCAGGAAGAAGAGAGAAATGAGAAGAGGTGACGTTTAGAATTTGAAAGTAATAATTTATTTAAATATAAGGAAAGAACTCGGGGTCGTGGTAATTTCGGGCAGCAATTACGGTTTCCGAAGGCCTTCGCAGGGTTCGACTTATCTTGGTGGTTCTGAAGTCTGAGGCAGTCCGTGACGTAGCCGTGCCGTCCACAACTTTGGCTGGCACGGTGTTCTCAACCCGCAGGGTGGATTGCTTCTCTCGTAGAACCCGAAGGGTGTACTTTCACAACCCGTAAGGTGGATCTCTTGAACCCGTAGGGTGGACCCTGGAATGTTCCAGAAGACGGGTTAGCTGGAACCCTTTTTTCCCGCCCATTGCTAAGACAGCCGACCCCGGTTAAACCATTTAGGAGTCGGTTGCCTTACAATGTTTGTCTATATATTAAGTTTACAGAGACCTTTTTTTCACACCCCTGTAATCTACCCTCCCATAACAGGGTTGACCAACAGCCGTTAATTTTCACTGTTTAAAAAATCTAGATTTATAATAATTAATTTAACTCACCCAATGATGGGGTCTTCTGTCTAGAGCTATTTGCTCCTTATACTTGACAAATATTTACGATGATATTTACGATGATATAAACGATGATTTTCAAACTTTTGTATTTCTCACAATTTCCAATGACACTTATACGTCCGTGAGCTATTTTAAATATTAATCTGGCGGTGCTCCTGCCTTTGACGCAACGCTTTATATATTAATGAAATAGCGCCTCTAGTGGCACCACTCGAAACTACTCAATCGTCAAGACCGCCTATATGACTATGGCTTCCGTCGTTGCGACCCTTACTCGGTAGATGGCGCTTTCATTTATTGATCTAAGTTTTCATTTTAAACCCCTAATGTTAAACCCCTATTTGCACCCGTTGTTTCACAACGTTACATACTCCCCCTCCCCGGTGAGCGTTTGACGTACCCTAACACGTCAAATGCTGCGTTCGTCCTCGAACGCCCCTAACATAATACCTACTACTCGTCTATGTGTGTGTGTATGTTAGTGTGCTGTGTGAATGAGGTGATGCTGGGTATAGCGTTTGGGTGATTCTGAAGGATCTTATAGGACAGAAAGAGAAAAGACGTATTTGAGGCTTTGGGTTGAAGGTTCAGGTAATACGCACCGCCTGAAAGTGGGGTGTGTATAATAAGGCTTTTTGCTGAAGGCTGGGATTTATACAACCGTCCCAGAGAAGAACATCCTACTAGGGCTCGTGTAACACTTCCGACTCATAGGATGGACTATCCCCCAGGGCAAGCCTCTAGCTTCCGAGTGGTAGGATTAGCCATATGACGAAAATAAAGATAACGGTGATCTACACCTACGACTGTTAGGGCAAGACTAATGCTGCCAAATAACAGTCCACCATAATTCTGTTCGGGTAAGCCTCATGCTTCCTCGTAACAGTACTAAACCTACACCATAAATCTGTTCGGGTAAGACTCATGCTTCCTCGAAACAGTAATAAACCTACACCATTAATCTGTTAGGGCACGACCATGCTGCCAACTAACAGTAACCGACGAACTCTGTTAGGGATAGACCCATGCTTCCAACTAACAGAAAACTCCCAACTAAACCAAGAAACAGAAAAGTGATAGAAATAATTTACTCGCAGAATCCTCCGTGATGCTAATTAACCCCTATGTCCCCATGACGAACACGGCATGTGTTTGTCACTTTGTCATGTGTAGTTACTTGAAAGTCGTGTGTAATGTGTAGTGTCCCTATCTAATTGCTAGGCTATTTAGCCCTTTAACAAAATAACATAAAAAAACTAAGTGCTTATTTGCAATCTTAGTAGCAATAACAAAAGCTAAGTGCTTATTCGCAATCTTAGCAGAAGAATGTTGACTATGACTATTATGTCAACCCTAATAAATAACTAAGATAAATGATCTTTGGCCATTATGCCAAATATCTAAAAATATGGTGCCCTTGTTTGCCACCATGTCAGTGTAAAATGTATCTGCGTGTTTAAATAAATGATATGTATGTATGTACGTATGAAATCTCCCCTGTGCAAGTTTTGTTTTGTTTGCGCGTAAGCTGCTGACGTAATCGTGTTGATGTAAACGTGTTATTTATCGTTGCATCTAAGGCCAGTGTCACACTACTTTCCATGCTATATAATAACCCGTCAGCTTTGGTCGGGAACCAAAACTTAGGACATTTGAGTCACTTTCTCTAATCTACGAAAGTGACTCGCCTGTAGCTAGTTTGCTTCCTACTTCCGCCTCTGGGAGTCACACACCATGAAATGCAAGTGTCACTATGTAAACAAACAAAAAAAAAAAAACTTCTGCTTATTGAGTGTTTGGAATTGTGTGTGAAGATGATTATGATGAATGTTTGATGAGTATATACTACCTAATTAGTATGTAAGTGAAATTGTGAAACTTCCGTATCAAAATGTACCTCGTTGTCCGATGTGAAGAGATGTGGTACATTATGTGCCACCCAAGTATTACTATTCTATTACGGTGTGCTAACACCCTTATATTTTTCAAAAGTTTAATTATCAAAAACACTATTGTGTAACTGTACTGATGTACTATATGCGCTATTCGCACATGCGTTCTAATGCAGTGTGTTACGGCCTTTACCGTTATCTGCATTCGTCTTTGTAACATTGAGGAATGTGAATATTTTTCGACCCACCCGCAGAATAACGAAAAATAATTCCTTCGTTTTAGGGTTCGTTGAACCGAATTTTAAATTGAACCTTTATAAAACTTATTATTTGCTTTAGGAAATCTTAAGTTTGGAAATATTACCTTTTAGTGTTCCTTCACTCAAATAAAAATTTGGACCCTACTAGATATTCTTGTCTGTCTGTCTGTCTGTGTTTAAATGTAATCTAATCCGAAGCAGTAAGTAGTGAAAGTGAGGTGTATGATGATGGGTTGATGAAGTTAGCTAAATGTTTGACCGTAATCGATTAATATAATTTTTGACGTTAATATTATTTTTATTAAAATGTAACTATTCCCACGAACGTACTAAGAGTTAATTGTATTTTAACTCGTACCACTAATTTTTTTTTTTTTTTCGTTCCTTACTACTACGGAACCCTTAATTATTATGAACTGTGTCAAGGACGATACGCACTTGGACGGTTCTTGAAATAAACTATATAGTAGTAACCAACCTTTTATGTAAATTGTTCCTCACCACTACGGAACCCTTGAATATTTCGAATTGTTTGAAAAACCGATTCGTACTTGGACGATTCTGGAAATATCTTGTATCAGACTGTTGGTGTCCGGAGTGTATTTTATTCAATTCCACCCACAGTTTGTTTGATAAAAAAAATTTCCGCAACTATCGAGCTAGTTAATCAACTTACTCGTAAACGTTATGAAAGCAACATCTGCCGTTGTTTATTCAGAACCCGAATCAAAGTTAATAGTTTACAATTGTTTTTTGGCAAGAATGTATTCACTGCGTGATCTACGTTTGGAATGTTTTTTTTTACAGTTGTATTTCAGTGTAACAGAATTCGACGTAATTCGACAAGTGAAACAATTATGAATCTTTTAAAATTTACGTGAAGTGAAATTCGTAAAATCTTTGTTCTACCGTTTTACTAGAGTGAAATTTCAATAGGGATTGTTACCCAGAAGTGTGATTATCGGCTGTTGGTCTCGCTGTAAATTCACATATAGGAAATACAACAAAATAATACACAAATTGAGGCGGTTTGACGCCGTAAAAAAATAAAATTTGTGGTGGTGATTTACTGTGACTACTTTTTACGATGAATATAGGCAATACAATTCACTTACGAAAATTAATGTAAGCGTTTCAAATTAGAAGTTTTACTTCAGACTTTAACAAAGTACTCTTTAAAATTGACACAAAACAAAAAAAAACTTTTACTTTAAATTTAATTAAAAAATTTTCCACCATAAAATAAATACCTATAGAGGGTGTGAAAAATAAATTTGGGGACCGTTAAAATTTGGAAAAATTACAATTTACGTTGAGAAAAAATTCAAATTTTGCCTTGTTCTTGAGTTTGCCGAAATCTGTCTAAAATAACTAAAAAACACACAAAATAAGCCGGAAAGAACAAGTTGGCAGCAGAGGTCAGGAGAGCCAAATTCCTGGGTAGTTGTAATAATTTGGAGGGAAACTACCCCGCTAACGGGCACTCTTAAGGCTATTTTACACAAATTGAATAATCTTATAATTATGACTTCCCGACTCCCGTCGGAAATCGCTTTCTCGCTACCCGAAACCACGATATGGGCGCCACTGAAATGCTGATGGCTTTCAGGAAGAAGAGAGAAATGAGAAGAGGTGACGTTTAGAATTTGAAAGTAATAATTTATTTAAATATAAGGAAAGAACTCGGGGTCGTGGTAATTTCGGGCAGCAATTACGGTTTCCGAAGGCCTTCGCAGGGTTCGACTTATCTTGGTGGTTCTGAAGTCTGAGGCAGTCCGTGACGTAGCCGTGCCGTCCACAACTTTGGCTGGCACGGTGTTCTCAACCCGCAGGGTGGATTGCTTCTCTCGTAGAACCCGAAGGGTGTACTTTCACAACCCGTAAGGTGGATCTCTTGAACCCGTAGGGTGGACCCTGGAATGTTCCAGAAGACGGGTTAGCTGGAACCCTTTTTTCCCGCCCATTGCTAAGACAGCCGACCCCGGTTAAACCATTTAGGAGTCGGTTGCCTTACAATGTTTGTCTATATATTAAGTTTACAGAGACCTTTTTTTCACACCCCTGTAATCTACCCTCCCATAACAGGGTTGACCAACAGCCGTTAATTTTCACTGTTTAAAAAATCTAGATTTATAATAATTAATTTAACTCACCCAATGATGGGGGTCTTCTGTCTAGAGCTATTTGCTCCTTATACTTGACAAATATTTACGATGATATTTACGATGATATAAACGATGATTTTCAAACTTTTGTATTTCTCACAATTTCCAATGACACTTATACGTCCGTGAGCTATTTTAAATATTAATCTGGCGGTGCTCCTGCCTTTGACGCAACGCTTTATATATTAATGAAATAGCGCCTCTAGTGGCACCACTCGAAACTACTCAATCGTCAAGACCGCCTATATGACTATGGCTTCCGTCGTTGCGACCCTTACTCGGTAGATGGCGCTTTCATTTATTGATCTAAGTTTTCATTTTAAACCCCTAATGTTAAACCCCTATTTGCACCCGTTGTTTCACAACGTTACATTGTATTTAATAGACAATGTAATACTCCTTAAATGAAAGTAAAAAAAATATGAGTCACCATACATTTTATTAACACAAAATTACATAAAGAAAAAACTGCCGATCTCACCTTAAAACAAAAATAGGAAACATGAAATTTTTGAACTTTATTGCGATTTTCTTGAATTTTAATACTTCGTATTGCCTCCTCGTGCTTCCATTACTGCGTTTACGCGGTTTGGCATGCTGTACACCAAGTTCCTTATACGATTTTGGGGAATATTCTCCCATTCCTCTGTGAGAGCAATTTTGAGCTCACGAAGCGTGATTGGGGGAACGTTTCGTTGTTTTACGCATCTGCCTAGCTCGTCCCAAGCATGCTCGATCGGGTTGATATCCGGGCTGCGCGCTGGCCACTCCATACGAGTAATGTTCATCTCTTGAAGGTAGTCATTCACAATCCTACCTGTATGAGGTCGGGCATTGTCATGCATAAATATAGCATCCTCACCTAAATTGACCATAAATGGACCAACGTGATCATTGAGGATTTCTTCCACATATCTTACGCTAGTTAAAGAGCCGTTTTCTATGATCACCAGCTCTGTGCGACTTTCAGAAGAAATTCCGGCCCACACAAGTACAGACCCACCACCGTAGGCTACTTTTTCTTCGATGCATGCTTGCTTGAATCTTTCCCCTGGTCTTCGATACACTCTGTGTCTTCCATCGTGCTTGTAGAGCATAAATTTTGATTCGTCGGAGAACATAACTTTTGACCAATCTTCAATACTCCAATTTACGTGGCTCTGGGCATACCTTAGTCTCGAAATACGATGCCCACGCTCCAGTTTAGGGCCGTTTGCAGGTCTAAGGGGTTTTAAGTTAGATTCAGCAACCCGACGTCTTACTGTCCATGCACTTGGGTTACTTCCTCCGAGGCGTCGAAACTGATTGGTGAGTTCAGTTCCTGTGAGAAAGCGATTTCGAAGCATGGTGTTCACCAAGTATCGGTCTTCTCGTGCTGTGGTACACCTGGTTCTGCCCGTTCCTGGTCTGCGTAGGTTAGAACCAGTTTCTTCGTAACGTCGGAGAACTCTTTGTACTGTTGACAGCGACACACCGACAGTCCTGGCTGTATCGCGCTGACTCCGGCCGGTTTCCAGCATTGTAAGTATTCTGGTGCATTCTTCAGGCGTAAGCGACATAATTTCAGCTTGATTAATGAATATAGAGCACTATCAACATGGTTTATGTACCCACATAAATGACAGATTACAAACAAAAGCAACACCAAATGCTGTAATTTCGTAGTTCCATCTTCGAAAGTGGCCCTTTTTCAAATTTGATTTTTTTATGATATAACTTTACAATAACTAAGAAGTTTTAATACCTTCATTTAAGGAGTATTACATTGTCTATTAAATACAATTTATTGCATTAACCTAGCATTTTTAGTTTCCGAGATTTTTAGGATTCTTTAAGTGACCCGGATTCATTGCTCTCGAGTGTACTAAAAGAGACGAGGAGAAGGAACCAACAACCCTTTCATCAGTCAATCCTAAATTATCAAAGTTACGGTCAAACTCAAGGATTGTAAAGGTACGACGAATCGAAACCCTTTGTCCACTAAAATCCATTAAAAAGATCCATCATGGATCTTTGTGGAACATATCAATCAATTTAGAAATTTTAAAAAGTTAAAAATTCAAATTAATACACACACCTTTCTTCCCAAAGGGTTAGGCATTGACATACTTACTACGCCACCCACATTTTACTTGTTGTATTTTGTCCCATAATGCAGTAAGCTTATAATTGTCATGTTAAAATGTAAGGAGAGATATACTCGTGCATAGGTAGCAGTTACCTGATTTTTAAATTTTCAAACCATTTAGAGGGATTCAACTTGACTTTGTACCGACTATCAAGTTACTGGCTGCTGGGCTGCAATATCGCAAACGGTCGCTCAACCAAGGCGGAACGTATCGTCAGATACATAATGGGCTGCGGAGACAATCAACCGACTTGACAAAGACAAGTATGTGTCATAGTACATACACGTCGACGCACACACACGTGCAAAGAAAGCACGCACACTATTACTACTTTTATTCACATTTCAACAGACTTGAGCCAAGTCGCTTGATCGTCTCCGCAGCCCATAACGATGATGATTGTTTACAGAACACCGCGCAAGCATTTTTTTTCTATATCTCCTGGTTACCAGTCATACGAGCGAAGGTGGTCGCCCATAGTCTATGGACGTTTGAAACACCAAAGGTGCCACACTTACGCTACTTACGACTTACGACGACCTTACCAACTACTTCCTGAATATAAGCTGCCTCTGTGGCGCAGTCGGTAGTAATACCGCCTGCGGCGCTGGAGGTCGTGGGTTCGATTCCCTCCGGAGACAAATATTTGTGTGACCCATAAATGTTTGTCTCAAGAGTCTGAGTGTTTCTATGTATAATATGTATGTATTTAAAAGTATATAGATATCTATCAATATCCGTAGTCTGATACCCATAACACAAGCAGGTTATTCCTAGCTTACTTTGGGATCAGATAGCGTTGTGTGAAATGTCCGTGAATATTTATTTATTTATTATTTAAAAGACGTTGCTGCTAGCGCCATAACTTTCATTCAGTAAATACACAAGAATAATTTCAGCAGCCACGTCATAAAGCCAATATAAAATTAGCTAGCTATATCGCAAAACATATCACATTCTATTACACACATCAACGATTCCCTAACCCGCGGGGGTGACGCTATCTCCCGCGGGAACCCTCGCATTATCACGCATTAACGTAACCGTTTACGCCTGTTCGCGGTACGTCGATGCGCGAAGTGAATTTTTGAGATTTTGAGGTGATTTTGAACGGCAATATTTGGCTGTCGCTCAAAGGTGTTTAAATCGGGGATAAGATGTTTTACTGGGATAAAATGGTCTATTATAATATAGTTTACTTTGTAATACCTATACATAATTATGTCATTCTATTACCTACACATATACATTATATAATACTGTCTTCTACATTTATACAATTTATTACATATAAAAAAATCAATATCAACTGTAAAACACGATGAATAAAATGACAAAATAATTAGAAATCAAATAACGACATAAATATAAGTACTTACACTTCAATGACCAATTTCGTCAGACCCCGCCATAATGTCAAATAGGTACCTTCAATATAAATATGTTACCAAATTAAATAAACTATTTTTACATGTGTCTAGTATAGACACATGTAAAAATAGTTATAGCAATAACATGCTCATATCAAAATAAATCTACATTAAACTTTAGTCATATCAATTTTCTCATAAAAATACCATAACATAAACTCAATAAAATGTCACCGGATAAAATAAAACTGTCCTCATATGTGACTTAACCCTGTACTGCCATAACGTGCTCCACATGTCTCCATAAAGAACCGCTGTACGGTATTACGCTCGCAAAAGCTCCGGATAAAATATATTCAGTGTGAGACCGTAAAACAAAAGTACGACATAAATTGCCTGCCATGGGCCCTTACACGTTGACTGCAAAATTTCCCAACATATGAGAAAACATTTTCCGTGTACTGCAAACGTACTTATATTTTTGTGGGTTGCTCTACTTGCACATTTTATTCATAATGGTTCGCTGTTTATTAAAATTTAAGCGTATTCGTCAAATTTTGTTGGTAAATCTAAAATGTATTCATCTTACGATGTAACAAATTATTTTGCCTTAATTTAAATATCCACTATACAGGATGAATTTTTGAAAAGGGATTGGATGGCCATATCCGAAACTATAAGGAATAGCGAAAAATGCTGAAAGGAGTCACGAGCCCGATTTTGATGAAACTTTAAACCTCATCATTAGATTTTTGAAAAACCCATAATCCTAGCTGGGAATCGAACATGTTGATTTTGAAAAAAAAAACACATCCTTTATTATTGCACCATACGATAGAGTCGCTGTTAAGGATCAAATTTTGCAAACTAATGATATACGCCAAATTTAAGGAACATTTGGAATTTTGGTAGAATGCATATTTCATGTACCTAAATTTTGTATCATAATTTGTTTCGTTCGAAATCCCAGAAAAGATCGTAACTATTCCGTGTTTTAAATTATGCTCAGAATGATTTTTTAGAGAATATTCTCAACGGAATCAATAATATTTAAATATTGAATGCAGCACGATCCTTGAGGTTTCGAATCCAGCTATGTATTGCAAAGGTTTTGAACAATTAATCAGTTAACGTAAGAAAAATAAAATGTATTTTGTTAAAGATGAGCTATTTTCTGTAGTTTGCCGTATATCATTACTTCCCAGAATATGATCCTTAATAGCAACACTATCGTATGGTGTAATAATAAAGGGTGTGTTTTTTTTTTCAAAATCAATGGATTCGATTCCCAGCTAGGATTATTGGTTTTTCAAAAATCTAATGATGAGGTTTTAAGTTTCATCAAAATCGGGCTCGTGACTCCTTTGAGCATTTTTCGCTATTCCTTATAGTTTCGGATTTGGCCATCCAATCCCTTTTGAAAAATTCATCCTGTATAAGCATGCACGGAAATCCACTATGACTCATAAATCGGAATTTCATTCGACACAAATAAAAATGGTAATATTATTTTACTAAGAAAATTTGTAATTTACATTGCTCTGCCAGGCGCACTTGTTAACCAACATAGGAAGACTTTAGTATCCGCCTGTAACTGAGAAACTAATTAAACTGAGCGTTGCTTATCAGAGTTGGGGCTTAGAATGCAACTGAATCAAATCTGCCCTTATTACATAGTTATGTAATGTACGTTTGTTAAACCATGATGATTAAAAACCTTCGGATAGCTACATAATACCTGATTGTAAGATCCTATCTCAATTAGAAATAGGTATTTACATTATGTTAGATTACTATTGACTACATAATTCCTTCAATTTAAGCAAAATGTAGAAACTAATCTAATCGAAGGATGTTAAGATAGTACCTACAATTTAGCGAGTAATAATAAGTAACTCAGTCTTTGCTTATGTCGACACATATGAGACCTCGCAAATAGAGCACGTAAACTGACGTTAAACAGTATACCGTTTAACCCTACGGGTAGCCACCTGTTGCATTCATACGACAACCCATATAACGTGTTACGTCCCCTACGGTACACACGTATAGGCCGGGACATTTTCGTTCAGCGGCGGAAAATTTGCCGGGACACGGTTGAGGAAAATTGAGTTCATTTTATGTGGAAGGGTTTATTTATTTTGGCGTTGATATTATAGGGTTGACTGGGTTACTTTTACTGCTCAAGTTGACATGCACGTGTACGGTGCTTATTTTTATCGAGAAATGGACCATTTATATGAAATGAATCATTTCACAAAGATAGCTAAAAGTCCTTCTAAGACTTCATCGCAAACAAACTGCTCGACAGTTTGGCGATTGTTGATTTATTTTAAGTTTCAGTGTACTATAGTTCAAATAAATAAAAAAAGGAAGCAAAGTAATCTTAGAATTTGTTTACCCAAATTCAGCTAAAATTTTTTTATCACACCAATACAAATCGCTTAGCTTTGGAGGAGACCCTGTAGCAGCATAACATCGGCAAAAGTGAATACTGCAATAATCAAAATTTTATTACGACCATTTCTTCACTTTTAGATATGGCCCACCTAAACTACGAATTCAGACACAGAAAATAGAGGTAACATAATGCCATCTTTTGATACTAACGTAATAGAAACTGACCAATTCGTAAGGTAAAGCCGTATATCTATGGTATTTGTCGAAGTCGCTGTACATCTTCTGGTACCGAAACTTCGTCTACGGGGGGCTTTATTCGTCAGATTCAAGCAGGAAGTATAAACCAAGAAAAAAAACCAAGAAATAACTTTTCACTTTCTACCATTAAGCTCTAATGACGCCGTGTACAGAGGGAAAACAGATATAGAAAAGCTGACTAGGTTACTATTTGAGGGATAGGATGAAGACTGAAGATTGACTGAAGAATTGATGATGAGGATGAAGAATTGCTTGCTCAAAATAAGACCTCCATTAACCCTTCAATGGTACATCTAGTACCAGTTAATACATCTTAAAGTATATGGTTCCGTACTATTTGTAGGTTAATCTCCATAATGAACCAATAAAATATTCTGCTCAGGAGGTTTGCCCCGGGCTTCCACCGTTCATTCATGACGACCTCTAACCTTTACCTACACGTTAATAAGACGTCGTTAAAACCTCCACACACGTTCTATTTTCGTGACTTTTGGATAGACGAAACTGTTTCATGTGACAAGCTACGAGCGGAATTCAAAAGCTGTACAAGTCGCACTGCTCGCCACAGCCAGGCTGTTCATCCTCACACATTGCGTCCGGAGCATTCGAGCACGGTCGGATCCGATAGGGGCTTTCTCCCGCGCACGCTTGGGTTGTGAAATGACCTCCCTACCTCGGTTTTCCCAAACGCCTACAGTATGGGAATCTTCAAAACGGGTCTTAGAGGGTTTTACAGGGTCGGCAGTGCGAGTGTAGCGCCTCTGGAGTTGCAAACGTCCATAGGCAGCGGTGACCACCGGTACATCTGGTAGGCCGTATGCTTGTCTGCCACATTGGTGGTATAAAAAAAATAAAAAAAGTAGTTTTACAGAATCAAAAGTGGCAATCATACGATGCATAATAATTATCATATATGTATAGGTGCTTACCCTTACTTAACATTTATTTTATGTAAGTAGGTATTATTAATGTTCATTAACTTTTTTGTACTTTTTGTGCCGACCAGACAAATATTGATTCCTACCACGTAATGTAACCACCGCCGATATCCTAAGGCTTCAAAACAGAGCTAATTGGAATAATTAAATCTGTATAAACTAATTAAATACCTTTAAATTAAAATACTTAATGCTCAATATCATATTCATAGCCGTATCGTGTGATTTGGACCACACACCCAATATATTATGGAGCTGAGTTACTTAAGAAGACCGCACACGACGAAGCGCCCGCACTAATTCTAATGACGTTATTATGAAAAATTTGATTATGTGGATTATTATAATGTATGCTAGACCTTTAATGTATGGGAGAGCTATTATTATTTTGTACTGCAAACAAAAAGTCTTGATAGTTTTGATTATTCTGTTGATTGTAAGAACTGTGTGCAATGTGTAATTGAAAATCGTCTATAACAGTCCGTTACTAGACGCATACCTATCCCCACATTTTTGGTAAAGGGATTGGTCTGGGATTAACACGCTGGCCAGACAATGTGCTACACGTTTAAGTTTTGAGATGTCAGTCTCGTCAATAAAAGCTGGTCTGCATGTGAGTGTGTGACTGCAACATCGTGCATTTGAGGCCTATGTACGCCACCAAATCTTAAGGGATACACAGCCTAGATCTGTTTATTTTTATATTACCTACTATAATAATTATTACGTAAAGTCGAATTTTTAATTAGACGAAGTAAAGTGACAGCAACTAATGTCATTTCTTCATACAATGTTGCTTAATTTCTATGAAGAGGTGACATTAGTTGCTGTCACTTTACTTAGTCTAATTAAAAATTCGACTTTAACTATAATTTATTTTACTACAAGTTTTATTTTAGATATTAACCCTGTCATATAAAATAAATGGTAAAAAACTCAAGTATCAAAACCAGTCACACCTACAACAGATGCTATCAAACTCATGCGTATACGAAGTAAAGATCAACCAGCCAACTTAAATGTAACTCACTGTCACCATCCCGGCTCCAGTTCCCATCATCGATCAACACTAACTTATCTTAAACTTTAAAAGGTTTTATCTATGAACTGTTTATTTTATATACAATACATGTTGATATGAAAAAAGTTGGACGTGAATGTCAATTCGTCACCTTAATAAGTAGATTTGAAATCATGAGTGATTAATACCAAGTAAACTACTCACACAGGCTTCAGTCGCGTTCAAATATTTCACCAATATTTATACGAATAATGCTCGAACTGCAGATTGTTATTGCTTGTTGGATTTTTTTCTCTTTTTTTATATTAATTAAGCTTGCCAAATTGACGTCGCTAGCCTGATGGAAAGTTATCCGTAAGACTTCTGACAGTGGTCCTCAAGTTGTTAGTCCCGTGATGTGCCTCTTCACGCTTCGCTTGAAGAATCCGGGCTTGTAAGATGAGGGACCCATGTGTGCGGGCAGGTCGTTCCAGGCTTATATAGTTTGACAGGAAAACGATCTTTTGAAACGGTCTATTGCTATAAGCGTCGGGTGACGTTAATAGGGGGCAACCCTGTCAAGTGGATCAAAATATAAACCGGCCGATCCTTGGGTGACGACCACGTGACCACTTTGCTACATTTATTTGCGAGTATTACCTTGCTTTGGAAGGCACGTTAAGCTACCTAGCTTCATCCCGCAGACCAGTAGCCTAAGTTGGCAGCACGTGTGTAGCGTCTTTAATATTGCAAACATATTTTTTTATACCACTAAGGTGGCAGACAAGCATGCGGCCCACCTGAAGGACCGGTGGTCACCGCAGCCTATGAACGCTTGCAACACCAGAGGCGCCACACTCGCGCTGCCGACCATGTAAAAAACTTCTAAGCCCCCTTTTGAAGAACCCCATACTGTAGGCGTTTGTGAAAAACGAGGCAGGGAGATCATTCCACAAACGCTAACCAGTTTCCATCAAGTGAGCCGTAGACTTGTCAGCCACCTTAGTAGTGTAAAAAACGATTAAAACGAAGTTAAACGTTTCATTAAACGACTGTTAGTTTTGTAAAACGGTTGCCTACATTAGCAAACGGCTTTTTTGACAAAGTAGATCTGGCTTTATTTTAAATACTTCTTGTGATCAGAACACCTTGACGAATTGTTGACGAAAAAGCCTTTCAATCTCGTTAGGAAAGAAATAGATAATTATGTAAACGTGTTTGATGGTATTCGGCTGACAGGCCGACAACTAGTTATTTTTTTTGAAAACGAATCTAAATGAGGGAATAGTATTTATATGCTTTTTCTGATAAAGCTGTAGATTTGGATAGGTCTAATCTTGGATTTCTTTAGAATTTCTGAGTTTTTTTTTGAGCCCCAATACACCACCCGGGAGCGAGGGGTGGAGGTAGAGAACGCTACATGCGTACCACACGGCCGGCCGTGTGATTATGTCAGACTCTTACTGACTAAACTCTACCTTTAGCCTCTAGCTCTTAGGCCTTGGAGACGCATTGGATGCGATCACCCTACTAGGGAAGGGGGACACAGAACGGAATTTTCTAGTTCAATAGGATACTTATAAGTAGTTACGTCATTCACATAAAGGTATGTATTATTTGTACATTACAAATTATAATTATAAGAGCGTAATTAGAATGTGAATTCCCAAACACTCAAAGTTCGTCGTGTTCACTAGCACTTTTATAATTATTAATGAAAGGAAAAAAAAATAATAAGTGTTATTGCATTCTAAGCTAAATTACATAGAATTAAAATATGGTAAGTTCATACAACTATTATAATCCTTCACAAAACAGTACATAATCAGTTATTTAGAAAAGCTCTAAACCCAAACACACGCTTATAAATGCCCCCGTTCACGAGACAGAACCAGCATCAATTATTGTACGATGGCACTAGTAGCGCTCGGTGACGAGTGACAAGATGGCTTTAGATCATATCAACGGATGAAGCTTATACAGGATGCTCCTTTATATCTTTTGTGATATTATTAATTTTCATAATCATTATGAATTGCCACGACGATTTAACGATTATTTATGAAGTTGTATGAACTAGTATATTTATATTATGTACAATATGTACATGTAATTGCAGTACTTTGATGATCAGGATCTGGAATGCATTATTTGACATTTTTTCTACTCAGCAATCTGATTTTAGCTAACTATGATCAGCCAGAATGGGCTAAAACAATGTCAGTTGATCTTTTATTTCAATTCTGTACATATCAATTCGGTACAGAATTTTTATTTTGGTACCGTTATATAGGCCAATAACTTAATTAAGCTAGGGAATACACACAACTGATAAACATTTTTACTTTTAAATACGTACACATAAAAAGCACCGAAGCCGAAAAAATATTTGCTGATAACACGTCATATTCGTTTCACCTGGAATTTGTATCTTGGGTTATGGTATCTTATATATATTTACTAAAGCGCTACCAGAACCACTTTATTAAAATAAGAAGCTTATAATATTTACCATTAGCTGTTCCCCGCGGCTTCGACCGCGTAGAAGTCGTTATCGCGTAAAATCATAACCCTCCTTTTGTGCAGTCGGTTAAAAAGTAGCCTATGTCCTTCCCAGGGCCTCGAGCTGGATAGCTCGAGGCCCTATATGGGGATCCATACTAAATTTCATCTCAATCGCTTCCGTCAAGCTCAAGCCGTTTAGGCGTGAAAGCGTACTTTCGCATTTATAATATTAGTAGGGATGTTTTATAATCAACCTGTACATAAACCCCGTTACACACTATCAGTTAGGATGTACAGCTCTTTGCTCCATTGTCTCAGGTACAGGACAAATTAATGACCATCTATTTCATAAGTGGTGCTTTTATTTTATTTTTTACACGTGGGAACGATACGTGGCTATTAATGGTTAGGGTTTCATTAATTACTTGTCAGAAATTGGAGATGGATAGGTGCTTCTTAAGCGATCGTTTGAACATTGTACTTGTTATGTGGATATTCTGGTTACCTACTGGTTTATTTTTACTCAACCGATATATAAAAAAATATTTTTATCATGTGTGTGTGTTTATATGTACGTTTTATGGAGCCAATCGATTTTGGAGTGTAGGGTGAATTGTCTTATCCTCTAAGCGTCATAATCATCATAGTCAACAATCAATAAATTTCCTGTTCTCTGAGTGATTTCACACAGATCACATACCTGTAGGTGTAATTTATGTCTAATTTAGATAAATATATTAATAAAATAATTTGGGACGACTCCGCGAGGTACTTGCTTGACGCGCTGGACTCTATGCAGCGGCGAGCTATTCGCATTATCAACTGCCCTGAGGTAACGGCAAGTCTGGAGCCATTGGCGCAGCGAAGAACTATTGCATCACAGTCAAGCACAGCAAAATCACAGTTTTGTAGAGCAAATAGAATGCATGTAGCATACCATGTAAGAAAAACCAAGAAAGCCGAGAGATCGTTCTCACCAGATTGCCCCTCTTTAACACGTTTATTGTGAAAGTGAAAGTTCAATCCGATTGACGTTGTCATTTTTGTTTTACATCAAACTTTGAACAGATGATCCACGTGACCTAATTTCGTAGTTTAATGCAACAGAGTCACAGACTACAGACAAAGTCTCGATATAAGCCCCTCTGCACTCTATTTTATAGAGAGGGGCTAATATACAGAATTTTGATTTTACATTTTTTCCAAATGGTTTTGCAAGTACAATAATGCTTAGTGAAATAATTATTTCTATGAAATAGTACGTAACAGTCGATGTATCAATACATTATAGGTAGCGAGAGTAGAGGCCTTTATTTGCAGATCAAACAGGGGTGCGCTAATTTGGGTGCCATTGTCGTACCTTAAATTGATGGAAATGGGAAAATTAGCGTCTAATGCTGTTTGTATTGTAGATTCATTGCTTTACACTTACTTTATAGTGTTGGGACACTGTGGCGACTGTAAAGCATGTAAGTAATATGACTGAGCATGACAGTGAGCGAGCAAAATAAACTAACAATATTTATCTTGCTCGCTCACACAAAGAGGCCTGTGTTAATTTTTTGATCAATTTATAATTCAAGTCAAGAAATAATATTTGACATAATAAAATGATGAGAACAGCAGATGCCCGCAGTTTTGCACGTGTGCGCTCTGTTCCGTTTGTCCTAATTTTTGTTCCGGTTCCCGCTTACCATTTGAACATATTCCCGGGATAAAAAGTAGTTCATATCCAGACTGTAATTGATCCCTGTACCAAATTTGGACCAGATACATTGAGCCGTTAGAGCGTGAAAGAGTAAAACATCCACACTCTTAAGTTGTTATTGGACCTCCAAATATCTTCAAATATTAGGTCGGACTACTTGCAGGTACCTTCTGGCTAAAGGATGAAGTCGTATCGAAAAGAGAGAATACTGAAAACACCTCTGTGCCAACCCAGCGTGGTTACAGAAAGATCAATCGCCATCCTAAAATGAAATTGGGCTATCCCAATTTCATTTTAGGATGGATATGGGTCTATACCCATATCCAGCAATTGCCTGCCTGATTTGCAGCCTTTACGTTCTTCCTTTTTGTTCTTTTCTTTATTCATTTCTATCAGCTTCACCTTAGAAATAATATGACATAATAATGTATTGATATTCAATCTTTCATCACTATCATATCATAAACTATTATAAAATGTACCACTTTATGCTCCCATCCATATGGAACAATAAAACATGGAGAGAGTATCGGCGCGAGCGCAGTTCGGTTAGTTGCCCATGTTACGGACAAAAGGGAGAGATCGCCCGCGCGTAGGATTATTGCGATATTGTAGTACATGCATGTATTTCAGATCAAATACCATAATTCTTGAGTTCTGAATACACTCATACTAATAAACGTGTTTTGTTCAGCAACTTCTTTTACCTTGCTTCTCAGGCGAGCATATTCATAAAACTCTTGGCATGCATTACTTAATGGTACAGCATTTCCCCCGTTCCCAACTGACCACCTGAGTTATCCACCTGGTTGGTCAGTAAGGAATAAAAGTTCCTAATCACCCACCTTGTGCACCTGGTTGGTCAGTTAGGAATAGATGTTCCTAACCGCCGAAACAAATGAAGATCGACAAAACAAATGAAGATCGACACGACAAATGAAGAGCGACAAAACAAATGAAGATCGACAAAACAAATGAAGATCAGAAAAACAAATGAAAATTCGATCTTCATTTTATTTTGCTGATCTTCATTTGTTTTGCCATAAAGACATGTGGGTATATTGATAAAGTAGACATTATGGACATTATTTATTTTATACAGTCACAGGTGGGTGGTTAGGAACTTTAATTCCTTACTGACCAACCAGGTGCACAGGGTGGGTGGTTAGGAACTTTTATTCCTAACTGACCAACCAGGTGGATAACTCAGGTGGTCGGTTGGGAACGGGGGCAGCATTCCCCAGCATTTGAGAAAGACGAATAAGCGAATACGGGTCCCAAATATAATTTTTACTAACTTTTGTTTTCAAATCAGTTATTCAGGACATACTGACAAGGATTTTTTTTGAATAAGAATTTAAGCTCAATGTCTAGTGACCCATACAATATGCAAAAGAAAGTGCATATTGTAATATTTCTTGTCTGCTACCTATTATTGGAATACAAAAAATGTCTAAGTATGTTCAACCAAAGTGTTTAGAAACACCGCCCAACTTTGCCCTGTATTTCTACGGTGGCTGATGTCACCCTAGTTACATAACTATTATTCTTTTACTCACTTACTGCGATGTGTTTATATCTATAATCTTTATTGAGTTTATCTAAGTATGGAGTCCCCCTTAACTAGGACACATTCCGGTGTGACTGAAATTTCCGGCGAAATAGAGACAGTGCCGACATAAAAAATAAACGGACGCAGTTCTGTGTAGAAATTGAAGTAGGTAATTTTTTTTTCTTCTAAAGGTCAATCTTACACAATAAATGATCAAATTTAAACATTTAACTCTATCATATTAAAATAACCAAATCAACATCTTAAACTGTATCATATACTACAATTTCTATGCATGGCCATTGAAATAATCTATAAAATTGTCATGCACATACCGTCCACAGATAAATAATACGGATCAGATAACTTGTGTCGCACAATAATAACATATTATTGTAGTAATTCTCTGTTTTGTGTACCATTACCTCCGGTAATGTCGAGAAGGTACGACACTGACCGTATTATACAGTATACGTATCATTTCAGAGAAACTTTCAAAGTGATTGTCTTCAAGATTATTAAGCAAGGTTTTGAGGTTGAAGTTGCTCGTCTAATAGATAGTATTATTGTTACAATGTAACATTTGCAGACCATTTTGTTAGAAGTCTGGCTTTGAATAGGTATTTCCGTGGTTCGAATGGAAAAAGATGGCGACCAAGTGAACTCAAACTTTTCAATAATTCTTGATTTTCATCTTATAGCCCAATTAAACAATACGAAAGTTAAACTTTAAGCAGACAAAGTTGCGAACATCCACTAGTAATTTTTAAAATCCCGTTGTCAAAATAAGTGAACACTACCCAGCCAATTCGAATTATGTTTAATCGCAATATTAATCGCATAAAAAAGTTACATAATGGAAATCCTTCGGGTCCTTCGCTGTTTGACACCCCGAATTATTGACACCACGGTGTCAATCTTTGCAGAACAACGTTTTTTGAATTAGCTGTTTGGCACCACGGTGCCAATCAACGAATAGGGGTCTTCGCTATAGATATTATGTCGAACTCTTTCCAAGTAAAACCACACGAGGCACAACTGCCTACCATCGGGACCTCCAGGAAAGCCCTCGGAATGATGTCCCAGGATTGCCGATTCCCTACTTTGGCTACCACATCTAGGGAGTTCGGGTACTAACCGGCGCGTCTTGGGGCGTGAGGCGTGCGTGAAACTCCCACGTCACGTTGCCATCTAAGGCCAATGGTATTGTTACAACGGGTATTATAAGTACGGACAGCGCATTAACACTTGAATTTATAACTGTGTCTAAATCACTACAAAACTAGCTCCAAATACCGCCGAATACTGCTCGTTCGCTCTAACTTTGCCGCTCGGCTCCATACTAAAGTCGAATTTTTAATTAGACGAAGTAAATTGACAGCAACTAATGTCACTTCTTCATACAATGTTGCGTATTTTCTATGACGAAGTGACATTAGCTACTGTCAATTTACTTCGTCTAATTAACAATTCGGGTATACGCCTCTACGCCAGCGGCAAGTTAGAGCGAACGGGTAGTACTGAAAAATCGCATTAAAATGCCAGTCACCTCTTTTTAAATTGCACACGTCCATAAATTGTTCACCATTTTCATGCTTCACCAATAAGTCGAGGTTAGATCCGTACTTTTGTAATATCACTAACTATCATAGTATACTGAAATGTGTATGTATGTAATTGTGTAGTAGTTTATTTTAACAAGCTTTTAACAACTAACACAACACATACCATAATCTATTTGTTCAAAACCCTATCTATCCATTGTTCTAGCTGAACCAAGGCGTTTAATTAGCACAACTAGCGCCATGCCAGCCGTCTGTTCTCGCTGACATTTCGTATGTTAGTATGTTTGTGTCGCAACTGAGTGCAAATTGCTATCGATTTGCTAATTAGAAGTTGTATTCCGATTGGAATGATAAAACGCTACACGCAGGATTCGTTCACATGCAAATTGAAACGATAGTTTATATCATCGATTTGTTAGTCCCGGTTGTATAATATAAAGCTCTCGTTTCAGATACTGACTCCAGATTTTCTATCTTCGTGCTTCTTTTTTAATATATCCTTTGTTTTGAGATAAGCTCAGATTGCTTCCATACCCCTAGAGATTATCCTCAATAACAAGCAATTACATTAACTTTAAGGCTTATATGTATTTATATGGTTGCAGAAGGTCTTCACGGAGTCTCTTCATGTGACTCTCCCGTGACATTCATTGCAGCACAGTAACAGCACAGTAAGTATACGTGGAAATGAGCGACCTCTACATGGTAGGTTCCTATATCTACGTGACTGTGTTAGTTTAGTAGAGGGAAATTTGGCACCGTCTTTAAATTCCTTTTTTTAGAACTTAGGGTGGCTTACACTTATTAAAAACAAATTCCAGGCCGCTTACACCTATAAATAACCTAGGGTTTGACTTGATATTGTTAAGTGAGCGAGCCAAACGGAAATTTCATTACATACGTACATACATATAGTCACGCCTTTATCCCCGAAGGGGTAGGCAAAGGCATAGTATACGCCCACATTTCACCTTATAGTTTTATGTCCCACATAATAGGTGGTGAGCCTATTGCCGTGTTGAATTAGACAGGCGCAGGTCGCCACGACCCGCAGTTGAAATTTTTCAAGCCGCCCATAAGGCCTTTAACTTGGTTTCACGATTATCATTTTACTGACAACCGGGTTTCATTTCGAGTTTTCCTTCTCTACGCAATGGATCTTTTTGCGAAAATGTTCCCTTAGTCGCCTCTTACCAAACCCTCGGGATGTATTAGGGTGGTGACATTATGTACTCTTACCCGTCGCAACATGGGACCCCGTCGCCACACGGGGTAAATTTTATTAATGTTAATATACATACTTCCATTATGATAATCATCATATTACGTTCTATTTCACAGGGCCTTGACCATTCCTTTATCCTTTGTTATATTTTATTTTCTAATAATGCGTGTGTGGCTTTGAAGTGGCAATCTCGATTGTCAGATTGTATTAAATGTCAAAATGTACAAATCTAAATGCCATCATGTGTAGGTGCCGCAAACGACTTCTGCTAAACTAAATTCAATTTTGAAACGCTGGTATCCCTGTAATAAAATACCATATAAGATAGGGCACTGTTTGATTTTATCCGTTTGTCTGCATTAGCATCCATGAAAGTTTCCACTGTTAAATCAAGAGGCTTGAAATAGATGACCGTTTGTGGATAATATGGTAAATGGGCTGGCCACATCTGTAGAAGAACCGACGGCCGATGGAGCAAACGAGTTCTAGAGTGAAGACCGCGACTCGGTAAACGTAGTGTAGGACGTCCACCCGCCAGATGGACCGACGACCTGGTAAAGGTCGCAGGCTGGGACTGGATGCGAAAGTCGTAGGACCGCGTACGGTGGCGAAAATTAGGAGAGGCCTACGTCCAGCAGTGGATCGATAAAGGCTGATTTTATTAAGATAGGGCACTATTTGATTTTATCCGTTATGTGTCTGCATTAGCATCCATGAAAGTTTCCACTGTTAAATCAAGAGGCTTGAAATAGATGACCGTTTGTGGATAATTATGGTAAAAGTTAGGTCAAGTTGATAGGCCTATTCCACCAACAGTCCATAGCCACAACCAGACGCCGACTCAAATTCCCGATAGACTTTGGCTACCACGGCGACCTCACTTAGAAGAGTTCGGGTACTTGGGCGTTTTTGGGGGATGTTCGGGTGTTGCGTGGCTTCTAGAGGCGTGTGGAGTGCGTGAAACCCTCACGTCCCACTGCTGATTTGGGCCTGCTCATATAAGGACTGCGGGCAATCCCCAGATCCGCAGTTCCCCGGTTATGTAAGCCGATCTGTTCGATAAAGTCAATGCATATTTTTCTCATAAAATCCGATCCTACTTCCAAACTTTGTTATTTTACACATGTATTGAATTAACTATCAACTCCAATGGATACGATAATAATAATTAATTTTATCAAAGGCCATTTTAATAAATTTCATTAACACGTGGTGAAAGTAGCAACCGGAAATAATTATCAATTGTCAGAACATATTATTCAGCAAACTATTGTAAGTAGAAAAATAAAACTAGAACGACAAAGATGCCATGCGTGTGCGCATGTATTTATTACGAGAAGAGAATAGAAATTCTAAATTATAAAGCCAAAACAGTCGGCCATTTTGTCTGGTCACGTACACAACAAATTATAATGATATGACCTTTGATTTGGACCATATGCGGTCCCGTACTAGAGGTTAATACATTTTTTATTGGTAGGTACCAGTGGCATGATTTGACTGAATTAAGGTGCGGGTACATTGGTACGATTTTGGGCGGTGATTTACTGTTCTTTAATGGTCATTAAAAGGCCGTAATGCTAGTATCATTTGATTTATTTTCATACAGCGCTTTCTATACTAGTTCTTCATTGCTATTTACTTATTAGATACAGCAGATAAAAATCTAAAGTTTAAAAAGGTCGTGGAAATACTGCCAATTCTATGACAAAGCATTGGACTGTGAGCAACTGTAAACAGTTTAATGTGTTCCCATCTACAGTAATTTTGGAGTAGTTTCGCTGAAAAAGTAATAACCAGATGGATCAACGACCTGCAAAAGCTCGCAGGTAGGATTTGGATGCGGAAGAGATAGAACTGTGTGTTGTGACGTGAATTTGGAGAGGCCTACGTTCATCAGTGGACTTTCATAGATTGATTTGATTGATATACTATGTTATCCATCGGATAGTCAAGCCATATTTGCATCCAAATGGATACAGGTGATAGTGTCTCGTGTTACTGCTACTAAACTTTTTATTTTTGGTCGCAATTTAAATTACGTCATCTTCAACCCCATCAAAGCAATACTTAATATTCTAGAATGTTCTATATTCAAAGTATTTAATCCATTGCATCACTGTTGCATTCGACCGCAGCCTTAGATCAGCGCTGAGATACAGCGCGGTTTGGCATTTCGTTCCGGACAACGGGCCGTTGTTGCGCTTAATGGAAATCTTAGTGTTACTGTTATATGTTATAATTGTTTATGTTGGAGCTAGGAAAGTGAGAATGACGTCAGACAGCCTAGAGCGAAATATAATAAAGATAAAATTGTCCGTAGTATCTCATATGAAAGTTATATTTGCGAAGTGATATGAAAACGCCCGGCGTTTACAAACTGTATGATTTAGTTTAGGTTTATTTTTTCATGGGTCTTTTCTCACTTTATTGACAATTCCGGATCAATCTATGACATCAGCCTACCACAGTCTTCTTTTGAACCAAGACTTCACTTATTTGATCTAAGCACATGGACCTGCCTCTTCCGCATCCAGACCATACATTTTTTATGCAACGTTTTAAAGTTGACTGACTTCTTTGGTACCTATAATTTACAAGTGAGCTCAATTAAGAAATTCAGTTTGATCACTTCAATATCCTATGTCTCCTGCAAGTGAGTGCTACCGGTCTGCCACCTTAGTGGTATAAAAAAGTGACCCTTTAAAAGAAAAATAAAAATAATTATTCATGGACATTTCACACAACGCTATCTGATCCCAAAGTAAGCTAGGAATAATCGGCTTGTGTTATGGGTATCAGACCACGGATATTAATACATAATTATATACTTTTAAATACATACTTATCACTCATAGAAACACCC
The DNA here is from genome assembly GCA_933228765.1 of Miltochrista miniata. NCBI lineage: Eukaryota > Metazoa > Arthropoda > Insecta > Lepidoptera > Erebidae > Miltochrista > Miltochrista miniata. Next base: position 22,438,185 of record OW121767.1, on the reverse strand, counting down.
AGACACTTGAGACAAACATTTATGGGTCACACAAATTTTTGGTCTCCGGTGGGAATCGAACCCACGACCTCCTGATCCGCAGTCGCACATTTCGACCTCTAGAGTAGACCAACGAGGCAGTCAACCCTTTGTATACCATACCTACTTTACAGAAATGCACATTTATATTTTGCTACAAATAGAATTCAACTTCCAAGCAAAACACTCTCCTTACCCAGCGTCCATATGTCATGTCACAATGATATGCGATTTAGCATTAGAGAATTAAAAATGAGAGTGGTACGAACGACAGCGGGACGCCGCGGCTGCCTTGTATCCGCATGTTGCTATTAATCGAAACGTAGAAGTTACAGCTTCAATAAGGAGACTGTACACTTGAAATTTAGTGCTCTATGCCACCTTTATACTTACCTAAGTTTTAATTATTTTATTTTATTATTTTGATGTATAAATAATTTTCGACCGCGTGATCGCGCGAGGAGAAAGCGCTCGTGGCTCCGCGGACTCAGTGTTCTGTAAACGATCACTGCAGTAAGCAACTTTCACTATGGCTGGGCCATGGATGGGTGACCATCCATGTGATCACTTTGTGACATTTATTTGAGCGTTTCCGTGCTTCGGAAGGCACGTTAAGCCGATGGTCCCGGTTGCCAGTAAAATGGCAGTCGTTAAGCTAAGTTGAAGACTTTATTTTAATAGCAGGCAGTCACAACCTGCGCCTGTCCGTTTAAACACGGCAATACGGCTCACCACCTATTACGTGGGACAAATTATACAAAGGTAAAATGTGGACATATAATATGCCTCTGCCTATCCCTTGGGGGATAAAGGCGTGACCATATGTATGTATATATAATTTTATTTAACTAGATCAATATTCAAAAAGTTACAAGGTTATTAAATATTAAATTAATACAAATGATGAAATTATATTCCTAAAGTTCTTTTAGTACATTTAGAATAGAAAAGAATAGAATAAAACTTTATTTGTACACCTCGTTAAAAACTATTATTATTATTATTTAGTGCTACGATGGTCAGTGAAATTGTGATTGCTTGCTTATACAGTTTGTCGTGAAAGTTTTTTATTGCTCTGGATGGTGACCGCGGCTCTGCTCGCCTGGAATCCAGTTTCAGTTCTCGTATGCCATAAAAATGTGTTCCACGGACAAAAGTGCAAATACAGTTCCAGACAGATACAGAGATCTATCCCTGTAAATTTCAGGCAGATCCGTTCAGTTGTTAGAGCGTGAAATAGTAACAAACATCCGTACATACGAACTTTTACGTTAATGAGTAAGGATTTAAATAATTACTTATTGTTAGATGTTCGATGTTCGGGAAAAGATTTAATAAAAATATTTTAGTTTTCTGTCTTTTCACACTTATTTCCCACCGACGAACTGTTGTGCAGAATGGAACTCAAATATATCAGTATCGTGAATTTCCGCTAGTTTTTTTACAGTAAGATTGGGTCTCTATATTTTCACAATAGGTTTAATAGAATCAGATATAGTGCGAATTAAACAATACATAAAATACATTGCTAGTCAACATACTCCTTAACAATGTTTTCATTTCATTCGCGATTTCAAACCATTATGGCGCTTGGGAACGGAACGTGTTAATTTGTACCTCTGTCTACATCAAATTATGTGTTAAGTTTTTTACTCAAACTACAAGTGTGTTCGCTTGTACCAATAAGTTTGAACACGCCAAAACAAATGATGATATTATATTAATAAAATTGAACCGTTCTTTTGGTACATTTTGTTACGATGGTCAATGAAATTGTGATTGCTAGCATATACAGTTTATGACGTAAAAGATTTTGCTGTGAATATTAACACACACACACACAAACACATGTGTTAGATAGTGACGAGATGGGAATGCCTTTAACGTTGGAGATGGCCTACAACTACACTCGAGAGCAATGAATCCGGGTCACTTAAAGAATGTTAAAAATCTCGGAAACTAAAAATGATAGGTTAATGCAATAAATTGTATTTAATAGACAATGTAATACTCCTTAAATGAAAGTAAAAAAAATATGAGTCACCATACATTTTATTAACACAAAATTACATAAAGAAAAAACTGCCGATCTCTCCTTAAAACAAAAATAGGAAACATGAAATTTTTGAACTTTATTACGATTTTCTTGAATTTTAATACTTCGTATTGCCTCCTCGTGCTTCCATTACTGCGTTTACGCGGTTTGGCATGCTGTACACCAAGTTCCTTATACGATTTTGGGGAATATTCTCCCATTCCTCTGTGAGAGCAATTTTGAGCTCACGAAGCGTGATTGGGGGAGGGTTTCGTTGTTTTACGCATCTGCCTAGCTCGTCCCAAGCATGCTCGATCGGGTTGATATCCGGGCTGCGCGCTGGCCACTCCATACGAGTAATGTTCATCTCTTGAAGGTAGTCATTCACAATCCTACCTGTATGAGGTCGGGCATTGTCATGCATAAATATAGCATCCTCACCTAAATTGACCATAAATGGACCAACGTGATCATTGAGGATTTCTTCCACATATCTTACGCTAGTTAAAGAGCCGTTTTCTATGATCACCAGCTCTGTGCGACTTTCAGAAGAAATTCCGGCCCACACAAGTACAGACCCACCACCGTAGGCTACTTTTTCTTCGATGCATGCTTGCTTGAATCTTTCCCCTGGTCTTCGATACACTCTGTGTCTTCCATCGTGCTTGTAGAGCATAAATTTTGATTCGTCGGAGAACATAACTTTTGACCAATCTTTAATACTCCAATTTACGTGGCTCTGGGCATACCTTAGTCTCGAAATACGATGCCCACGCTCCAGTTTAGGGCCGTTTGCAGGTCTAAGGGGTTTTAAGTTAGATTCAGCAAGCCGACGTCTTACTGTCCATGCACTTGGGTTACTTCCTCCGAGGCGTCGAAACTGATTGGTGAGTTCAGTTCCTGTGAGAAAGCGATTTCGAAGCATGGTGTTCACCAAGTATCGGTCTTCTCGTGCTGTGGTACACCTGGTTCTGCCCGTTCCTGGTCTGCGTAGGTTAGAACCAGTTTCTTCGTAACGTCGGAGAACTCTTTGTACTGTTGACAGCGACACACCGACAGTCCTGGCTGTATCGCGCTGACTCCGGCCGGTTTCCAGCATTGTAAGTATTCTGGTGCATTCTTCAGGCGTAAGCGACATAATTTCAGCTTGATTAATGAATATAGAGCACTATCAACATGGTTTATGTACCCACATAAATGACAGATTACAAACAAAAGCAACACCAAATGCTGTAATTTCGTAGTTCCATCTTCGAAAGTGGCCCTTTTTCAAATTAGATTTTTTTATGATATAACTAACTTTACAATAACTAAGAAGTTTTAATACCTTCATTTAAGGAGTATTACATTGTCTATTAAATACAATTTATTGCATTAACCTAGCATTTTTAGTTTCCGAGATTTTTAGGATTCTTTAAGTGACCCGGATTCATTGCTCTCGAGTGTACATTGCTGGATGTAGGGCTCAATTTATTTCATTCAGGGAGAGTGACTGACCTTCTTATTCCACGCTGGCCAAGCGACTTGGTATAGGACATCTAAATGCAGAACAGGAGCTTATCTCGGCAAAAAGTGCTGTGAAGAGATCGTTCCTATTATTGCTGAAAGTAACTTATTTGCCTCAAAATCGGAAAGATTGTTAACAGAGAACTACGCTAGAAGAACTACAAGTGTTTCATAGTTTCTTTACGAATTTTAATATTATTTAATCTGCGCCGGAACCTACTTTTCTTTTAGTTAAGAGATTAACCTGCATTCAGAGTATTCAGTTAGAACTCCGAAGCTTCGACTAAGTAATAATTATCAGTAAGGGTTTATGGATGACAGCGCGTGGGAGCGTCTGGGGTGTTGGAAACGTCAATAGGCTTTTAACGTTGGGGATGGCCTACAACTACATTGCTTTATGTAGGGCTCCCCTTATTTCGTTTAAGGAGAGTGACTGACCTGACTACTGACCCTATTTCATTTAGAGACTAACTAACCATCAGGGCGCCATGAGCGTATTAAAAGTAACTCAGAGGACTGCCTCTGTGGCGCAGTCGGTAGTGATACCACAGATTATATAATATATTCTATACAGATGCACGAACAGGAACAAAAATCGGTTACACTCGTAACTCGCTCCACAGACCTGGCCGCCTACCTGTCAGTGTGGGAATCCTCAAATGTAACTAGATGGCGACGATATTTTTAGCAAAATGTTCAACTAGATTTCAAGGTCAAATTTGATTTCGTTTCAACTGTTTTGATCAAGTATTTAGTTATTTCGATCATGACACAGTCACTCAATTAGCACAGACGGGTAAGCGGGCGGTATGCGGTGCATGCAAGCCCCAGTTCGAATCCCACTTTTCACACGATTCTTTTTATCTTTTTGAGTTTTACTTTTTGAACGTACCCACATTTTATACTACTCAATATTTTTATTAAGTGAAAAAGACTACTTACTCACACGGGACTTTGTCATTTTTTATTATGTAAGAAAAATATTATGAAAAAGTTGATATACTAATTGCTTTAAATCAGCATGTTATCTTTGTATTGAGTATTTATTTTTTGCAATTGATCTTTTTAAAATTTAAATCAATCATCAACTGTTCTCATATATAATGATATGAGAACAGTTGAATTCGTTTCAACTGTTCTGATATGACTAAGTATTTCACTCCATGCATCAGTCGCACAGTTGGCTCAGCGGGTAGGCGGGTGGCGCCTGATACGAGATGAACCAGTTCAAATCCAGCTCCAGGTTCTTTTTGTTTTCTTTTTTTACTTAATATTTTTATTATGAAGTGAAAATGACAATAAGCTCACACAGGACTTGTCTTTTTTTTATTTTACAATAAAAATAAATACTCACTATGGAAAAGTTGGCATATGTACTAAAAAATAAATATTTTATCTTGGTAGATACTTATTTTTACAGCGGGCGGCAGGCGGAATTATATTAAAAAAACAGGCCAAGTGCGAGTCGGACTCAAACACAGGGATCCGTACCAAAAAACGGCAAAAAGTCACGATTTTTGAATGAGATTCCCCTGAATATTTCCTTTTTTTCTGATTTTAGTATTTGTTGTTATAGCGGCAACAGGAATACATCTAGGGTTGCCAACTTTTTTTAGAAGAAAGAGAGTAATCTGATTTCAATGGGGTAAAAAAAAGTACAGACTTACAAAGAAGAGTACATTTTATTTACAATTTTAAAATTGTACTTTTTTAGAACCTTGGCAGTACACAAGTGCTTTTATTATTTTTAAAACTATCGGACGTTACGTGGTTTCTCCCGCGTAATTCCCGTTCCCGTGGGAATTCGGGAATAAAATATAGATTAGGTCCACCGCAAAGAGATTAGCTTCCCAGTAGTGAAATAGTTTTAGAAATCGGTTCTGTAGTTTCGGAGCCTATTCGATGCGAACAAACAAACAATCAAATCTTTCCTCTTAATAAATAACAAGCGGAAGTCACGCGGTTCCGTTCCCGTGGGAATTCGGGAACCGTGGGAATTCTGATATCTGTGATCCTAACAGTAAAAGAATTTTTGATATCGGTTCAGTAGTTCCGGAGCCTATTCGATGCAAACAAACAATCAAATCTTTTCTCTTTATAGATAGCTAGCGGACATCACGCTGTTTCACCCGCGTAATTCTCGTTTCCGTGGGAATAGGTACAGGGATAAAATATAGCCTATGTTCACCAAAGAGTGTAACTTCCCAACAGTGAAAGAATTTTTCAAATCGATCCAACAGTTTCGGAGACTATTCGATGCAAAAAAACAAACAAACAATCAAATCTTTCCTCTTTATAATATTAGTATAAACTAGCGGACGTCACGCGGTTTCACCCGCGTAGTTTCCGTTCCCGTGGGAATACGGGAATGAAATATAGCCTATGTTCACCGCAAAGAGATTAGCTTCCCAACAGTTAAAGATTTTTTAAATCGGCCCAGTAGTTCCTGAGCTTATTCGATGCAAACAAACAAACAATCAAATCTTTTCTCTATATAATGTTAGTATGGATTGTAAGTCCATACAGGTAAACTCTAAACTTATGTACTTACTTAGATCAGGAGAAAAGATTCATACCTATTTCTTATAATTACTTAAGTCTGGCTCCACGGCCGGGGATCTTGGCCCATTCCGTTATACGAAAAAATATTCAGAGAAAACTTGTCGAAATCCCAGAAAAATCAAATCATGCGAAATAAAGTATTTTCGCGTACTTTATTGTTCTCATAAAGTATACAGTACAAATACCCGAAATAAAGTACAATACTTTATTATAAAGTACTGTTGGCAACCCTAAATACCTACATCATCTGTGAAAATTTCAACTCAGTGGCAATAACGGTTCCTGAGATACAGCGTCATGGCGGACAGACAGACAGACAGACAGATGGCGAAGTCTCATCAATAGGGTCCCGTTTTTACCCTTTGGAACCCTAAGAAAAGCTGGTACATAATATCGCTGGAACATATTTCTCTTACAATTATCACATAGATTACAGCTTTCATTTTTTATAACAATAACGTGAAACAATTCTTAATGAAAAAAAAAAGGATTATAAAGTTCGAGAAATAAGTAGGACTATTTAATAATCTATGTTAGATTAAGTAAAAAAGTAAAAAAAAATAGGAAAAATAAAAAAAGTAATGCAGTCAGTGGGGTTCGAATTAGAATTAACTCAAATATACGCTCAAAGCAGCTTGCGTACCCGCTGAGCTAACGCGCCACTGAGAAGATCGGCCAAATAACGCTTCATATTCCGCTTGCTTGTTTCGATAACGTAAACTGGCCGTTCGTAAAAACTAATGAAATAATAATTTCCTTAACATCGATAAAAGATCAAACATGAGCGCCATCTTTTATCTTAATCATACGCTATCGAGAGATAATTTTTACACAATCTACGTTTATTCTATAATCAACGAGTTTGATGTGCTACTATAGCAGCCAATATCATGATTTAATTTTTAAAATAATTTGCCATGCATTATATATCTAAATAAGATATTTTGAAATTTGAATTCCGGAATATGAAACTACTAGTGCCATCTTTTGATATTTTCTGTTTATTAAAGATAATCTGTATGAGTTGGGTACCCGGATGATACCGCCGTGGAGGTCGTGGCTTAGATTCCCACCGGCGACAAATATTTGTGTGTATAAGTATACAAGCAGGTTATTCCTAGCTTACTTTGGGATCAGATAGCGTTGTGTGAAATGTCCGTGAAATAAAAAAAAAAAATAAAGTCTCACAACTTCACAATACTTGCTTAACAATCTAAAACCTATTAAACATACGCAATATACTTCATAAAGACTCAATAAAACCGCAGAACATAAGGTAGCCAAATAACTAAAAACATAATCAAAGTAGAATTAAAAGAAATAATTTAAATCACTCCAAAGTTGTTATGTATTCGTTCAAATGCGATTGGAACTCTATTATAAAATGCGACTTACAATTATGAGAGCTAACTTCAAACTGTGATTTGTGATGGGTTTTCTCTGTTAATACACATGTTGATACACATTGTAGTTTTTATATTAATGGACCGTATACGCGTTGTATCACAAAATTAAAAGCAAATTCATCATTACAGTGGACAAAAAACTTGTTCCGTGTTGTGTTTTTTAATGTGAGAGCTATGGTAGTTCTGGCGTGGATATCAAAATTAAAAAAACATAAATAAAGTTAATCTAATACTCTTAAACTAATTCTGACTGTATGTAGAGATTTAGAAACGGTGCCTACATAATACATAATCTACTGTTCATTTAGAGGATGGCGGTGCGAATTCGATTCCCACACTAGACAGATACCTAATCTATTCTGATGTACAGAATAATCTGTGAGTATTTCATTAGTGAGGCCCGGCGTATTCCAAAAGTAATTGTAGACATTGTGTTTCTCAAATTCAATACAAATATACTATTTCTTAGCGGTAGACAGACACAGATGTTTACAATAATAGGTATGTTCTATCACTTCCACTTTCATGATGTTTTACAAAACGGATGAACTTGTAATTTTGTAGAGCTTCAGTAAGCTCTTTACTAAAACGAATATCGAAAGCGGCATTGATAGGATCTTACCAAATCTGGTTGGGCAGGGGAGGGAACATTGCTGACGGTGGTAGGTGATCGTTTATGCGCATAGTAAGGTGGCCACCCTAAACCTGCTCAAATGGGTCGCAAGGCCCAGACGCCCCCTGTGCCACGCTATGGACCAGGCGCCCGCACGGAGATTCCATGGAATGCTAAGAATAAGGTCTCTATGTAAGTTTCGGATACAAAGTAGCCCAAGGGCTTGCCAGGCGTTTCTGGTCGCTGGCAGTGGTAGGGAAACGTGTGATTTTAGTCGGTAGGAGACTGGCATAGCATCCATGAGGAAAACATAATAGCGTCCTGCCGAGATCTTCAGGGCCCAACCCAGACTCGTCTGCTAGTACTGCACTAGCTGAATTACATAGAAAATTATGGCGAATAAAGAAAACTTGAAACAAAACCTAGTACCAAGCTGTCTGACCAGTGTGGTATATTATAGTAGACGCAGGTACAATACTCTCTTAAACTGAAATTGGGAGAGGCCTTGTAATGTCTAGTAATGGGTGGTTTGATTGATTGACAAGAAGTGTGACATAGCAAATTGGTGTCACTTCTATGTTTGTGATAAATAAATAAATAAATAAATAAATAAATAAATAAATAATAAATAAATAAATGTTTATTGCAAACTCCAGCCTTATTCTAAAACATATAGCGCATAATAAATACTAAGGCATAGCAAAGATGAGCTCAGGAGACAGTCCATAGCCCTACTTAAATAAAACTTGACATCAATAAATGTGTACATACAGTAGCTGATAGAATGTGTACATACGTGCAAAAAAAATTACTCACACCGCAGCCACTTTCGATGTGTGTGATCAATATTATCCCTCTATTTTTTCGTGATTCTTAACTGTTGACCAGTTGAATAATAATACTTCTTCGATTCAAACATCACTCTTCTAAAGAAATATATCAATAAAGCCATCCATTATTCAATAAAAATCAAACATATCGTTCCAAAACATCCCCAATACATTCATATTATATTGAATAACATGTTATAACACAAACTCACAATATCGTTACGCCCACACAATTTATAGAAAACTTCCTAAGGCGTGATCCTCACGAGGGCTCCTTATCAAAGTTGTCGTTCAACCAGTTAAGTATCATTCAATCACCTAATAATGTGCAATACACTGTGTAACAATGTCACCCAACTTCCCCTTTGATAGAAAATAGGCCTAGAATACTGTTTTTAGCTGACGAAATATCAACCTTATTGCTGTACATATTAGGTACCGGCAAGGAATGTGTAGAATTTTCGAAAAAAGAACATGCATTTTATTTTGCGTGACAGTTTCCGAATTGAACCTTCTTACTTAGAAATTAGGTTGAAAATTGTGTGACAAGGTTAAAAGTTAGTAGCATGGGGGAAAAGAGCAAACACCATCATATTAAGTGAGCACATGAGAGAGGGAAACGCGAAAATGTGTGGGAAAAGCGGATATAGACGTTTATCGTTGGATTTTTCGCGTGATTTACTCGCGACAAATCTGAGGGCTTAACTCGACAAGTTTTACTAGAACTCTCTTCTCTAACGTGGATGAAGGTACTTGTAGGTCGTATTAGAGTGGTGCTTGAGTTCTTACTAATACGCTATTGACGTAAGGGCATGTCGATTTATTGCCGTTTATTCGGCAAAGGGGAAGCTTTATTTATCTTTTTCTAGTCGAAATAATTTGTCCTTAACATGTGACTTGTGGGCATGTTGAGTGATTTTGATTGATTGATTTATTTCGTGAGAACATTGATAAAATCACCAAATCCATTTCGCTCCCAGTAAAAAGCGTACTTACTACTTAATATTTAAATGACAGACATTTTCATTAATATACTCCGGACATATCTTTGGTTTCCTAGTTTTAACCCCTAATTTAATCGTCTATCTCTATCAAGTAGTTACTATATTTTACAAAAGTCAAATCTAATAAGTAGAGAAATCATAATTCTGGAATATCTTTTTTTTTTACCGTGAGGGAAAATCCCTCATGGTGCCTACCGACTAAAAAACCTCACGTAACGCCCAACAGTCTACAGTTGGGAGTCCCGGGTAAGCCCTCGGAAGGAGGTCCCAGGACTTCCAACAGACCTACGGCTTGGTAGCCGTAGGTCTGCTGGAAGCCTCGCATTGGGGGTGGTTCGGGTGATATCCCGCGTCTTTCGGGGGTTTTCGGGTGTGATCCCGCTTCTTAGAGGGGGGGGGGGCATGAATCCCTTGAGTCACGCTGCCGTCATAGGCCTGCTTCTCAATAAGGACGGTGAGCAGTCCACTCAACGTCCTCAGGCCCCCGGTCATGGAGGCCGATAGTCTTCGGCGAAGACCTTAGACCATATATCACGGGACTAGCCTTTGCGAAACACCGCGTACAAAAATATTCTGCCAGTTTTCATACAAGTGAAGGGGGAAACACAAAGAAATATAAAATTTCATTACATTTAAAAATGTATGAATCGACAAACGCGTAATGGCTGTTGTGTTAATTTTATTTTTATTGTACAGTCAACTACAATAAAAAGGAACTAGTTTAATCATATAAAATGATGTACTGATGTACAGTGCTTTTTGTAAAGCCAAAAGACCAAATGGTCATGTGCAATGGCAGAAAACAATGTTTAAGTAAGGCGCATCCTGTGGTTAGATGATCTAAGGCGAAGACACGTCGGTGGCGCCCGAGCCGCCGACTACGGAACTCGGGAGGGAGAGTTCTCTCCCGCTCCCGCCCTGCTGCCTCTTACACTCACATGACCTGCTCGCAGAAAGCGGCGGCGCAGTCCCACTTACTCCCGTCCGAAGAGTTACTCACGGCTTAGTTTCAACTCCGACATGACATCCATGTGGATTTATAAACATAAAAATGTCTATCTACGACATTTTAGAGTAGGTAGTCCAATATAATTTAAGTTTTAAATTCTCAAAACCTCTGCGCGTTGAACCTCTTCTTAAAAAAGGTAGAAGATTAATTTAGTATGACTGTGTGTATTTATTTAGTTCTAACCTATTCCTTTATTTACACACTTTTGCAAGTTCCTTCTTCTTGTTCTTCTTTCGCTGGTCTGCTAATAGATATTTGTAATAGAAATAAGCTGTACCATTGTACCTATATCTCTTTATATTGTTTTTGTTATATTTTTTGTGTGTACTAAATAAATAAATAAACAAGATACCAAGTTCATTTTTAATTATAATTCTCCACGCGTATGATGGTGTAAATTCCGATGAGATTAATTACTAGGTACAGAGCTCAATGTTTGAGAATTCTAGTTCCTTCTATTATCTTCACAGCTCAAAATCGAACCTATTAGAAATTTCTCTAATATCCATTTCCTAATTCTGTTCGTATGTTTAAAATACAGGAAGTTACTTGTGTGCCTCTGAATTTTAAATACCTATAAACGCCACATCTGAGCAGCAATAATTCCATCAAATCGCTAATAGCCCTAACTAGCATGTAAGATTAATCACATACCTAAGGGCAAGTCTACTGGTACAAGAGAGAACAGGAACTAAAGCCAACAATTACTAGATGTATGATGCATGGTGTCGGGGACCAGCCTCAGGCGGACATTCGTCTTTTGTGTGGTACAAGTTACAAGCTTTTTGCGGGCGGGCAAAGTTACGAATCCGTCATAAATTTGTATACATTTTAACTGCTTATTCGTATGTGACTATGTAGTCCTTTTCAAAATAAATGGGTTAAGGTGTATCTAATAAAATAGTGCGTCAAAATTATATATTTCAATTATATTTTAACAGCAGGCAGTCACAACCTGCGCCTGTCCATTTAAACACGGCAATATGGCTCACAACGTATTACGTGGGACAAATTAAAAAAAAACGTGAAATGTGGGCATATAATATGCCTCTGCCTACCCCTTCGGGGATAAAAGGCGTGATGATGAACAAAATTATATTCTTGAGTAAAATATTTAAACTACATCGTAACGAATTCATTTCTACCATATTAAGATCTACATTTTAAATACTTAGTTCCTTGATCAAAAATGACTCAGTGGATGTAACACCAGAGTTTTGTATTTACTATGGTAACACATAGTTTTATTTTTACTATGGTAACACGCTTAAAAAAATACCACAAATACCGTACAACTGCGCTGATAGATTGTTTTTTATAAATCGATACCTACATTCTAAGAATTGCGTATAGAGATTATTATGAAAGTTTCATCATTACAAATCCTCTATCGCAGTATGAAGGGTCCCATTCGCGCTGAATAATTATACACACAAGAGCCCAACATCAACCATTAGGCCTAGCCTTTCAATTCCTTATTAGATCACCTTCTTGCTAGGTGATAGGGTCGTCCCGTTTTGTTGGAGAATTTTCTCATATCCTTTCCTTCTCATGTTCACTCGCGTAACCTCACATTTTAGACCAAATAAATATACTGACTATAACTTTGTGAATTATGATACGTTTCTGGAATGTCAAGCTGCTAATAAACTCTATTATGTTCAGTATTTTATAATACATGGATGTGTAGCGTTAGATTTTATTAATTCTTCTGCCTACTATCAACCTTTCATAGCTACTCATCATCATCATATTGAAAGTAGCTACTCATTTGAAACTTCCGGAGAATACATGAAAGGAGGTAGAATGACCTTGTAAAGGAGTAATTATATTGAATTTATAATAACAGCGATGGTTTCAATACTTAATTTTTTCACTTGATCTGTAGTCGCTCTCAACCGGTTCTTTCCTGTGCTACCCTGCTAGATGGTGGTGTTACAGAGTATCTTCATATGCTCTGTAACACCAGCAGCTAGCGTGGGACTTGGCTCTCGGAAATCAGTGGAGATGTCTTTTCACCCTTAGTCATCGTTACACAAGGTATTGGTCTATAGTAAAAACTTTAAATTACATTGCGTTGGGTGGGATGGGGCTCTAAAAGATCTTCTGTATCCAAGCTAGCTAATTAATTGGTGCATAGCGAAAAGAAGAAAACGCGAATCAAAACCCAGAACCAACCTTTCCGTCCAGCAGTGTTTTTTTACGTATAAAATCGTCATGGATTCTTTTCTGGTATTCTACCGACTACCTACTTCCACATGGTGCTCCTACATCTGCCTACAGCCAAGAGTCCCGGGTACGCCTTCAGGACGATGGAAGTCCTACGTCACGTCCAACAGTGGACAAGGAAAGATCAATGTCAGTAGGTACCAGCATATAAATATGTGTTCCCACATCATACACTACAAATAATTACTGTCCGCTACCTAATTTTAATAACAATAACATATTACAAAACAGACTTATGATCAATTCAAAGACCCTGAGCTTACTTTTTAATTAACCTTTCCGTTGATTCGATATTATTTCGACATACGAGCGCACAAAACATATATTTATTACAATGACATTATATTATTATTGTTGAAAATATGCCTGTCACCCACTAGGCTGATAGTTTCTGGCAAATAGTTTGCTAGAACATCTTTGGCTTACTTATTATGTTTGTGTAAGATAGGAATAAGTAGTACCTAGTAGATGCTACACACGCAAATGCACGAGAGCCATAATTATCTAATGAGTAGAAATTTGTTTTTTTTTTTAGTTTGTGTTGTGTATTTAAGTGTTTTAATAAATAAATCACACTTTTTTTCAACTCACCGAGGATTAGAACTTGGTAGGGGTACTTGCATACTACAACAATGTGCTATCTCTCGATAATAAGGGCATAAGACCCTACTTAGTAGGTATAAACCAAAGTTTATTACAGTACCTATTAATTCTATTGTCAACCTTTCTAGGATATACTACAACCATAAGCATGGTATTAAAAATTCGTATTTGTATTGCACACTTTACTAAGATAGAACATTAAATTTCTAAACAAATAAATACATAAAAAAAGTAACTACATTTTTCAGTATTTGTCTAACATCAGTCAACTGCAAATGACACCCTATTGAAGTTCCGATTCCTGCCCGAACACTTGGCTCATCCATCAGTAATCGAGCTCCTTATTTTCTTACGGGACTTGTCAAAATCGTTGATAAACGAAGGGCCATTCATTTAAGAGCAGAAAAAGAAAAGCTCTTTAAAGAGTCCTTTGCACTCTTGACCATACAATGATAGAAACTCAGAAGAAATACGTACTTACGTAGTGTATATGTCGCAGCGCTGCTGATAGATATCAAACAGTCGCAAATTGTTAGCCTTACGCATGAACGCCCTTACAATAAACGTATCACAATAAGCCCTAAGGTGCAACAAGTGATTGTAAACAATGTTATGGTGATATTAATTGAATGTAATGCAATTAAGGCGGGCCAGTAACCAAAGAATGCAATTAGTTCGAACTTTGTGTGCATGTGGAGCGAGCAACGGCGCCTATTGTGGAGTAAATGGAACATGTACGTGACTATACATATCGTAGATTGAATTTGATAACTGAAAGCTGAGTGCGTAATTAGTTAGCCTTCTGTGTATGTGGTGCCTTTTTTTTTTTCATTTCGCAAGTAAATTATATCGTGTGAAAAGATTGTATTTACATAACCATGTCTGTCAAATTTGAAACTAACTGATGTGAGTTTGTAGTTACTAGCATTAGATTGGTCATAGTTTTTTTTTTGTTGGAATATTGTTGAACGGCATGATTACGAAGCCTAATTTCATTTATGTGGTTCGGTATCGGCAAAATTCTCGTCTTCAAGTCTTCAAAGTCAGCCTTGCCCTTAAATAGTGATGGGCGCGTTATTGAAGCTTCTACGGAGTTTATGAAGTAACAAGAAAAGTCATGTTTCACTACTTTATAATCATAATTTCATCTTTGTTGAACGTTTTATATCTAAGTACTAGTAACAGATATACATACTTTCCATACAACTGCTTATACCATATTTTACCACCTTAACGGTGAAATTTCTAAAAATCCTATCTTTATATTTGACTAGCGAACGTCACGCGGTTTCACCCGCGTAGTTCCCGTTTCCGTGGGAATACGGGAATAAAATATAGCCTATGTTACCCGCAAAGAGTGTAGCTTTCCAACAGTAAAAGAATTTTTCAAATCGGTCCAGTAGTTCCGGAGCCTATTCGTTACAAACAAACAAACAAAAAAACAAATAAACAAATCTTTCCTCTTTATAATATTAGTATAGATATAGACTAGTAAATATAAGGTAACTACTGTCCAAATTTTATCATTTTAGGTTTAGGTGTTTCGTCTTCACGTTGATGAGTCAGTCAATCAGATTCTCTCTTTATAGATAGTCTAGCTGTTCCCCGCGGCTTAGTCCACGTAGAAGTTACCCCGTAAAATCATTACCTCTTTTTGCGTAGTCGGTTAAAAAGTGACCTATGTCCTTCCCACGGACTCGAACTATCTGGTAGACAAACAGACAGCCAGACAGAGAAGCGTAACAGACAAACAGACAGAGTTACGTTCGCATTTATAATATTAGTAGGGATTAATGTAGTAGCAGTAGTCTTAGAAAATAATTTGAATCGGCCGCTATTCTTAAAGCTCCAGCTCAGGACTTATTTATTGTCGTTGATTAAGAGTGTTGCCAAGGTAACCGTTTACCAGCAGGTGGACAGTGTGTTTATCCTATCTTAATACTAAAATCTAGCAACACAATCAAAACGTAAGTATTGCACAGAACCGAACCAAGCCTTTAACAAGCTAAGTTGAACGTATGCAGATAGAATCGCTCGCGTTCTACATTGTATTGTTACAGTAAGATCTTGTCATCCACGTGTGTCGAATGGCCCCTATTATTGAAATCGCTAGATAATTCACGACTTTCTACCGATATTGAATTATAGTATAACATATTGCATTTGCTATCAACTTTCAATGTGAAAACAGTAGGTATACGAAATAAACGTAAAAGCTTGCATGTAACCGCGAAGAAGATCATGTAATTTTTAATGTTATTTTTTAAGTATCACTGTTTTTAGACTCATTCAAAGTGACAATGGGCGCTGCAACGCGTCTGAAACGTCGGTGCATGTATGTAAAATAGTCTTTTGGGTGAAGTACCGAATTCTATAGGTATGCAAGCAATTTATTACCTGTGTAACAATTTGATTTGAATCATTCTTGATTGGTGTTACGCAACGTTCAGGCAATCCTAAAGTAAGCCAAACTTTGCTCTGGGCGCCGCGCCGCCACCGTGTCTTCGCCGAGGACTATCGGCCACCATGACCGGAGGCCTGAGGACGGTGAGAGGGCGGCTCACCGTCCTTACAGACGCACGCCCCCCCTTAGAAGCGGGATCACACCCGTAACCCCCCAAAGAGGCGGGATAGAACCCGAACCACCCCCTGGGCGAGGCCGCAGTGGCGGCCGTGGGTCTGTTGGGAGTTCTGGGACATCCTTCCGAGGGCTTCCCCGGGGCTCCCAACCACAGGCTGTTGGGTGTGACGTGAGGTTTTTTAGTCGGTAGGAGTCCGGCATAACATCCATAAGGATTTTCCCTCACGTTAAACAAAAAAAAGCCAAATTTTGCTTAGTTGTGTTGTGTTCAATTTATTAGATATTTTTGAGCGAATAAAGGTCTTCTCTCTGGTATTTTTAAATCAAGAATCACAAGTATGGCATACTTAAGGCATTCTTGGAGTCGACTCCGACGCAAATTAAGGCCTGTCTCTCCAAAATAACTAAAAATACATTCTTATTGAAAAACCGTGTACCTATTTTTGAGCACAGCAGTCATACTCAAGTGTCAGAACTCAACTCTCGAAGTACACATTACAACGATGCTGAATTGTATCTTGAACAGATAGGTATATCATGCTGTGGTGATAGAATGTCTGCTTAAATATCGCACGATGCTTAGAATAGCCCCCTCAGAACACTGTCCTTCGCAGTCTCAGTCCGTTGAAGCTATCACTAATTACGATCGAGTGTCATTTTACGGCTACGCATTAGTGTTATTGCGTTTCCTTAGCTATCACCAAGTCGATCTCGCAAATGTGCGAATGTGTATTGTTGTGCAAATGAATTCTGTATTTTGGTATTTATAGGGATGTGTGTAGGTCTCTAATAGGTTGTATATCTGTGATCTGAGTTTAAAGATTTGTCCTTAGTTTAGTTCCGCCACTGAGGTTACCTTCATATTAGTTGTAGTATAAAAACGCTAATATAGAGTTGAGTCCACAGATATGGTATCATTTTGGGAAGGTTATTTGTGAATACTAGAGTGATCATGCCATATCGTCTTTCTAATGGTAAATAGGAGTAGAAGTTCCTGCTAGACGTGACGTAGAGAAAAGATGGAACAATTCTTTGGAAGTGATAGAAGATTTCGTTGGAATAGGACTGTTAATTCTATAGTAATAAATAATCAATTTGTAAGAGAACCTAGAGCAGTCGTTTCTAAAGCAGTCGTTTATTATATAATGTTTATCATCGGGAACATAAAATACTAATTTATTTAGGTTACAAGGTTGTTCGTTTAAGCCACAAATACGCGAAAGGGAGTATTTGTAATGAAAATAGGTTAACAGTACTAGTACACTGGTTCTGAACTCTTGACAAGGCACAAAACATGGCACAAGCACAAGAGGTTTTAGTTTGTATGGGCCCCATAACTGCGCAGATTTCCTGTTAAGTGTGGTATTGCGTCAGGACATTTTCCCCTGAATATTGGCGCAACAGAACGTTTTAACCCGTAGGGTAATACCGCCAAAATTATGCTTCTAAGCAAATGCAGAAAAATATACGCGCATTGAAGAAAAGCCTTTTCCAAATTAAACGTACCATAAACTGCAAGCGGAAAGAGCGCAGATGACGTCTTAACACACGAACAACCCTTTATAGTTATTTGCAAAACAACCAACTTTATATTTAACGCGTCTTTAGACAAATACAAGCAAGATGTTTCACACATAGATAATCTGAGCATACGATTTTGAACCTTAACCCTCGACTTTACGGTTTAAAATAAGCATCAGAAACGGCAGTTGTATCTTGGTCAAGTTATAATATTGAACGTAAAACTTATATGAAAGCACACTTGAAAAGTTTTATGAGGCTTAAAGTTTCCCGTTAAGAAACTATAAAGTGAAAATTTCAGATAAATTGATGGATTTTCTTGCGTATGAATACTGTCGGAATATAGCGAAGGTTTACGAGGTATTTAGGGTACAATGATACTGATGTAAGAAGTGAAACTCCGTAGATTTTCCTTTATTTTTCTAATTAAAGATGGAAAGTTGTCATTCACAGTGGTTCTCGGGTTAACGGCTTGAACTCTTCTCACCCGCATTATAATTATTGTGACTCCTGTAATTCTAATCTGTAATAATCAAGCCCATAAAAGCTATACCAAGGTCGAGCTCGGTAAAGTAAGACATAAGTGTCTTGGAAACCGCAACAAAATTTATCTGAAAATAAATTTAAAGTCACATTCTCGTGAGACAGATTATATTATAGTAAAAATCATCTACACAGGTCCCATCGGACGCATCAATTTTGATAAACAAGTACACATTTATGCACAAAGCGATCCAATATACATCCGAGCAGTAACTGGACACATAGATATGTTTGGTCCAGAGCAAATACTGGCGCACAGCGGTCGGTTCCCACAGACTGCGCCGGAGAACGTTTACGTACCACGTACGGGCACGCATACGTAGACTCAAGTAGTATTAGATATCTATGAGATGTGGATCAATGACATTGTTTAATAATCAAAACAATAGATGGAAACTTGGCCAAATTCGTTCTGCTTATTTCTATTTAAACACCTGTTCACTATATTATATTGATGGATGAAAATAGACTGACTAAACAGATTTATGAGGCGAGAATGAATAGGCAAACTGGTAGGGATCGACCTCGGCGTACACATGATGACCAAATCAAAGACCTGTTGGAAAAAGGCCAGGTCAAGAGTACCCTTGAAAATGGAAGAAGCTAAAGTGATATGCCAGGATCGTAGCAAGTGGAAAGCCATTGTCTCTGCCTACCCCGATGGGAGACAGGCGTGATGATATGTTTTTATGTATGATCTCATAACTGCGATGAGATGTACGTCTGGCTGTGAATACCTGCTACTGAAATTCGTCTCTGGTTTAATGACTAGGTACAATTTAACTGGTATCTGGGACTAAACATTGATGCCGCACGAGCATCATCAGGAGTTCCTGCTGAATGTTTTGGTTCAATATGTAATCATCAGTGGATTAGACTCTAAGCAGATACTAGTTCACACGACCACCATAAGTAAGTCACAATTAATACGGCAGTGATCCCGTACCTTCTAACCATTCCTAAATCAGTATCGATCTACAATAGATCCCTCTTGTGGCCGCCGGCGCACGACTGTGCGCACGATTCAGATTAATCTATCGAAAATCGTTTTACAACATATTATTTATAGAGCGCATGCGCCGGCAATGATCATCAGTCCGTGTGCGTAGTGATGCGCCACGACGCATACCCCGCGCACCAGCCAATTGTCGATGCGGAAATATCGACCAGACGTTATCAATATCAATGATCGTATCTATATGTGAGTGGAGAGTGCTCGTTTTAAGTTCAGATTAGTGCATAGTCACGTTACGTATGCGAAATTCTTAATTAGAATAGCATTGGTATTCATGTTCATATGTACTTTTATCGATTACACGTCACATTTGATATGTTTTTGTTTAGATTTAGATAAGGATGTTTGAAAAGTAGGTGTTTTTAATTTAGAACAAGTATAATTATTTATTGTACCTACTTAGTTAAAGCCTATGGAATGATAAACAGCTTCTTACTGAAGTCATTATATGAACAATATTGTAAGTCCTAAATCAAGCACAGAGTGATATGCGTAACGTCATAATCGATATTAAGAATCGTATACAAGAAATACACTTATCTTGCCCTTACAAATCAAATCAGTTGGATGTAGGTATTTCCCAGTAGATTGGGAGGGTGTTGGGTCTTACTTTACTCCACTAACCAGAGAAAGATAGACATAACTTTATAATCAGCTTAAAAGATTTCTCAAAACGTTCATTATATCAAATTTGCCGTAAATCGCTGATTAAAATTTAAAAACCATTAAAAATTAACGCCATCAAATCACAGGCTTTACTGTCAAAATCGGACGGCACCAAGTTGTACTTCATAACTCGTAAAAGTGAAGTGATGTCGTAAAAATAAAACCAAAAGCATTCTAACTGGAGTCAACAATTAACCCCCGCTGTAATGAAACTTCTGAACTAGCTCCGCGTCCGACGTAGAATCGCGGAGCCTATTTTAAAGACATTGAATATTTAAGAGAGCTAATTGAAATGAGCGAGACAGTTTGGAGTGTCGCCAGGATAATTACCTAGCTTCTAAGATGAGATTTAACGTGGCACGCTTAAATGGTTAGCGATATTTTTTTTAGAAAGTTTTTTCAGATTATATTTTAAGGGAATTGCAGTCATTTTAAATTAAAATCGTTGACTATTAACGAACTTGAAAAGGATATTAACTTAATTATTAGGATTAAAGATACCCAGCTTTTTAAAAGACAGCTACTTAAATAAAGAGTTTGAGTACAGTCGAGAAGTCACAATACGGAACCTTAATGTAGAATGCTGCCATATATTATGTTACTCATGTGGATTGAATTAGTTGATACAGCGATACTTCTTACATGTATCAGTATACATTATAATTTTATATGATCACTAGCTGACACGGCAAACGTTGTTTTGCCATGTATTTTTTTTTTTCATTTAGGGCGATGAGAAATAAAAGTATGCACAAAAAACTTCAAGAGAATCGGTCAAGCCGTTTCGGAGGAGTTTAACTACAAACACCGCGACACGAGAATTTTATATATTAGATGTTATTTCATTTACAATTGCAAAAATGTACATTTATTCCATCGATATAGCATACTAATAAATTCAACAATTGTACAATACAGTTAGTAACCTAGGCAGAGGGCCACTCATCTATTATTATTTTTTCTATTCAGCAGTTAGACATGGAAATCAAGTAGACGTACATGTATTTTGTATATTTTATGTCGAAACATCCTTATTACGAACGTGAATAATAAATAGGTACTCTAGGAAAATTCTCACATTACGCAATATAACACTAACTATTTATAATACTAGCTAATTATTATACACATACAGTAGAAACACCCAAACACCAAAATACCATGGTAAAATATATTGATCATTTGATCCAATTCAGGATTTGAACCCGAGATCTTAGAACCGCATTCACATACCCTTACCACTGCGCCATCAAAACTGTCGACATTTGTAACCAGTTCGAAAGATCAATAAATTTGCTGAAAGCCTCGTAGCGGTATAATATGTAACAATGTAAGATACTATGTACTATCGACATCGATAATCTCCCCACCTTGGCTCGTGTGATGTCGAAGGTTGTCGATTCGTGCAGTCCGTGTGCGACCTCTCTTCCGGTGTCCAACACTGCCACACTAATGGACGCTTATTTGTACGTGAATTCGCATTCAAGCGATTACCTTGTTTGCTTGCAATTGGAAGACCACAATTATGCTAATTCCAATAGGTTGTGAAACGTATGTTTGAAAAATGCACGTTTTATACTTTTTCACAGGGGAATTCAATTGTTCTCTCTCTTTCTATGTCTCCCTCTCTGTGTGTGTGAGTTTTTTTTTATATTTAGCTCGCCAAATTGACTTCGCCACCAGCCTGATGGCAAGCCGTGGCGCATCTAGCGATTGGGGGCCACTCTCACAGTTCGTAAGACCTCTGACAGTAGCCTTCAAGTAGGCGGCACTGTGATGTGCCTCTTCACGCTCCTCTTGAAGAACCCGGAATTGTAAGATGAGGGAAACAAGTGTGTGGGCAGGTCTCTCTCTTTTAAGTTACAACATTATCACAAAGTTTTTTGTCCGTACCGAATTCTTAGCCAAGCTCGTGGTCATGTCTACTAATACTGAAACTTCTACTAAAATTTTAGAAGTAACAATAATGGAATTAAAAGTCGGTATTTTCTCAACATTTTTTTATTGACAAAATTACGGCGTTCGTCTTATGGAAACTCATGTCAACAAGCAGTTAATTGAGGTTCACTCTAACAATCCACCAGACTAGTGACTGTTGCTATTACCACAGTATAAATATGTTCTATTACGTTGACGGCCCAATGATATCGTTATTGAAGACAGAGGCTGTTTGATTATTCACTTTTTACAATTCAGTATCAGCTTATTTATAACACCATTTTTAAGTGCGCATGTTCATTATCGCATGGGAGAGCTTTAAGGTATTAGGGCCTTTTATTAAAGAAGGCATGAGGTGTTTAAAGACTGGGTATTTGAGAAAAGGCTCCGGGTACCTTTAACTTAAAAGTGCTGTTTCTTATCATATTCTACTCAATTTTATACAAAGTTTTTGTCGCTCCATAGTTCATGATTGTTTTCATTAAAAGTTTTTTTCAAGGAAATGAAAACAGAATTTTTGCCAAAGCCTCATCCGTATGTTCATCTGTATGTGCTTTAATTTGCAAAGAGCTAGATGAAATTGGTGAAGCATTTTATACTATCAAACTATTTTGTAACCACGGTCTAATCTACATGAAAGGGATGTCTACATGCGGTCACCCTTCTCAAGGAAGATTTTAGCGACAATGGCTGAGAGTAATATAAACGTCTGCAGAACACTGAACTACCAAAAGCAACGACACTTCATCTTCAAAATCAAGACAATTTCCACAATCAAAATCTGTCCCGTTACAAAGTTGCAGAAAGTACTCCCAGCTGACGCAACAAACCAGAAATCAAAAACCACTTTTCGATATCAAACCTTGCTCGAACGTTTGTCCAACACATAAACCGAAGTTTACGAGTGCACTTACTAAATACCCATAACTTGTAGTGCAACAGCAACACGATATAAATCCTTCTCAAGTACAACTTATTCTCTATCCCCTTTCAAGTCGATACGGACATTCAAACATACAAATCGAGTGTAAGGCCATAATTGTTAATTTCAAGCCAAATGCCCGCAATAGCTTTCAAGTCGACCTAACTAACGATCCTATTGCTAGATGCCTATCGGGTTTCTGGGCATTGTACCTGGGGGGTTGCACTGTATGCGTAAACGGAGATTAAATAAATTAAGCGCAAAAATAATTCAAAATCTTTTTTTTCTATGGCGTTAGATTTTTTGAAGTAAAACTTCTTTAGGCGTGACTAACTCAGATTTCTTTCTGATGGAAATAACGTTTACTATTTGAAGTTTGGAAATTCGTATTTTCGCTACGTTAACGTAACTACGTTTCCGCTATTGAAAATACGAATTTATGATATTAATATAACAAAGAAGTTTCACACTTGCGCACACTTTTTTTTTCATTTCAATAAACACCCACACACATTCATAGTTAGTAGCTATTTGTATTTCTTCCATCTAGTACGTTGTATTTTAATCATTTCATTTACATTAACTGTTATAAGATTTAAATTTTCCGACAACATTCTAAATTTTTAAACATTTGTAATAGATTATATTATTCAATATAAAAAAACGCGTGAAAGGAAGCAAAGCAGGATTTTAATATTCGGGACCTATTAAATATACCTAATCACAAATAAATAATGAACAACAAAAATTCTTGCTGTGCGTGCGTTGCTCAATCGGTTAAAAAGTATTAACCCTGTAACTACCCCTTCGAAATCACTTTGTAATCACATTATGATGAATTTAGCGCAAAAAAAATTTTTGCCTAGGTATAAATTTTTTCAATAAATACCAACCATACCCTCAAAGCATTAAACTAAAAAAAAAATTATTCACGTCAGCATTTGAATTTCAAATCTGAAACACAGTGCAACTAGCCTCAAAGAATGCGAGTACATAATACATGCGTGCACGCCGCGACGCGCACAGATCGATGGATCGTATCGATGCTCACAAAGGATCGAGTCGTGATTTCGATTGCGTTACCTTCGAAAGTTTCGCCGTTTATGTAAAACCTAGTTTTATTTTACTGCGTGAGGTATTTGCTGAGATATTGTTGGACGTCTCTGTGACCGTGTGGGGTCGTCTCCATTGTAATCGGAATTTAAACTGAGTTTCACAATTTAGTTTCTTTTTGAGCAGTCTGTTTGTTGGCTATTAATACGTTCTATGCTATGATTAAATTTGTTTCGGGTTTAGAGAGCCTCCTCCTGAGTACTACGATTTATTAAACTTATGATGTTGTCAAAAGATGAATAATGGCTAGCGGTTTTACGGAAAGTTATTGCTTGTCAAGTTATTTAGTTTGGTTCAACTGCAAGCGTGTGTACCCAACTGACCAATGGGGATGTTACAGTGCCTAGTACTAGGTTTGGGAGTCAGACTGCACTCGCTTCTTCATTCATTAAGTTACAAAATAAAAATAATGAAATTATGACAGCTCATCACAGACAAGATTTTTTTTTGCTGGCCGTATCTGCTGCTCATCTTTTCAGCTCTAGACTGATAATGGCATTATGCCGGTTACTCCTAGAAAGTCAAGTAAACTTAAATCATCTGCAATGTAACAGTGTGGCCCTACAGAGATCTTCAGGGCTCAAGATAGCCCACTTGCAAGTAGTGCACCTGCTAACTGTCGGACCTAGATACTGAAGAAGAGAAGGAAAACTCGATACAAATTCCTCTACCAATCCATTTGGCCATCGAGATACATTACGGCTAATGACACCCAAAAATTTAATTAGAAGGTGCCTACGTTCAGCCGTTGATTGGCAAAGTTCTTGCACAAGGCAAATTGTGATAGTCCTATTACGAAAGTCTTTCATATCTTTTCACGTCTTTAGATCACGGTAATCCCTTACCATCAAGAAGGTCGGTAACTGTGTCGGGAGCTCTTTAGATCCTTTCTAGGGCGTACCCGGTACTCTTGGTAGTAGGTAGTTGTACTGAGCAGTAGGTTGTTGGCACTATGTGGTTTTAGCTGGTAGCAATCCGACATAGCATTCATCAGGATTTCTAGACGTAAACACAAAATAAGGAAATCGGTAACTAATTTATTCCTCATCCTATATGTTAAAGTCATCTCACCATGCATATGGATGGATAATGGATTAACGAATCTCCATTCCTATCTAAACAAAAATAAAACATCAACTACATACAATGCCATCAAATCATCACCTTGGGATCTGAACTATGAAAATCTGTATCCGTGACGGAACCACTCAAGTGTGAACCGTGTGTTAAATGTAAAGAACCCTAAAAAAGTTAAGTTTTGACATCATTTCACGTCGATCAGCGGCCCGATGAATAACTCGCTCCGATGAAAGAAGAAAAAAACCATCTACGTTCTGAATGCGACTTATTTTATGAATGAAATAAGATTTTTTTTCTTACGGAACCGCGACAAATACGTGCTTTCCTTTCTCGGCCGTCTGAGGCGACGTGCATTCATTTTCGATTACTTTTTTAATTCCATTTTGATCTATAAGGCTTTTTGTGATAGTCTAAACTGAACCTTACGGTTATGAACATTCGGTCTATAATACAGAATGATATAATTTATTATAACCGCATGTTGTAGGTTTCTTTGAGAAGTAACTTCGTCGCAGCAACTGCTTCAATGTAGCGCTCTGTACACAGATGCGGTCTGAGTAACGAGATTTTATTTGTAGCCCGTGATTTATTAGTGAGATTAGAGATTTTGTACGTATAAAGAGAAGGTATTGAAGTTAAAGTTGTTTGTGGATTCAAAGCACCTTTAAGTATAAGTTGATGTTTGTGCAAGGAGGTAAGATAAGATTGAGGTTCTCCTAGCCCAGTTCTAAATTCTGGTATGTATTTTTCTATTTCAGGTTTTTCTAAGAACCTTGTCTACTCGGGTTACTGTCGCTTCTAGAGAGGAAAACACATTTTTACGTATATAGTGGGTAGGTAGTTTATGGGGGCTTTGTGTTGAATTACCAGCCCAGGTCCAGATCCAGACTACCCGTTAGATCATCAGGGTATTCTACTTTACCTCTACTAAGTCGCAGGGTAAGTCAGAGGTAAAGTCAATGCGACTAGTCAAGAGAGTAAGGAGATAAAAAATTGAATAAAATATGAGAATACACAGCAACCGCTATTCCTAAACATATTAGATGAATATGTAAGTAACTATAAACATCAATACAGAGTCTTTTTATTCACCAATCATTTATTTCATCTAAACCAGTACTAAACAACAAACAATAATAAATGAAAAATTAATTAACAGAACTGTCGAAATAAAAACCAATCAACTCTATCCCCTTCGAACAAAAACCTCCCAAGTCTTATATCACCAAACAGTGTTGACTTTCATTGAAATAAAAACTAAATACCTCGTAACCAGCATGTACCGAGATCGGATGCTGAGGGCAAAAAAGTATCAGTGCTCGTGGGAAGTCAATTACACGATTAGAGTCATCTACATGGAGTGGTCAGAGAGACCGACCGGCTAGCGTTGTAGGGTTGGCGGAGTACAGTTTTTTATTTTTGATACAGATCTTTTTTAATGTATGTAACTGATTTTTGAAAAATAGGTAACAATCATTTCATTTTTTTACAAAGTACTCAATTTACATCGTATACGTATGTTTTTTCGTATGTTACGAATAAACTCAAAAACTATTGGACTGATTTTAAAATATATTTTGCACTAACATAGGCTATCACTAAGGTAGACAAGCAACAGTGGCGGTCGTGGGTCTGTTGGGAGTCCTGGGACATCCTTCCGAGGGCTTACCCGGTGCTCCCAACCATAGGCTGTTGGGTGATACGTGAGGTTTTATAGTCGGTAGGAGTCCGGCATAGCATCCATGATGAATTTTCCCTACCGTAAAAAAAAGTAGACAAGCATCCAGTCCACCTGATTAAAAGTGGTCAGTCCTTCTGGTGGGCCGTATGCTTGTCTGCCACCTTAGTGGTATATAAAATAAAAGTGGTGGTAGTCACCCGTAGTCAATTGACGATTACAACACAAGAAAAATCCGCTACACTTGCCTTTAAACTGTCTAGAACCCGGAAGATAAGTGGGTGGAAAGGTGGGGGTGAATATAACTATTTTATATAACAGCTACAGCTCTCAACCAATCTGCCAACATTACTTAGTCCATACAACTGCATCTCACAATAAACTCGTATTTTTTCAATGCAACGTGTCCGATTATCCGCTGCCATTGTGTCTCGCAATCGCTGCAACCACTCAACTAGAACATTTTCCGATCGCCTCACCGAATTCCCCTACCAAAGTTAACTAGAACATAGGCGTTAGTAATTATTGACGACAAAAAAGTCGTGGCGACTGATTACTTTCACAAGTATCACAATAGGGCATGAAATGAGCTTCGGCCAGCCACCGCGTTACGCGTTACGTGTATCTATCGAAGTGGCTCTCGGACAAGTGGCGATTGAATAAAATTCAATAAGTAAATTGATAGTAGATACAGTTACAATAGTTCAGGAGATAACGCTTCGAATGAAATGTCTTCTTTTATAGCAAGTCTAAATGAAATCGTTTGCCTGAAGGGATGGTAGAGAAATAAGGTTATGAGATGGATTGATGACAGAGAAGGCGAGGACGCGTTAGGATTTTATGCTTTTTCAGTAGTCGACATCTCCCAGGACCGTGTCGCTGATCCATATCACCAATAAATTCTTAAATTAAGAAGTCTTTATGTCTGCAACAATTTTATCAACGGTTTTACGTGCCTTGGGAAACGGGAATAGCGTCATAAATGGAATTGCAACAAACGTTCACTCATCTTAAACATCAAGATGTTAACACGGCCATTGCTTACAGAAAACTGAGCTGCTGGAACAACGAGCGCTCTTCTTCTTCATAGTGATGCAGAAGACTTTGCGTTACCTCATAAATTAAGACAGGACGCTTTCGAAATATCATCCTCTTCACTTTTATATCATACTAGCGGACGTCACGCGATTTCACACGCTTAATTTCCGTTCCCGTGGGAATACGGGAATAAAATACAGCCTATGTTCACCGCAATGAGTGTGGCCCAACAGTGAAAGAATTTTCTAATTTTCTAATCGGTCCAGTAGCTCCGGAGCCTATTCGATGCAAGCAAACAAACAAACAATCAAATCTTTCCTCTTTATAATATTAGTATAGACTACCTACACGATAACGTACCTACCGTTAGGCAAAGAATTCGCTTGTTTACTGCCTACGTTTGAAGTGTAATTACCATACAGTAAGTACATCGATTATCGCTAACACACATCGACATAAACCTATTTGCAAATACATTCCAAAAAGCCCTAAAGGGACACTTTGATTTTAGAACAGTGAGTGAAACTGGCATAAATGCACAACTGATTATATATGTGAATGGCTCAATCAAGGCTTTAGTTGCGCAAGGCGTTATGTCGATATGTTTTGACGTGTCCAACTGCGGCCGTCGCCAGTTGTGCCAAGTAAATTGCTACAATTATATCGGTAACTGTGTCAAGTAGTAAACGTGGGGAGATGAGGGTTGAATGGACAAGACGGCTATTTTATGGGAGTAATTTTTGTGAAATGCTTTTGATTAACATCTATTGTTTAGTTAGGGGAAAAGAGAAATGTATTGTTTTATGCTTTTTAGTTTTGCGCTTTCCCTATGAGTAGCGATGGTGCCGCAGCTAATTATGTACTGTAAATTTTCTAAATATTTCGAATTGTCACTTTTATTAACATTGCTTTTTATTTTTTCACATTAATATTAGATTATTTACAAACTATCGACACTAATATACGCGAGGGCTCCTTTAAATCAGTTGTAATAAATAATAATAATATTCTCAACACCTACTTCTACACGTAACTACTGCACGTCAAAAAAAATTTTGGCTAAATGTGGGCGTGTAGTATTATTTCTACCTATGAATAAAGCGTGACTATGAATGTATGTGGAATGGTAGGTGTACATTCATACGCAACACTATAAAGATTTTAACTACTATTGTAGTCACATAACTTATGCGCACAATCTACAGTTTTATTGTTCTATTTATTTAATAATTATGCACACAAATATCTAGAATATAAGAATTTACAGTAAAAAGAGAAGAAGAATACACCTGTACTGCTTATTTCTAAAACAGAAATTTCTTCGAGCAGTCTGACGAGAGGAAAGCTTCTGTTAGCCTGCAGCTATTTTCAAATATACTGACTATGTTACCCATAGTTCCAATTCTCCCTACTTTACTTATGTAGTAGCTCAGTTTAACCTAAGCCGCAACACATCGAGTGTATCATTACAAAAGTACAAGCATATTAACTGATTATATATTATTGACGACATATGTTGTATAACTCGCTTTACCGTACGATTAAGTAGCCAAGGAATGGTTTATATTCAATGAAAGTCGAGATGAATGTTTGTTTACATCCGTAGTGATAAGTGATATGTAATTAAATTTCTTTCGACTTGAGTGCATAGGTACTTTGTATCTCTAGGATATTAAATTTACCCTTCTCTCCTTAAATGTAACTTTTTTTTTCAGATCTTAAGGGATGCAGCGAGTTCTATCAAGATGATGGACTGAAGGTCAATCCCACGTAGTAGTAAAAAAAGTCTGTAAAGTCGGTTTACTGACGATGGTTGAACGTGACAACGTCATAAGAAAAAAAAAAAAAATAATAATAATAATAAAAATAAAATAAAAAAGACAAAATAAAACAAAATTAACATTACAAAACAAAAATAAATATAAAAAGACATCAATTGATTATAGTGCCATCTGTTGAAAACTAGTGTCCGACCGAAACTGGTTTTCCGGCCGAAACCGAAACCGAAACCGAACTTTCGGCCCCAGGGTCAGTTTCGGCCGAAACCGAAACCGAAACCGAAACTCACGTGTTCATATTGAAAAAAAAAAAAACAGCCAAGTGCGAGTCGGATGCCCGCAGGGAGAGTTCCGTTACAAAAATTGGGTACAAAAATTTCCGTTTGTTGTGTGGATGCTTTTTTCTGATTTAAGTAGGTATTTTTTGATATAGCGGCAATATAACAGGGTGAGGTGGTGGTTGCATCTCTCGGTCTCTTGACATCGCCAACGCTTTCAACACCTTGCCCTGGAGATGCGTTTGGGAGGCGCTTATTTACCATGGCATGCCTCCATACCTCCGTCGAATTGTCGGGGCCTATGGCTAGGGCAGGGTCGTCGAGATGTGTCGTTCGGCGTTCCATAGGGATCGGTCTTAGGACCGCTTCTATGGAACATCGGTTACGATTGGGTACTGCTTGGTCCGTTGCTCTAGAGGTGTCGCCGTAACGTGTTACGACGACACCCTCATTACAGCGCGAGGAGCAACGCACCGAGACGCAGCCCTAAAGGTCACCTGCGAGATCCAGCTTACATAAAGGGGGCGTCAGCATCGGCATCGAGCTCTCGATGACGTATCTGGGGCTCGTACTCGATAGCCGGTGGAACTTCGGATACCACTTCCGAAGTTTGGTCCTATAGCCGAGGGAGCCCAATATCAGGAGACCCAACGCTCCCTGCAGGAGACTGTACCTTGGGATCATGCGTAGCATGACCCTATACGGGGCCTAACGGGGCCCCCGTATGGTCGGAGATCCTGATGGCCAGCAATGCGGCTAGAGTGCTTAGCTCGCAGAAGGCGACGGCTGTCAGGGTGATAAGGGGATACCGCACGATCTCAGTTGAGGCGGCTTGTCTTCTAGCCGGGACCCCTCTATGGGACCTGGAAGCGAGGAAGGAGGCGCTGGAGCGGGGCTATAGGCCTCTTCCTGTGAGCAGGTCGTGCTCGTGAAAAAGACGGCGGGGACGAAGCGGGAGAGAACTCTCCCACCCGAATTCCACAGTCTGCGGTGGAGCCCCATACACGGTGACAGGGCTGCTAACCGTCCTTACAGAAGCGGGCCTTAGATGATAGCGTGACGTGAGAGATTCATGCACATCATCAAGAAGCGGGATAATAACTGAATAACCCCCCAAAGACGCGGCCGCAGTATGCATCATTCCAAGGGCATACTCAGGGCTCCCAACCGTAGGCTGTTAGGTAGGATACGTGTGGTTTTTAGTCGGTAGGACTACTGTACAGTTAAAATTTTAGGTCTCTATCTGACCCGGTTCCGGACAGATAGACCTCATGTCTCGTTTATAGGGTCCCGCTTTATACCCTCCGTGCGAGAGTTTGACTTGCACTTGGCCGGTTATTTTTTCAATGGGTGCAGCAAGTTTCACCAAGTGCCATCAATCAACAGTATAAATCTTCTCAAGTGTTCATTTTAAAAATATCTCCACCTAAAGATGAGTTTCTTTTTTCTACGTGTGGAATTACTCATAGATGCTATTGGTTGCGAACTTCTACCGTCTAAAACCACACGGTGCCCTGCTACTAGCTCTTGGCTGGTTTTGTATTCAAAACCAGCTAGAATGTATATTCTAGAAGTATATAACTAAAACTGGACGGACTAACGCACGTAGGGGTCCGTACAAGAAAAGCGGCAAAAAATCACGTAGTTGTATAGGAGACCCCCTTTAATATTATTAATTTGTTGCTATAGCGGCAACAAAAATCTGCAAAATTTTTAACTATCACGGTTCACGGTGCATGAGTTACAGTCTGCCGACAGATAGACAGACGACCAACAAAGTCAACGAAAACGACAACAAAGGGGTAGGGTTATGTAATGTCGTAGATCACCTTTTTAGGATTCCATAAAAATTGTATTATTATGACTATTGATTGGAAGTCCTTTGTAAATCTGTAAGTCTTCGGTTAGTAACATATTAACTGGTTGGGCTGACCCCAACCACATCACAAGCAGAGCCAGGCACTCAAAATTCATGAACACGTGAGTTTCGGCCCGGCCGAAAGTTTCGGCCCATTTTGGCCGAAACCGAATCTGCGGCCGAAACTCGATTTTTTGGCCGAAACTGGCCGAAACCGAAACCGAAACTTCGGTCGGTCACTATTGAAAACATTACTAAAATAAATGGAACGCCTCAGAGCGAGGTAACGACGTATTGCGTCATCATTTTTCGATCGTGCAGCCGGCTTCATCGAATTATAAGACGTTGTCACGTCAAAAAATAGGTTTACTTTTGATCCACATCCAGGAGTCTTAAAGTCGGCAACCTCAGCAAAAAAAGATTTTATACATAGCTTGATAGGTTTTTCATTAGCTTAATGGTATTAGTACAGATATGCCGCGAGATGAAGAATTCCCGTACCCATCCTCCTCAGGAAGTTCAAGAGTTCATCAAATCAGCCTATGGCAGTCCATAGCTGCACGCAGACATCTCCCAAATTTCACTACAATACACGGTCCTGCGCCTTCCGCATTCAGGCAGTCCCTGCAACCTTTTCCAGGGCGTCTCGGTCCATATGGCAGGGGGTCGCCGGTCGTCCTACCCCACGTGTACCAAGTCGCCACCAAAAAATGTTTGTTCTATGGGATAAATACACTCGAGAGCAATGAATCCGGGTCACTTAAAGAATCCTAAAAATCTCGGAAACTAAAAATGCTAGGTTAATGCAATAAATTGTATTTAATAGACAATGTAATACTCCTTAAATGAAGGTATTAAAACTTCTTAGTTATTGTAAAGTTATATCATAAAAAAATCAAATTTGAAAAAGGGCCACTTTCGAAGATGGAACTACGAAATTACAGCATTTGGTGTTGCTTTTGTTTGTAATCTGTCATTTATGTGGATACATAAACCATGTTGATAGTGCTCTATATTCATTAATCAAGCTGAAATTATGTCGCTTACGCCTGAAGAATGCACCAGAATACTTACAATGCTGGAAACCGGCCGGAGTCAGCGCGATACAGCCAGGACTGTCGGTGTGTCGCTGTCAACAGTACAAAGAGTTCTCCGACGTTACGAAGAAACTGGTTCTAACCTACGCAGACCAGGAACGGGCAGAACCAGGTGTACCACAGCACGAGAAGACCGATACTTGGTGAACACCATGCTTCGAAATCGCTTTCTCACAGGAACTGAACTCACCAATCAGTTTCGACGCCTCGGAGGAAGTAACCCAAGTGCATGGACAGTAAGACGTCGGCTTGCTGAATCTAACTTAAAACCCCTTAGACCTGCAAACGGCCCTAAACTGGAGCGTGGGCATCGTATTTCGAGACTAAGGTATGCCCAGAGCCACGTAAATTGGAGTATTGAAGATTGGTCAATAGTTATGTTCTCCGACGAATCAAAATTTATGCTCTACAAGCACGATGGAAGACACAGAGTGTATCGAAGACCAGGGGAAAGATTCAAGCAAGCATGCATCGAAGAAAAAGTAGCCTACGGTGGTGGGTCTGTACTTGTGTGGGCCGGAATTTCTTCTGAAAGTCGCACAGAGCTGGTGATCATAGAAAACGGCTCTTTAAATAGCGTAAGATATGTGGAAGAAATCCTCAATGATCACGTTGGTCCATTTATGGTCAATTTAGGTGAGGATGCTATATTTATGCATGACAATGCCCGACCTCATACAGGTAGGATTGTGAATGACTACCTTCAAGAGATGAACATTACTCGTATGGAGTGGCCAGCGCGCAGCCCGGATATCAACCCGATCGAGCATGCTTGGGACGAGCTAGGCAGATGCGTAAAACAACGAAACCCTCCCCCAATCACGCTTCGTGAGCTCAAAATTGCTCTCACAGAGGAATGGGAGAATATTCCCCAAAATCGTATAAGGAACTTGGTGTACAGCATGCCAAACCGCGTAAACGCAGTAATGGAAGCACGAGGAGGCAATACGAAGTATTAAAATTCAAGAAAATCGTAATAAAGTTCAAAAATTTCATGTTTCCTATTTTTGTTTTAAGGAGAGATCAGCAGTTTTTTCTTTATGTAATTTTGTGTTAATAAAATGTATGGTGACTCATTTTTTTTTACTTTCATTTAAGGAGTATTACATTGTCTATTAAATACAATTTATTGCATTAACCTATCATTTTTAGTTTCCGAGATTTTTAACATTCTTTAAGTGACCCGGATTCATTGCTCTCGAGTGTATTACTTTTTTATGTCTTAAGTGGGTAGATACGTATTTTTAAGTAGCACCAGAAATACATAATCTGTAAAAACTATCTAGCTAGATACAACCTGGTGACAAACTAACAGACTGATGGACAGACGAACAGTTCGACAGCGAAGTTTCAGTGATATTGGTAAACCCTAAATCGGAGTCGGAGAGGATTAAGTTTTTAACCCTAAATAATAATATTATTATTTTCTAATTCTGCCTTCTACATTCTGCGGACCCGATCGATTTCTTATTAAAACTTGATGAGTACATCTTCGAATCGGACAAATGTTAGTGTCCACTAGTGACCAATAGATGGCGTTACGTGGATTGATGGTGACAAAATTTCCACGAGAATTTCCTTTCAAGTTACAAAATAAGTGTTGCTATAAACCTATATGTAATATGTATTATTAAGTAGTTTTTTCATTAATGTAATCTCATGAATTTTTTTTGTCTAGATTTCTTGGCACCGTGAGCTACAGTCACTAGCACGTGAGACTGGCTTCGGCAGTGGAATTTTTTGGAAGGACCAACCACTACGAAATATACTTAACCCAGTAATCTTTTACAGTTTGTACTCACTATTCAGATCACTAAGTTAGTGGGCTACGAGCGCTTCAGATGTTACATTCCATCTCCGTATCAAATTTTCTCAGAATCGGTTCAATGGGTTTAGGCATTGATTATAAAAATAATGTAAGTACCTACTATTTGAAATCTATAACCCGGTGTAAATAACCTATTGATATTTCTAAACGCATTCAAATCTCAAATTTCTAACTAAGCACTTACGACTCAAATGCAGTGAAACGACAAATGTTAAAAAAAGAACAACCACTTAATAATGGCCTAACATAAAATTTACTTCCCAAATGAAAAACATAATCTCGAATTCGTCGCGAATTTCGCAATCGATATTGTGTATCGATGAAAAAGAACGAAAATCGTTACCGATAATCGCTCATTACAAAAGAGGGGTTTCACTTCCACGAGCGTCACGTCTCACGATCAATTGGAATAATATTTACAAAGAATCAATTTCAAACTAGATGTGACAAATATTTAACAAAAGTGCGTGGCTTTTACGTCTAAGCTCGGTGCTACTTTTTTTACAGGTTCCACTAACGTGGCATATAAGCATACGGCCCATAGATGTACTGATATTGGATTTTTGCAACATCGGAGGTGCTACATTCACTCTGCTGACCCTGTAAAAGCTTCTAAGACCCCTTTTGAAGAACCCCATACTGTAGGCGTTCGGATAACGCCCCTATCGGATCTAACCGTACTCCAACGCTCCGGACGCAATGTGTGAGTAATACCCTTGGAATTCTTTACAGAAATCATGTTAGGTTTGAACCGACTAAAACCACTCAGACTCTACCTATCCTTCTAAGCTCGGCACTATGGCGGTAGCCCCTGTTAACTTCTTGGAAGGAGGTCCCATATTGCGTAGGTTATGAAATGGGTAAACTTTTTTTTTTTCATTTTAAGGTCGTTATGACAAACGCCGTCCACTTGATGTAAAATTAAACGTTAGTAATAGCACAGGGCGGAAACTACAGCTTGAATGTGTGCGTGTGATCAATAAAATGTAAGCAATTTGTCCGTCAACGCGCACGTCAACTCTACTGACTGCTGTGGCGCGACAGGGAGTTGCCGATCTGTATGTACTACTACTATGATTATCTTTGGTAATAGCTATAGTAAGGCTACTAGCATTGGCTTTTTCAAAGATAAGTTTTTGATGCATCGCATATGGAAGGCGAGTTTGTAAGAAAACAAGAGTGTGCAGTTGCTTTCTTTTCAGAAAGCATTAATGTAAGACAAGTATAGGGCTCCATTCAAAGGTAGTCTGTAAGAGAATGCTTGTAGTGACGTCACGTTTTATTCATAACTAGCGGACGTCGCGCGGTTTCACCCGCGTATCTCCCGTTTCCGTGGGATTTACGGAAATAAAATATAGCCTATGTTACCAGGGGATTTTGTAGCTTCCCAATAGTGAAAGATTTTTTTCAAATCGGTCCAGTAGTTTCGGAGCCTATTCGATGCAAAAAAACAATCAAATCTTTCGTCTTTATAATATTAGTAAAGATTGATAGTATTATTGAGCCAGAAAATATTACATAATTCTATTTATTAGTAGAACTCTTACATGTCTTAGGTACATGTCCTAACCGTCCGCTACTATGAACACTTGTCAGCCCTTTTTCCGTTGCCGCTTCCATTGAGTGTGTATCCACATTACCAATCCAATACTGAGAGTCGTGGTCTGACTACCGTTTTGTTATTGTTCAATATGTTTTCCAATAATCTAGTTACAGATTACAACGATAGAAAGGCTCGTTTCGCACGGTTACATAGAAAGCTAGTGCGTGCACGCCCTTAAATCATTCAATAATATTTTGAAAATAATTTGTTGTGAGGAACAAAAAGGCTTTAGCAGGATTCATGTCAATGTAACTTATAGAACTACGTAGGCTTTTTTAAAAAGACAGCTACTGCTCGTTCGCTCTAACTTTGCCGCTCGGCTCCATACTAAAGTCGATTTTTTAATTAGACGAAGTAAATTGACAGCAACTAATGTCACTTCTTCATACAATGTTGCGTATTTTCTATGACGAAGTGACATTAGCTACTGTCAATTTACTTCGTTTATTTAACAATTCGGGTATACGATATACGTCTCTACGCCAACGGCAAAGTTAGAGCGAACGGGTAGTATTTGATTTTAAATTTTTGAAGTGAAACTTCTTTATCGGCGTTGGAAAAA
The DNA here is from genome assembly GCA_933228765.1 of Miltochrista miniata. Lineage (NCBI taxonomy): Eukaryota > Metazoa > Arthropoda > Insecta > Lepidoptera > Erebidae > Miltochrista > Miltochrista miniata. The sequence continues at coordinate 22,401,271 of OW121767.1, read as the reverse complement.
ATTTAGCGTCACGTCACGTTTTTTCGTTACGCGCCATCTTTGTTTTCGTCCCCACCACGGTGGATTCGAATTAAGAGTACTTTATCCAGGGATAGCATGTCGTTTGTAGATTTTTGGACTTTTGTACTTTGGGACTTTGGGCTTTTGGACTTTTGGGCTTTTGGGCTTTTCGGCTTTTGAGCTTTTCGGCTTTTCGGCTTTTGGGCTTTTCGGCTTTTCGGCTTTTCGGCTTTTCGTCTTTTCGGCTTTTCGTCTTTTCGGATTTTCGGCTTTTCGGCTTTCGGGTTTTTCGGCTTTTCGGCTTTTCGGCTTTTGGGCACTTGGGCTTTTCGGCTTTTCGGCTTTTCGGCTTTTGGGTTTTTGGGCTTTTGGGCTTTTGGACTTTTGGACTTTTGGACTTTTGGACTTTTGGACTTTTGGACTTTTGGACTTTTGGACTTTTGGACTTTTGGACTTTTGGACTTTTGGGCTTTTGGGCTTTTGGGCTTGAAAAATAAGGTTATGAAGAAGTTTCACTTCTTACGTGTGTACACTAGTACACGCACACATTTTTATTTTTTTTCAGGTTATACCGTACCCCACAGAGCATCGCGCGCCTTTACAGACAGACGACAGTTCGCGTTGCTCTATGACCGTACCCCAAACAGTAAAAGCGGGAGCCATTCTGAGACTTAATTACTGCCCGTCTGTAGGTTTGTTTGTCAAATAGGCCGCCTCATGAACCGTGATAGCTTGTGAGTCGAGCATTTCATAAACTTCTTGTTGTCGCTATAACAAGAAACGCTAAAAATAGATATTATGTTTTATTTAGTTGATAATTGTGTGTGTTTTTTGACTTGACAACGTCTTATAATTCGATGGAGCCGGCTGTACGAACGAAAGAAGATGACGCAATACGGCGTTACCTCGCTCTGAGGCGTTCCATTTATTTTAGTAATGTTCAACTGATGGCACTCTATTCAATTGATGTGTTTTTATATTTATTTTTGTTTTGTAATGTTATTTTTATTTTTATTTTCTTATGACGTTGTCACGTTCAACCATCGTCAGTAAACCGACTTTACAGACAACCGATTTTTTTTTGTATGCTTTTGCACCTATGGCGTTCGTGACGTCACTAGAGTGGCACCATCTGAAAATCAGCGCTGCGCATACCTGCCTAAGCTAGGTATTGGTTTGTGCAGCATAAAATGCTGAGATGGTGACCATGTTTGGGTTCGCACGGTGGATTTTAATATCATATAGTTTAAGTTTAGATTTTAAATACTATTTAGTATTGTATATTCATTGTGCGTTTCCCAAATAAAATCTTTTCTTTCTTTCTACATAAAATAATATTTTTAGGGGACTGCCATACAAAATACCTACTTGATATTTTTGTTACGGATTCCTCTGTCCGCGGTGTGACTTGCACTTGACAAATTTTACTAATACCTACTACTGAAGTAGTTAGGAACGCATGTGGTCCGATTTAATGCCAGTGGTATTGTGGTTGTGGCCTATTGAAACTGACAGGAACAGGTTGTGTCTTTTAAGCCACCTATAACTGCTTAGAGCGAGTAAGACTTGACTGCCTCTGTGGCGCAGTCGGTAGTGATACCACCTGCGGCGTTGGAGGTGGTGAGTTCGATTCCCACCGGAGACAAATCGTTGTGTGACCCATAAATGTTTGTCTCAAGAGTCTGGGTGTTTCTATGTATTATAAGTATGTATTTAAAAGTATAGATATAAGTATTAATATCCGTGGTCTGATACCCATAACACAAACAGGTTATTCCTAGCTTACTTTGGGATCAGATAGCGTTGTGTGCAATGTCCGTAAATATTTATGATTTATTATTATTATAAGGACTTCAGCAACTGCCATTTGAGTATACCTACTGTATGCAACTCTCTTTTGTGTTACAAGAATATCCATTTTACACTTTCAATCTGTGAAATATCGAAATCTCTAAAAATAATGCGATAGTTTGGCTACTGTTCGTTATATTATTGCCGAAATAAATTAATTGAATTAGGTACTACTTAAGTTATTGGCATAACGACTTGGTTGAGTGAATGAAAAAAAAAAAAACTCACTCTATCTACAAGTCTGACTGACTAAATTAATCTAAAAGGGCTCCAGAGATGATCAATGCGACTTGACAAGTCTCGGATCATCATGTATACCTACATATACACGTGCAAAGAAAGCTTGAACACTTGAAGCTACTTTCATTCACATTTCAGCAGACTTGTGAAGTCTCATCAATAGGGTATTTTTTTTTTCTTCTTGTTCTTGGACTTTCTCGGTTTGAGAGTATGCCAAAGTCAAGTAAATTTCATTGTGAAAATATAAATCATTTTCATGTTATGATTCTTCTTATGAGCAGCGTATTCATGTATGTCCAAGTTTGGACTAAGTTCTACTCTAGTAAGGCGGTGGTACCTTACTAGGGCTTGCTGTGGAATTCGTCGACAAACCTAAAAACTCGCGTTTCACTGCGCTTTATCACTTTCCAACACTTTTGCACGTTGTCGAACCTTTATGTTTAATAATCCACCATAGATTACACATAAACACTCAAAATGACAATAGTTTTGAAAAATTATTAAACCACAATGTAACGCTTGTCTGAAAGTTTCCCGCCGAATCCCATCAATAGGGTTCTGTTTTAACTTCGGTGCGGAACCATAAAAAGTATTCATTGCAATGGCAGCAATGTGTCACAATTTTATTACATGTGTGTGTGACTCTGGAAACACATTCTGATTTTTTTTAGGTTTACCTTTTAAAAGCAATACATACTAGGACTTGTTGCTTTAGGCGGCAAGAAGCGAGTTATTTTACAATGGGATAAGCATGAATATAATGGTATTAATTAAATTATTCTAAATCAATTTTACACGACAAGTGTTCACCATACCAGTTTCAATAATATTATGCCTGTCCTGTACCATGATTAATATGAACTAATTTGGTTAGATACAAATCAAAATGGCCGTCGGCTATTCAAACTTGGAAGACCGAACGGTGAATAGATTTTTTTCGCGCCTATATTTTTATTTATAGTTGAGTTTAAGTTGATTCATGGCTATTCACGATATTATTGTGATAATGAAGGTTGAACGTTGCTATTAGTTGGCTACCGTAGTTTAAAATTAATTAATAGGTAACTGGAGTGTGTGTAACACGCACGTGATTTATTTATGAATAAAAAGCCTTTTATTATAGTTTTATGATCACAGATTAAACAGAAAATTGTTTCGAGTTTCAATTTGACGGTCTATAGTAGTACCTACCTACCAGATAAATTTGTTATGAAAATAACATACATAGTATGTGGTTGAGAGTAGCGAAAGATTTTAAATCTATGCTACATACTCATTATGTCATTGCTGTCAATAATTGAATCATATGTTTATCCAATGGCCAGATCTTAGTGAAAATCAATCGATTTTCATTCAGCACCGCTATTAAACAAGCTCTGTAACATCAAATTCCTGGTAACCTAAAATAATTCATTTGATACCGATTACAGAGTAACACATCAATACAGAAGCGGTAATATTTCTTGGTTCGAAGCAAACCTCATAATTACACATAGGCTACGACGCGACTCCCGAGTTCCGCACACTAGAATCGATATACAGAACGAGTAAGTATTACACAGTACGAATGTCGTAGAGAAATGATGAAAATGGATTTTTTCAGACTTACTACTTTTCGTTCTAAAACAAAACACAAATTGATGGAATAGTGTGATATCGCCATAGGATAAATCCACAGATTCATGTTCATTACTGATTTATTACATACCTAACTAAATCAGTCATGGGCGTCGAGGATACTGTGGTCGAGGTATAGGCTCGACGCCCGGCAAGGCTGGTATTTGAATAGCTGCGGCCGATAGCACGCGCTTGCTGCAGGTATATACGGAATTATAACTGAAAAAAAACAGCATCATAGAGCACCACGGCTTCCGATGAGCGATGCTGGCCCGCGTTACTCTCTGCTATATGCACGATCTATTGGGTATCATAACGACCTGCCAGCTCACGTGTTTCCCTCCTCTCACAGCCCCGGGTTCTTCAAGTGGAGCCTGAAGATACACATCATAGGGCGGCCAACTTGAGAACCACTGTTAATGGTCTTGTAGACTGTCAGAGTAGCCCCCAATCGCTAAATGTCATCATGGCTTTCCATCAGGCTGGCAGCGCCATTTCGGTCGGCTAAATAAAAAAAGTAAAATCTTGAAGTTTTTACCAACTGCTGGTACCATACTTTGCTGATATAGGTACTTAACAATTTAATAAATTAAAAATATTGCATGAATTTAGGAAGGAATGTTGGTAGTTAGTTGCAGTTTTGTGTGACTTGAAAAGATTTTGGCCGTATAAATACGTTCACACAATGATTTTTTAATTCAATTTCCAGCAAAAAATTCATCGTGGGGCAATAAATAAAGTTATGCATTTCCAGGTTTATCACTTTACCTACAACATGCTGTTAGCTAGCCCAGTACTCGTATGTGAATTGGTCTACTGTCCCATCATTATCGTATAAATCAGTAACGATTCAACCGGTAATTGGTCGATACGATGCATCGATACGATCTAGCTCCCGCAGCAATAAATTAAAGTTCGCGTTCAATATAATTTTCATGTGATATGTGTGACGTTCATAAATTAATAGGTATTAGATACAGCGGTTACCTAGTGATCGGTATTCGTATTCATAGAAAAATTGATATCGGTTGTCAATCACGTATTGCGTTATTACTGGAGATACATTGGTATAATAGTCGATATTCGACCATAACTTATAGAAAATAGCTTGATATACTTTTCTCCATAAAGACTTAAAATGTGTTAAATTTAAGGTTCATCCGTTTGCAATTTTCTTAGAAAAGGGTATAAAAAGTGTCCATCCAACTGGTTTACTCCAGTTCAGAGTCATCATTCTAAACTGCTTACTCTGCCAGCTACGACTAGATTCAAAAATTGTCTGACGAATTTCCTCTCTCTCCCAAAGGTTGACTTGCCTAACGGAATTGAATTGTTAATTGCGAATGCGATATATCAAACTTTATACGTACCTACATGGCCTGGCAGAAACATAAGCTGGTACCTAACAAAATGCATTGAATGTTTAGTCATTCCGGTCTCAAAATCATACTTACGATCACAATACAAAAAGTAGAGCTGTTAAACACAGTATCAGGCTTACAAAATAATACTTTACTATCATTACCACTCACCACTGAAGCTACACTACTTATAAATAGTGCTACACAACACCAGTGTTTGTGTTTTGATCTGCTTATCTCAAAGATTACGTTAAAAGCTTGCCTACAGCCGCCATCAACCATTCTAAATCATCTGAGGTATTATAGACAGCCGTCTGTAATTGTAGCTCAAGGCACCCGATGACATATCCATCAAAACCCGGCTTTTCTTTAACGGCACCAGCTCTGCGATAAAACATACTAGTTATTTTACCCGCGTCTACGCTCGCGTAGATGTTGGTTATAGCGATCAAAGAAATAATCACGGAAACTCAACCTTAGTCATTCTGTTTTTGCACGTATCTCCGATTCTACTAAACCGATTTTATTCAAACAAACGTAAGATTTTAAATCAGAAGATATTTTAATCAAAAACCTCGTCATAGTGTGTTCAGTAGTTTTTGCGTGCATCGCGAACCAACGGACATAATGACAAACTGACAAGAATTCCAAGAACAATATTTTGGTGTTCAGTACCGTTAATATAGAAAACATAACCCATGTTTTTTTTTAATATCTCCATTGTACAAACATCACTACTTTACAATTTTATAATAGTGTAGACTACACTGTACCTACTAGCTGGTACTAGCCACCAATATGTCATTGTGACCTGCAAATCGAGTTCTGGAGAAAATTGCAGCACTAATGCACGTTAGCATATGTAAAGGGACCATCCCTGAGGACATAGGAAAGATTGCATCGATCAATCGATCAAGCCAGTTATAGGCGTTTGAGCCGCTTTATTTCAAAGTAGTGTATGCCCATGAAAATTTAAATTTAAAATTAGTTTTGTCAAATGAAACCAAAGAGCAATGTTCCTAACGGTGTGTATATAATTTTGTTGTCTTTGATATGATAAAATTTATATTGTAAACCTCTGCAGTATGACCTACTAAATTTCAACTTCCAAAGTAAGCCTGAATTTATTATAAATCATTGAAAATCATGGGGCTGACATGGCTTATGCTAGCCAAAAGTCCCAATCAAAATAAAGATTAAAAAAATAATTGAAATTGATAACTTAGCATCTGCGGAACGTTATATAAACAAAAACCATGGCATTTTACTTCAATAAATCAGAACACGTCTTCAATTCATCACAATTATAGATTCGGATTTATTTAAGTAACTCGATAACGCGCGACCAGCAAAATTATCCTTCCGGGGGCTTAAAAAGCAGAATCAATTTAGGATAGGGAAAAGGAATATTTTTCAGTTATTGCTACTGATGTCAGATCAAAATTTGAAGTCTAGACAGAATATATACCGAAAATAATAGAGTCTGGTTTAAGGATATCTACTAATTTTGGGACAATGAGTCACATCTGAAAATCAGCGCTTCATACCTTTCAATTTTTGGAATGGTATAGCTATTGGCTAAAATTCCTTCTTTTCGAGTGCATGCTTAAAAAATAATTATACTTAATTATTTATTGTTTTTCTTATTTTCATTGTTTGTGCCTGAATTTTTTCTTTTTTTTTTCTTTCTTTCCTTCACTAATTGACTGATTTCAGTCCGTTTTTTATCTTTCAAGTGCTTGTCAAAATCGTCTTTTATAGATTTGAAACAAAACCGAGAGTGGCTAGGTCATGACACACTTGCAGCATAGTTAATAACGTGCACACGTATGTTCTGACATTCCGCTCATAATGAGTACATTCGTAATAAGCATGGAGGCTGTTATACTTAAGGCAATGGTACACGGAAAGTAAAAGTTACCATACAGCAAGGAACGGGTTAAAATAGACTTTTGGTAAAGAGCTCTTCGACTATACAATAAGCAGAAAACGGGTTTGGTATTTGACTCCATTAGAAAGTGGAGGAAAAACTTTGCACCAAAAATCCTACTTACTAACTACAAGAAGATTTTAGCCAAAGAGCGCGATGGGTCCTGCCAAAACCTTCCGTGCCCAAGCCAAACTTAACTCCGAAATGGCGTACCTGCTGTCCAACCTACGAGGTCATGGCGAAGAGGAGGAGTACCTCGACACCAAACCCTGAAAAAAAAAAAAAGGTCCCTTCGAAATTTAAAAAAAAAATTAGGTTTGTCGAAATTTTTGTGACTCTACTGGGGGTTCGGAAATACTACAGACTGAGAAGAACACCCCAAGAAACAGTCCGGTCCCTCCCAATTCATCTTAGTATCTGTACCAACCCATCTGGCCAGTCTAATATACAGTAAAAGTCAGTCGTCCTCTCAAAATTATGGGCTGTAATTGGCTCATATGATTGATTGTTACAGGGAGCTCATAGCAGTGAAGCCACATGTTCCTAGGTAGCATCTACTAGATCTGGAACTGCCTGGCTGTCAGGAACAACCAAGGTGCACATAAAAGGAGATTCACTACAACCCTGGATCAGTAGGCATACTTTTCATGAATTGACAGACGGCTATGTCTTTCGCGCCTAAACCCACGTAGGATTGAGTTAAAGTAGTCTACGGTTTTGTTTCAGACGCCTCTCTTTCGTGCTCTTCACCAGAGAGCAAAAAGATATACAGCCTATATCTTCGCCATAAATATCCGTATCATTACACGATATCATTAGTTGTCAATAGTAGTATCATAGTTAAGTACATGTTCATATCGAACAGCAATTATAGTGCATTGGAATTGCGTCAGAAGCTGTAGGACAGTTTTAGATTAGGTAGTAGACTTCTATTGGGAATCCTGGGATTTACCTAGGATGCGACGAGATGAGATAAAAAGTATTTTGCATTCATATGATACGGCCTGTCATTTCCGTAGGGGTAGGCAGAGGCATATTATATACCCACATTTCACCTTTTTTATTTTGTCCCACGTAATAAGTGGTGAGCCAGGCGCAGGTTGTCACTGCCCGCTGTTAATTTTTTAAAGCCTCTCATTAAGGCCTTCAACTTGGCTTAACGACTGCCAATTTACTGGCAACCGGGACCAACGGCTTAACGTGCCTTCCGAAGCACGGAAACGCTCAACATGTGATTGGTCACCCATCCATAACCGACCATAGTAATATGTTTCTTACTACAGTGATTATTAACAAGGCACTGAGTCCGCGGGGCTTCGACGAGGTTAGCTTTTTAGTGTTTGAAAATGTCACAGCAAGGTAGTGCGAGGCTAAACACCCATCTCCTAGGCAGCTGAAGCATCCCTTGGTCTGCGTAGATCTTAAGGAATATTCTTTGGGTACATAATATGCCCTAACGGCTATCTACGTAGTGACTAAATTTAAGTCAATTTCGTTTAATAGCAATATGAAAGAAAGAAAGAAATTTATTCAAGCACAACCGACATAAATTTACAAAGACAAAAATTTACAGATTTAAAACAATTTAGTTACATATATATTTAATGTGGCATGCACTCGAAAAGGCAGCCATCTCAGCTTAATGCAGCATGCAAATAATAATTTGAAGTTATAGATCGATCAGTCAAGTCTATGAAATGCAACGCGCGCTGAGTTTAATCAATTTGTATTGTTTTCTATGACCAAAGTCACACCATCACAGCCGACGCGCCGCCATGCACGCACACGCCACCACATTATATTTCTGCCATGGTGTTATTGAGACGAAAAGGCACTAGACAACAAAACAAACTCTATTCATTTACACAACAAAATCCGCCATATTGCGCACTAAAACAACATGGTAAACCAATATGCAAATATTATCTCATACTGCAGTCACCCAGTACTAGCCAAGTAAGCGGTACCTTACATATCAACAATCATCTAGCCATTTAATACAATGTTGCTATTAAATTAACTGCCTAATGATAGAATTGTATTAATTCAGATATATCAGTTACATTCAAAACAACCGTTACGCATATATCAAACTGTCAAATACCGGACCAATTGCTGTGTTTAAAACTTAAAGGTGCGTTCTAACATGTCCCCCACTAGCGCAAATTCCTCTGCACATTTCGCAACTACACAGCGAATATCCAACTCCGCCCTACGGTACCCACCTATTACACCGTTCGCTACCGAACAACCTTGGCTATTATTTAGAACACTGACCATTAACCAGAGCTCGTAAGCATAGATACGACGTCACCAGCGGCTGATAGTTCGTCGACAGCACGAATTACATTACAGAATTATCCTGTTTTCTGTTAAGAAGCCTCCAGCGAGTCGCTAACAAGCCTGACGAAGACCGCTCCCATATTTCCTTCTCTAATAAAACTGATGATAGTGTTGGGGTGTTCTAAAAAACGGAACGTTATATCAAACGCGTGCTTCAAGTAAACTAGCCGAGTATAAATTCTAATAAGCGTTTATTCTATGCGCCTCCTGAGGCAACAATGCTCTTAATCTTGACCATTATAGGTAGGAAGTTTTAAAATTCAAGAGATACTTGGTTAGTCTTAATGTTTAGTTGCCTCCTACGCTCGGCAGGGTAATAAATCGCGCTGGATTGATGGTTTACTGGCGTTTTTTGTCGAGCTTCCGTGTGTTTAGACAAGTACAGAATCGGTCACGGTTTTTGATATAATTCATACGCGATGGGACATGAATAAATATTCGTTTTGTATTCATTTTTAAGTCGTGTTTTATGATTAGATTGGCGTGGTATTTACTGATAAGTGTGACGTTTATGGAAGAGTTTTACTCAACCAATAGACGTTAAGTTCGTACAGTAACTTTCTCTGTGAGTAGGTATATATTTGCTTTGATGAAAGAAATGGATTCCATACTATGGTCACGCCTTTCATCCTCGAGGAGTTAGGCAGAGGCATAAGCCCATATTTCACCTTTTTAGATTTTGTACACGTAGGTGGTGAGCCGTATTGCCGTGTCGAAATGGACAAGCGCAGGTTGTGACTGCTTGCTGTTGAAATGTTTCAAGCCGCCCATGAAGGCCTTCAACTTGGGTAACGATTGTCATATTACTGGCAACCGGGACACGTGCCTTCCGAAGCACAGAAACGCTCGCAAATAAATGTCACAAAGTGGTCACGCAGTATTCACCCACCCATAATCGGCCATAGTAAATGTTGCGTACTAAGTGATCGTTTACAAAACACTGCGCGGGGCCACGAGCGCTTCTAAAGAAATTGATACCCCCACGAATGTCAGTTTGGGCTCGTCCCTGGTCACCTGTCATGATGAGCAGCCTACTTACTGCCCTTAGATTAAGGAGGCTTGTGCGAAGACTAGTCTCAGAAGCCCTCGTCAGATCACGCTTTTTTCACCCCTTTCCTCGCCATCTCTTTCGTGAGCATACTTTGCTAGCAGACTGATGCGGTTTATTTAAGTTAGGCCTAACATTTTAATATGAATGAAAGTTGAATGTATCCCTACTGATATTACTACTGCGAAATTAACTCTGTCTGTCTGTCTGTCCCCTGTCTGTGTGTTACGCTTTCACACCTAAACGGCTGGAACGATTGAGATGAAATTTTGTATAGAGATAGTTCGAGACCCAGGGAAGGACATAGGCTACTTTTTTACCGACTGCGCAAAAGGAGGGTTATAATTTTACGCGATAAACGATTTCTACGCGGTCGAAGCCGCGGGGAGCAGCTAATAACTTATAAAACGATTTCTTTTTTACAGTGAAGAAACTGAAAAATATGGAATATAAAGAAGAAAAGACTTTCAAAGCCGGTTGAACGTTCAGATAATCTTGATGACGTAAGTTGATTCACAGAACAGCGTGAAGGACCTTTTAAATGTTCAAACATGATGTAAGGTAGTTTCTTGTCGGCTATCGTACAATATGGTACCATATCAGCCTAGGGCTTTTATTGTGTAGTGCCGTATCTATAGTCTTGATTATTGTTTTGTGGTCTCGTTTATATCGCAGAGGCTAGGTGTTATGTTCAACGATATAGTTCAAGGTCGAAAGAATAATTAATTTCAGTGTTTTGAAAACATAAAATAACATGTATCTATGAGTATGTAACTTGTAACATTTATATTGTATGTGTAGTATTGTCAAGTTTTCGGCTTGACAATCATCATTGAGCGTGTCATAGCGCCTTATTCAATTCATTGTTTTTTTTGGCTTTGGCAACATCTCTTTGGTAAGGAGTCGATACCTAGTCGCTGGTTTTTTGCGTTGTCAGACAGGAACTACAATATGAAACGGGTTTTGAAGGAATTTTCTGGTGGAGTGCATAGTCAGGGTATAAATAGCCCTGCCATGAGGTCACAAGCTCTCTTCTAACATCTAGCCAATACGATTCACATCTTGGTTAACGTTGAGCTCTGATGATTTAGCGCACCTCATGTGTTGCGAGGTTATAGTTTGACGCAGGTACTGTACAAACCTGAGGACTTGTTGAGGAATATAGCCTAGGTTCTACTTTCCTCACAAAGAATAAGTTTCTGTTTCAACCTACACCCGGGATACCGGGTTTTTTTACTACGGAGAAAGCGGCCCGTCCACGGTTGGCAGAGCCACATCCAAAGACACGTGGACTGCACGAGCGAGGGGTTTTGAGGGGAACCAGCCGCCTCCACGTGGCATTCTCGTGCTGTGCTGCTCTCAGCTTCACTCAAGGCCAGTAATTGTCACCCAATTATAAGCGTAGTTAGCTGCTTACCAGTTTTACCTGCTCACGCGGCAGTGGTCTATTGAGTAATATTAGTACCTAAGCCGTGACTATACTTCTGTGTACCTGTGATATTTGTGTCTATCAGTGAATAAGCTCTCTGTGTGTCTCTGTGTATCTCTGTGTTATATAAATATATGTGTGTACACCCTACCTGACTGTTTTCGTCAGAGCCCTGGCCTACCCTTGCACGCACACTGGAATCTCTGTAGTAAGGCGCCCTGGGAAAGAGTTCTCTGCATAGCTACCTCGCGCTAGTTGGTGAGTAACACTGATCATCACTGTGTTACAAATTGGCGCCCAACGTGGGGCAAATCTCTGGGTCTACTCTGCGGTAGCCTCAGTCTAGTGTGTGTGCATAGGTGGTTACCTCTGGCGAAACCATCCTGGTGTATCGTCCGAGACGCTCCAGGACGTTAATTGGTGGTGCTAGAAGCTAAGCACAAAACCTTCCCTTTCGTCTTCTTCCAGCTTCCTACATCTTTGGCTGGAAAAGACACAAAATTCTAAATTAAAAAATTTAAAATAGCTGTGATTTTGGAAAAAACTTTTTGATTTTATTTGGCATACCCACTTCTTTTCTTATTGTGTTTCTTTTCTTTGTTATGTTCCTTTTTATGGTGCACACATATATTTATTGTAATATTATATTAGCATAGATTAATATATTACATATATTATTCTATAGCTTCACCTCTGTGTTAACTTAGTGAATTTCACTCTGTGTAATTATAAATTTTTTTTTGAAGGTTTGTTGATACCTTGTAATTTTAATTATTAACCTGAACTGTGTTATCAGAAAATTTAGAAACTTTTCTCTCTTAGTATACCCTTAATCTTTGTTAAATTCTAAAAGTCAATTTGAAACATAATTACCTAACGTAGTACAGTCAAAGGCAAAAATATGTATACACTCCAAAGCCTCATAAAACGTCACCCTCAATACGATTATAAATACGGATTCATCTAAGAGTTCATAAATATGGAACCTCATAATGTTAATATTTATGTATCCATAGTTATCAATAATATGTAAACACTAGACAATTCAGATTTTAGAGAGCATTTATATTTCCGCCACTCAATACTAAAGAGTACTTACTTAAAGAATATAATGAATGATTGGTATTTTTTTTTTGTGAGTGACTGGCTGTTTTATTTCCTTTTTATTTTTCATATTTATTTGTTTGACTTAACGGTGTAAATTTTTCGTTTAAATCAAATCAACATAATAAGGTCTATGAGGAATATACTAGAAGATGTTATTGTTGCTGGCGGTGGTTATACTCAGTATTGTTTTTATGTATCGTGTGATATCGATTCTTGCAAAGACTTTTATTTATTTTTGTTATTCTGAAGAATTGTTTAAGTTACAAATATTTTAATTGCATGCTATTATGTTTTATTAAATTCTTATAGTAAACCATATTAAATATAATTGCTTATTAAAAACTGTTCTCAATTACTTTTATTATTTCAGACGTGATATAACGCCTCTTAGAAGTACGCATGTTGTCTAGTTCATGGGCGACAAATTTTCCAAATGCACTATTGGCTAACTTGTTTTCTTCAGATGCTTGACATGTTTGCGTATTGGAAGCGATTATATTTTCTGTTTGATTTGCTCGTTCTGTTCGCTTAAATTCATTTTGAGAAATATTTACATGCATTGAACTGTAGTTCCATCGTTGACTATTTGCCTTATTGATTAATCGTTAAACAGCACGAAAATAAAGTATTCCGTGAGGGTCACAAGGCCCTTGCCTGTGACGCTCCGCCACGCTGTTAGAAATGCGTGGCGGAAGGCAAGGGAGGCCGACCACCGGGCGGGCAGCAAAGCCTGCGCTGCCTCAAGGCCGAGGCCCCGTCCGTCCGCACGGGGGGTTGAGGCTGTGGGTGCAAGTTCGCGGCAGGTTGCGGAAATGGACGTCCATTAATGGACACCCATATCCGCATCCTGCAGGTGAATCTGAACCACTGCACTGGTGCTCAGGACCTTCTGTACCAGAGCATCAGGCAGTGGTCCATTAACATCGTCGTCGTCGCCGAGCCGTACTGGGTTCACCCGGGAAGCCCGGTGGATCTGGACGGCGTGGCGACCATTTTTGGAGACACCGGCGCGGACGACTCGCGCCTGGCGGTCATCGCTAGAGGCCCGGGTTGTGTCACGGCGGAATACGAGGGTGTGGCTGTCATGGCCGTTTACATCTCGCCGAGCCTCGACCAGCATCAGTTTGAGCTATGGCTTCCTGAGCTGGACGTCGTTCTCGCTGCATGCCGGCCTCGCCCTGTCCTGGTTTTGGGAGACTTCAATGCCTGGTCACAGGCTTGGGGCTCCCGGGAAACCAGAGACAGGGGGAGGATACTGGAGGACTGGGTCACTACACGTGGCCTAGTCATCCTGAACCGGGAGAATGTCGCAACCTGGACGCGGCGGGGTCTCAGCTTGGTCATAGACGCTTCGTTTGCGACCCCTGAGGTCGCCCGCCGTGTCCAGGGATGGCGCGTAGTGGAGAAGAAGGAGAAGTCGTCAGATCACCGATATATTCGGTTCGACGTCTCCCCTCCACCTAACTTGCCGCCAGCAATCGCGAATCCCCCGAAACCGCGTTAGGCACTCCATCGCCTTGATCGGGAGGCTCTCCTGGAGGCGGCCATCGTGCAGGCCTGGATTCCGACAGCGGACAGGCCTGCTGATGTTGATACCAAGGTGGAGTGGTTCGGGAGAGCCATGTCGCACATCTGCGATGTGGCGATGCCCAGGGCTAGGCCCAGACCGGCGAGGAAACAGGTGTACTGGTGGACGCCGGAAATCGCGCAGTTGCGCGCGGATTGCGTTACCGCGCGCCGCCGGTACACCAGGTTTCGCCGGAGGCGTCGCCGCCCAGTTGATGCGGTAGCCCGAGAAACGGAGCTCTACGATGGGTACAGGGAAGCCAAGAAGCCCTCCAGACAGCCATCAAGCGGTCCAAAAAATTGGGCCGCGAAGAGCTGATGGAGACTCTGGAGCGGAACCCGTGGGGGCGCCCGTACCTCATGGTAAGAGGCAAATTACGCCCTAAGGCGCCCCCACTGACCCAGAGTCTCCAGCCGGAGCGGCTGGAGGGGGTCCTGGACTCCTTGTTCCCGTCGAGAGTGGAGGAACACATTCCTCCGCGCATGGCTTCGTCTCAGGTGCCCAACGCGGAAGGCAGCGAGAACGACGTGCCCGTAGTCACCGAGGGTGAGTTAGGGGCGGCTGTCCTGCGGCTTAAATCCCGCAAAAACACCGCCCCTGGACCCGACGGCATTCCAGGCCGAGCGTGGGTCCTGGCTCTCGAGGAGCTTGGGCCTCGACTAATTGGGCTCTTTAGCGCATGCCTCAAGAAAGGCCAGTTTCCCAAGGTCTGGAAGACCGGGAAACTGGTCTTGATTCGAAAGCCGGGGCGGCCGGCAAATTCCCCATCAGGGTACTAGCTCTTTGAGCGTGTTATTGCAAAACGCCTCGTCGGGCACCTCACACGCGTGGGGCCTAATCTGGCGGATAGCCAGTTTGGCTTCCGTAAGGGACGCTCCACCGTGGACGCGATCATGCGCATTAGAGGCCTGACGGAGGAAGCAGTCTCACGGGGTGAGGTGGTGGTGGCGGTGTCTCTCGACATCGCCTCAACGCATTCAACGCCTTGCCCTGGAGCTGCGTCAGGGAGGCGCTTATCTATCATGGAGTGCCTCCCTACCTCCGTCGAATTGTCGGGGCTTATCTCTCCGAGAGAGCCATAATTTACCCGAGCTAGGGCTAGTTATGGCTCTCTCGGAGAGATAAGCCCCGACAGGGCCGGGTCGGCGAGATGTGTCGTGCGGTGTTCCTCAGGGATCGGTTTTAGGGCCGCTCCTGTGGAACATCGGTTACGACTGGGTGCTGCGTGGTCCGTTGCTCAGAGGGGTCGGCGTAACGTGTTACGCCGACGACACCCTCGTTACGGCGCGGGGAGCAACGCACCGTGACGCAGCACTAAAGGCCACGGCAGGGGTTGTTCAAGTCGTGGGTCGGATTCGGCGGCTGGGTCTCGAGGTCGCCCTTCACAAATCCGAGGCTCTGTGCTTCCACGGACCTCGGATGGGGCCACCTGCGGGATCCAGCCTACAGGTAGGGGGCGTCAGCATCGGCATCGAGCCCTCGATGAAGTATCTGGGGATCGTACTCGATGGCCGGTGGAACTTCGGACATCACTTCCGAAGTTTGGTCCCAAAACTGAGGGCAGCATCAGTCGCACTGGCGCGGCTGATGCCCAACATCAGGGGACCCAACGCTCCCTACAGGAGACTGTACCTGGGGATCGTGCTAAGCATGGCTCTATACGGAGCTCCTGTATGGGCGAAAACCCTGACGACCAGCAATGTGGCTAGATTGCTGAGCCCGCAGAGAGCGATGGCCATCAGTGTGATAAGGGGATACCGCACGATCTCCGGTGAGGCGGCAAGTCTCCTAGCCGGGACCCCTCCATGGGACCTGGAAGCGAGAGCCCTTGCGTCACTGTTCAGATGGCGCAAGGAGGCGCTGGGGCGGGACCAAAGGCCCGCTTATCGAGAAATCGAGGCCCAGTGGTCCCTACTCCACCAGGAAACCGTGGAGATATGGAAGATACGACTTGAGCAACCAAAGGGGGGATTCGCCACAATTGCGGCCGTCAGACCGGTCATGGACGAGTGGCTGGAGAGGAGACACGGTGCTCTCTCCTACCGGTTAACACAGATGCTTGCCGGGCACGGGAGCTTCGGTAGGTATCTGTGGTGAAAACACCGGGAAACCACGGCCGAGTGTCAGCACACTCAGCACTGCGAGGACCGCAGCGATAACACGGCGCTCCACACGCTTGTGGAGTGCACGGCGTGGGCGCAACAACGCCAGGTCCTCGTAGTGGGTCTGGGCGTGGACACTCTCTCGCTCGAGACTATGGTGCGAGCCATGCTCTCCAGCGGGAGTAAGTGGGACTGCGCCGCCTCTTTCTGCGAGCAGTTCATGCTCGTGAAAGAGACGGCGAGGCGGGAACGGGGGAGAACTCTCCCACCCGAGTTCCACACTCAGCGGCTTGGGCTCCGCCGACGTGTCTTCGCCGAGGACTATCGGCCTCCATGACCGGGGGTCTGAGGACGGTGAGAGGGCGAATCACCGTCCTTACAGAAGCAGGCCCATGACGGCAGCGTGACGTGAGGAACTCACGCACGCCCCCCCCCCCCCTTTTTAGTCGGTAGGAGTCCGGCATAATATCCATGAGGATTTTCCTTCACGTTAAACAAAAAAAAAATAACGCCTCAACATTGATTTTCATCAGAAATAATGTTTGCTGCAGCGCCCCCTGGTGAGTTTTCATCGTAACATCTATCTAAAAACTTGCACCAATCAAAGCTCAACCCATAATGAAACTGCATTAAAATCCGACCAGTAGCTTTGGAGAAAAATGGTAATATGTATTTGCACAAACAAACAAACAAACATACTCACCACCCAAACGCAAATACCGTCTCCCTTACGTCGTGGGTAAAAAACTTGTCAATAAACTATGATTTCGTAGTTTTAATCTTTGTATGCACAAAAAGTATGTCTATTCTTGTATACATATTTATGTGTTCAATAGTGTGTATATAGTTTATAGCGTAATGTCGTGTACAAGTTAGTTATGCTTTGGAAGGATATATATTTTTATTAGCATTACATGTATACATGTTTTTGCATTTGGTTGATACATGTTTTTGCCCATGACCAAGTAGACATATTTATAAATGTTTGGATGTATCCAAATTTTTGCCTGTGTAGATGAATACCAAATTATGTAAACTGTACGTGTATCCATGTTTTTGCCCTTGACTGTACACTTTGTTGTAACTCAATTTACATTTTTACTTTGTAATTGATCCCTATCTGTGCCATTTTATCTTTATAATTGTTGTAAGTAAATTTTTACATAATGGCACAGATGAAAAAATATATTAATTATTTAAGAAAGGATGAACTTGCTAACGAGCTGTCCCACATGGGTATTTCAGTGGAACCGGAAACGACAGTGTCTGGCCTTCGGAGTGAGCTAAGAACGGCACACCGACTCGTCCGTCGAGGTAGCATCAAAGCGAGTGCTCCGGTACCCGCTGATGCATCGGCTGAGCTCTCAATCTGCCTCCCAAAGATCTCCGAGCTGGAGGAGGCTATTCAGTCAGGTGACATCTTCATTAATAAGGGTAGTCGTCTTAGGGTGTCTATCAGGGCCAACTACTTATTGAGTAGGTTAGCTCGTTGTGGTCTGGATTGCCCCGACCTGGTGGATATTCGTGGTAGGCTAGTGAAGATCATCGCTAGGGCTGAACCCAGTAGTGATTCTGAATCCGAAGGTTCGGATGATGATGGTGAGGATCCTTCGGGTCGTGACCAGGTAGAATATACTTCACCAGTAGTGAGAGAGGACCGCTCGGTGCGAGCTAGTTCAAGTAGGAATAGTTCTACATGTAACATAGTGTATAAAGAACGTCCCCTTAACTTATGTTCATTTAACTTAAAATATGATGGTTCTACTTGTGTACGTGTGTTTTTAGAGAGATTAGAGGAACTTAGATGTGCTCGGGAGGTTACTACCGCCTCAGGAACGAGATAAGACAGCGTACACAAGCCCGCTCTGAGTCCTTGGTTAACTATATATGTACAATGCAAGCCATGTTCTCAAGGTTGTCATGTAAGATGCCCAGTGAGGAACAGCTGGACATTCTCATGCACAACATTAGACCTGACTACATGAAGGAACTGGCCTTGCATGATGTCAACTCTGTAGATGACTTGAGACGTTTGGGTAAGCGCTTGGAGCTTGCGCGTACTAGGGCAGACGCTTTCCATGAGCCTGCTCTTGTCAAGTTTGAGATTACATCTGACTTACACCAGCTTAAGAACAAAGGTGTACGAAAGCCCGCTAAGCAGGTGTCTGCAGTGGAGACGCC
Organism: Miltochrista miniata; assembly: GCA_933228765.1. Lineage (NCBI taxonomy): Eukaryota > Metazoa > Arthropoda > Insecta > Lepidoptera > Erebidae > Miltochrista > Miltochrista miniata. The sequence goes on along the minus strand of OW121767.1, from coordinate 22,382,495 downwards.
GGTTACCCCCCACGATCGCAAATGCTTTCGTTGCGGCGGGGGCGGTCACACTGCATACAGCTGCACACAGTCAAGGGAGCTGGTGTGTTTCCGGTGTGGTCTCAAAGGAGTCAAGACCCCAGACTGCTCACACTGTACTAGCAAGTCAAAAAACGCGTAGGCCAGGGCCTTATTAGGAACTCTGTGCATTACTCTGTATCTGAGTCTATTTCTGATAAGGTCCTGTTTCCTAAACGGGATAGTGACATTAGACCGTATCTAGTTGTTAAGGTTTTAAATTTAAATGTCTTAGGTCTTCTAGATTCCGGTGCCTCCTGCTCTATATTAGGTAAGGGAGCGCACAGCATCTTCTTGGAACTGGGTTTTGATCTTGTGAGTATCAATCCTACTTTTCGTATTACAACTGCAGACAGCACTCACTTGCAATGTCTGGGTTGTATCTCTTTGCCAATTGAGTACAATTCGGTTATCCGAGTTGTCAAGTTCTATGTTGTCCCAGGTATAACCACCTCCATGATATTTGGTCTGGATTTCTGGCAACAATTTAAGTTAAGTGATAAATTAATTTTACAAAATATTAGCCTTGATAGTTTTAGTGATAATAATCCTATAGAGTCTGTGTCCCTTAACGGTGGCCTCGAGGATTACGACAACCTGACAACTAAACAAAGGTGTGTAATCAACGAGGTCATTGAAAAATTCGACTCGTTGAACACTGATAAGGTGGGTTTAGGTCGGACCTCACTTGTGCACCATGTCATTGAAACTGGTGACAGCAAGCCGATCAAGCAGCGTTATTATCCGCTCTCTCCCCTTAAGCAGAAGGCCCTGGAAGCCGAGCTGGACCGAATGCTGGAGATGGGAGTAGTGTCCCCGTCTCAATCCGCCTGGAACTCTCCAGTGGTCATGGTGGAGAAGGCGAACGGCGACCTCAGATTGTGCTTGGACTCTCGCAAGCTGAACTCTGTGTCTAAGAGTGACGCCTACCCCTTACCCTATATCAATCAAATCTTGGACCATCTTAATAATGCTAAGTATTTAACTTCTGTAGATTTGAGTGCGGCTTACTGGCAGATTCCATTTGACTCACCCCAGTCTGCTGAGAAGACTGCTTTTACGGTTCCCCGGAGAGGATTATTCCAATACAATTCGATGTGCTTCGGTCTTGTCGGGGCTAGTGCCACGATGCAACGCCTGATGGACCGTCTGTTTGGCCCCGAGTTCGACAATAAGGTATTTGCGTTTCAGGACGACATAGTCTGTGTGTCCAGCACCTTTGAGGAGCATGTAGAGCTCTTACATAGAGTCTATCAGCAACTCAAGGATGCTGGCCTAACTATCAACATGAAAAAATCTCACTTTTGTCGGAGTGAACTCAAATACCTGGGGTATTATGTGGACAAACATGGCCTACGGACAGACCCGGGTAAAGTTGAGGTTATCCTCAACTATCCCACCCCTTCTAACCCTAAGGAGGTTAAGAGATTTCTGGGAATGGCCGGCTGGTATCGTCGCTTTGTTAACAACTTCTCTAAGATTAGTAAACCTCTGTGCAAACTGACATCTAAAAACTTTAAGTTTGAATGGACCCCTGAGGCTGAACAGGCCTTTAACCTGCTAAAGTCAGCCTTGGTCTCTGCCCCTATATTAAAAATGCCTAACTTTGAGCTGCCCTTCCGCATTCTTAGTGACGCGTCAGCTTACTCAGTTGCTGCTGTACTGACACAAACTCACGATGGTGTTGAGCACCCTATCGCCTATTGTAGCCGTTCTCTCAACAAGAACGAGGTGAACTACAGCACAACTGAGCGAGAACTTCTGGCCGTGATTTTCGCTTTGGAACAATTTCGACAGTACGTCGAAGGCCAAAAATGTACGGTCGTCACGGACCATTCATCTCTTCTGTGGTTCCATAAACTAAAAAATCCCATGGGTCGTCTAGCACGTTGGAGCATGAGGCTCAGTCAATTCGATTTTGACATAGAGCATCGAAAAGGTAAAGACCACGTTGTACCTGATGCTCTGTCTCGTATCAAGATTGAGTCCCTCGATGCAGTACCCACTAAAGACCCGTGGTATGACCACATCATGAATAGTGTTCGGAAGAACCCGAGGAAGTCACCAAACTTTGACATTCGTGACAACCTTTTATATAGGTTAACTAAAAATTAATATTCTCTGACTTCAGACTTTGACTGGAAGCTGGTGGTACCTCAGGAGGATCGCTTGCCCCTGCTCTCTAAGTACCACGATGACACACTAAGTGCCCATGGTGGTGTTTGGAAGACACATAAAAGGTTAGCCCTAAATTATTACTGGCCCAAGATGTACGAGGACGTCAAAGAATATGTCGGAAATTGCGAAATCTGTAAGCAGTACAAACCCGTAAACACGTCTCGTCCCGGCCTAATGGGTAGCCCGAAGCGGGTTTCGAAGCCATTCGAAGCTATCTCTGTCGATCTGCTAGGTCCCTTTCCCACTTCGAGCAATAGAAACGTACACCTGATCGTGGTCTCCGACTACTTTAGCAAATATGTCATGTTGTGCCCTGTTCGGGTTGCCACAGGCGCTGTAGTCGCGAGATTTATAGAGAAGAGTGTATTTCTCGTGCACGGGGTCTGCAAGACTATTTACATGGATAATGGCCCTCAGTTTGTGAGTAAGCCATTTAAGGATCTGTTGGCTAGATACAATGTACCTAATATATATTATAACCCTAGGTATCATGCCCAAACTAATCAGGCGGAACGAGCTATTCGTAATGTGGTTCAAGCGATCTCATGCTATGTGAAGTCACAACACAAGTCTTGGGATCAGTTCTTGGTTGAGATACAGTGTGCTTTAAACACTGCAGTTAACGAAGCAACTCGTTTCACCCCTTACTTTTTAGTACATGGTAGGGAATTTATTGGAGATGGAGTGTTATACAGGCAGACCGATATCGCGTGCCATCCTACTTCAGTCTCTGTAGACGATCCATCAGCCTTCGGTGTCAAGCTGAGAGAAATACAACGCATTTACGACCAGGTGAGGAAACATTTGAACGTTGCCCACCAGCGTAATGAAAAGTATTACAACCTCAGAAAAAGGCATGTAGAGCTGAAAGTGGGACAGATAGTTTACAAACGCACGTTCTACCTGTCCAACAAGGCCAAGAATTTTACTTCTAAGCTAGCCCCTAAGTTCCTTAAATGTGTGGTGACTGCTAAACGATCCCCTTTAGTATATAGGCTATCAGATCTGGACGGTAAGGATCTTGGGGAGTACCATATCAAGGACATCCTGAAGTATCAGGAGGAGCCGTCTCCAATACCTAACGTAACTACATAGCACTGTTTCTCTAGTTTATTAAACCAGTGCTATGTGATCATTATGTAAGACTATTTAATCTTTTGTTTGTATTTCTATGTGTGTACGTGACTTCAAATTGTCACGTTGTAGTTTCTTCTATGCACCGCACCGAGCGTTTTTCTCTCATTCGCTCTACAATATCCTGAGAGCTTGTGTAGTGTTAGGGTATCAGCAGCCAGTAAAGGGAGCATTCGTCTTCTATGAAGGGCATTAGACTCTAGGTACTTAGCCTGTCCGGTTCACGAGTCAGTGTCTAGGTAGGTGTATAGGAGGATCTTTCTTTGTTATTGTAATGGTAGCAGTCAGCTTGGGGTTGAAGGACCTAGCTGGTTGTCTTTGTTTATTAGTCAGTACTTTTCTGTTTTCGTTATTGGGTATTTCCAGCGTGTCATATCCGCAGGAAATACTATTAAGGGGGGGGGTGGTTGTAACATTTATATTGTATGTGTAGTATTGTCAAGTTTTCGGCTTGACAATCATCATTGAGCGTGTCAAAGCGCCTTATTCAATTCATTGTTTTTTTTGGCTTTGGCAACATCTCCCTGGTAAGGAGTCGATACCTAGTCGCTGGTTTTTTGCGTTGTCAGACAGGAACTACAATATGAAACGGGTTTTGAAGGAATTTTCTGGTGGAGTGCATAGTCAGGGTATAAATAGCCCTGCCATGAGGTCACAAGCTCTCTTCTAACATCTAGCCAATACGATTCACATCTTGGTTAACGTTGAGCTCTGATGATTTAGCGCACCTCATGTGTTGCGAGGTTATAGTTTGACGCAGGTACTGTACAAACCTGAGGACTTGTTGAGGAATATAGCCTAGGTTCTACTTTCCTCACAAAGAATAAGTTTCTGTTTCAACCTACACCCGGGATACCGGGTTTTTTTTTACTACGGAGAAAGCGGCCCGTCCACGGTTGGCAGAGCCACATCCAAAGACACGTGGACTGCACGAGCGAGGGGTTTTGAGGGGAACCAGCCGCCTCCACGTGGCATTGTCGTGCTGTGCTGCTCTCAGCTTCACTCAAGGCCAGTAATTGTCATCCAATTATAAGCGTAGTTAGCTGCTTACCAGTTTTACCTGCTCACGCGGCAGTGGTCTATTGAGTAATATTAGTACCTAAGCCGTGACTATACTTCTGTGTACCTGTGATATTTGTGTCTATCAGTGAATAAGCTCTCTGTGTGTCTCTGTGTATCTCTGTGTTATATAAATATATGTGTGTACACCCTACCTGACTGTTTTCGTCAGAGCCCTGGCCTACCCTTGCACGCACACTGGAATCTCTGTAGTAAGGCGCCCTGGGAAAGAGTTCTCTGCATAGCTACCTCGCGCTAGTTGGTGAGTAACACTGATCATCACTGTGTTACAACTTCGAATAAATTGTCCTTTACATGACTGAGATTTGATAGTTCATGTTTAGAGTCTTGATTCTACTTGACTTGACTAATCTCAATAACATCTGAAGGAAATCGGTCTTTTTTTTTCACAAATTAGAAGGGTCAGCCCCTTCTCAATTTATCAAAGCCTTAAAATGTATAGTCTACGATGATTTCCAAAACTAAAGAGTTTCTTGCTAGTATCAACGCTGAGTAAGACACTGGTAAACTTTTATTGATTATCAGCACGCTTTGATAACCAAGTGTGACAGTCTAAACGGTCATTTGATATTATCTAACTGAGATATCTTATCATAAACCACTGCATGGCAACATTTGCAACCACTCTATAATTTTAAGTAAGTACACACCTAAGGACTAATAAATATGGCCTAACTGTCCGCACTATGAATACAGTGTAAAACAGAACGGTAACGCGACTTGTAATCCAGTGTGTATTATAAGGCTGCGAGGAGAGTGAGAATTACTACCTCCAGGACATCGGCTAGATTACGCAACATACTCTAATGTACGAAGACATTTTAGATGTGGTATTTTGAGGGGATGTTCACGGTTCTAACAGAAGCAGGCCCTAGACGACAGCGTGACGTGAGGGATACACGCACACCACACCCCCCAAGAAGCATTATATTAGACACGTGAAATCTCCCGAACCCCTCCCTCCCCTAGGTGAGGCCGTAGTGGTAACTGTAGGTCTGTTGGGAGTCCTGGGATCATCATTCCATGGGCTTACCCGGGGCTGTTTGGTTTTTAGTCGGTAGGAGTCCGGCATAGCATTCCTGTAGGATTTTCCACACACAAAAGGATGTAGTATTTTATTTTATGTGCAAGAGTTTGTTAAAAACACTTGAGTTTTGAACATAGCCCTGCTGATTCAATGTTTTATAATGTTTATCTTTCTTATAAATATTTTGAATTATAAAAAAAAACTTAAAACTTATGAGATCTAGCTTAAAAATCTACGAAATTAAGGTATTTTAAACACAAAAATCGTGTTTCTAGCTTAGAGCGTTTTTAGTTAATGAACTGAAGTTGTCTGTGTTAATTTTTTTATTCATCAGTCCTGAAATCTAGATCAAGGTAATATCTAGTCTATTTAGCGTCAGACGGACTCTTAATGACTCTTCTTCATTGGCGAGGGTCTCCGTGCTTCCTGTATGTATTATTTTCTTCATTGGAGTAATTTGGGAAACAATTTTTTTCTTATAACTTTATTGGTTGTGTAACAGTATTTGTAGTGACATAGGCGGAGTCAAGTTCAAGTTCATACAAAGTTGGTATGCATTTGAACTTGGCCCATTGACTTTTGGATTACAAGGGCCCTTGTTCAACCACCTCAGCAAACGAACTTTACCAATGCAGTATGATTTTCATCATAAAATAAACCATTACTTTTTATATCACATAGTTTTATAAGGAGTTCATCTATTTTTAGGTTTTTTTAATATTTAAGGACCCAAATCTTAATTATTCCTTTGGTAGTAGTATTGATTTTATTACCATTACAACTGCTACCTGCCCTCTCAATATTTAAAGGCTAAGCTTAGCGTAGGCCTCTGCAGTCTTGTAATTATATAGACTTAACACCTATTTTGAAAATCAATAGTATAGCTTTGATATATTTCTGTAAGTTTCTGTATGTGTACGTCATTATCAATCAGTGTCTAAAAAGATGTACTTCTACCTTAGACATACTTCTTCAAGCTTTCCTCTCGCCGGACTGCTGGAAGAAATTGTGTATTCTATTATAAGTCATGTTTGTAAATAAATATCAAATAAATAAATCAATACTTAATTCTTACAATAACATAAATACAAAAGACAAGTGTCTGTTAATAGTATTATTTTGTTTTTTGTTCCAGAAATTATTATTAAAAGCATAGCATAGATGCCATATTCATTGTTACTGTATCGTCTTTTCATGATTCGTCATGGCGTCGTACCTATATGAAATGCAGTTACTATAATTATTATTTATCCAGTATATACAGCACCTACTAGCCTTAGTTTCCTATTATTGCTGTTCCCATATAAACGAACTAGCTGACGCCCGCAGCTTCGCCCGCGTCAAGTTTTGTTCACGTTTCCCCTCCCCATGGGAACTTATTCCCGAGATAAAAAGTAGCCTATGTGTCATTTCAGACCTATATCTACCCTTGTACCAAGTTTCAGCCAAATCCGATAAGCCGTTAGAGCGTGAAAGAGTAACAAACATCTACACTCACAAAATGTCGCATTTATAATATTAACTAAGAAGTACGATATTATAAAGAGATTTGATTGTTTGTTTGCATCGAATAGGCTCCTACTACTGAACAGATTAAAAAATTCTTTCACTTTTGGGAAGCTACTCTATCCCCGAGTCATATAGGCTATATTTTATTCCCATATTCCCACGGGAACGGGAGCTATACGGGTGAAACCACGTCACATCCGCTCGCTGTTATTATAAAGTTAATCTATACTTATATATATTAATAATGGTTATGCCAGCAGAGTACTTCGATGCAATCCCTACTAATATTATAAATGCGAAAGTAACTCTGTCTGTCTGTCTATTTTTTTTTATGTTCAGCTCGCTAAATTGACGTCGCTACTAGGGAATGCAATACCGGGATACCGGGATCCCGAAATACCGGGATCCCGCAGTATTTTTGCGGGATCAGTCCCGCACGTAAATCGTGCGGGATCCCGCGGGATTAGCGGGATTGTGCAAAAGTAAACGCCATGTGTTATTCTGTAAGCGGAAGCGCGCAAACTGATTCGGTTTGAGAAAGATTTTTTGTAATTGTGACGTAATATATAGCCTAATAACGTACTTATTTGATTTTAGTGATTTAATTAGGAAGATTTGACTTTTCTTGTACTATATAAAAGTATTCAATTATCTCGTACATTGCTTGCTGGCTATCTGACATGTAAAGTTAGGAGTCGTTGGCAGACAAAAAATTTGACATGCTATGTTTTCTGCGCTTCTAATAATTTGCAGTAGCTATTTTATTACTTATATGTATATCGGTTTAATAATCTCAATACAAAAGTAATACCTATTAAATAATTTACTTTTCCTTGTGCCCCGCGGACTCAGTGTTCTGTAAAAGATCACTGCAGTAAGTTACATTTACTATGGCCGGTCCTTAGATGGGTGACCACTTTGTGACTTTTATTTGAGCGTTGCCGTGCTTCGGATGGCACGTTAAGCCGTTGGTCCCGTTTGTCGGTAAAATGGCAGCTAAGTCAAGTTGAAGGCCCGGCTCGTCTCATCTCATAATGTCCTTTTCTCGAAATGTCCTTTCTCATAATGTCCTCTTCTCGAAATGTATTTTTCTCAAAACGTCCTTTTCGCGAAATGTCCTTTTCTCAAAATATCGTTTTCTCGAAATGTCCTTTTCTCAAAATGTCCCTTTCTCCACATATGTATGTGCACTAAAGGATTAGCCCCGCTCGATCCGATTTGATAGGTTAGGTTAGGTTATAAAAAAATAACCACGAAGGCTAATGTGAAAGCTTCGCTGCGCTCCGCTCTGGCCTTAGCCTTCTAACCTAACCTATCCAAGTCGGATTAAGCGGGGTTAATCCTATAGTGCACATATTTTGGGAATTGGAAATTTTGAGAAAAGGACATTAGGTATGAGATGAGAACATATGCCTCGTCCTGCCTACCTCTTCGGGGATTAAGGGGGTGACTATTTTTCAGTTCTAGATGGATGTATGATACAGAATTCTATTCTTTTCTCAATGACTTTCAGAAATATGCGGGATCCCGCAAATACCAGGATCCCGCGGGACTGAGATTGCTCAATCCCGCAAATACCGGGATTACAATCTTGTTGCGGGATTGCATTCCCTAGTCGCTACCAGCCTGATGGAAAGCCGTGGCGCATCTAGCGATTGGGGGCCACTGTTACACTTCACCCCTAAACGGCTGGAGCGATTGAGATGTAATTTGGTATAGGGATAGTTCGAGGCCCTGGGAAGGACATAAGCTGCATTTTAACAGACTGCGCAAAAGAAGGGTTATGACTTTACGATATAACGACTTTCACGCGATAACGACTTCTACGCTGTCGAAGCCGCTAGGGAACATCTAGTTCGTCTATAAAAGTACGACAACTTCGGTTAAGGCGAGGCGGAACACCGCGGGGTTTAGTGGGTAGGACGGTCCCGCATATCAGGCCGTGAGTCCCACACGAAGTCGTCTTGTTCCTCCGAAACAAGGCGGCGAAGTGCCTAACCTGCAGTCCCGCGTAAAAAAAAAGAAACAAAAAGAGGTACGACAACTTCATGTTATTTTTCTTTCACGAGTAGAAATCCCTCATGAATGCTTTGTCGAACTCTTACTGACTAATACCGTACGTACCACTGCCTAAGGTCGAAAGCCTCGCGTAAGCTCTCGGAAGAAAGTCCCAGAAATTCCCGACCGGCATTGGCCTAAATTGGGAGAGGCCTACGTCCTGCAGTGAACTGCCATATGCTGTGAATTTCCCGACAGGGCTACGGCGGCTATACCATCGCGGCTAATGGTTCGGGTACTATCCTATATTGGTAGAGGCCTACGTCCAACAGTAGACTGATATGCTGAAACATCAGTCCTAGTTGTTGAAATTTTGGTTTGAATTAAAAAGTTATTATAGATTTTCTTTATAAGGTATTAGGACTTGACCCTATTACGTGGGATCGATAAAACTACTGCTGAAGAGTGGGTCCCAGTGTAAATCACCTCTGTCTACCTCCTTGGGGATTTAGGCGTGCCTTTATGTATGTATGCCTCCGAGAAGACGATCACCGATGAGATGGACCGACCAGATAGATAAAAGCGTTGGTAGGGAGCCCTTACATGGGTAGACCAGAATATCCGCTAGCCCGAGAAATGGCGAGAGATCGTGAGGCGAGATACTTCTTGGGAGGCCTGGGACATCCTTCCGAGCGCTGACCCGAAGCTCCCAATCATAGGCTGTTAGGCATTACGTGAGGTTTTTTAGTCGGTAGGAGTCCGGCATAGCATCCACGAATATTTTCCCTCACGTTAAAAAAAAAAGGCGAGTTACTTCTGCTGCAAACACTTCAACATATTGACCACGACCACTTTGTTAAGACTAAAACGGCTGAGATTCTTCTCAGCCGTTTTATGTATTGTATGTATGTATGTATGTATGTATTACCTACCCAAGTGGGCACAGAGTACCCAATAAATATATGAGTAACAAATATGCAGTGTTATCATATGATCTGGTATCGGTATCTTACATGATTCGTTTGGACACACCTAATGTGCCGTGACGCCGCTGATAAATGGCTGTAACGCCGTGTGTTCGGGTTTCTCTTGTTTTGTCATATTTTTGCTTGGTCAAATTTAAAACCTTCCGTGATTTTATATACGTTAAATACTTTGGTAATTTTACATACATATATATTCACACAGGACCGTGTTTTATGGCGTAAATTGGGAGAGGCCTACGTCCAGGAGTGAACTACCATAGGCTGACTTGATTGATTGATTGATGATATAGTCATACATACTTTAGTTCTCTGAAGAGGTGAACAAAAGCCCACATTTCACTATTTTTGTTCCACGGTAAATTTATTAAACCCAATAAAATAAATATTCTGTTTCGTCGATGTGTAATCAGAAGGAAATGAAAGGCTGTCCACACGATAATATTAAATTTTCGCCATTTCTAAAAACATCGTGATGAAAATTACATGACCAAAATTACAAACCGATGAACTGACTATTAAAACGGGCACAAAATGCGACAGATTCGTATCTGGTTGTGGAAAACCGTATTACTGACGTCATTCAGTAGACTAGGCAAGTCAGTTTTCCACAACGGATATAAGTGTCAAAGTTTGACGTATACTTGAGTAAAAGGGTCGAAATATTGATTGTGATTCCATTATTCTTGAGTCTTGACCAAATAAATTTGTAACGAAACGGTTGTAGGCCGTTTTGGTGGCATGTTAGTGGTGCACGGATGCCTCAATGTATTAAATAAATACATTATTATTTAACTACTTAAACTGTGATCCATATGCATTACTATCACATGGTGTTCTTTTTTTTTCCGAGTCTCCTATTTCCTGCGGTAAATATTCTTTTTTTTAAATAGAATTGCAAATTATGCCTAGGTTCTTTAATATGTTATTAAAATAGGCCGAGGTACTAAGGAATAAAACGATTCCGTTCCAGCTTCCACGTGCAAAACTAGAGAAAAAATGTTGCAGACGTTCCATGTACATCTGAGTAACAGAGAATTGGAGTTCTCTGCTGTGATGGAGACTTATAATCTGAAAGAAAACGTGAAAACTTGAAGGATTTCAGACTGTTGGTATTTGCTCGTTTTCGAAAGTGTATTTAGTTGAATAGACCTTACTACAAGACCTCATTTTACTAGTTAGAATATTCAGCAAATTAAAAAATCAGCATTGACTGTCCATATCCGAGGACATCCTTCTGAGGGCTTACTACCCGGCTGTAGGCAGTGAGTCAATATCCAAAATTTTAAAATTGGAACGCAAATGTCAGTAAAATAAAATTCCGAACACGCTGTATTAAATCAACAGTGACCACACAATGCGGTTCGCGTGGACAATCCATCCGTCAAGCACACTACCTGAATTCCTGGGACACGGCCCACGTGCCTCTTTGACGATGTTTAATGGACACCCCAATCCCGCTGTGAGATCATTTGTCAGCATACGTGTACAAACTTATAATTTGCCTTGAAAAACTATAAATTTGACTTTATGTCGGTGTGATAGAGTTGAAGTTACAATAAATTTTGTTATAGGAATGAATAAATTATATGGGTATTTAGTTTCTAGTGGTTAGTTTGTAGAATCTTGTATGGAAATTAATTATAATAAAATTAAAAGTGTTACTATAGCCACTTTCAAGAATACAAAATATATACCTTTATGAAGTACGGAGAATGTCGCACTATTATGACGAGAATCTGAAACTGTGTCACTATTTTATTTATGCACTCAGATATACAACTTAAATCGTGTTAATAGTATGCAGAGGACATACAGAGAGTATACAGAGAACTCCAGCTCCAAAACTTTAGAACACAAATCAATTCTTGAAATCACTCTCTAAATAACATGTTCTGCAATAGATTTTTTAGTTTTGTTTTTGTGGTGGACAACTTTTACGTAAGTACACCTCAACCCCGCTGCGGGGACAACAGAGCGCTTTGTGTGTGACTCCCGGCCCTGATGTTGTCGGGCCAAACTACCCACTAAACCACCGCGGTGTTCCTCCTCGTCCCAACCGAGTCGCCAGATAATCCGGAGGCCTGGTCACGCTAACCCGGCTAAGGGACTGCCCCGAGATAGGGCACTCTTCGGGGGGCAAGATGGGCTATCCCCCACAATGGCCGTTTGGAAAAGGCTGTCCCTGCTAGAGTTAGCTTCGGACACCGCTTTAGTCTTAGGGGATGGAGAGCAGTCTAGCGGGCATTAGAAGGTACCCAGGAACACAAGGGGTGCCAGCCGCCAGAGGGATGTTCTGCAATAGTTGGTTCAGATTGAGGTAGATTGTGTAATCTATACATATAATAAAATGATAGAAAAGTCAAAACTGTACATTGGAAATATTTAAAAAAAAATTCTCGCTGAGTGTTCAACATAAGATGCCGAAGCCGAAAATACCGGCTGTAGATTTAGTAGTGTGCAACACTTGCACACGTGACTCTACTGCCTACACTCGTTAATATTTCGTGATAAAAAAAATGTTTTTTTTTTTTCATGTCAAATTTGATTTTATTTGCAAAGAACCTCTGCCTGTACCCACTGGCCAATAATACGTGAACTTAAATTTAAGTAAGTACTTAATAATTATTAATAAATCTAAAAAGCGAAAGATTGTAAATGATACTCGCATAATGCAATGATGTTATAGTAAAAAAGAGGTAGATATCGCATTAGCGCTCAAAAACTGTTGCGAACAAAGTCACACAATTGTTGTATTTACATTTAGTCGGCTAATAGCTGCGGGCGAAACAAGTCGTGTTGTGGTCTGCTGCTGTGTGCAAAACGACACAGATAGCTATCCCTCTCTGTTTTAAACGTTTTGTATTCTCTATCGCATTCATAGATGAAATCTATTAAGTACCGATAGGTAAGCACGTGAAATTATAACTCAACAAAAACTGCACGCTGTTTTGTATGAAGGTAGCATATCTTTACTTAAATATCATTGGCATAATGCCTATTTATTACCCAGTGCTATGACCTCTAGCGTCCAGCTGATCGTTTGTAGGTATTAGGCATACTGGCTGCGTTCGACGTTCACTGCTCACTTTTTGCCGTTTTTTGGTACGGAACTCGCCCTTGACCGGTTTTTCTGTTTCATAGGTTCACGTATTATTCGTCAGTGGAGGTTAGGCAGAGTTCCCGTTGGAATTAAAAAACGAATTCAATATGAAAAAAGACTAAAAAAAAATGTTTTTTTTTTATCACGAAGTATTAACGAGTGTAGGCAGTAGAGTCACGTGTGCAAGTATTGCACACTACTAAATCTACAGCTTGTATAGATAGAATTTTTTTTGTCTGTTTGTCGGTTTGTCTGTTTGTCTGTTTGTCTGTTTGCTTTGCTTTGTCCGGAAGGATCTCGAAAAGTACTCAATGGATTTGATTCAAATTTTGTACAAATATTAGCTAGGGGTAGGGTCTTAAAATAGGCTGTATATTATCACGCTACATATCCTAGGGGCTAAGCAGAGAGCAATCAAATTGGCATTATAACATAATTTTCACGCGTACGAAGTCGCGGGCAACAGCTAGTTTGACTAATAATTACGAATGAGAAAGATTGTGAGTGTAGGCACATCTCAGATTTCACACTCTAACGGCTAAACAGATCTGACTGAAATTTGGTGCAAGGATAAATTATAGTCTGCAAAAACAGATAGGCTTTTTTTTAACGTGAGGGAAAATCCATCATGGATGCTATGCCGGACTCCTACAGACTAAAAAAACCTCATGTAACGCCCAACAGCCTATGGTTGGGAGCCCCGGGTAAGCCCTCGGAAGTATGTCCCAGGACTCCCAACAGACCCACAGCCACCACTGCGGCCTCGCCTAGGGGGTGGTTCGGGTGCTATCCCGCGTCTTTGGGGAGTTTCGGATGTGATCCCGCTTCTAAGGGGGAAAACACATAGGATACTTTTGATTTCGGGCCGAAGTTCCCAAGTGAAGTGGGAACGGGAACAAAAATCCGCAAAGCCGCATTCTCTATCGAGTTTCAAAATATACGATCAGTATTCTACGACCTGTTAACTGTTTGTAGAACTAGGTATACGGCTATAAAATTCATATGTGAATTAGACCCCATTTTTCTTGTCCCTGTAATCGGTTTCCATCAGAAACATCTAGCTTGATCCACTTCCTGTTAGGACTTGATATAATTTAATAAAACAAGCAGAGCAAATTAACCATCTTGTATTGTACATATTTAACACAGAACAGAAGGAAGAAGTCACAGACAATTAATCATCATAGATAATCATAGACATATAAACAGCTGCGTTCAAAAACTTTACCTCAACATCCCCCCTCAATTTTAAGAACACTAATCCCTTTGATACTACAATACAAACCCATACAATGTTCTCAAAATTGAAAATAAACTTACTTACTACATGCTACAATAATATAATTCAATTTAACCAAAAACATACCTACTCTATAATTTTACTCATATATGTTAACAAACTCAGAAAGTCCTTCCAACAAAACAGACACAAAACTTACAACTAAACAAAAAAAATCAGTGACCACAGTACATACATAACCCTATGTAGTAACAAGTAATATACTAGTTTAATAAACAAGACTTTCTTTTTATTACAATTACCTTAAGTTTTACATTACTATTTTACATAATAAAGTTTTATTTGAACTATGAACCACCTTTTATTTTAAATTAAGCTTATCAAAGAAATACTCATGTTTTATTATAGGTAGGGACTTTGTAAAAATATCTGATATGTTTTCATTTGTTGGTACATAAAATAAATTAATAAATTTCTTTCTGACAATATCCTTAATAAAGTGGGCTTTTATGTCGATATGCTTTGATCGCTTACTATTGTCGAAACTTTCAATCATACGTATAGCACTTTGGTTATCAATTAATAAGTTGGTTTGAATAACATCAGTATAATTTAAATCAGCTATAACACCTTTCAAATACATTAGCTCACTTACCGCAAGTGCTCCCGCCACATACTCAGCTTCTGCTGTCGACAGAGCCACTGAGGTTTGCTTCTTGGAGTACCAGTGAATAAGATTACCACAATAAAATATGGCACAGCCACTGGTGCTTTTTCGATCTGCTGTATCTGCTGCCCAGTCTGCATCAGAATAGGCTATAAGCTGTTTGGAATAATTAGACTTAACATATACTAAACCTTTGTCTGAAGTAGACTTTAAGTACCGCAGAATCCTCTTGCCTGCTTTCCATACACTTGTTGTAGGTTTTGATAAATATCTACTCAAAAATGATACCGAATAGGATATATCAGGTCGACTGTTTGTAGAGATAAATAACAAGCATCCTATAAGTTCTTTAAATGGAACATCAATAATCTCTTCATCATTTGGAGCCATAAAGTGAGACTCCATTGGTGTACTCACACCTTTACACTCTTGCATATCGAATTTTTCTAGAATTCTTTCAATCATTTTACATTGTTTAATTTCCAAACTATTTTCTGTACGTGATATCTCTAAACCTAAATACTCTCTGATTTCTCCTAAATCTTTAACTTTAAATTCAGCTTTCAATTTATCCAGTATATCTTCATCTCCTAGTAATAAGATATCGTCTACATATATTAACAGCCATGTTGTCTCACTTTTATAGAGGCAGAAATCATGCTTTGACTGTTGAAATCCATTCTTTGTGATGAATTCATGAAATCTTAAATTCCAGCACTTAGGTGCTTCTTTTAAACCATATAGAGCTTTATTCAATATTAATACATTTCCTGTCTTTAATTCTAAGCCTTTTGGACATTTTATATACACCTCATTATCTAGTTCTCCATTAAGGAATGCTGTAGGTACATCTAGTTGTCTAATTTTTAAATTCTCCTGTACTGCATGACTTAACATTGTTCTTATAGTTGACATTCTTGCTACTGGTGAATAGTATGTTTGTCCTTGCCCATTTTGTTGAAAGCCCTTCGCTACAATTCTTGCCTTCTTAGTGCCATCTTGCTTTTGTTTAAAAATCCACTTAGTATCTATTGCTCTGTGACCTCTTGGTAATGTAGTCTCTAACCACGTCCCCAGCTTTTCATGTGCATTTAATTCCTTATCCATTGCTTCTCTCCATTCTTTGTCCTGTACCGCTTCTTCAAAGTTTTGTGGTTCTCCCGATAATAGACAGTATGCTATATTTAATTCATGTTCATAATTTTCAAATCGCTTTGGAGTTTTTATTTCTCTTCCTGATTGGGTTACATATTTTCTTATACTATGTTCCTCTCTATTTATGTCTTTTTGATCAATTTCCACACTTTTCTGGCTATCTTCTTTTTCCTTCTGGATTCCTTCTTTACTCCTTTTTGCAAGATTTTGGTTCAACATATCATCTCTTTCATCATAAGTCAGTTTTTCATGTTTTTCTTCATCTTCTTTGTCCTTCTTAGCTCCTTCTTTAATTGCTTTTCCGTTAAATTCCGTCTCTGTGTATTTTATTTCATCTTTTTCTTGCATTTCA
Organism: Miltochrista miniata; assembly: GCA_933228765.1. Classification (NCBI taxonomy): domain Eukaryota; kingdom Metazoa; phylum Arthropoda; class Insecta; order Lepidoptera; family Erebidae; genus Miltochrista; species Miltochrista miniata. Next base: position 22,366,012 of record OW121767.1, on the reverse strand, counting down.
TCTCCATCTTCTTTGTATTTTATTTGCGTTTCATCGAATCTTACATCCCTAGATGTAACAATTTGGTTTTCTTCAGGATCCCATAGTCTGTACCCATTTCTCACATAACCAACAAATCTCATTACTTTAGCTCTCTTTTCAAACTTACCACCTTTTGGTACTTGTACTACCCATGCTTTTGATCCAAATATTTTTAGTTTTGATAGATTACTCTCTCCAAACATAATTTCAGCTGGAATTTTAAAATTAATTGCAGATGATGGACACCTATTTATTTGGTAAATGGCACACTTCACAGCTTCTCCCCATAGATATTTAGGTAGTTGAGTCTCAATCATAAGTGTTCGTGCTTTGTTGTAGATAGTACGGTTCATACGCTCTGCAACTCCATTAGATTGAGGTGAATAAGGTTGTGTAAACTGAATTTCTATACCCCTTTTATTACAATAGTCTTGAAGAACCTGATTTTTAAATTCACCCCCATTGTCACATCTTATTTTCCTTATTTGATTGCCTGTTTGTGTTTGAATGAACATTATGTGATTTATAATATTTTCAGTAGCCTCACTCTTCTTTTTCAATAGAAAAACAACACAGAAATGACTGTAATCATCTAAAATAGTTTGAAAATAAACCTCCCCATTGAGAGTTGGTGTGGTGACAGGTCCAGAGAGATCAGTATGCAATAACTCACCTATATACTTTGACCTTGGTTTGTAAACCGGTTTAAATGGTAAACGAGTAGACTTACCTTCAAGACATGGACTGCATGGTGTGTTTGAGTATGGCAGGTTCAGTATAGCTAGGTGTTTTCTATTGGCATGGCCAAGCCTTTTGTGCCACACATTATCATCAATTTTGCAAGACATAGAGTGCTGTAAGTTTAATTCAAAGTCAATGACATATAGTTTTCCTAACATTTCACCTTTAACTTCAACGATGTTACTACTAATACTGACATATTGATTATAAAATTTTACATTTAATTGCTTTTGAATCAACTTTTGTACTGAGAGTAAATTATGTGACAATCCCTGAATAATTAGAGCATTTATTTTGATTTCTATATTTTTATAAAATACAACTAGATTTCCTCGTTGCTTAGCAGTTAAGAACTGGCCATTGGCTACATAGATTTTAATTGGTTCAGGTAGATTTGTAATATTTGTCATGTACTTACAATATTCCAACATTACTAAATGCTCAGTTGCTCCAGAATCAATAACAAATTGAATATTACCATTATTTAACACAATGTTGGCATTATCAACACTTACTGCCGTAAACGATAAACCATGTTCACTAATATCGGGGTCTTGAGCTGTATGAGCTTGATAAAAATGTCCTTGACCTCTACGGTTGTTATATCCTCTTTTCTGATATTGATGTCTTCTATTATTACGTCCTGTCCTGTAATTGTGTCCATAGCCATGTCCTCGACCAAAATTTTGTCTCCGTTGTTGCTGCGGACACTCAACTGCTATATGACCAGGTTTGTTGCATGTATAGCAAGTAAGAAAAGATGCTCCTTCATTGGTAGATATTGTATTTGAACTATTTACTTTTATTTCAGCATCCAATAGTCTGGCCTTTGTAAATTCGAGTGTCATAGACTTTTCAGTTGCCATAGTTTCAATTGATGTAATAACATTGTCATAATTCGACGGCATTGCTGCTATCAGTTGACACACAAGATCTTCGTCACTTATTTCACAGCCAATTGCTTTAAGATTACTCACCGCAGTGTCAAATCTGCAGAAAAAATCTTGAAGTTTTTCATTTTCTCCACATTTAATAGTTAATAATTGCTTCTTAAGATGCAACCTGTTTATAATTGTTTTCCTTTCAAATGTTTCTTCCAGCGTATTTATCATGTCTTTAGCACATGTACTTTTTTTAACTATTTCAAGATATTTATCGTTCAAACATCTCACAATCAAGGACCGCGCTTTCGCGTCATCTTTCTTGAATGTCTTACATAATTCATCGCCCTGTTTTTCATCACTTTTTGGAATGGTGCCTTCTATTGTGTAAAGCACACCCTTTTCTTCGAGAATCAACTTTAATCGAAATTTCCAATTACTGAAGTTGGAATTTTGATTCAGTTTTGGGAGTATTTCTTGTTCACCCATTTTGCTGCTATTATATTTTAGCGTTGCGCAGTGGAAGCGTTTGTTAGGACTTGATATAATTTAATAAAACAAGCAGAGCAAATTAACCATCTTGTATTGTACATATTTAACACAGAACAGAAGGAAGAAGTCACAGACAATTAATCATCATAGATAATCATAGACATATAAACAGCTGCGTTCAAAAACTTTACCTCAACACTTCCAAAGACTGTGTTGTATAATGCAGGTAGGTATATATAGTAGGTACCCCCATTTTTCTTTTCCCTGTGTTTTATAAAGTAGGTAGGTATATGTAGCCCCCATTTTTAAGGTTTCGTAGCCAAATGGCAAAAACGGAACCCTTATAGATTCGTCATGTCTGTCTGTCTGTCTGTCTGTCCGTCCGTGTGTCACAGCCACTTTTCTCCGAAACTATAAGACCTATGCTATTGAAACTTGGTAACTAGATGTATTCTGTGAACCGCATTAAGATTCTTATATAAAAATAGAAAAAAAGGTGTAAATTTTGGGGGTCCCCATACTCAGAACTGAAACTCAAAATTTTTTTTTTCATCAAACCTATACGTGTGGCGTATCTATAGATGGGTCTTTAAAAATGCTATTGAGGTTCCTACAATCATTTTTTCCTTATGTGAATAGTTTGCGCAAGAGACACTTCCAAAGTGGAAAAATGTGTGTCCCCCCCCCCCCCCCCCTCTAACTTCTAAACTAAGAGAATGATAAATCTAAAAAAAATATATGATGTTCATTATCATAAAAACTACCAACGAAAATTAGATTGAACGAGATAGAGCTGGTAGTTTTTTTTTAATACGTCATAAACCGCAATTTTCGGTTAGAAAAATCACTACCACTGCGAACGTGTTAAAACATCAATCAAAGTTACAACGAACTATAAGAACTTTTATATCATGTTACTTGCTGCTACGAAACCCTTCATGGGCGAGTCCAACTCGCACTTGGCCGGTTTTTCTTTACCCTGTAATCGGTTTCCATCAGAAACATCTAGCGTAATCCACTTCCAAAGACTGTGTTGTATAAAGTAGGTAGGTATATGTAGTACGGGATTTTAAAGTATTTTGTGGAGATGCCGAGCTCTCATCCAGTGAGACAATTTGCATGTTTAAAAGCCTACAGTTGCGTGGAGTGATTTACATAACTCTTGTCCTTAAGCCCCCAGGATTGAATCAACGCCTAGATTTTGAGGCACTTCGCGTTTCTTTGGAAAACTTCTTTTTTTATGACCTATCTTTCTACGTAGGTACTAGGTTCCAAAGGTTTTACTACTTATTCGAAGCTGGAACTGGATCTGAAGCAAAAAAAAGTCCTCATAAGCTCATTATTGCAGACTGAAGGATAGATATTTTAATTCGAAGTGACTTTTTAATAGATCAGGCGTTGCTCTATGTTTAGTTATGTTGGGAACAATATTTTCATCTGAATCCCGTTTTTTTCTCTATGAAGGTCTTTATGTAAAAAAAGAGAATAAGTACATAAGCATAGCTGATTTAGGATCATTAGACAGAGAGTTAGGACTATAATCCATAATTTTACCTCTTATCGCATATCAGGTAGAAAGTAGATGTATATCACTGAGTTGAAATGGAAAACGGAGGTAGTGGATACGCAATTTTGAAATTTTCAAAGGTGAATCCCGGTATAGGGCCCTAGATTAGAATTAACGACTACCATATTACCGGCAATCGGGACCAACAACGGTCTAACGTGCCTCATAAGCACGAAAATTATCCTACATAGAAATACTACAAAGTGGTCAAGTCACCTACCTCAGGATTAGCAATGATAGCAGAGTTTTGTATACCTACTTTGTATGTATTTAGAAAAATGTAAGTAAATATGTCTGTCAGTTGTCTAGATCCCATAGCACAAGCTTAAACTTGCCTAACTTAGACGATAATGTTGTATGAGAATGTTCAAATGTTTAACCAAACCTGTCATTTACGACGATTAAATAAACTAAAAGTGACAGCCCTAATATTATAGGCAAGTATCGTGCGGTTGGGGACACAGATACCCTAGTATCTATACTAATATTATAAAGAGAAAAGATTTGTTTTTTTGTTTTTTGGTTTGTTTGTTTGTAACGAATAGGCTCCGGAACTACTGGACCAATTTGAAAAATTCTTTCACTGTTGGAAAGCTACACTCCTTGCGGTGAAAATAAGCTATATGTTATTCCCGTATTCTCACGGGAACGGGAACTACGCGGGTGAAACCGCGAGACGTCCGCTAGTAGTATATATTTTTTCTACTATGATAGTCTACAGAATACGGAGGTGACTGAGCTACGAGTGCTACACCTAGTATCATCCTTCAACTTAATATCTCTGGGTAAAATGGGTCTACCATGTCCTATTCTTACTTATCTTAAACTCTCACTAGCTGAAGCCCGCCTGCGTAAAATATGTTTCCGTTCCCGCTTCCCGTAGTTTATCCCCTTGGGGGTAGAATGTATCAAAATCCTTTCTTAGCGGATGCCTACGTCATAACATCTACCTGCATGCGAATTTTCAGCCTAATCCGTCCAGTTTGGGCTGTGCGTTGATAGATTTGTTAATCAGTCAGTCAGTCACATTTGAGTTAGGAATGTATATTTAGTGCGCCTTCACACTAGCGTAGGCGTTCGATGGACGTATGCGCGGCGTATACGTCGCGTATACGTCGCGCACGCCCGGCGCTTGTTCAGCGTATTCATGTGTTCCAGTGGAGACGCCACACCAACGCGGCGTATACGTCGCGTCTGCGCCGCGCATACGTCCATCGTACGCCTACGCCGGAAAAACGCTAGTGTGATAGTAGTGCCACAGTATACCTAAAGAGAACTATCTGTCGGCTGTGGTAGTGCAGTTGTTCCATGTTCATGACTCTATAAATTGAAATTCTTTTGACAACGCAGATTAAGTCTTTTGATTGGTGACCCTTGTGTATCTAGTCAGTATTATTTTTGATGGTAGTCCCATTACAAGAACAGCAAGTATTCAATGACAAACGAATCAAACCTTTACCGTAAACAAAGAACAAAACAAACCAATAACCATGAAACTAAGTGCAGAAATACGGTTCCACCCAAAACGACTTCGACATGTAAATCAAAAACGGTAAACGTTTCCACTCCAGCTGCCATTAAAGATTCAGACAGTCTGCTAAATATCTACACTGGAGTATTTACTCTGTAAAAGCGCACGAAAATTCCAGTTCATTAATAATGTACGTACAAAAAGAGTAACTATGAAAGTTTTCATCGTCCGCCAACGGATGTGGCTTTATTAGGTACACTCAATTTTTCCATCCTTAATCCTTTACGAAGCTCATTTAGCCGAGTTTTAATCTCAATCTCACCTCATTACCGGATCCCGAATACTCGGAATAGCCAATTTCGCCATTAATTACAAGCGAAGGCTCCCTTACCCTTCCTTTTTCGAGTAAAAATAAATTATAACTCATTTATCGTTACGGCAGAGTCGCGAGCAACGGAGGCATTGAAATAAATAGCTGTCACGTTGGCGCACACTGAAGTAGCGTGAACGTGAAACGGCGTCACGTTAACGTTCACGGAGGGGGTTGAGACCACGCCTAGCGACTGCGCACTGCACCACACACGCCCATGTGTCGCACATACGTCGAGCACGTAACTGGAGCACATACATGCCACATGCCGGGGGCGTGCGCACCGGTGGGCGTGCCACGTGTGTCATGTGTCGTACATGGGTGGAGATAGGCTCACATTCAAAGGGAAACAGCCGCTCGCGTTCGAGTGTCGACAACTCTAAGCCCGGCCCGCGAGTACCTATGTGACGTCATGTGTGTGTCACGCCCGTACCACTCACGGGCGTCGCTCACGTTACTGGTTCATACGCACTACTATGTATACCTAGCTGTGTCACACGGCCCTAGAAATAGTAATAAACGCCGTCGGCGGTGTAAATTAAACAGACGGGCGAGAGAAAAAGAAAATAATATTTCCACCTGCGTCCGCAATTATCGGCGCGAACCGCAGAAAATTGCGAGTCGAATGCCAAACTGACACTCGTGGAACTTCCTCAAAATAAAACTTTGGAAAAGTTCGACCGGAAAGAAAAGAAAACGCGAAAATAAAAAAGCCATTGACTCCGCAGTATGGCCCGAAAGTTTTAGACGCCTTTTTAAACATTCCCGCGGACGAAATCACGACCGGAGGGATTTTTTATCGCCAGAAGGATTTTCAGCGCTCGTTCTGTCAACTAATTAGAGTTTGCTCTTGAAAATAATATTAAATGCAAATACTGAAACGTTATCAAAATGACACTTGACTTCCTTCATATTAATTGGACATTGGAACGGCGAGAAGATCAGGTACGTTTGAGAGAGAAAGACTTTTCTGTATATACGAGTGTAAGAATAAACAATATGGCAGGGAGTAACGTCGGATCAATAATATATAGGCTAAGAAACGCGGGCACAGAGCACCTAAGGAGTCCGAGACACGCGCACATAGCCAAGAGCGAAAACAAATCAGTGCCGGGAGGCGCAAATTGAGCACGTACCCGTTCCGGCTAATTTTATTTTGCAATTACACCCTCCCCCTCCCTTATCGTCCTACGACCTCACCTCCTCTGCCCGCGACGCTCCGCTAATACAACATTCTTAGCGACAGCCAGTTTTTGGGACAGAGGTTGGTGAGAATGTCAAAATGAATTTAAAACAAGAATAATTAGACGCTACAAAATATTTAGAGGCATGCTAAAGTATTCCTTTTAGTGCTACGCTGCAGTTTCAGTTGAATTTCAGTTTGATGAGACCATAGACTACTGAAACCGTCAACCTCAACCCTTTTCTCTATAGCCGTGAGCTCAAAATCGAATCAACTAAAATCACAAGTCAGAAAGTACTTTTCTAGTAGGTAAGGCAGTTTCTTGGCATAACTCAGTCAATCTGTATTCCATATTTCTATTAGCTACCCTTCTCTACATTAGCCTAAATTCCCTTGCTATATGGGTACTTTTCTGCCATGTCAGTACAAAAATTTTTCGTAGTTTTTCAAGAAAAAAAATTATATTTTTTTTTTTAGAAATTCTCAGAACACCAATTTTTCATTAAAATGATAATGATACACCTTCGAAATACTCATTAAAAATCTACAAGAGGAAATTCTCAATCTACGCATACAAAGTCTCTGTAGGCTATTACTCTACACCCCCCTGTGTAAAAAGGTTGTAAGAAGGCGGTGGACACCCCGTCTCAGGGAGGCGATCGCCTCCACAACCCTTTCGCTTTTACCCCCACTGGACAGGGTGATGTTATTGTGAACAATATATTCTTTTAATTTTTATGTTCTTTTTCTTACCTGATATTGTGCAATTTTTTGTAGAATGAATAATCATGCGTTTTACCTATCACAACTGGTAGTCTTACATCCGTTTGGTCCCGACTCTTGAAATTTTTGGAACAAATCGACAATAAAGTAAAGTTGAATAATTAATTTTCAGGATCTTCAATGTCCGTTTTTCCTGAAAGAAAAATCATTTGAACAGTAGCATTTACATTAGCTTTTTGGGAGCTACGGATAAAACGAAAGAAACAGCCATCGTGCATCGGTTCAATTCAGTTTCGTGCTTCAGGTATAAGATAGGAACTGTGGCATTGCCCACAGCAGTCTCCTCAGTATCATTGGCGATTAGCTACATTTAACGGAATCTTAAAGAATTCCAACTTCACAGAGCGTTTTGTCATCATCCTAACCTCTTCGATTAGATACCGATCAATGCAGGTGTGTCACTCGCATACTATCAGTAGAAACTTGTCCGAAGCCGAGTAACTTGCTATAAGAAGCCTTAGGTATTTAGCAGTTATACTTGAAAAAACATCTCCTAGAGATTATAAGTACCATCTTATAAGTCTCTTTCTTTATCTTCCTTCCTCGTATTCAATCCACCTTATACCTTGAAACACCATCCTCTTACTTGTTCCTGTCTGTTCCTGCTACAAGACTGCATTTCTAGTGCCGCATATTTAGAAATCAGAACTAAACTATCATTCCTTATTCTAAACAAGAGTGTCCGTAAAACATTTTTTTTCCACATTTTTTTACTAATTAACCCTTTATGACCAGTAACAAAAATAGTCACACCCTATACCCGCTAAGCTTCTCGCATTTCTTCGACGCTTCTTAAAGTGTTTTACATACAACCATTTACGTTTGTGTGCGTTCAGTAAATACTTACGCATTGATGTGTGAGTCGCTACGCATTTTTGCCCTCCCCTTCGTCCCTCGAAGAAAAATACCTTACCCCTTTCGCCACCCACTTTGATGTACCGGTGCCGCCTTGCTAAAGAAGATATGAGACTTTTTCAAAAAGCTTAATTTAAATGAGTCGGTTGGGACGACTCAATGGGAATATTCCTTAAATTAAATACTATCTTGAGGGCGAAAGGGTGGTACATTTTAATTGGTATCGAATTTCGATCGGAGACTCTTGTGACTTTGTGCTCTTTTTATTGTACGTGAGAAAATTATCTTTTTGAGAATTTGTTACATCGTTTTATATTAGCTAGTACAAAGTTCTAGGACATCTTTCCTAGGGCTTACCTGGGGCTCCCAACCGTAGGCTGTTGGGCGTTACGTGAGGATTTTTAGTTAGTAGGAGTCCGGCATAGCATCTGTGAAGGATTTTGCCTCACGTTAAAAAAAAGCTACTTGTACAAAGAAGGTAACCTTATCAGATAGATGGCAGTGGTGTGCGACTGGTCCATGCTGATGACCAATAGTAAAACATGTCATAATGATTCCTTTTCGTCATCATCACAGCCAATTTGACGGTCACTACTAGGCAAAGGTATCTCCAAAAGATTGCCACGACGTTGGGTCTTGTGCTGCCTTCATCCAACAGGCTCTCATTTTTGACCTACTCTGCATTTTCCGATACGTGATCGCCACTTGAAAACCTTTTGACTCCATTAGTCATTAGTTCTACCAGGAATATGGTTAGGTCACTTCCACTTAAGTCAAGTGATTTTATCGACTATGTTGGTGACCTGGATCCTCTCTCAGATTTCCTCAGTGGATTCGATCACAGCAAGCTTCTCAGTGATTACCACTATGTTGAATTCTATTTCTTCATAATGTGAATTCCAAATTTGATTCATTATTGTAAAATTATATCCTTTAAAAATAACCTTTTTCCTAGGACGAAGGTGTGTTTAGGGAAAGGATAAATAATAAAATTAATTTCAAACTTGGTGTCAAATTCAAAATTAATTTCGAAGCTACAATGTAAGTAAGATTAAAAATATATTTTACGGCACCATTTCAACCCGTTCTCGTTAAAAAATAACACCCGTCTAATATTAAATGTCGTCAACAATTAATCGTCTTAATTTCGTTACTGTTTATTGCAAATTGTAAAATGAACAATATTTGAATTCGTTTCAGTAATTCGTTGTAATATGGCGACATGGAACTTATAATCGAAAATCCAATAAATTATTTCCCAATTAATTTTAACCTACAGTTTTTGTATTCACGGTGTATTTAAAAACTGCATAGTTGGAATACTTTGCGGCACTTACATACCTACTCAGTTTTTCATAATAGGTACTACTATTCATAATTCCTAATATTTTCGCTAAGCCGTACAACTGTACGGCTAGTACAGTAGCAAATCATCTGCAGGGCAGTGTAACTACACTGCCCTGCAGATGATTTGCTACTGTTATATGGGAACAAATATTTGTGTAACCTTATTTATGAGGACTTAGGCCTCTCCCAATTTACGCCACAATACACGGTCCTGCGCAGTCCCAGCCTGCGACCTTTACCAGGTCTTTTATCCTGTAGCAGTCCAGCAGTGGACTGTCACAGGCTGATTTGATTGATTGATTGATATTTATGAGGAGAGGATGCAGCGGTAGCTGTAGGGTCTGTTGGGATTCCTGCCGGGGCTCCCAACCGTATTCTGTTAGGTAGGATACGTGTGGTTTTTAGTCGGTAGGAGTCCGGCGTAGCATCTCTGTAGGCTTATCCTCACGTTAAAAAAAAGGGCCCAATAAATAAATTAAATATCTTCTTTCTGTGCGCTTTGATCTTATAAAATACGCAACGGATTTTAGTGCAATTTTCAACAATAGATAGAGTGATTTGATTCAAGAGGAAGGTTAATGAGTACATACACACAAGGAAGGTTAACGAGTACATAGTAAGTACAGTAGGTACAGTTAAGCCGAGCAGTAACGTTAACCAAGTTGCAAGGGTTAGCTAGTTAATGTTTTATAATTTAGCCTTATAGATATTCTCGATCACAAAATATCGTAGGTAGTGTATGGAGACAAATATCAACTACCTTTTATCTAGCGCGAGGGACCACGCTTAAAATACTTTATAAGGATGTCCCAGAAGTCCTGGCAGACCTTAGCTACCAACACTGTCTCGTCTAAGGTTTCAAGTATTATCTCACTTCTTTACACGTGTGTTTAAAGGATGATTTTTAAATAACACATTATAAAAAGAGCTCTAAAAACATGCTATTGAAAGAAACCCGTTAACATAAAAGTAATGAAACCTCTCAAAAGAACAATACCTTCAACAACAAAACAAAGCTAGGCGAATTCTCTCTCGCAATCAATACATGTCTTAAAAACAATTTAAAACAAGAATGTCTCAGCCACCGTTCAAAATAAAATAAAGAGGGATACGCCCGAGACTTGCTTGCGATTTGAAGACACTGGAATATGGGAATGTTCAAGATTAATTTGTGTTCTTCAGAATCTTTTAAATAAATAAATATTTGTGGACATTCACACACAACATCATCTAGCCCAAATTAAGCTTTAATAATAATATAATATTAGGTGCTTACACATCAAATTGGCGTTTTTCGTACTGGCCACTTTAATTACGATTTTCTCCTCTTTGGTAAGGAATTCCAAATTCAAATTTTCCCAGCTATTTACTCATGTATTTATCCTTCGATGACCGTCATTCATTTGTTTTTTTCTTCTGTTTTTTTCTGTTTGCGTCACTCATTTTACAAAATGGAAAATTTAAAATATCGCATTATTTACGAGTACGAGTTCCGCCGTGGCACTAGTGCTGCGGAAACGACTAGAAGGGTGAATGATGTGTATGGCGGTCATGTTGCAAAAGAAAACACAGTTCGTTTTTGGTTCCAACGTTTTCGTTCAGGAAATGTCGACCTGCAGAACAAGCCCTGTGGACGGCCTGAGACTCAAGTTGATAATGAAGTATTGAAGGCTATTGTGGAAGCGGATCCATCGCAAACCACGTCCGAGTTAGCTGCAGGCTGCGGTGTTAGTGATAAAACTGTTTTAATTCACTGGAAGCAAATTGGGAAGATTAAAAAGCTTGAAAGGTGGGTACCTCACGAATTGACTGAAGCAAACCGGCAAAAGCGCGTCGACTGCTGCGTTACATTACTGAACCGGCACAATAATGAAGGTATTTTAAACCGAATCATTACCTGTGACGAAAAATGGATTCTTTACGATAATCGAAAGCGCTCAGCGCAATGGTTGGATCCTGGCCAGCCAGCCAAATCCTGCCCCAAGCGAAAATTAACCCCAAAAAAGTTACTTGTAAGCGTTTGGTGGACTAGTGCCGGTATTGTTCATTACAGTTTTCTCAAATCTGGCCAGACTATTACGGCTGATGTCTATTGTCAGCAATTGCAAACCATGATGGAAAAGCTAGCGGCTAAACAACCTAGGCTGGTCAATCGCTCCACGCCACTGCTGCTTCACCACAACGCTAGACCACACACTGCACAACAGACGGCTACCAAATTAGAAGAGCTTCAATTGGAATGTCTAAAACATCCTCCGTACTCCCCGGATCTTGCTCCAACAGATTACCATTTTTTTCGAAATTTGGACAACTTCTTGCAAGGGTAAAAATTCAACTCTGATGGGGCAGTCCAAATCGCCTTCACACATTTTATTGATTCCCGTCCGACTGGTTTTTTTAGTAAAGGGATCAATGAACTACCTATGAGATGGCAAAAATGCATAGAAAACAATGGTTCATACTTTGATTAATTAAATATATTATATTTAAAAATATTCGACTTTTTGTTCCTCCTATACAAAACGCCAATTTCATATGTAAGCACCTAATATAAGCTATAATAAAATAATAATATAAGCTTGTGCTATGAGATCTAGACGACTGATATACATACTTTAATATTTCTAAATAAATACATATTATACATAGAAAACACCCAAACTCCGAAACAAACATTTTTGGATAACACAAATATTTGGACTGACCCAGGAATGGAACCCAGGACCTCTACGCCACAAGCGGTATCACTACAGACTACGCCACAGAGGCAGTCGTAACTATTTTAGGTATCATTCAATCTAAGTATGTATACTAATACTATAAAGAGGAAAGATTTGATTGTTTGCATGGAATAGGATCCCTATCCCTATAATTCATTTATTTGAGCGTTTCCGTGCTTCGGAAGGTACGTTAAGCTGTTGGTCCCGGTTGCCAGTAAAATGACAGTCGTTAGGCCGAGTTGAAGCCTTTTTAGGCGGCTTGAAAAATTACAAATTATAAAAAGGTGAAATGTAAGCATATAATAATATGCCTCTGCCTACTATGTATGAATAGGCTTCGAAACTGTTGGGAAGCTACACTATTCCCGGGTGGCAAAGTCTATATTTTATTCCCGTATTCCCACGGGAATGGGAACACCGCGTGCCGGGCTAGTCCTTAATATTCAAGCTCTGACAACAAGGTTTGCATTTGTGGATGTATAACATCTGTCATAACTGTACGTATTTTGGTTCAAATAACAGATTATACCTAGATTTTGTCGTGCTTATTTACCTGGTGACGGCTATAATATGATTATTAGGATTGTCGTTACTTTCTATGCGAAATCTGTACATTGGCTGAATAAACTATTATTATAAAAAAACAAACAAGTTGCTGCACCTGCCTCACTAAGCACAATAAATATTTCATAATGAAGCCTTTTCGGATGGAAGTTTTACTTTTATGACCAGTTTGGCTAAAAGATTTGAAAAAGGACAGTTTTTTTTCCTAGAACCAAATCCCACTATCTTTTAAGAGATAAGTAAGTACAATACTTTAAGTACGTTATCTATGTTTTGTTTTTAATGAAAACAAATGAAATAATTGTATCTAGTACAAAAATAAGAAAAAAGAAAAACAAATCTTAATGCAAAAGTCTTATCATCGCGGTTCCACTAAGCAAATGTAGCCTCTTTTAAAATTCTATTACGTACATTCATCGTGTACGTACAGGTGGGGGTGTTTTCAACCCCTTTTTAACCCTTTCGAGGTTCAAGCATTTCTTCTTTACATTTATTTCTTATGGCCTGTTTCTTCTTCTTAAATTATAAAACTCAGCACGGAGTGAACGGTTTTGATACTTTGGAAATTAAAAACCGATTTAACGAGGTAGTGTCTTTTCAATATTGTGATCATACAGCAAAAAAACTTATTTTAATATTAGTATCAAAAAGTATAGTAGGTAGGCTGTTGGGCGTAACGTGAGGTTTTTTTAGTTGGTGTGAGTCCGGCATAGCATCCATGAGGATTTTCCCTAACGTCAAAAATAAAGTATCAAAAAGTATAGTATTGTTTGAAATACTGCAAAAAGTCAGTTTGACCCCGACGTGATTTGAACACGCAACCTTCTGATCTGGAGTCAGACGCGCTACCGTTGCGCCACGGAGTCATATGAAGTAATGTTTGAATTATAAAAATATAAAGTAATATAGTGCTTACTTTAATTGCGTTAATGACCTTCTTAATTTTTGTTAGTTAAGTGAAAGTATATTATTACGGCAATTGTATTAATTATACGTCGGATCTAAATTTAAATTCGCACTAAACACGCATGCACAGAGACTCCGCTCGGGCGAATTTTACTAACTACTCCACAGAAATAATTAAACAACTACATAACTCTGACCGTTTCAATGTGCAGGGCATGGAATGAATGTACTCGGAAACCCCATAAACCACAACTAGCATCGTCAAAGCTGTACTGGGACATCCTTCCGAAGGCTTACCCAGGGCTCGTTGCGTGAGGTTTTTTAGTCGGTAGGAGTCCGGCATAGTATCCAAGAGGATTTTCCCTCACGTTAAAAAAAGTCGTCAAAGCTATTGTTTAAAGCATAACTGCTGGCTTTATTTAGAGAAGTGCAACGTGCCTATTACTGCAACGGTGACAGCTAGCTTAAGCCTTCCCTGTAGCCCATTTATGGCTTTATGATAAAAAAATAACAAAAATACTAGCCCCTTAATTACTTAAGCAACAACAAAAGAAAAGTATCAAGTCTGTCTCGCCGCAGTCTCTCGGCAGCCGAAATGATGTTACAAAGGCGCGGAACTGGGCTAACACAAGTTTTCTATATTACAGTGCGTACCCCCTCAACACCCATTCCACCCCCGTAAAGGGTTGCGACCCACCTTTGAAGATGCGCCGAGCTTTTTCTATAATTCTCCTCTCCTAAGCGATTTGAATTTCGTTAAGTCTCGTATTTTGTGCAAAAAATAATTGTTAGAACCGATTTTCGAGTGTTTCGCCCGTTCGACGGTATTTATTTCTTGTGTTTTTTCTTCGATACTAGATAAAGGCGTGTTATATTATTTTTACTTATAATTAAATTTAGTCCTGATCATTCATTTTGCATGCCTGTCAAAGAGTTAGGTAAAAAATAATCTTTAAAATTGGTTCATTGTATACTCGAGCTAAGAGCAAAACTTAAAAACGCTCGGACCAATGTTTATGAAAATACTAGATGATTTCTTGCGGTTTCGCCCGCGTGGAATTCTGTACCCGTTCCCGCTTCCCTTTGGAACATTTTCCCGGGATGAAAAGAAGCTTATGTATTATTCCAGACTATAAACTATCTCTGTACCAAATTTCAGCCCAATCTGTTCAACTGTTAGAGCGTGATTGAGTAACAAACATCCAAACATCTAAACATCTTTACATCCAAACATCTTCACAAACTTTCACTTTTATAATAGGTATTAGTAGGATTGTATGTGTGTCCGAGTAGATTCGGAAGTGGTTTTTAAGGATAGTTGAAGTCGGGGCTTTTGTTGATATAGAAAAATCATGCTAACAAAGTAGCTTTGAGCAGCTAGTGATTAATATATTCATTTCTACACAAGAATCGATGCAATCTGTCTGTTCGTTATAAAAATATTACAGTCCCGTCTGTAAACGTCTGAACTAGACACGTCAACTTACGTGGACACTTTTTTTTTTAACTTACTTTTTGTTTTTTGACTGCCTCTGTGGCGCAGTCGGTAGTGAATGGGTAGTGATACCGCCTGCGGTGCTGGAGGTCGTGGGTTCGATTCCCACCGGAGACAAATATTTGTGTGACCCATAAATGTATGTCTCAAGAAGAGTCTGGGTGTTTCTATGTTTAATATGTAGGTATGTATTTAAAAAACTATATAAGTATTAATATCCGTTGTTTGATACCCATAACACAAGCAGGGTAATCCTAGCTTACTTTGGGATCAGATAGCGTTGAGTGAAATGTCCGTGAATATTTATTTATTTATTTCTTTTTAATATAAGGCTAGCCAAATTGACGTCACCAGCCTGATGAGAAGCCATACGAAACTTGGCTTGGTGATGACTACTGAAATTAATGGAAAACTCTCACTTTTAAGATACATAATTTCCAATTCCAATTCTTTTGCTTTTACGTTATTTAACGTAATCTATTCATTCATTCAATAATACATTATTATTGTTTATCTATATTAATATTATAAAGAGGAAAGATTTGATTGATTGTTTGTTTTCTTGTTTACATCGAATAGGCCCCGAAACTACAAAACCGATTTGAAAAATTATTTCACAGTTGGAAAGGTACACTATTCTTACGAATATAGGTTATATATTATTCCCGTATTCCCACGGGAACGGGAACTACGTGGGTGAAACCGCGTGACGTCCGTTTATATGAAAAATATTTTCTCTTACCCTATTGTACAATGTAAACGCGCCTTAAACATGACTTGGTAGAATTTCTTAAATCCTTTTTTTACTTTCGCAAGGTCGAACGGCTTCGCGTCCGTTTATTAATGCCTACTATATTTCAGTATTGTCTTACGTAAACCTTTGGTACCGTTAAATAAACCAGTTTTGGGACAAAACGTTCAACTATTTTAATAACTGTTTTTGTGACGTGATCGCTACCATTGTTCATTGATAACATTCTATATTTAAATTTGAACTTTTATTTGACAGCTTGATTTTTTTATAAAATTTGCCGGTATACTTCTATAAGTCATATAGATAGGCTTTATATAGTAGCTGACCCGCGCAACTTCGTTTGCATCACATGAGAGTGAGCAGGAGAGAGGTATGGTATTATCATAATGTTTCCCGTTGCATTTACCCCTGTCGCGTCTCGTCGTTGTATTCATTAGAGCTGAACCGCATATCTTCGTTTGCGTCACATGAGAGTGAGGAGGAAAGAGGTGTTAAAGTGATATAATGTTTCCCGTCGCTTTTACTTCCACCCATCCGTTTTTCGGTATGGAACTCATCGTGTGCGAGTCCGACTCGCACTTGACCGGTTTTTATCGTTCAGTTGACTGGTTGCCACTGCAGACCAAGTTAACTCCCGTAGCGTCGCTCATACTTTAAAAACTTAATAAGAGAGTTATTTTAAGTGAACCTTAAAAGATAGGCTTATGCTGTTTAGTACTTTTTTTATAAATTTTTAAGTGGAACAATTTTGTAGTACACAATTTTTACGTAACTTTAACTATTTATGTAGCGTCCGCAATGGAAGCTCTCAAAACAAAGAAATAATCCCCGTTCTCGAAACATTATTCATGGCTGCTCCGCTCCTATTCGTCTTAGCGTGATGTTATATCGCCATTAGTCAGCCTCAATAAATGGACTATCAAACTGTAACATAATTTTTGAAATGCAACCAGTAGTTTCTGAGATCCTAGCGTTCAAACAAACAAACAAAAAAAACAAACTCTTAAGCTTGATAATATTATAGTATATTGTATATAGTATGGACTAGCTGATGCCCGCAGCTTAGCCCGCGTGAAATTTGTTCCCGTGGGAACTTATTCCCGGGATAAAAAGTAGCCTATGTGTTATTCCAGACTGTAATGTAGGTATCTCTGTACCAAATTTCAGCCAGATCCGTTCAGCCGTTCGAGCGTGAAAGAGCAACAAACATCCACACTCACAAACTTTCGCATAGCAGGGTGAATTTTTGAAAAGGGCTTGGATGGCCAAATCCGCAACTATAAGGAATAGCGAAAAATGCTCAAAGGAGTCACGAGCCCGATTTTGATGAAACTTAAAACCTCATCATTAGATTTTTGAAAAACTAATAATCCTAGCTGGGAATCGAACCCATTGGTTTTGAAAAAAAAACACACCCTTTGTTATTACACCATACGATAGGGTCGCTGTTAAGGATCAAATTCTGTGAAGTAATGATAAACGGCAAATTTATGGAACTATTGGAATTTTAATAGAATTCATATTTCATGGTACCTAAATTTTGTATCATAATTTGTTTCTTTCGAAATCCCAGAAAAGATCGTAAGTATTCCGTGTTTTAAATTATGCTCAGAATGATTGTTATTCTAAACGTAACTAATAACAGTGTAATATTAAATGCAGTACGATCCTTGAAATCTCGAATCCAGCTATGTATTGAAAACAATGGTCTACGCTTTGAACAATTTAATCAGTTATCATAAGAAAAATAAAATGTATTTTGTTAAAGATGAGTTCTTTCCTTTAGTTTGCCGAATGTCATTACTTCCCAGAATAAGATCCTTAATAGCAACACTATCGTATGGTGTAATAATATAGGGTGTGTATTTTTTTCCAAATCAATGGGTACAATTCCTAGCTAGGATAATTGGTTTTTCAAAAATCTAATGATGAGGTTTTAAGTTTCATCGAAATCTTTGAGCATTTTTCGCTATTCCTTATAGTTTCGGATTTAGCCATCCAATCCCTTTTGAAAAATTCATTCTGTATAATATTAGTAAGATTTTGCCATGTTGATGTAAAAATCCTAGTTTTTCTAAAAGCTGAGGTGGTTTTGTTGAGTTTACAGGTCCCTCATCACCTCCTAACGGACGGGTAGTACGGTGCCAAGGAGTTTTAGTGAGTATTCCCAGTGCCAACAACATCAGGTTCTGGGCGACCCTCACACTGTTCCACGCCTCGCCAGCATGGTTCGTCTGTAAGCGGATCACTCCTTGTAAAAAAAAAAGTTCTTCTTAAAGCCAGAGAATTATGGACAGAGATGGACCTACTAAAAGAGATATAGGCTTCAGGTAAGTTCTATCTGCGTACTTAACTATACTACTATTATTAAGAGAAAAGATTTGGTTGTTTGCATCGAATTGACTTCGAAATTACTGAACTGATTTAAATAACGCTTTCACTGATGGGAAGCTACACTATCCCTGGGTGTCATAGGCTATATTTTATTCCCATGGGAACAGGAACTATGCAGGTGAAACAGCGTGAAGTCCGCTAGTTTCATGTAACATGGTATAGTAGCAGTATAAACAAACAAAGCACACACCTGTAAGCATACAAACAAGCCAGAGGTAACTATGTGAAGATACAGAGTACTCCGGGTAATTAACGAGATACATCACGCATAATTCATCATCGGGCCCTACCACGGATCTCAGGATTAATAAAGTTTTAACGGTAGTTCGAGTTCCTTTCGACTTTGTTCAGATATTGTTCCAATATAAATGAAATGTGGGCTCTTCGGGATAAGGGCATGACCGTATCTATGTATGAATCTTAAGGTTGCGCTAGTCGCTATTTTGTCCATACAAACTTCGGGAGGATATTATTTACGTTTGGTACCCTACATACAAAGTCAGACATTTTACTGTTTTGCCTCATTATAAACTTTGTTTGTACCGTTCAAAAAATAGGAATTAAAAAACTATTTAAGAGATAGAAGTCATTCAAAAATCGATTTTTCTGCCAAATTTTTGGACAACTTTCTGTGTAAATAAACAATAAAAGAAGTACAGAAACTCAATATCTAAGTCCGTTCCTACAAAGTTCATTTTTCGAAAAGTTCAGAAAAATGTATTCTAGGTGGATAAATGAAGTACTTTTTTCATAACACTCTTCCTACCAAAGGACGTTTGAATGAATGCATTATCGCAGCTTCTCGCTCTCACTTGCGATGTGAGGTGAAACAGCATGCTTATTTGGCCGAGTTCGAGCGATCGCCTAGCTCCGCCTTAATTAGGAAATCTAACTCAAATAATAAGACATAATCAAAATACAAAATATACAAAAATACAAATAGGGCGAAGTCAAAAAATATTACTGTATCTAGTAATATTTTTTGACTTCGCCCTATTTGTATTTTTGTATACTAACTAAGTATACTAACACAAATCCAGCGTACTTAACTTAACGTAAAGCCTATTCATCAAATTATGCCAAATTAATTCCAGCTAGTCGAAGCCATTTATGTCTTGAACGAGTCTTTATAATTGGAAAACAACGTTCGTGTTTTGCTCATAAACGAAACTAAGTTATTTTATCAATTGTCATAATAAAGATACAATTGGGTCGCCATTCGTTGTTTAACCGATTATGTTAATCCTAATATTACGAGTACAAGTTGTTATTCTTTGAAAATATCAGCATTTATGCAAGAGAATTGCCCGGGGCTTATTGCCAGAAGTAGTGATAGTGAGAAATTAGGACATCAAAGCATGGGCTCAAACTGCAGACTGCTGGTACGTATAAAAGTTTTTAGGTAAGATATTTTCAAGTAAGTGTATGGTGTTCATCAAAAGGGGTCTTAGATATATTATAATCTGTAGTCTTAGAAAGATCTTGCAGGGACTGTAGCGCGAGTGTAGCGCCTCTGGTGTTGCAAACATTCATAGGCTACGGTGACCAGCGTCCATCAGATGGGGCTATAAGCTTATCTGCCACTTTAGTAATACATAAGAAAAACGTGTTACAATTAAGAATTATTAATTGCTTATTACACTGTTTCACACATTTTTTGGGTCAAACTAAAATTTGATATTCATTTTCAATGTTATTAAATATTTCAAAAATCTTTTTCCAGTGGTAGGGGCAACAAGCGTAGATATGCGATAGAACACGCGTGTCCCGGACAATCATTTAAGGAAGTGCTTGTAAAGGATGGAGAGGGTTCTCGATGGGACTTGAGTTTGAGGGATGAAAATATATTCAACAATAATGAATTATTGGTACAATATCTACTTTTTGTGTATGTAAAGGGCAATACCAAGAATGTCAGTCACCAAGCGAGCTCACTAGCTAGAGTTGCACCTCGGGCTTTAAACCTAGTTAAGGTTTGGAACTCGAAAATTAAGTCTGATAATGTTACTAAATATCTGATTTAATTTTTATCAGAATTTTCAGTGGGTAATCTAATATCCAGAGCATAAAAAAGACTCACCTTAGAAGGTTATGAATCGAGTCAGGCAACCCGCTATGTTGGAAAACCTTGTTATAATAAATAATAATATAATAAATATTCGCGGACATTTTCACACAACGCTATCTGATCCCAAAGTAAGCTAGGAATAACCTGCTTGTGTTATGGGTATCAGACCACGGATATTAATACTTATATACTTTTTAAATACATACATATTATAGAAACACCCAGACTCTTGAGACAAACATTTATGGGTCACACAAATATTAGTATCGCGTGGGAATCGAACCCACGACCTCCAGCGCCGCAGGCGGTATCACTACCGACTGCGCCACAGAGGCAGTCAAATGTTATGACTTTATCTTTATCCAAGGGATATGCTGTTTGAAATTCATAATATTAGCATAAATAATTTGGACTGCGATGGTCGCCGATAAACCTATTATTTACACTGAATTACTTTATTTTCACCCCGTGTGGCAACGGGAAGGAGAACAAATTGTCGCCATCCCAATTCATCCCGAGCGTGACGTAAGAGGCGACTAAGGGAACACTTTCGCAAAACGATCCATTGCGTTGAGAAGGAAATCTCGAAATGAAACCCGGTTGTCAGTAAAATGACAAAGTTAAAGGCCTTATAGGCGGCTTGAAAAATTTCAACTGCGAGTCGTCAATACCTGCGCCTGTTCATTTCAACACGGCCATAGGCTCACCACCTATTACGTGGGATATAAAACTATAAGGTGAAATGTGGGCGTATACTATGCCTCTCCCTTTCGGAGATAAAGGCGTGTCTATAATTATGTATGTATATTGCCTCATAAACAAAATCACCTTAAAGGTTTTACCTTGAGAGTAGCGAAAAATTCAAAATCTATGGTTGTACCTATGAGAAAACTTACTTTCTGAATAAAATACCTACCTATTTACACTAGTGGTCTCCATACTTTGCAACTTCAAGACGCGTGTTGAGAACTTGAGACAATCTGTCTTGTTCAGAGCTGTCAGCGGCACCTATGTGCGTCAAGCTGTTTGAGTACTGTATGTGGCCGACAGAGCTGTATTCTATTTGTGTATTAATATTGAAATACCCTCATTCTTCTTATGTTTTCGTATAGATTTTTTTTATTGATGATAACAATATATAATTATTATAAACCACTGCATTGAAAAAGCCTAACAAAGTAAGCACGTTTAATGTAAGTAGTAGTTGAGGTGTCGCAAGTGCCTATGTATTAGGATTATGCGAAATAAATGTTTTTTTGACTTTAATTTAAAAATATGGTGAAACATTACGCCAGCACTAGAGAAAACGGCCAGCCCTTAGGTGACCAGTCAACTCTACCAGGGTGCTTTTTCAAATTATTGAAAAATTTATGCGCATTGGGACCCCATGGACCTAGGGTCTCGACACCGACAGGAAGAAAACGATACGATAAGTCGAGACTATTATATTTATTAATTTTATTTAATACTAGCTGACCCGCGCAACTTCGTTTGCGCCACATAAGAGAGAGTATTACCTGTTCCCGTCGCATTTACTCCCGTCGCGTTGCGTTTACTCCCGTAGCGTCTTTCTTGTCGTTAATATTCAATACTACGTGAGAGATAGAGAGAGAAAGGTTTCTGGTCGCATTATTTTTAAGAACAATTTCGTTTATGAAAGAGGTATCCCGTGGCATTATTGTAGAAAAAAAATGATTACCATTAAAATGGTTATTGTGCACCAACCCAAAGACTCAAAAGGAATAACTTTTCCCCCGTTTTTGAAACATTTACTATAACTGCTCCGCTCCTATTCGTTGTAGCGTGATGCTATATAGCCTATGACACTCCACAATAACGTAGCTTATTATTGGTGAAAGAATTTTTAAAATCGGATCAGTAGATCCCGAGATTACCCCTTACAATTTAACAAACACACAAACTTTACTTCTTTATAATATTAGTATAGATTTTCAGCCGCTTCCGCTGCTTCGCTGACTTTTAATTTTAATGAAAAAGCTGAAATTTTCTGTTTTTTTAGTTTAACCCAATTCCGTTCTCATTCCTGTGTCTCTAGTATTGGTGAATGTTTTATTTCGGGATTTCCTTGTCTTAGCCCCTGTGGAAAGGGGCTTAGCCCCTTTTCACACGTACCGGTTGCCGGGTAGCCGGTGCCGGGTACCCGGCGGCAAGTGTATGGCATTACCGGACAAATCACGCCGGTACGTGTGAAAGCTATAGTACATGGCCATACACTTCGCCGCCTGCCGGATACCCGGCAACCGGTACGTGTGAAAAGGAGCTTAGTCTTCACTTGTACGCCAAGACAACTTCCTCCACGAAGACATCAATAAGACACTAGGACCCAACTCTACTTGTGACCACTGCCACTTGAAAACCATACGCTCATTCAAGGTAGACTTCAAGTCCGTCATTACTATTTTAATACGTATTACAGATCAGCTAAAAGACGTAGGTAGGTAGGTAGGCAGATAGATAAACACCCGGTTCGTAGGGAACAACTGTTTGGCCATTGGTTGCTGCAGCAATACAGGCTGACCCAAAAAGTTGTAGTTTGACATGGTAAAGGATGATTACGTGCGCTGTTGGCCTTACTACAAGAGTTGTTGAATAAGAGTTTGTAGGATAAGAGTAGGTGCCCGAACCCTAAGTTCCAAGCCACCGGGATTATCGCTCAAATGATAATGACTTACCTCCGTTTTTACGACTATAGTTTCAAAGGAAAAACATTCATTCAGATAGGCTGAAAAGACCATTACATATAAATTACGTTGGTATGTAAATCTATATTCATCACTCACCGTCTTAATTTCCACTTCTTATCAGCACAGTTCTAACACCCTATACTATAAGCTCATGTCAGAGTGATTTGGAACTTTCTTCGTCAAGGAATAGAGTATAAAATAAAGGAACTTCTTTTTTATCTGAAGGAGTCAAGTAAAGTTAACGTTATCGCGAACGACTTCAGTGATGCGTGAAAGAATTAGGAAAATGTCTATTTTTTTGTTCAAACGTTGGTGGATTCGTGAAGATCTTTGTTAATCTGCCTAAAACTGTAGTGACTCCTACGAATAATGTATACTATAGAAGCATAATTCGGCTCAAAAAATGGCACTACCAAATGGGGACCGCGGAAGGCGTTGCTTAAAATGGGGACCGCGCGACACATTTAGTCCGCGCTGTCACGCATAGCGTTCGGTTGTGTCACCGGAACCAATCTGTCAGTGATTTTAATGGTTTTTTCGCGTTAATTATATTTCAAATATGCCTTCGTGTGTTCTGAAGTGGTGTAGAAACCATACGGATATGAAAAACGCTGAAATCACCCTCCATAGGTGAGTAAATATTCATTTTAAAAACACGTACTGGTGACGTTAAAAAGTGTTATGCAACATGAACTCAATTCGAATATTAAATTATTTTTATGCAGTGTTTATAGTATGTTAAGCGCTAAGGTAATATTGTTAGTACGATATTATATTAGTAGGATGATATTATGCAAAGAAATTAAATTATAATTTGAATTTCACGGATTCCCAACAAATGAAGTCCAGCCTGAAAAATGGGTAAATGCGATTCGTTTGGAAAGTAATGAACGTAATTGGATGCCTAGTCAGTACAGTAAAATGCGCAGTACAGTAACATACACTTTTAAACTAATGACATGTACACACTAAATAATGGAAAGGTTAAGCGATTAAGAAAAACTGCGGTGCCTATTTGTAGGTACTGTAAGATATTTTATATATGTATTTGCAATTAATAAAAAAGAAGTGTTTAGCCAATATAAAAGAACGAAATGACGTCACGAAACCCCTTAAAGAAAGCCATCATATAGAAAGCAATTACGACGTTAAAAGCATATTCGAACAATTTGTCATAATTCGTTTGCATTAATTTGCTAAAAAGGAGTCTTTACCAAATTCCAACCACAATAAAAATTAAAAAAACTAATTAATTTTTCCGAGGCACATAATTGTAAAAAAAACAGTAACCGTTTTTCATTTGTAGGCGTATGTTGTTCAATGAATAGAAAAATAATAACTTTCTATTGATTGAACTTATTCAATAACAAGCTTTCTTATTATTGTATAACACCGTCCACGTTTGCCGCTTCGGGTGGGGCGCCGAGCCGCCATGACCTTGGCGCGACCAATCGCGGGCAAGTGTTGAACTATGAATGTGTGAGTGTTGTGTTTTATTGCTGTATTTTAGTATGGGTAAGTTGCTCCAAGATTTTGGCGGTAACTTTATAGAAGTTACATTTCTATAGTATACATTATTCGTAGAGTGACTCTATGAAGAACAGTATTGCAAGATATTTTGCAGATTTACTATAATGTTTTTTTCACTCAACTGAGTATCTGTCTGTGTAAAATCGATAAACATATTTTTGTGCTCTTAAATGTGAGAAAATTTATTTGTTTGTCGTTCATTCACGTATCGTTAGAAACATTTATTAGAATCTATCTATATTGGAGTTGGAATCTGTCGAGTGCCATAGGCTTTATATCCTGGAAAGTATAAGTATCATCAGGTTCCTATTCGCTTCGACAATTAGAAAAGCTTTGAACTATTTATTTCTTTATTAAGGTCTTCCCACAGCTCGTGCGTACAATAATTTATGACTATACTAGACAATTTGTAACAGGCTTACACACTAGCCAATTACGGGATAACCAACATTTTTTAACATGCGCAACATTAAATTTCTATAAACACAAGGACAAATACATACAGACAGATCCGATACATAAATCTTAAAGTGTAGGATTATAACTTATAACTAGTTATAGTAAGTTCAACTCATCTGTGCGCGCGGCACTATGTGTGGGTAAGCCTCGTCTGAACACAGTGACTTCGTGTGCGTGACATGAGGTACAGTGAAGTACAAAATACAAAAACACTTGTTTAACTAAAATAAAAACTTAATGGGTGAAATGTATGTTATACATATTAATATGTTTCGCTGTTTGAAGAATAAAATTGAGGAATTTCAGGATTCGCTGCTCTCTCCAAGGTTAATTATAAATTCAATCAAAATGTCGACAGTATTCTTCTTCTTTGGCGTGTCGACAAGTACAACGCCACATCTCTTCATCAATTTGACTTAAACGTTCGTTAATTATTTCATTATTTCCATCACATTTTGTTGGATTTTATGCAAAGCACTATAATTTGTTTAAATTCCCCATACATTTTCTATTGGGTTTAGTTCATGATGATACGGTGGTAGCCGAAGAACTTTTAAGCCATATGGCTGAAGTATGTCATTAATCTTATAACAAACTAGCTGACACATAAGGTGTGCGAAAAGCGTGTGAAACTGCCCTGCTCTCTCCCAAAGGAACCGCGCAATATATCGGGAACAAAAGTATCCTAGAACCTTCCTCGGATCATAAGCTCAGATTGTACCAAGTTTCATTTAAATCAATTCATAATCAGGATACAGACAGACAGACATGAAAATTTCTAATTACATTTTCAGCTTCAGTATCGATTCGAGAACGCCCTACAATTAAAAGTTTTAAATTATCTTCCAAGTACAGACTCTCTACCCACAACAGTTTTTTTAGATGTTTAGATATGGTATTTTTTATTTTTCAAATCAAGTCATACAGTTCAATTTTTGTCATATTTGCAGTATAAGCAATGTTTTTTTTTCCGTCGACCATCTCTGCATTTCTATTTTTTTATTAGAATTTAGAGCTCTATCATTTATGACTATTCTGTAGGCCTTTATAAGTTACACAATTCTACCGTACATTATTTTATTATGCCTCGAAGGGTTTAGGCAGCGTTTTCGTTAAAAGCTCCCAGACACCTTATTTTTTTCGACATCTCCAACTAATTTATCATTATATTTTAGTCAATGTATACAAAAACTCAACAAATTATATACGTTAACCTTTCTCAAGAATCATTGGTGATCTCAGCATGAAAATCCATGCAGTAGTTTTTAACTTTATCGTGAACAGACCGACGCGGCGGGGACTTTGTTTTATTATATGTAGTGATAACAAATATTAATTCCATCGAATTGACACATAAAAAATATTTACCTGACTTCTTAAACATTTTCTTCGTAAAGAATTAGACATTTTCTTTAACGACTGTACCCATGGTATTATCACTAAGAACACTATGTAATGAATTATAATGTGACCAAGTTACACAGGATCTCAACGTTGCAGTTACATTGAGACTTGTCATGATATTTGATTTCGTTTCATTATAACGTAAGAGTTGCCTGCAAACGTGGTAGATGGCGCTGTATGCTTTTTGTATAAATATGACGTTTATTTCGCGGCCACGCAGAGCGTTTCCTGCAAAGACTGCTTGGCACCGCTGGTGTCGTCAATAAGTCGAGTTACATCTCTACCTCATAATATAAAAATGTACTCTGTGAAGACGGCCGCGTCACTGCCACACAAATTAAAGCTGTATAATTACTAGCGCACGCACACATAGCGCCGCGCGCACTGATGAGTTGAATTGTCTATACCAGGATACGTATTTGCTTAAGCAGTCTGATTCCCAGGGTGAGTACTGCTCGTTCGCTCTAACTTTGCCGCTCGGCTCCATACTAAAGTCGAATTTTTAATTAGACGAAGTAAATTGACAGCAACTAATGTCACTTCTTCATACAATGTTGCGTATTTTCTATGACGAAGTGACATTAGCTACTGTCAATTTACTTCGTCTAACTAACAATTCGGGTATACGCCTCTACGCCAGCGGCAAAGTTAGAGCGAACGGGTAGTAAAATCATTTTTTCACCATTCAGCATTAAAAAAACAGTTTTATCTCACAATATTTATACATCGGCGTATTACTTTAAAAATTTTGTTGAATAATAAATTATTACGCAAGTACAATGTTCAACGTCTGTTAACTTTAATCTATGACGGTCGCCGAGCGGTTTGAAAAGTGCGAGTTGGTTCAAAGTTTTAGCTAATGGGTTAAAAAGGAGAGGGGGCTGACGGTTCGAATTTTTGGAAATTTTGAATATAATTAGAGGAGTGATCGCATTAGAGACGTCACTTTTAGTTTATGGTGGCGCGTCAAGCGTCCAAAGACATTTAAGTTTTATCGAGAGACTTTGGAACTTGTAATATTGTGCCAGCGAAGCGTTCAGAAAAAGTAATGACGGCTTTGAGCATTGGGAATTGTTTATGCCTCTAATTTTTTTTAGATATTAATGATAGACCAAGGTCGTAATGGGTTTGGCCTCTGTCGTTGTCGGGATAAATAAATATTAAAGGGACATTTTTATACTGTCATCTTAACCTAAGTAACACTTCTGTTATTATTCATTAAGTACTTAATTTTGTCTTACTTGTTTTGATTGTCATGAAAACTGTGCTGCCTGCCGGTTGTCCAGTAGACTTATATTATAAAGCATTTGGCTCGGCATTGTAGCGGTCGATGCATTATCATCGTATATTTCAGTGCCTGCGATAGGACGCTACATAGAGCAACACGACCACTGGAATATCCTTACGAAGGCTTACCTGGGGCTCCCAACCATAGGCTGTTGGGCGTTACGTGATTTTTTTTAGTCAGTAGGAGTTCGGCATAGCATCGATGAGGATGTTCCCTCACGTTAAAAAAAAAGTTAGCATGTTTGCTCTATACATATCTGTCCGTCATATTATGCTGCAGTGAGAAATCGTATTTATTGTATTCCACCACCAAAGTTTCGACTGTGACTGACACACATATAATTATGTTTCTTATATACACTCGAGAGCAATGAATCCGGGTCACTTAAAGAATCCTAAAAATCTCGGAAACTAAAAATGCTAGGTTAATGCAATAAATTGTATTTAATAGACAATGTAATACTCCTTAAATTAAGGTATTAAAACTTCTTAGTTATTGTAAAGTTATATCATAAAAAAACAAATTTGAAAAAGGGCCACTTTCGAAGATGGAACTACGAAATTACAGCATTTGGTGTTGCTTTTGTTTGTAATCTGTCATTTATGTGGGTACATAAACCATGTTGATAGTGCTCTATATTCATTAATCAAGCTGAAATTATGTCGCTTACGCCTGAAGAATGCACCAGAATACTTACAATGCTGGAAACCGGCCGGAGTCAGCGCGATACAGCCAGGACTGTCGGTGTGTCGCTGTCAACAGTACAAAGAGTTCTCCGACGTTACGAAGAAACTGGTACTAAGGTATGCCCAGAGCCACGTAAATTGGAGTATTGAAGATTGGTCAAAAGTTATGTTCTCCGACGAATCAAAATTTATGCTCTACAAGCACGATGGAAGACACAGAGTGTATCGAAGACCAGGGGAAAGATTCAAGCAAGCATGCATCGAAGAAAAAGTAGCCTACGGTGGTGGGTCTGTACTTGTGTGGGCCGGAATTTCTTCTGAAAGTCGCACAGAGCTGGTGATCATAGAAAACGGCTCTTTAACTAGCGTAAGATATGTGGAAGAAATCCTCAATGATCACGTTGGTCCATTTATGGTCAATTTAGGTGAGGATGCTATATTTATGCATGACAATGCCCGACCTCATACAGGTAGGATTGTGAATGACTACCTTCAAGAGATGAACATTACTCGTATGGAGTGGCCAGCGCGCAGCCCGGATATCAACCCGATCGAGCATGCTTGGGACGAGCTAGGTAGATGCATAAAACAACGAAACCCTCCCCCAATCACGCTTCGTGAGCTCAAAATTGCTCTCACAGAGGAATGGGAGAATATTCCCTAAAATCGTATAAGGAACTTGGTGTACAGCATGCCAAATCGCGTAAACGCAGTAATGGAAGCACGAGGAGGCAATACGAAGTATTAAAATTCAAGAAAATCGTAATAAAGTTCAAAAATTTCATGTTTCCTATTTTTGTTTTAAGGAGAGATCAGCAGTTTTTTCTTTATGTAATTTTGTGTTAATAAAATGTATGGTGACTCTTTTTTTTTTTACTTTCATTTAAGGAGTATTACATTGTCTATTAAATACAATTTATTGCATTAACCTATCATTTTTAGTTTCCGAGATTTTTAACATTCTTTAAGTGACCCGGATTCATTGCTCTCGAGTGTATGTGTTCTTATATGTGCATGCGTACTCCTTTAAGGACACGATTTGACAGAGGGCAACGTATCAGTATGGCGCCTTCCCATAAAAGTCTTAAATCGAGTTGCTCTATGTGTTAACAATTTACCCATAGTTTGGGAAATGCTGCTTTTTAGTACATAATCATTGATTCAAATTCGAAACAGTTCTTCGAAATTCAAATTTAAGCAACTCATTATTCGAAAAACAAAACCTCTCAAAACAACACAACCACGGAGGATTTAAAATTCAAACAAACTCCTCGCAGTCCTCGCAGGTTCCATACCATTGCCCACACATTAATTTACGAGTACAATATTAAGCTTCGTATTAGGGCAAAAACAACAATTGGTATGCACCCTCCTTCGTCATAGACACGTGCATGTTCGGTGATTTTTGTAGCAAATTTTAAAATGTTAGCCATTATTTTGGTTTCATGTTTTGAAAAACAAATATTTAAAACTTATGAGGCTTATTATTTTTTATAGATATGCAGTAATTTTTTTAATTTTTTTTTTATATTTAGCGCGCCAAATTGACGTCGGCACCAGCCTGAAAGCTGTGGCGCATCTAGCGATTGGGGGCCACTTCTGACAGTGGTCCTCAAGTTGGCGGCCTTGTGATGTGCCTCTTCACGCTCCTCTTGAAGAACTCAGGATTGTAAGATGAGGGAAACACGTGTGCGGGCAGGTCCTTTCAGGTTTTTATAGTTTGACAGAGAAACGATCTTTTGAAACGCTCTGTTCTGGCGAAAATTCTCTCCACTGTGCGTGAGTCGCATCTTTTCCAACGCGTTGTTCGGGATCGGAAAGGAGATATTTACAAAAGCTCTCCAAGAGGTTTTCGAAGATTATGCCAAATTTAGTGACCTTTTATGGCATTTCATTTCTGAGCTGGTTGATCCAAGCTGAGAGAATTTGAAATCCATTTATGTGGTTTGAAAATATTTGATAGCACGTAATCCTGTCACTGTACCTACGTTTCAACATGGCAATAGAGTCACTGTTCATTACCCATGTGGCTGTTTAGTATAACGTTGTATACCATTACGAAGAATAAAATATGACTACGTGAATGTACTGACAGTATGTCTATCATCCTCCCACAGTTAAATTGCGAGAGATCCACGTCCAGCAGTAAGTTGATGGACTGATTTGATTTTATTGTATGGTAATTCGTTTGAAAAATGACATCGTTACTTAATATACGCTAAATTTTTTGAACATGCGACTCAAATGGGACTGAGCCATATCATTTGCATTATCTTTATTTACATTAAAATTCGAAACAACTTAACAGCCTTAACCAACACGACCTCACTAAAACCAATAAAAACTAAACGAGCATTTCACTAATTCGATATTTCGTTGAACCACAATACATGACATTACAACACGCGATCTGAACTTTTAACTTGAAACACCAAAACCTTCCCACAATGCCTGATATACATATAACAAAATATTTTTTAACAAACGACAAAACCAATAATTTGAAAGCTTAATATTATGCTAAACGTACACGGTACGGTATGGTACAAACGTTTCGTGTATAGATTTTAATTATTATCATGTACCGAATACGAGTTCTAATAAATGTCATTATGAAGCTGTGCCTTTACAAATTTACATACATTTCTTTTGAAATTTATACACACTTTTATTTCTAATATTAATAAGGATTATTTTTGATTGTTTTTAGTTTTAATAAAGGTAGATTTAAGTAGGTTTTGATATAGTTCTTTAATGGAACAGCAATGTCATGTGCGTGACAATGATAGTACGTAAATAACATAGTTGAACCGTTTAATATGAATGCAAGACTAGTCTGTAAGAAACTTTTGTTGGTATTTTTGCATTGAAAATTACGGTGTATTACGATTATTATCATATGATTTAAGGTAGCATGAGTTCTAAATTTTCGTTTTTGTTTGATATTAATGTTCGTTGTGATTTGTAATGTCTGTGAACGTTACTACTTGCTTGCGACAAATGAGCTTAGTGCTTTCTGAAGTTTTAATGTAATATACTTAATATTAAAACTGTCTCTAATTGCCACTGGGTATATTAATGTTCACAAGAATGGTAATATTAAATAGTTAAGGTTAGCCGTCAGTGTATTATTTAAGTACTTACAAAAAATTATAATACTTCTACAACTGTAAGTTTTAGTTTAATATTTCAGAAGTAAAATTAAACTTAACTTGACAGAACCAACGGCAACATTTTTTTTTTTCATTTTCAATATCACCAATTTGTTGCCTAGGAAAAAAGAAGATCTATTCTTAGATGGGGGATTCTTATTTTATGTATCGAAGAAAGATCTTTTTCCTTCAATAACCCACAAAAGAAGCTACAAGTTGTACCCCATCAGGGACTGCTTTCACTTATTTCTACACTCAGTAAAATCATCATAATCATCTGGTAATAGGTTGTCCGCAAAGATCGCCACAGCTTTCGGACTTGCACAACCACCCGCTGCAACACACTCCTGCTACCTTTCCGACCTCGACTATTCATTATTGACAAAGATACATTATAAAATAATACATCGCAAAAGTAAGGAACTAATCGCGGAAAAAATTAACTGTAAAAATATTTAGCATAATTTCTAAAAACAGCACTTAACCCACCTTGATCGTCATCAGAATATCGAACGAAAACAAGGAACAATGAAACCAGTAGGCTGTATAACGCGTTTGCGCGCACAACATCCCGAAGGGGGTTCTGGGGGCGGACGGGCGGTCTTAAGTCCTACCCTTTTAAAGATTCTACCGTCCTCTCATTTTTAAGACTTTACAATACCAACACATAGACATCGCATATATTGAGTTTGGGAGCATTTAGGGGGATGGAATCTTTCAAGGCAGTATACTCGCACCTGTGTGAGTAAGGATTAAGAAACCGACGTATGTATTAGATTGGATTTTTCCGTGTTTGTTCGTAATTAGAGAGTCGTTCATTAGGGGATATGGGATGAGCCGTAATGAGGGCTTTGGAGGACATCAACGTGTCGTTTCAGCACGCAATGTGGGGCTCGAGAGTGTTTAGACGTAATTGCAAGAATGTTATACAAATATCTCTAGGTAGGTTTATCATTATTATGTGTAGCACAATTAGTCTCATCTCAGCATCTTTAAACTTTTTTATTAATGATATATTATGTTGTTATTCAAGTAGCTGTGTAATTTTTGTTTCAAACACAATGTACCATTGTTAATGAATAAATAAATACAAATACAAATAAATAAATACAAATGGATAATTGTTGAAGTTTGTGAAGTGGTAACTACTCAATCACGCTCTAGGCTCTAAAACTATATTTTGGTTTATTTACGTAACTTAGCACCCTGGATTAACGCATTAGCTATCTTTTTATCTCAAAAACAAATTCCTGTAAAAAACAAGCACGAATAAGCTAAGCTAGTATGATACACAGAACTTAAAAGTATTTGTGTTTCAT
Organism: Miltochrista miniata; assembly: GCA_933228765.1. Lineage (NCBI taxonomy): Eukaryota > Metazoa > Arthropoda > Insecta > Lepidoptera > Erebidae > Miltochrista > Miltochrista miniata. The sequence goes on along the minus strand of OW121767.1, from coordinate 22,332,857 downwards.
AATAACAGATTTATTATAAGTGTACTTTTTTAGGGTTTCGTAGCCAAATGGCAAAAACGGAACCCTTATAGATTCGTCATGTCTGTCTGTCTGTCTGTCCGTCTGTCTGTCCGTCCGTGTGTCACAGTCACTTTTCTCCGAAACTATGAGGCCTATGCTATTGAAACTTGGTAACTAGATGTATTCTGTGAACCGCATTAAGATTCTTATATAAAATTAGAAAAACAGCAGTAAATTTTGGGGGTCCCCATACTCAGAACTGAAACTCAAAAATTTTTTTTTCATCAAATCCATACGTGTGGGGTATCTATAAATAGGTCTTCAAAAATGCTATTGAGGTTCCTAACATCATTTTTTTCTAAAATGAATAGTCTGCGCAAGAGACACTTCCAAAGTGGAAAAATGTGTGTCCCCCCCCCCCTCTAACTTCTAAACTAAGAAAATTATAAATCTAAAAAAATTATATGATGTATATTGCCATAAAAACTACCAACGAAAATTAGTTTGAACGAGATAGTAGAGCCGGTAGTTTTTTTTTAATACGTCATAAACTGCAATTTTAAAACATCAATCAAAGTTACAACGAACTATAAGAACTTTTATCTTATGTTACTTGCTGCTACGAAACCCTTCATGGGCGAGTCCAACTCGCACTTGGCCGGTTTTTTTATAAAATAGGTTCATAAGTGAAACCTTTTCAATAAAAAATAAATAAATTTGGAAATCAAGGAACAAAAGTGGTACCCTAATATTAAGACCTATCCGTCTAACTGTCTGTCTATTATCAGGGCTATATCTCATAAACAGTGATAGCCAGACCATTTTGCGATTTTCGCAGATGATGTATTTCTGTCGCCGCTGTAACAAAAAAATTAAATTACAAATTTAAAAAACCCCCGACTCACAAAAAAAGAACAATAAAATACCTGTAAAAAATAACTATTATACTATGACCTATCTACCCTAAGTATTGAACCTGTATTATTATTATAGGTAGCTATATTATTCACCTATTCATATTTTTAACTAACAGTTGGTCTCGTCGGGGGGACCGCTCTATACCTGAACAGAGACAGACGTACGGTTAGGTTATGATTAGGTGAGCGGTCCCCGACGAGACAAACTGTTAGTTAAAAATATGAATAGGTGAATAATATAGCTACCTATAATAATAATACAGGTTCAATACTTAGGGTAGATAGGTCATATAATAATAATACAGGTTCAATACTTAGGGTAGATAGGTCATAATATAATAGTTATTTTTTACAGGTATTTTATTGTTATTTTTTTGTGAATCGGGGGTTTTTTAAATTTTTAATTTAATTTTTAATTTTTTGCTTTTTATAGGGGTTTTTAATGTCAACAATGACGAATAGTCTATCAACAATTATTCAGAGCTAATGCGAACTGCGCGGAGTGTGGTTACAGAATTAGCAATACATTCCACTCCTCATATCTTTCGAATGGCTTAACCGATTTTCATAAAACTTGCGATATCGTAATGTATAAGAAATGACCTTTCATTTGATACCCAACACGGGTATATTTGAACACTTTAAAATTTTCATCACCATTTTCACCCCTCATAGCTTTGAAATGGCTTAACCGATTTTTATAAAACATAGCTAAGAACACTCTCCCCTAACCCATCTTTCAAACAAAAGAAACAGAATCAAAATCGGTTCATCCGTTTGGGAGCTACGATGCCACAGACAGACTTACACACACACACACACACACACACACACACACACACACACATACACACACACACACACACACACCCACACACACGTCAAACTTATAACACCCCTTCCGGGTTTCCGTCGGGGGTTAAAAATAACTACTAAAACAAACAAGAAAGCCGTGAGATCGTTTTCACCAGACTGCCCCTCTCTAACACGTTCATTGTGAAAGTGAAAGTTCAATCCGATTGACGTTGTCATTTTTGATTTATTTCAAACTTTGAACAGATGATCCACGTAACCTAGTGCCGTAATTTAATGCAACAGAGTCACAGACTACAGACAAAGTATCGCCATAAGCCCCTCTGCACTCTATTTTATACAGAGGAGTGAGAGAAGATTTAGAGGAGTGTATGATAACCGTACAACAATTATGATTTTCAGCAGTTTTTTGACTACCTTCCGTGCGCTAGTCCTGCTCGCACTTGGCCGGTTATTTCGTTTGATATAAAAAAAAACAAAATTGATACACCTTAGCGCGAACCTTATTTTCAAATCGCAATAAAATTATTAACGTAATAATTTTATTAATAAGATTAACGTAATAAACAAATGTTTCATTATGCATCAGCTGTCTAGATCCCAATAAAATTTATCTGATCGCAATAAAATTTAAAATTAATAAGTATACTTATTAATTTAAAATTAATAAGTATACTTATTAATTTTAAATTTTATTGCGATTTGATATTACCTATTTATTATATTATTATTGAATAAAATTTAAAATTAATAAGTATACTTATTTATTTTAAATTTTATTGCGATTTGATATTACCGATTTATTATATTATTATTGAATAAAATTTAAAATTAATAAGTATACTTATTCATTTTTAATTTTTTTGCTATTTGAAAATTAGTATTACAATTTCAATTCATTTCATTTTCAATTTCAAGTAGGTATACTTATCATGGAAACTCAGCTATTTTCCATAACTATAGGCAGCACAGCAGCATAGTTCACTTTACCCACTAATTGGCAAGCAATGACTCCTTGTTATCGAGCCCGGTGACCGGAACTTTGTAGTGGTGTTTGGACTTCGCCATTTTAATGCCCGTGGCTTATAGCACAGCCCTAATTAATTAATGCATTGAATTGAGGAATAGTTTTATGTCAAAGTTTTTTAAGATTTTTTACTCTGTAGTATTTTGCGTTCTCAAGGAACTACTAGTTTTTTTAGCCTACAAAGTAAGAGTACAAATTTTACTGTCTGGTAGCTAACTCCTGTAAGAAGTATTTTTTCGGTAGGTACCTAGGTACTTTTTCTCTGAATTTCTTTTTAGGTTGTGGGTTCAAATCCCGTAAGGGCTAAGTTGTCTTTTTTCACTTTATATTAAATATTATTTTAGTGAAAGTCTTCTTCTTTATCAAGCATAGTCAGTCTTGTCTCAGAAAAGTGGTGGAAAAATTATATTGAAATTTACAGTGGACATGAAAAAAAAGGAAAACTCGGGATCACGACTTTTTACTAGACGTTGACGAATGTGGTACGACTAGAGTCCGATGTTTTCAAAACACATGTTTTAAAAAATATATGGCAAGGGTCCACATTCTCGAAGTTTCCGCCCAACTCCATGTAAACTGTTTATGCATCAGGTTTTATTTATTTCGATTATCAAATATACGAAACATCTGAGTTTAGAATATGAATCTAAGTAAAACTTCTTTAGGTGCGACTAGTAAGTAACTGGGATTTTTTTCCTCGCTTACTATTTAAATTTTGAATAGCGGAAACGTAGTTTCAAAATTTGGATGAATGATATAAATATATCATTTGATGCCGTTAATGGCAAAGAAGTTTTACTTCAATCGCGCGTAAAGGATGTAACCTTTACACACTGCACACACTTTTTTATTTTACATGCAACCTCTTATTCAAATTAAACCTCTTTTCTCTTACGTTCATTAGCATGTATGTCGTGTTCCTCAATTGCCACATGTCCCAGTATTACGCCCCTTGTTTGCGCACCGTTTGCCCCTTTGAATGAATACTACTTACTGAATACTCTTTTATATTTCGAATGCGAGTTTTATTTTTATACTATGCTTGATTCCGGATGCTTAGTAAGTCTCATGCTTAGTAAGTCTATGTGTATTATTTCTAAATAGGTATTTATAATTACTTACAACCCCAAAACAACAATGCCAAGAACAAAATAAACAAATCATAGTACAAGTTGATTACAGCGTTTAGCAGCTGATTACAGCGGATTTCGGTCTCCAAGGTTGAAAATATGAGTAGTGAGTAAGTAACGGGGACCGCAGGCATGTTCATGAGAATGAAAAACAGCTTTTGTCCAACGACGTATTAATTACTAGCGGACGTCACGCGGTTTCACCCGCGTAGTTCCCGTTCACGTGGGAATGCGGGAATAAAATATACCCTATGTTCACCGCAAAGAGTGTAACTTTCCAACAGTGAAATTTTTTTAAAATCGGTCCAGTAGTTCTGGAGCCTATTTGTAACAAACAATCGAAAAAAAAAACAAAAAGCAAATCTTTCCTCTTTTTAATAATAGTATAGATACCTACGTCATGCACGAACATCACGGCTTTCAAAAACAGCAAATATTTTATAAATTCAAAAAATATTTTTTATGAAATTATCTATGGTAGCATGTGTGAAAAGTAAGGCAATTGCCTGAATTTTTCTTTTGCTATTTTTCAGTGTTGGTAACGTATCTATAGTTTTTTATATATCATTGCTTTTGTCCACGTTTTCTTCAGCCTCACATGCACATGCGCAAAGCAAATATGCGTGCGAGCGATGTGACGAAAAATAGGCTTAGATTAAAACTTATTCCGATAATGCATTGTATGTATGGGTATGGGTATATATGCAACTGCCGTATGTCTTGGGTTCGAATTCCGAGTAAGATCAAAAGATTAACGTAATAAACAAATGTTTCATTATGCATCAACTGTCTAGATCCCATAGCACAATCTTTTATCACTTACTTAATAGTTAGATGCCGTTTTGCAAAAAATGTCTTACAATATTTAAAAAAATCGAATGTAACTTTATTAATCTTTCATTAACTCAAGCGTAAACTAAAATGCTATTGGAATTTCCCCCTCGTTCTTTACATGTTTTCACCCCGACTTTCCTTGTCACCCCACAAACAATTATTGATATAGCCACCGTATTCATATCGCGTTACATTCCTTTGATTAAAGATCCATAATTTTGTACAACAGAAATTCTATGAATTTCGAGGTATAAAATCCTCTTTGGTTAAATGTCAAAAGAAAATGGCGGGAAAGTTAAAATAATTATATTTGGAAACAATCGCTGCCTAAATGTATTATGTCAAAACAATGAGAACATTCTAGTAGTACCTAAATTAAAGAGTTTGTTCCGATTTGCGGAAAAGGGATTAAGCTGTTATTTAAGGAGTTTTAAATTATATAAAATAATAAATAAATAAATTAACATTCACGGACATTTCACACAACGCTATCTGATCCCAAAGTAGGCCCTAGCCTAATAATAAATAACCTGCTTGTGTTATAGGTATCAGACCACGGATATTAATACTTATATACTCTTTAAATACATACATAATTTATACATAGAAACACCCAGAGTCTTGAGGCAAACATTTATGGGTCACACAAATATTTGTCTCCGGTGGGAATCGAACCCACGACCTCCAGCGCCGCAGGCGGTATCAATACCGACTGCGCCACAGAGGCAATATTATCTGCATGGGGTAGCGTTATTTCTTTCAAATTGACAGGCCCACTTCCAGCACTAGACGGAAATAAGTGCAGGAACATATCTCCTATGGTAATTGATTGGTTTCAAAGTTACCTGTCTGGCCGCCGGCAACGTATACGTATAGAAGAATCCTTTTCTTCTTGGTGTAATATTACAGCCGGTGTTCCGCAGGGTGGCGTGCTATCTCCTTTACTCTTTGCTATTTTTATAAATTCAATCTCACAAAAATTAGTTTCATCCTACCACCTTTACGCAGATGACTTGCAAATATACACACAAGCACCAGTAAGTCAATTGCCCGAAGCAATCGCTGCATTGAATATGGATTTAGAGCGGGTATGTGAATGGAGCCTTAATTATGGACTTCAGGTAAATCCATCAAAGACCCAAGTTATAATCATGGGTAGCTCTTGCATGATATCACGTATTGACTACACACAGTTGCCTCAGGTTATCTTCAATGGCACTCCTATTGACATAAGTGACACAGTTAAGTACTTAGGAATATACATTGATAAGACTCTGTCCTGGGATCGACAGCTGCAAGAAGTTGGGCGCAAAATATTTGCATCTGCAGGATCACTGCGTAGATTACGTAGTTTTCTTCCTACTGCCACTAAGGTTGCGCTTGCACAGTCTCTTTTACTCCCAATTCTTGATTATGCGGATGTCAGCTATCTTGATCTCACAGAGGAGCAACTTGACAAGCTTGAGCGTCTTCAAAATGTTTGCATTAGATTTATATTTGGCCTACGCAAATATGATCACGTGTCTGAATTCAGAACAGAGCTCAAGTGGCTCCAAATTCGCCTTCGACGGAATACTCACATACTATCTTTACTATACAGTATATTGTTCAATCCTCGTACTCCCCCATATCTCAAAGAACGTTTCAAGTTCCTTCATGCCACACATTCAAAATTATTAAGGTCATCAGAGAATTTGCAACTGCGAATGCCACAGCATTCCACAAAATTCATGGATAAGTCATTCATGGTGCAAGCAGTTCGCTTGTGGAATGCTCTGCCAGTATCAATAAGACGGGCCCAATCTTTTGTGTCTTTTAAGAAGCTACTAAAAGATCACTTTTTGTCCTTCCCGAATTAGTGATGAATATGGTACTATTGTAATAACTCCTGTCTATATGTGTTTTCTGTTAATGATTGCACTCGTAGTTTCGGTGTGAATGAGTTGTTACAGCATAGGTATTTAATTACGTATTTTGTGCTGAACGGTATCTATGTGTTAATAAAACGGTATCTATAGTAAGTATTTGTATTTGTGTTAATATTGTACTGATTGTGTATGTCTATAGTATAAGTAGGTATATTGTTATTGTTAGTACAATTATTGTGTATTTTAGGTTTATTGTGCACTGCCTTTATTTATTCAACGATTTCTATCCATGCAAAGGTTGCCTGGAAGAAATCGCCTTTAGCGATAAGGCCGCCTATTGTACATTCGATGTTATGAATTTCTTTTTAAAATGTAATCTTTTTATGGTGTACAATAAAGAATATTTATTATTTATTATTATTATTAAGTACATGCATACGGTCACGCCTTTATCCCCAAAGGGGTATCGAGGCATATTATATGTTTACCTTTTTTTAATTTGTCCCACGTAACGTAATAGGTGGTGAGCCGCATTGCCGTGTTGAAATGGACAGGCGTTAGTACTGCCTACTTTTGAAAATTATTAAATCTATAAGGTCTTCAACTTGATTTAACGACTGCCATTTACTGGCTACCGTTAGGGTTAGTGTTATCGTCTCAACTCTTCCGATTATGCGTAAAGTTTTCAGTCTGTGGCCCTAATCTAACAAACGTTTCGTATTCGCGCTTCACCATACTACTTACTCTTATAATTAACTAGCTGATGCCCGCAGCTTCGCCCGCGATGGCGCTGTATGTGAAAAATGATTTTCCCGCTTTTCTGTTAAATTTTTTCCTGAATTTTCTTTGCTATAAACCTCACGGAGCCCGAGACCTTTCCAACGAATGCAAAACCGTGGAAATCGGTTCGTGCGTTCTGGAGTTATAGCGTCAGGAAGGAAAACCCGACTTATTTTTATATAATAGATTATTAAAGGGGCTAATTAATAAACACGTACGTCATACCGGCCTTGGACCCACTAAAACCTGGAGGTCTCTTCCTATATATCTAGCGCAGTCCTAGGGTATCCTTTAGAGGGCTTACCCGGGGCTCCCAATCGTAGGCTGTTAGGTAGGATACGTGTGGTTTTTAGTCAGTGGGAGTCATAGTACATTCATGTGGGATTTTCCTCACGTTAAAAAAATCCATCTAGCGCATAACTCCCCGGGTAAGTTGGAGGATGTCCTAAATTTGTTTCCACATTTTGGTTACGACTTATCCTAGAGGCTCAAATAGAATGCGGTTCAAACTTTGCTTATAACATAATTTCCAGGCGGACGAAGTCGCGGGTAACAGCTAGTATTTAAATACAAAGCGCACGGTGCGGTAACAGTGCGGCGTCCGTACCGCGAACGCGCGACGACAGGGCGCTAATTTCAACAACTTTTCAAGAACATGTGGAGCGTCCTGTTGTCGCGCGTTCGCAGTACCGACGCCGCACTGTGCGCTTTGTATTAAAACCAACGACCGTGCGTGAACCGTACGAGAAACGCACCGCTTCGGCACTGCTGCGGTTCGACATGAAACGTCTAAATTGAAAGCGCCCTAGACTTCTTCCACGCTCTACTTCACTTCTAATATTTACTGTCTTCAGTTTGAGGCGTTCAAACACTGTGAAACAGCGCTACTACTATCTCTTTAATTAAATCTATACATATAATAAAATGATAGAAAAGCCAAAACTGTACATTGAAAATATTAACAAAAAAATACTCGCCGGGTGTTCTACATAAGATACCGAAGCTGAAAATATAGTTAGAATTTTTTTTGTCTGTTTGTCTGTTTGTCTGTTTGCTTTGCTTTGTCCGGAAGGATCTCGAAAAGTACTGAACAGATTTGGTTCAAATTTTGCACAAATATTACTTAGGGGTGTGGTCTTAAAATAGGCTATATATTATCACGCCATATATCCTAGGGGCTAAGCAGAGAGCAATGAAATGTTTAAACCGTTGGATTGATTTAACTAAAACGTAGCAGGAATATTAGTAGGAGATAGGTTTTACACTCAGACAACATATTATTACGCTAAATTTTTTAGGAGCTCGGCAGAAAACAATGAAAATCTGTTTGTATATTTTTGCAAAATACAGAAATTACTGAATAATTTTAATTAACCTTTTATTTGAATAGCAATCTAGAGGTAGGATCTTTAAATAGGCTATATATTATCACGCTACATATCCTAGGGACTAGGCAGAGGGTAATCTATACAATCTATACATAAAATAAAATGATAGAAAAGCCAAAACTGTACATTGAAAATATTAACAAAAAAATACTCGCCGGGTGTTCTACATAAGATACCGAAGCTGAAAATATAGTTAGAATTTTTTTTGTCTGTTTGTATGTTTGTCTGTTTGTCTGTTTGCTTTGCTTTGTCCGGAAGGATCTCGAAAAGTACTGAACAGATTTGGTTCAAATTTTGCACAAATATTACTTAGGGGTGTGGTCTTAAAATAGGCTATATATTATCACGCCACATATCCTAGGGGCTAAGCAGAGAGCAATGAAATGTTTAAACCGTTGGATTGATTTAACTAAAACGTAGCAAGAATATTAGTAGGAGATAGGTTTTACACTCAGACAACATATTATTACGCTAAATTTTTTAGGAGCTCGGCAGAGAACAATGAAAATCTGTTTGTATATTTTTGCAAAATACAGAAATTACTGAATAATTTTAATTAATCTTTTATTTGAATAGCAATCTAGAGGAAGGATCTTTAAATAGTCTATATATTATCACGCTACATATCCTAGGGACTAGGCAGAGGGTAATGAAATATGTAAGTATGTGGATTGATTAAACTAAAACGTTGCAGGAATATTAGTTAGAGATCGGTTTTACACACCGGTTACGCTAATTATCTTGGAGGCCCGATAGAGAAAAATTAAATTCTGTGTTTGCTACGATATCCAGACGACTGATATACATACTTATATATTTCTAAATACTTACATATTATACATAGAAAACACCCATACTCCGAAACAAACATTTGTGGATCACACAACTAATTGGAACAACCCAGAAATCGAACCAAGCCCTCCGGCGCGACAGGCGGTATCACTACACCGACTACGCCACAGAGGCAGTCAATAAAATTATATTTCATATTCTTTCATATAATTATTCTAATGGCTTGACAGACACAAAATATATTTGTTTATGTATTTACGGGCAACAATCAAAAGTACCTAACTGTAAAGATTAGTAGTAGTAATTTATAGGCTTGATAAAGAACAATAATCAAATTCATTAGAGTACGTGTTTGTTTTTAAATATGCATTTAGTATATAACATAATAAGTAAGTTTATCAGTTTTCTAGATCTCATAGCTCACACTAATATAAATCAAATTTCAGGCTACGCTATACTATTGTACAAGCCATGTGATATGTAGTATACTTTTTTATAACGTGAAGGAAAATCCATCGCGGATGCTATGCCGGACTCCTACCAATTAAAAAAACCTTACGTAACGCCTAGCAGCCTATGGTTGGGAGCCCCGGGTAAGCCCTCGGAGGGATGTCCCAGGACTCCCAGCAGACCCACGGCCGCCACTGCGTCCTCGCCTAGGAGGTGGTTTGGGTGCTATGCCGCGTCTTTGGGGGTTTCGGGTGCGATCCCGCTTTTAAGGTGGGGGGCGTGAGTGAACGCCTTCGGCGCGGACTGAATTATTTTACAATAGCCCTAATCATTAAGCTTTTTTATCATTAAGCCAACACGCCAGTTTAGATTTACCCTCACATTCAAAGGGATCCTTGAATTCTAGGTTTTGCGAAAGTTGGGATGTCTCTTATTCCTGAACTAGAAAACCTTTAACATGGAAACTTGTGTGAAACATTCCTTACAGTATTCCCTTTATAACACTAAAAAAAAATTTTGGAATCCGAAAACGCATTGAGAAGTAACAACTAAAAAACCGTTTTGTCTTTCATCCCTTCTCCCAAAGGAACCGCGCAAAATATCGAAATCAAAAGTATCCTAGAACCTTCCTCGGATTATAAGCTCTGATTGTACTAAGTTTCATTCAAATCCATTCAGTAACTTCGGCGTGATACTTATTCGGAATACAGACAGACAGACACACATGAAAAATGTAATTTCATTTTCGGCTTCAGTAGACTCTCGACCCTCAACAGTTTTATTATATGTATAGACTAGCTAACCCTCGCAACTTCGTTTACGTCACATAAGATCTATGAAAGGAGAGACTGCCCTGTTTGCTTAATCAAAAAAGAGCTTAAAGATTAAGTCTATTCTAAAGCAATTCAGTCCGCGCCGAAGGCGTGGACTGAATTGCTTTACAATAGCCATAACCATTAAGCAGCTCTTTTATGATTAAGCCAACACGCCACACAAACGTTGTTTATAATGAACATTCTTAAAACAACTTTACTGAAAAATGTTGAGCTTTGGCTACAGTGACATGGGTACATAAATTAAATCACCTTAAACATAATAAGTATGATGTTGATAAGAAATGATCGTGGGGCCGACGAGGCTGGTGGCGGTGTTGCAATGTATTTACGTACACAAATTCCTTTCCGCATCATTGATGTGTCAGCGCAGCCACCACCCTCGAATGCTGGCGAGCATCTTTTTCTGGAAATCGAGTTAAATCATATTAAAGTTTTATTGGGAGTCTATTACTGTCCCTCATCAAATATCAACTTTTTCGACTCCTTTGAACGTCTTTTAGAAAATTTAACACCCGCTTACAGTCACACAATCATACTGGGAGATTTCAATACCTGTCTTGTAAAATCTGATCCTCGCTCTCTCGCTCCTGCTTCGTCTTTTCGCCGTTTAACTCAATCTTGCAATCTTGCCATTCTTCCTCTAAATGCTACTCATCACTTTCCTAATAAAAAGCCATCTCTTTTAGACCTTATCTTAGTATCATCCGATCAGCATGTCATTAGGCATGGTCAATGTACTGCTGATGCCTTTTCTTTTCATGATCTACTTTATCTTTCGTATAAACTTCGCCCTCCTAAGGCAAGATGTAAAATACTATGGCAGCGCAATTTTAGTGGCATGAACCTTGATAGTCTCTGTAAAGATGCTGATAAAATAGACTGGAACTCGTTACTTACATCACAATCAATTGACGAAAAAGTTAATTTATTTAATACTCATTTGGTCCAGCTTTTTGATGCCCATGCTCCTGTTCGACGTGTCAAAATAAAACACATGCCTGCTCCCTGGCTCACTGATTCTATTAAGGACGTAATAGCTAAGAAAGCTGCAGCTAGGTATAAGTATAAGTGTCGACCAAATGCAAGCAATTTTGAAAGATATGTGGCAATACGTAATCACTGCAATAAGGTGTGTAGAAATGCACAACGCCAGTATATTCATGCATCAATCGACAACAGCGATCCATTAAAAGTGTGGAAATTCCTGAGAACCATAGGAGTTGGAAAACCTAAAGAAAATGCTATTCCTAAAACAATTGATCTTGAAGCACTTAATGTGCATTTCTCATCTTCGTCTCAATTTGGAGGGACCGCCAAGATAAACACACTACAATATCTTTCGTCACTTCCAACTCCTAATTATCCGTGTTTCTGTTTTGATCCATTCACCGATAGTGATGTTAAGAAGAGCATAATGTCAATTACATCCAGTGCAGTTGGAAACGATTGTATAAGTCGTAATATGATCGTACCTGTCCTCGATCAGATCCTTCCTATCATGACACACATCTTAAACTTTTCTATAGCAAGTAGACTCTTTCCATCTGCTTGGAAAGAAGCACAAATAATCCCATTTCCAAAAAAAGGTAACCCTTCATCCTTTTCCCACTACCGCCCTATATCAATACTACCTTTCTTTTCTAAAGTTCTTGAGCGCCTTGTCTATAATCAGCTTAATACCTTCCTATGTTCGAACTCTTTACTAAATTCTTTTCAATCAGGATTTCGTCCCGGACATAGTACTGTGACAGCCCTGGTAAATGTTACGGACGATATAAGAACAGGCATGGAAAAGGGCCAACTTACAGTAATGTCCTTGCTCGACTTCAGTAATGCCTTCAACACTGTTGATTTTGAAATCCTACTTGGCATACTTTGCTCTATTAACATATCTCCTATGGTAATTGATTGGTTTCAAAGTTACCTGTCTGGCCGCCGGCAACGTATACGTATAGAAGAATCCTTTTCTTCTTGGTGTAATATTACAGCCGGTGTTCCGCAGGGTGGCGTGCTATCTCCTTTACTCTTTGCTATTTTTATAAATTCAATCTCACAAAAATTAGTTTCATCCTACCACCTTTACGCAGATGACTTGCAAATATACACACAAGCACCAGTAAGTCAATTGCCCGAAGCAATCGCTGCATTGAATATGGATTTAGAGCGGGTATGTGAATGGAGCCTTAATTATGGACTTCAGGTAAATCCATCAAAGACCCAAGTTATAATCATGGGTAGCTCTTGCATGATATCACGTATTGACTACACACAGTTGCCTCAGGTTATCTTCAATGGCACTCCTATTGACATAAGTGACACAGTTAAGTACTTAGGAATATACATTGATAAGACTCTGTCCTGGGATCGACAGCTGCAAGAAGTTGGGCGCAAAATATTTGCATCTGCAGGATCACTGCGTAGATTACGTAGTTTTCTTCCTACTGCCACTAAGGTTGCGCTTGCACAGTCTCTTTTACTCCCAATTCTTGATTATGCGGATGTCAGCTATCTTGATCTCACAGAGGAGCAACTTGACAAGCTTGAGCGTCTTCAAAATGTTTGCATTAGATTTATATTTGGCCTACGCAAATATGATCACGTGTCTGAATTCAGAACAGAGCTCAAGTGGCTCCAAATTCGCCTTCGACGGAATACTCACATACTATCTTTACTATACAGTATATTGTTCAATCCTCGTACTCCCCCATATCTCAAAGAACGTTTCAAGTTCCTTCATGCCACACATTCAAAATTATTAAGGTCATCAGAGAATTTGCAACTGCGAATGCCACAGCATTCCACAAAATTCATGGATAAGTCATTCATGGTGCAAGCAGTTCGCTTGTGGAATGCTCTGCCAGTATCAATAAGACGGGCCCAATCTTTTGTGTCTTTTAAGAAGCTACTAAAAGATCACTTTTTGTCCTTCCCGAATTAGTGATGAATATGGTACTATTGTAATAACTCCTGTCTATATGTGTTTTCTGTTAATGATTGCACTCGTAGTTTCGGTGTGAATGAGTTGTTACAGCATAGGTATTTAATTACGTATTTTGTGCTGAACGGTATCTATGTGTTAATAAAACGGTATCTATAGTAAGTATTTGTATTTGTGTTAATATTGTACTGATTGTGTATGTCTATAGTATAAGTAGGTATATTGTTATTGTTAGTACAATTATTGTGTATTTTAGGTTTATTGTGCACTGCCTTTATTTATTCAACGATTTCTATCCATGCAAAGGTTGCCTGGAAGAAATCGCCTTTAGCGATAAGGCCGCCTATTGTACATTCGATGTTATGAATTTCTTTTTAAAATGTAATCTTTTTATGGTGTACAATAAAGAATATTTATTATTTATTATTATTATTAAGTACATGCATACGGTCACGCCTTTATCCCCAAAGGGGTATCGAGGCATATTATATGTTTACCTTTTTTTAATTTGTCCCACGTAACGTAATAGGTGGTGAGCCGCATTGCCGTGTTGAAATGGACAGGCGTTAGTACTGCCTACTTTTGAAAATTATTAAATCTATAAGGTCTTCAACTTGATTTAACGACTGCCATTTACTGGCTACCGTTAGGGTTAGTGTTATCGTCTCAACTCTTCCGATTATGCGTAAAGTTTTCAGTCTGTGGCCCTAATCTAACAAACGTTTCGTATTCGCGCTTCACCATACTACTTACTCTTATAATTAACTAGCTGATGCCCGCAGCTTCGCCCGCGATGGCGCTGTATGTGAAAAATGATTTTCCCGCTTTTCTGTTAAATTTTTTCCTGAATTTTCTTTGCTATAAACCTCACGGAGCCCGAGACCTTTCCAACGAATGCAAAACCGTGGAAATCGGTTCGTGCGTTCTGGAGTTATAGCGTCAGGAAGGAAAACCCGACTTATTTTTATATAATAGATTATTAAAGGGGCTAATTAATAAACACGTACGTCATACCGGCCTTGGACCCACTAAAACCTGGAGGTCTCTTCCTATATATCTAGCGCAGTCCTAGGGTATCCTTTAGAGGGCTTACCCGGGGCTCCCAATCGTAGGCTGTTAGGTAGGATACGTGTGGTTTTTAGTCAGTGGGAGTCATAGTACATTCATGTGGGATTTTCCTCACGTTAAAAAAATCCATCTAGCGCATAACTCCCCGGGTAAGTTGGAGGATGTCCTAAATTTGTTTCCACATTTTGGTTACGACTTATCCTAGAGGCTCAAATAGAATGCGGTTCAAACTTTGCTTATAACATAATTTCCAGGCGGACGAAGTCGCGGGTAACAGCTAGTATTTAAATACAAAGCGCACGGTGCGGTAACAGTGCGGCGTCCGTACCGCGAACGCGCGACGACAGGGCGCTAATTTCAACAACTTTTCAAGAACATGTGGAGCGTCCTGTTGTCGCGCGTTCGCAGTACCGACGCCGCACTGTGCGCTTTGTATTAAAACCAACGACCGTGCGTGAACCGTACGAGAAACGCACCGCTTCGGCACTGCTGCGGTTCGACATGAAACGTCTAAATTGAAAGCGCCCTAGACTTCTTCCACGCTCTACTTCACTTCTAATATTTACTGTCTTCAGTTTGAGGCGTTCAAACACTGTGAAACAGCGCTACTACTATCTCTTTAATTAAATACTTAGGAATAAAACTAAGACTTACCTGGGACATCCTTCCGAGGGCTTACCCGGGGTTACCAGCCGTAGGGAGAGGTAGTGCAACGTGAAATTTTAGCAGGTAAGGGACCGGCATGGCTATGGTAAACTTTATTTTTTCACACATAAAAAAAGCTATTCTTGTAGTTCGATATTTATAGCTTTTAGTTTCATAATAACATTGGTCAACTTGAAAGTCGTATTCTTTATGGCAATGGCTGAAATCGAGCCATAACAAATTTTAACGGGATCTTAGAATGTGGGACTTTAAGCACTCTTCCACACCCATCTAGGGTTTCGATATCAATGCAATAAAAAATAGCGAACAATCGACCTAAAAAAAACAAATTACAACTGTCTCCAAAACCCACCTCGCCATAAAATCATGTACCATTCCCTAAAATCACGAATTCTCTTGAATTAGCAACAATTTTGATGCTTTATTCATGAGGAGATTCATCTTTCATTTTTAAGAACCATGTGGTTCACTTTCATTAGTCCAGTTGCCTTTTTTTTAATACTATAGGACGTCACGCGGTTTCACCCGCGTAGTTCCCGTTCCCGTGGGAATACAATATTTTTTCTTCCAGAAGAACCTTCTCCTGACAATACCCTACACAACAAAAAAAGAATTAGTAAACTTGGTCCACCCGTTCTGAAGTTATGCGCTTACCGACACATTTTGCGATTCATTTTTATATATAAGATGAGGAAAATCCTACATGGATGCTATGCCGGACTCCTACCAACTAAAAACCACACGTTTCCTACCTAATGCCTACGGTTGAAAGACTCGGGTAAGCCCTTGGAAGGATGATCACAGGACGGACGCTTGTGTGGACAAGACAGCCCAAGTTGTTCCACTAAAAACAATATCCAGCACAAAAAAGACGTCTATCTAATGCGACCTTTGCCTTATTTCGAGATAGATTTTCCAATCGAGATAAAAGGGCACTGGAGCAATCTGAAAAAAGTCACGTAAAGTCAGGGGTGGGACACTAATTGTGGCATAAATATTAAGGCACAGCGTTGAATTTTAAAGGCAGCAATTTGAGCCTATACTCTTGTCCTGATCGCAGGATAATTTATCTTAACGAAAGAAAGGGGTGGGTGATACCAGGCGAATGGGGTGGGGTGTCCCAAAAATTGGGTAAAAATGTTGCCAGCCAGCGATTAAACCGTTGGGGAGATGCGTCGTATTAATCACCACCCAGGCGTCTTGGTAGATACTCGCGGTATTCATATAGAGATGTTCATCGCCCTGTCAGTTTTAGTAAAATTTTGAATTCAATTCTAAATATAAAACAAACTTGGTTTTTTTTTTCATAGAATGTAATTAAATATGAGCTAAGTATGTATGGTGGGTTCATTTTTTTCTACAACTTAAAATAATATATTTCTATAGCTACCTGGTTTTTTACTGACGTCCCTTACAATTTTAAAACAACAATGAGCGCTTTATGCTTACACTAAATGAAACCTGCATCGCGCTATGAAAGTTTTCACATTGTAGACAACTGTACAACAGTCAAACATAAAGTTTGGCCGCAAGCCGGACATAGTACGGAAGATGTCACCCTGTCCGGCCTGTATGTGCACTTTTGCTCCGGAGAAGCATCACATCTCATACTTTGTTACTAAATGTTCCACAATATGTCTGTATTTAGACACCGTCTCCGTCAGCTGGAACGGTGAGTGGTACTCCCGACCCTGGGAAGTGACCACCCTACCCACTAAGCCCCGTGGTGTTCCTCCTCACCCTATAACCGGGTCGAGGGATATCTAATATTCACGTCAACTCTGCAAGGGGATTCTCCTCAAGGGGGTCAGATGGGTGGCTTTCATTATTATAAACCTGATCGGTTTCGCTTCACAGCATTTTCAAAGGTCTAGATGAAAGGACAAGATAGTACTGTCTCAAGGTAGTGTAGGTAGTGTTTTCGAGACAGTACTACCTTGTCCTTCCATCTAGATCTTTGAAAATGCTGTGAAGCGAAACCGTCAGGTTTATAATAATAAATATTGTGGAACAGTACAAGTGTCGTTTTCAATATGTGCAGCAAGTTCCACCAAGTGCCACCAATCAACAGTATAAATAAATATAAAAAAATATATTTTTGTAGGTTATTCCATCACTGCATGGTTTGTCCAAGGCCTGGTAAAGGATTAAGCTTCTACTATGGAATCAAGACAACAACTACCACATACCTATATATAAATATTTATGTACACACAATTAAACATACAAACTTCCAAACTTCGAAATATACATTTGGGGATCAACTACTGCAATACATGGCGCAGGTAGTAGTGCCGGTTACATTGCCCCACCAAAACATTCTCTTGCGGTAAGTAATCGAAAGGAGCCTTATTTATTGGTGGTATGAGGGAGATAAGGAACAATATGTGATCAATTTTTGTACTTTTAAGCGTCTTTTTTGCAATTTTTAACTAAATACCTACAAAAACAACCTACATTACAACCCCTCGGAAATATCTGCAAACCTGGCTTAATGACGTTGGTGTCAGTGGTAACGTTGGCAACGGTACTGGATAGGTGATAAAGGGGTGAGGTGCGGGGAAGCGCGAGAGGAAGTGATATTATTTCTAACGGATTGTACTTTGGCATCGTGACACATGACGTCATTATTAGAAAATTGACAGTCGCAGGCTGTCAGAAAACTGTGCCTTTTTTGAGCCGTTGTCGTGTATTTACAATTAATTTCTTTAATAGAAGTGCATAAAAATTGTTTCTATTTTTATTACAATACAAATACGTATTTACTTACCAATACAAAAACTAATCTCGTAAGATATGAAAAACTGTTAGTTAATTTTTTAAAACATGGATTAATGGGTTCCATCTTTTTTATTACAGTTTCTTACAATCACTTGTTTACAACAACAAAAAACGCTTGTTACGGTAGATGGCGCCTACATCGCCCCAAGACTTGTGAAGTGGAAAAATTCGTCGATTTTGAGTGGAATTCGATAAGCCTCTCTTCCTGCAAGATTCCGATTCAAATACTGCTCGAAACCTATAATTTTTGCATACAAAATTTACTCACTCATCCATCAATGTTTTAAAAAAATAGAAATCTATGAGCAGCTCTATAAAGGTAACTAAGTCGGCCTGTCCATAGAAGGCGGGGCGACTACCTTGGCTTTGTTTTAATATTTTCGCAAGCATTATGAAGGGTTTGCTTGCTTTCAAATAATTTCGGCTTCTGCTCTTGAAGTTTTCATAAAAGTTTCATTCTATCAATAATTAACGGGAACAATCCTCGGTTGCTGATGCGATTATAAAGGTTTGGGGTTTTTGCATTATCTAACCATTTTTTTTTTCTGAAAATGTCAAAGTTCAGAAGTTCGGTCAGTGAAGTTTCTTTGTTGATAATTGAGTTGCAAAGTTTGAGAAAGGGGCGCTTGGGTTAATGTTTGTTTGAATTTATAGGTGCAAGAGTAATTTTGATAAGAAGCATTACAATTTATTCATTACATCTCATATCTTATTTATTTATTTTTTATGAAAATTATCAGTGCTTGTATGTTAAGACAGTAGATATTTTAATGTAGTTTGAATATGTTAAAGAAAATATGACTCTAACCTAACTTAGCCCTTCGTGACTAAAGGCGTTACTTTAGGGATTAAGTGCAGATAAGAGTTTGATTCAGTTCGATTACGTAGAGGGCAATTCAAATTTCCTTTACATTAAATTTTTCACGTGAAAGAAGTCGCGGGTAATAAATACCTAATAATATAATAAAAATTGATTGCACTAATTTACGAACACCCTATAGTTTAGTTAGACAATTTAACGATATACGCATATAGTTTGCTAAATAGTACCTATCATCATGATTCAATTAGTCATATTTAAAAGAATTAATTAAATTTCCAATTAAATTTTATGAACTACCTACTAGACGATGATCGCGGCTTCGCTCGAGTGGAATTCGGTTCCCGTTCACGTTCCTGCTTCCCGTGGGAACATATTTTGACATTAATAAAAGCATATATGATGTAACCAAACTACATATATTCCTGTATTAAAGTTAGCGGGATATTTACCATGTATTGTGGTGAGTTTCCGATATTTTTACTAACTTTAATACTAATGTCAGTGACCATGAAAGTTTAAATACCTATACATTATATTCCATCCCTGTACTAATTACAACCTCATCTATTGAGCTGTCAGAGCGTAATTCAGTTACAAAAATATTTAACACTAACGGAATAACCGTGGGAATATGGGAATAAAATATAGCCTATGTAACCCGGGGATAGTGTGACTTCTCAACAGTGAAAGAATTTTTCCAATCTGTTCCGTAGTTTAAGAGCCTATTCGTTGCAAACAAACAAAAAAAAACAATCAAATCTTTCTTCTTTATAATATTAGTATAATTAGTCCAATCCTGCCCGATCTGGCAATAATGTAAACATGTCATGTTTTGACAATCGTTGTATAAGACAGATGAGTAGAAAAATATAGTATGACAAATCATTGAATTTTTACTATCCTGAGTAGGTATTTTAAATGAGAATAAACTGTCATAAAGAAGTAATTAGGTGTCGAAATTATTGTAAGAACACTGTATGACTCCTGGATACTGCAATATAATCAGGGCGAATACTCAATTGCAAGTAACTATGGATATATAGGATCAAATGTGTTAGTTTACATTTTTGCGCAAAGCTATTGAAATACAGTATAGATCGACTGCCTCTGTGGCGTAGTCGGTAGTGATACCGCCTGCCGCGCCGGAGGTCCTGGGTTCGATTCCTGGGTCGGTCCAAATATTTGTGTGATCCACAAATGTTTGATTCGGAGTTTAGGTGTTTTCTATGTATAATATGTATGTATTTAGATATATATAAGTATGTCTATCAGTCGTCTAGATCCCATAGCCCAAGCTTATAGCTTAGTTTGGGCTAGATGATGTTGTGTGAGATTGTCCAAGAATATTTATTTATTTATTTTAAATTTATTTATCTTCATAAACTTCTATATTTTTATAATATCAGTAAAATATGGACTAGTTTAAAATATGGTTCAGGTTCAGGTTCATCATCACGCCTTTATCCCCGAAGGAGTAGGCAGAGGCATATTATATACCCACATTTCACCTTTTTATAATTTGTCCCACATAATACGTTGTGAGCTGTATTGCCGTGTTTAAATGGACAGGCGCAGGTTGTGACTGCCTGCTGTTGAAATAAAGCCTTCAACTTGGCTTAACGACTGCCATTTTGCTGGCAACCGGGACCAACGGCTTAACGTTCCTTCCGAAGCACGGAAACGCTCAAATAAATGTCACAAAGTGATCACATGGATGGTCACCCATCCATGGACCGACCATAGTGAAAGTTGCTTACTGCAGTGATCGTTTACAGAACACTGAGTCCGCGGGGCCACGAACGCTTCAAAATATGCTCTGTAGTTTTACCTTTAGCACGTCTACCATCCAGACCTTTAGCACGTCTACCAGAGTTCCTCTTTCAAACTCCTGTCTTGTACTTAGCCATTACAGACTAAACTTGTTAACTGCTCTTTGTATGTAACAATAAAGGGTTTTCAATAGTCAATAGCAGGTAACGAAAACTTGGTACTACAATATTCTTATTATTGTTCTTTAATTTTAACAAACTTGGTGAACAATACTCCCATTGTTCAATTGCGATAGTATTTTTATAGTATGATATATTTACAGCTACTGCGTTTTACCTTATTTCAATTTCAAAACCTTTGTGGAGCTCCTTGTTACTTCTAACGGGGCTGCACCAAAATTCTAAGCTGGAGCGGCCTTTTTTTTGCGTAAGAAAAATCCTACATGGATGCTATGCCGGACTCCTACCGACTAAAAACCACACGTATCCTACCTAACAGCCAACGGTTTGGGAGTGCCGGGTAAGCCCTCGCAAGGATACCCCAGGACTTCCAAGCTGAAGTGGCCTCACCTACAACTGCTAGTGATTCGCCTGCCGACCAACGGACGAGGCAGTGACTCAAGTACCCTTGCGAGGTTCCATGGTCAAACGGCAGTTGTATCTAACAATGCTGATGTCGGAAAAGAAATAAGAAACTATGGACCACATGCTGCAAATATAGATAGGGTTTGAAAGCAACTATCTCTCTCTCCCTTTCTCTTATCTCCTCATCTTAGCGCGTTCCCGCTAAGATGAGGACCTAACCACCTGAAAGCATAGTAGACAATTTTACACAACGTCGCCTGGCCCAAATTAAGCTAATATAAGCTTGTGCTATGGGATCTAGATGACTGATAATCATACTTATATATTTCTAAATACATACATATTATACATAGAAAACTCCCACGAACCTAGGAACTAAGGCGCGCAAGTCGGTAACATTTCTGAATGCGCCACCGAGGCAGTGCCCAGATATTGGTAGATAGTCCTGCATCCGGGCGGCAAGCATTTATCAATGACCAACGCAACTTCGTTGACGTCACGAAAGAGAAATATGTAATATTTGGATGGACCAAGCTTTGTAAAAGAATACATTTTTTCGTTTTTCTTTACAACATTTTCCTTTAGCATTTATTTTGTGGAGTGGTGTCTTTAGCCTTCCTAAATAAATGAACTAACACCAACATAATAATTTAAACTCCAAATTCACAACCCCCAAGTGTGCACAAGTAGAGTTACTAAACAAAAAAGGCGTTGAAGGTAATGTGTAGGTATATCTAACCTCTTTAGTAGTTACGTTTTAAATAAACTAAGAAACTATCATTCCATCTTAGCACCAATGAAAAAGTAGAGTCTCTAAGTACGTAAGAAACATAAAGAATGGAATCAACACGGTTTGCGTCCGTGCCAAATGTCACACAAATGCGACGACGCGTAATGTCAACACACACACACACACACAAACAGGGACACTATGTATGTACACAAGCATACATACAAAAAGAGATATAGTATGGGGACGGAAGAACGGAAAACTTCCACGAAATTTGCTCACCGAAATGACGCCGCTTGTTTTTTGTAGGTGGCTGCTTATGACGATGATGTTATGTGGATAAGGCGCTAATTAGTGCTTATTCTTTTTCTGAATCCTAATGATATTTACCTTGCGTAAATCAATGTGTAAGGTATGAATATTGCGTAACACATGAGAAAATTATAATTCAGTAAAATATCATAACCGATTCATAAATACAGTAATGCAATAAGAATATATCCAGCTTACGGTCTTACAAGAACTGCCTTATGTAATCGGAGTTTGAGTGATATTGTCCCATCATACCACGAACTCTTAACTATTACAAGTAACCTGTTATGATCTTTACAGAAATCAATTATGTTTTTTTTTTATATCTGGTCACGAAGAGACATTACTGAGAGAGTTTGTAGCAATACATATGTCAATAAATGTAACTGGATAGATTTTTCCATTCACCAACAATACTTGCATTAACAACTACATGAAACTGTACCTATCTGTGACAGTGGCTAGAAAAGGCACCATACCACTGCCCCCATAATACGTTTAATTATTATCTGAATATGTTCTGAAATTCATTAACCCGTCACATCCACACTAAACTAGCCTACCCTAACAAACTTATTAAGATTTCTTTTCTTTTTACTCTACGTGGTTAGCGACGTATGACGCAAGCTAACGGCCGCAGGGGGGAGGAACAACCAGGGAGTTGGGGGGCGGGAGACCCTCGCACGCATGGCCGCTCTCATGATTTAAGCACAGGGATAAGAATGAAATTAAAAATACATCCTCGCCATTCCTTAGGGTGCCAGGGGGACATATATGCAAATGAAGGGGGGTTTCATAAGATAGGGGGAAGTTTTTTGTTACGAAGCTATTAATTTGGGGTGTAACTCACTAAGTATGGGTACGCATATATGGGGTACGGCGCGTCTTAGAGATTCATTTTCCATTTTTTTTTTCAGTAAATTATGTAGGGATGTGAGCCGAGATTATGAAGTATAAATTCAGGTGAAATTTATTAAAATTTTGTACTAAGAATTCAGTTTGAATGTGTACTTGGCGACGAGGAGAAAAACTCGAAACAAAACATTGCACTTGGTAACCACATTTTGAAAATGATGGCACACTGACCGTGTTTTGTGGCGAAAATTGGGAGAGACTTGTATCAAATAAACTTTGCTAACGGTATATTTGATTGACTACGTTTTGAAATTTTTATCGAATTTTAATGTTGCAATACTCCAATTTTTGTTTAAGTCCTAGTGTTTATAAATTGTAATACCTATAGGTATCACAATTTATAAACACGTTATACCTATAGCTGAAATAATTATGTTCCTTTAACATTAAGCTGGAAATGTGTTGATTAATCATATTTATTGAAGTGGTTATTAGCATATTTTTAAATTCATCTTTGTCATAAATATAATCAAATGTAATGGCTCTCCGTATATTTTTTATCCAAAATCCAAATCAAAGAATACTGTAATATTAATTTATTTATTTTTTAATTGCAGCGACGCACAGTAGATCGATCCCATACAAATGCTTGGACATCAAGGGTCGCATGTTAGTAAGAATATATCTTAAAATAAAGAGTTTCGCGTTCTATAACTTCCTACTTAAGGGGACCCTACTGTTAATAAAATATTATTCTTATAACATGTACCTATTTTTAACCGACTTCAAAAAAGGAGAAGGATCTCAATTCGTCTGTATGTTTTTTTTATGTATGTTCACAGATGTTTCGGTCAATTATAGACGGATCTAATTTTTTTTTCTTTCGTTAAATAGGGTTTACTTCTGCAGTGATCCCATTTTCACCAGGTCAGGATCTGATGATGGGATCCAGGAGAAATCGAAGGCAACTACTGAAAATTGTAGGGCAACTATTGCGTTTGTTAACTTTTTAATTAAGAGCTTTAATGTACTACAATTTAATGAAGGTCTGGAGTCGATCTGATGATGGAACCGAAAGACAGTCGAGGGAATTCCTTAACGATTTACAGCAATTACCTTGTGTTTGGGCTCGATTGATTTGTTTTGATGAGAACTTTACACTTAGATAGATATATTTTCGGTCCACCCTTCACTTAAAATAATGAAATATTTTTTTATAAAAAATAATACCGACTTCGAACAAATCCTAAATAATAAAATTTACGTAGCACAAAGTAATATGAATTTTGATTTATCAGATTTTAATCAATATAATATTGAAGTTGGTGCCATTAATAATATCTACTTAAACTTATGGGTTTACTTGGCGCCGACTTCAATATGATCTATACATATAATAAAACTGTTGAGGGTCGAAAGTCTGTATAATATGGAAGATAGTTAAAAAAATAATAATTTTAGGGCGTTCTCTAATCGATACTGAAGCCGAAAATGTAATTTAATTTTTTTATGTCTGTCTTTCTGTATCCCTAATAAGTATCACGCCGAAACTACTGAATTGATTTGAGTGAAATTTGGTACAATCTGTGCTTATAGTCTTAGAAGGCTTCTAGGATACTTTTGATTACGATAATTTGCCCGGTAACTTTGGGAGAGGGGGTGAAAGACGAAATGGTTTTTTAGTTGTAACTTCTAAATGCGTGATCCGATTTCAAAAATGTTTTCAGTGTCACAAAGAGAATATTTTAAGGATTTTTACACACAAGTTTCAATGTTAAAGGTTTTGTAGTTCAGGAAATAGAGGCATCTCAACAATCACAAAACCTAGAATTCAACGGTTCCTTCGAATTTGTGGGTAAATCTAAACTGGCGTGTTGGCTTAATCATAAAAGAGCATTGTAAAATGATTCAGTGAGGCGTGGACTTAATTGTTTTAGAATAGACTTAATCTTTAAGCTCTTTTATGATAAAGCAAACAGGGCAGTTTCATACGCTGCTTGATGAGTCTGATGAAAAAATACTCCTCCTTTCATACACCATTTGTGACTAAAACGAAGTTGCGAGGGTCAGATAGTATTGAATAATATCTGATAAATCAAACTACGTATATTTTTTTACGTTTAATAGAAATTTTGCTGTTTAAAATAAAGTAGGCGTTTTATAAAATTTTATTTTTCTCAATAACGCGGACACATGCGGCTCTTAAAAGTAGCAAGAAGTATCGAGTATTTATTGGTTTATTTACCCTCATCAATATTTTTTTGGAATTATTTGGAAGTAGTAACAAAAACTCAACTTTTGTTCGAAAATAAAAGTAATATTATTTTTTCTTCAAATCGGTATTAAATGGCTGTTACAATTAACAAATATCATAAAAATGTGAAGCCTAATATATATCCTGTTGATTCATATTTAACAAAGTAAAAGAAAACCACGAATTTTGTAAATAAATAAAATTAAAGTACGAGTTAATTTCTCCAGAAAAGGATCGGGTGTGTTTTGAACCTATTTTATGTAATAATAAGCGTGTTTTGAGGTGTTTATCTACCCATATTAGATGAAGTATGTATTCGTCTTTCGATATCACATCACATCTACTCGAATTGATTAGTTTGCATATTGAGCCAGACGTCCAGGCATTTGTATGGGATCGATCCACTGTGCGACGCATCAATCGCAAAAGCATTTACACCAACTTAATCGAAACCGTTAATTTTCTGTTGCCTATGCACGTTGCTACACCAGGGGCTAACTCTCGTTACCGACGCTATTCCCAGTTAAAACAGGGCTGTGGCTATCTACTGTTGGAATTTTCCAAACAACAGCTTCACGTGCCTTTCGAAGCACAGAAACACTTGTCAATGAAATTGCTACAAACGGTCATCCATCTCATGAGAGATCGTAGGGTAAGGTTATAAGCCCAGTGATTGTCGACTGATCATTGACCTAGTGGGACCACCTACCAAGCGTCCTTACAGAAGCAGGCTCTAGACTACAGCGTGACGTGAGAGAATCACCACCAAGAAGCGGAGTAACACCTGAACAACTCCCTAAAGACGCGGAATAGCACCTGAACCCGCCCCTAGTTGAGGCCGCAGTGGTAGCCGTAGGTCAGTTTGGAGCCCAGGGGGCTTACCCGGGGCTCCCAACCGTAGGCTGTTAGGCAGAAAACGTGGGGTTTTTAGTCGGTTGGAGTCCGGCATAGCATCCCTCTAGAAATTCACACACGTTAAAAAATAAATAAAGCGGGACTACAAGGATTAGAAATATTTAATCTCGCTTAAAGCTTCAATACTTTTAAAATGTATGACGATCGACCCACGTCATTGTGAATCAACTTTATTCAGACAACAATGTTTTCGAGATACAATCGCTGCCGGGGGTGTGAGGCTGTAGCATATTCATGCGGATGATTTGACACTTTATTAGATAAAGGTTGTCCTCCAAAAAGTATGGATAGCGAATATATTTCACATTCTAATATGCGCAGAACTGTAAATAAAATGGGCAAAAGAATCAATTATAGTCCAATCAAAGTAGACAAGGTACATAATTTCGTGTATAGTTTAAGGATAGTACGGCCGCCGTGCCGCTCACCGCCGCTTTATGGCTCGACTTGGTGAGGGCACTCCCGTGCCTTCAGATTCCGATATTCTCTTTTCAAAAGTCCCAATAGTAAATTTTTAACAGCTCCAAGTCTTTCCCGGGACATCCTTCCGAGGGCTTACCCGGGGCTCCCAACCACAGGCTATAGGGCGTTACGTGAGGTTTTTTAGTCGGTAAGAGTCCGGCATAGCATGCTCTGAGGATTATCCCTCACGTAAAAGAAAAAAAAACAGCTTTAAGCCTCGAGTTTTAGTAAATTTTAAGTCTTATGTATTCTTCTTTCTGTCGTAGCAGATATAATGGTCTATGATGCTAAAACCTTTTCGGAAACCAGTTTGGTCGAGACGATGGAAGAGAAGTCGCCAAACCGGTGATCAAGACGAAACGTAATAAATTTAGCTTATCAGATAGGACTTAGAATTTAGATAAGTCTATATTTTTCAGAAAGAATCCATCGTCTATAGAGATCTTTGCACATCTGTACGTGGCATGTTATTGCTATTGTACCTGTGAGTTCTCGACCTTCTTGAATATGAAACTAAAAAAATGTTCCAATTTCAAACTTATTGCTGTATTTCTTTAAAGAAACACCTATGTACTTAATTTGCAATAGTTATTATGCAGTTCATTTTTTTAAATCTCAGACGAAAAATATATTTCCCGTCACACGTTACGCAACAAACCTATTTCGTTCAAATCGTACGAAGGGATCGATGGGGATTCACTCGGCAGCAACATCCGCGAACAAATTAGATAATCCACCGCGGATTTTGTAAGCATGTGACAATTACGTAACACGATATTAAACGGCATTGGTAACGTTTTCGGTTAAATCGGGTTTGAAAATGGAATTTGTGGGATATGATTTATGTGGAATACTTTGATATTATGAATTAAATTTCGAATTTAAACGTGGACTTGAGGCAGTTTGGAAGATGGTAGGTAGATTAGCGTGTTTTAAATGTATTATCTATATTCTAAAAAAAATGTTTTTTACCTACGACGGAATGGAAACGGTATATGCGTTTGGGTGGTGAGGATGTTTGTTTGTTTTTTACACATTCACCTAATAGGTATGTATAGAACAATACCATAATATGATACAAGAATGGCAACTTATTGATACAAAAAAGCACCTACTGATATTTTTGAATGCCACAGATTACTTGAAGTGGAGATTATAATTGCAACATAACCTCGTGCATTTATGATGTGAATATGGTCCCATGTTGGGCGCCACTACGGTAAAAGATGTTTTATTATTTAAATTTCTTATTGTCTTAATTTAAAAATGCAAGTTCTTATATCAACTAGCCAGATTCTGATGATGTAAATTTGTATAGTAATATAGAGTTCATGTAGTCTCTCCAACCATTTATTTAACTATTTATTTTATCATTTTGTTTTAATTTTCTTTCTTTAATCCTACTAATATACTTACTATAAATGGTAAAGTTTGTGAAGATGTTTGGATGTTTGTTACTCAATCACGCTCTAACGGCTGAATGGATCTGGCTGAAATTTGGATCGGTACAATAGTCCGGAATAACACATAGGCTACTTTTAATCACGGGAATAGGTTCCCACGGGACGCGGGAACGTGAACTAAATTTCACGCTGGCGACTCCGCGCGCATCAGCTAGTGACATAATTATAATGAACGTAAAAAAATATGATTAAGCAATTTATATATTATTTTCAAAGTTCCCTTTTACGAATAATGGAACAGTTACGTTCTCAGGCCACTGATAAAAGTAAAATATACGGTTGGCCAGACGAGATACAGGGACGAGATAGAGGACAGAGATAGTTCCTATGGCACAGTAAATAAAAGATTTGCCGAATCACTAAGCAACTTTGCTGTAAGGGATTGATAGGTCACTAGAGGACGTCACGCGGTTTCACCCGCGTAGCTCCCGTTCTCGTGAGAATACGGAAATAAAATATAGCCTATGTTCACCGGGGCGAGCGTAGCTTCCCAACAGTGAAAGAATTTTTAAAATCGGTCCAGTAGTTTTGGAGCCTATTCGATGCAAACAAACAAACATACAAACAAACAATCAAATCTTTCCTCTTTATAATATTAGTATAGAAATACCATGAGACATATATTGACATCATATTGCCAACTGATTTACGGTGTAAGACCACTGGGTTGTAGCATTAAGGCTCGGAGAATGATAAATTTGTATTACCTATATGCTGGACATTGCAAAAATAACAGTAATTTCAATACAATTTTTTTTTTTTTAACTTAAGAGAAAATCCTTCATGGATGCTAATGCCGGACTCCTACCGACTAAAAACCACACGTAACGCCCAACAGCCTACGGTTGGGAACCCCGGGTAAGCCCTCGGAAGGATGTCCCAGAACTCCCAACAGAAAATCAGTACAACATTTACTCAGAATCTGTGTATGGAAATCATTTCCTGATTCAGCAAATTTTTCTTCTACTGTCTTCAGCCTGACAACTGACTTTTCTCTATCTCTATGAAGACAAAGCATCTCCATTTTTCAATTCAAACACGTCCTCACACGGCACACCTGCAATTCCAAAGCCCCATTATTCACCAGAAGAGGAATACCCTATGAACTTAGTCCGCTTCACGCCTCGCATAGCAAAAGGGCAGATCGATGCTTGTCAAACAATAAATGTCACGTCCACTCCCTCATGTTAATTTACAAATATATCAACACCAATTGCCAATCGATAATAAACTTTACCACACAAAAGATAAAGTACAATACAAGTGCACGAAAATAATTTTTATAACCAACTCCCGATTTTTCTTTGAGGTGCGAACGATGCCCCAATTTTTGGCGAAACGTTTGGTAAGTATATTAATAAGTAAATATTCGAACGATAGCGTGAGGCTAAGGTAAGCATTTTGATGGATTCTTATGGATAAAGGTGGGCTGATTTTTGTTGTGAGTGCTTTGAAAATAGTGTGCAGATTATCATGGACGAGTGGCTGGAGAGAAACACGGTGCTCTCGCCTACCGGTTGTCACAGATACTTACCGGGCACGGTAGCTTCAGTAGGTATCTATCTGTGGCGAAGACACTGGGAAACTACGGCCGAGTGTCAGCACTGCGAAGACCGCAGCGCTCCACACGCTGGTGGAGTGCACCGCGTGGGCGCAACTGCGCCAGGTCGCCTAGCGCCGCCTCTTCACGCACGCCCCCCCCCCCTCCGCCCCTTAGAAGCGTGATCACACCCGAAACCCCCAAAGACGCGGGATAGCACCCGAATCACCCCCTAGGCGAGGTCGCAGTGGCCGTGGGTTTGTTGGGAGTCCTGGGACATCCTTCCGAGGGCTTACCCGGGGCTCCCAACCACAGGCTGCTGGGCGTTACGTGAGGTTTTTTAGTCGGTAGGAGTCCGGCATAGCATCCATGAGAATTTTCCCTCACGTTAGAAAAAAGTGTGCAGATTGTTCAACAACTAACAAATTCGTGTACTTAGTAAATTAACATATTGTTGTTATAGAGACTTAGCTTGTTTTGATTGGTTTTACTCAGATACTTATGTTTTCAGCAATGTACACAATAGATAGTTTACGTTCAACGCAAACCAACAATCCACGATTATTGGAAAGTGCCATAATCGGATATTGTTGAGTTTCTTTTAACTGCGGAAGGCGCTTTACCGTGTGTTGTGGCGTGAATTTTTAGGGTTCCTGGGACATCCTTCCAAGGGCTTACCCGGGGCTCACAACCTTAGGCTGTTGGGCGTTACGTGAGGTCTTTTAGTCGGTAGGAGTCCGGCATAACATCCATGAGGATTTTCCCTCACGTAAACAAAAAAAAAACAAATTTCTGCGGCCAGCAGTGAACTGCTTGCTGTTTTGATATGATTTTTGATGTGCCATTTTTCGATCACATGATTTTAATACATTTTTAGATTCGGTTAGTTTCTCAGGAAATCAAACAACCAAGAACTATAAGTATAAACCTCTACAGATAATAGGTACCAGAGCTCTGCAAAGAAAACAAACATGTAGTTGACATTATAAACAGCAAGTTGCTTCTAAATCCTCACGTTCTCGTTCCTATGCATGTTTAACTTGAAGATTAAAGCGGGTGGTCCGATATAAATAGATCTCTTAATGATGCAATATATGCAATCAAAGCCTGAAGCTTAAGCTCCTGGACTTAATCCTTAGGTAGGCTTTTAAATACACACACATATTTGCATTTTTTATCCTGTGGTGGCATAGTTTAACCGATCATTTGCGAATAAAGAAAATAATAGATTGGTCAACCCAAGTGAAACGTGCATTGCGATACCTTCCAACGAAGACCAGCGAACCGAGGGTTACTACTCAAAGGTGAACTGCTCAGAAGAAAGTTCTGTGCAGTTTATTTGGCAAAAGTCCTACGTGTGCACTTGCCAATTAAGTAACAGAACCTTCATATTTTAATTTACAAAAAGTTCTAACTGAACTAAATATTGTCAGTAATTTTTTTTTTTAATATTCTATATTTGTTTAGGGGTTTTATTCCCATTGGAAGATGTCAACCCCCATTGTACCCTTAACTACTACAATCTCGAAAAAAAGCAGAGAGGCACTGCGGGGGCTTCTTGACTATCCGAAATTGGTTTCTAGCTATAAGTGATGTTGGTTGTGCTAGGATGCTTTGTATGATTCCTACGTCGTATAAAACCTACCCAGACGACTTTAAACTTAAATTTAGCCTTCTTACGTCCTACTTTTCTATGAACAGTTTGATTGTATGTGTAGTATATAACAATATTTGTTTATATGTGTAGTAGGGGTATAGTGGGGTAATAGCGCCTATTTCTGCCAGCTGACCTTTATTATAGAATTGGCAGAGATGTGATAATTTCGTTGTTAGCTCATAAACTCTCACCAGTGGCTCCAAGCAGTTGTGATGCGCGCAGCGGCCACACCCTGGTAAACCGCGTCGGCTCGCGGGCTAAACCTGGTTGAGGGGACTTGTCACCTCAGTGGCAAGCTTAATGCGGATCCCTCCCGCATAGCGCATAAAGTCTGATTCGGCGAGAAAGGTAACCCACCGTAGATATACAAAAGGGTTTGGCGGACTCGGCGACTCAGCATGGCAAGGTGGATTGGCCTAGGGCGGCGGTAGAGGGCGTACTGTTACCGTCGGCCAGACACATCATCCGACCTCTCCTCCAGTCGTAGCGGTCTCCCGTTCCACTGGGTACAGGAGGGGGAAGACGAGTGTGTGCGCCTGCGTTTGCGCGAACGCTTGCGCACCTACAAATATCCTGCGCACTTGACTGCTTCATATATATATCAGTATATAACATTTTCTTGTTTTTGGAATCTTATAAAATGACGTCAATGGGCCAGAATTTTTTACAAAAATCGAACAGTTGAAGTTGAGAGTAGATTGCGCATGGATGGCGTTGCGTTTGTGTAGTACGTGTGTGTTTCGTGTTTTTATTATAAATAATGTGTTTGCATTATTATTTATTATTATACACAGTAAAATAAACAATATATCAATAATCCGGTTGGTGTTTACAGAATCGTAAAATACGGTGTGGTGGTAGAGTAATCAATGTTTTTTTTGTTGAGTGCGTGTGTACCAAGTGCGTGTGTGTTTTGTTTTTTTATTATAAATAATGTGTTTTCATTATTATTTATTATTATACACAGTAAAATAAACAATTTATCAATAATCCGGTTGCTGTTTGCAGAATCGTAAAATTTGGTCTGGTAAGTGAGATAATTTTTTTTTTTGGAAAATGGGAAATCTTTTTTCATTTTTA
Source organism: Miltochrista miniata (assembly GCA_933228765.1). Lineage (NCBI taxonomy): Eukaryota > Metazoa > Arthropoda > Insecta > Lepidoptera > Erebidae > Miltochrista > Miltochrista miniata. The sequence continues at coordinate 22,300,124 of OW121767.1, read as the reverse complement.
GGGTGGTGGAGATAGGTCATTGCGATTACCGATTTTCGATATATTTTTTTAGTGTGTTGAAGGGTTAATGTTGAATTTTTTCATGAGTGACTCTCTTTCCCTTCGGATCTGGATACATTCCATCAAAACATGCGTGACGTCTTCCTCCACTCCACACGGGGTACAATTTGTCCGTCATAAAAAGGGGTTCGCGTTGTTGAGTGGTTCAATAAAATTCAAACATTCGCATTGCTTATAATAATATGAAGTAAGCTTAGTAGGTATGTAGGTATCATGTATGATCTGTTAGTTCCATGTTCTCATGTTATTACCATAATCTAGACCTACATAGGCGTAAGATGCCACTATATCGTAATATGACAAGCATACACAAGCACATAAATATACACGCTATAGTAACATACTATAAGTAATACGACTTATACAAATAAACTGCAAACTTCATTACACTCCATTGAACGGTACAGATTTGAAATATCTGTAAATGCAACTATTGATGTTAGCTTTAGTGCTGGGTTAGACAACACCAAAAACCTTTTCATTGCAATTATTTTAGTTCTTTATGACAAATACGCCTAAAACTATTTAACGTTGTCACTTTTGAAAGTTTTTCTTCTACTTCTACTACTTCTGTCATTATTTTCTTGACAAGGAACACTGGAAATGATCTGCTTGCTTTGTTGGATTCTTTTGTAATATTGTATAATTTGTTTAGTATAAATTATTTTAAATAGGACAATTAAAAAGAATAGCCCGTTATTTCTTGCCAGTCCTTTTCAAGCGGGTCACGTTTTAAACTGGTGGTTACTAACTGGTGTTCAGTCAGGTGTAATACATTAAGTTCCATAATATGTACTTTACCCTTAGACCATATAACACGGGACTAGCCTTTGCGAACCACCGCATACAAAAATATTCTGCCAGTTTTCATACAAGTGAAGGGGGAAACACAAAGACAGATAAAATTTCATTGCATTTAAAAATGTATTAATCGACAAACGCGTAATGGCTGTTGTGTGTTAATTGTTATTGTACAGTCAACTACAATGTAATGTACTAGTTTAATCATATAAAATGATGTACTGATGTACAGGCTTTTCATAAAGCCAAAAGACCAAATGGTCATGTGCAATGGCAGAAAACAATGCTTAAGTAAGGCGCATCCTGTGGTTAGATGATCTAAGGCTTTACCTGATCAATGAATTTAATTTGACGAATTTTGCAAACGAGACACACAATAGACCATAAACCTCAATAAACCCACTCTTTAGCAAAAAGGCTTCCTATTTCGGTAAATAGTAAATTAGTGACCTCGACTGTTATTGTTATTTTAAGTGTGCATTTGGCGGTAGCTAAAATTGTTTCGGTTGTTAAAAGAGTTCGCGTGACGCTGAAGACCGGAACAAGTGGCGACGCATTGCAAAGGCAGCTGTGGCCAATGAAAATACAGCATCATCAACCACGACCACTCTGCCAAGAGTGAACGACTAAGAAGAAGAAGAAAATTGTTTAGACGTTGTGATTTTATCTAGATAAAACAGTGTAAGTTTAAAAAAGAAAACTTGAGCAGTCTTATATTTCTATAATTGTAAATATTAACTCAAAATTCACAGTTCTAAAGTAAAAAAAGTTTTAAAGGACTTAGCTGCTTTAGACTAGACGGATCGTCTACAACAGCCCTAAGTCCAAACACCCACGCACTACGCATGACTTATTCCCGTTTGTCACATTCGCAATCAACGTGAGCTGTCTCGATGTAATGATAAATGCGTTTCTTAATTACTAAGTTATCGTTCGGCGGGGGGTATGCATGTGTTCCCGGCCTAATTTATTGACATTGTGGCGTGTTTTAGGGCGGCTGATTGCGTAACTTTGTTTACACGTGGCTTTTAATTTCATTTTAGTCTTTTATTATTACTACTGTCGTGTATTGAGTTTATTAATTTGCGGTAATAAAGTATAGTGTAGATATAGTAAGAAACTTAAATTAAGATTGTGTAATGTCAAGGGCCAAGAGCATTCAATTCAAATTACTTAATTGTTTCGTAGGTACTTGTACTAAATAGATAAATATTCACGGATATTTTTACACAACGCTATCAAATCCCAAAGTAAGCTAAGATTAACCTGCTTGTGTTATGAGTATCAGACCACGGATATTACTTATAAACTTTTAAGTACATACTTATCATTAGTAGTTAATTGGTCTAAGAGTTGAAATGATAACAACACAAAATGTTAGTAAATATCCAACCTATTTACAACTTATGTATACAACTGGCCATAAATAAGATGTAATCTGTATCTACATAAAAAGCATCAAACTAAATTTGCATAATTTCAAATTTGGAACATAAAAATTTGCGTCACCTTAAGCTTAATACACACGCGCGTCACGTTCCCGCTCATTTGGAGGCGTTCATCGATCGGAGACAAAGCCTCGCCAGGCCCCGATAAACGAATTAAGGAAATGGGAGATTTTTTATCTGGGCTTGGTTCGTAGGAGGGGGCCACGCGTCGTAAAGCGCAAGCAATACTTTCTTATGCAAAGTCCCTTCGCACCGATAATTAGGTGAGCCTCGCGAGCTTCGTCAGTGTGTGTGCGCCTTCATGTCCCTGTTTTGTTTTTAATTTTTAGAGGGGTGACGTGTTTGTTAGTTTACGAGTGTTCGGAAATTAAAATTTGGGAACGAATGTACCTACGAAATTCTAGTTTTCCGTGATAAGCTGTTTTGGCTGATTGATAAATATTAAATACGTATTAGTAATAATTAAATACGTAGGTACTTACATGTTTTAATAGTAAATAGATACCAAATGAATCACCCAATTACACATGTTTCTAGTACGGCGTCACATATTGGATGTATTTTATAGAATGTATTATGTAGAATTTCCAAAAGCAATCCAATTTAGGAGATCAGTTTCAATAAGTACTTATAAAAAACTGAGAGAGTACATTTTAGCTACCTACCCAAAGGGCTAAACGGGATATTATTGAAATGTCGCAATCCGTCCTTCTGTCGGGTTATAAATTGTACGTGAACTGTGATATGATAACTGTAACCAAAGAAAAATTATGTTCATTATTTCAAATCTAGTTCATTTTCAACCAACATCCAACAAAATCCCTCCCAGCGAAGTCCTACATTAATTCCTACAGTACATAACAATAAATAACAAGACATTATGCAGTAACGACTCAGTATAAAAGTAGGTACCTAAGTACCCGCAAATTTCAATAAAGCCGAGTTACACGACACAGATACGCGTGTTAGGTACTTGACGAATGGCTGAATGGGTGACTCGAGTTCGAGTATCTGGCAGAATAGAGGTGTATTCGTGTCTTCTAAAAAAATTGTTGCATATTTCAAAATTAGAACATTATGTTTTTTCTGTATTTTTCAATAAAACCTATTTTATAAACGTTGTTTTTTTTTTTCATATTTTAGACACAGATACGCCATTTAGGTATGTACTTGACGAATGGCTTAATAGGTGACTCGAGTATCTGGTTGCAACATTTGGCCGAAAAATTAAGGTTTATACGGGTGTCTCGTTGTTTTTTTTTTTTCAAAATTCGAAATGCAAATTGATTGAAATTGGTTTCCGTGACATATTTTACACTATTTAATATTGTCTATACATATAATAAAATGATATAAAAGTCAAAACTGTACATTGGAAATATTTAAAAAAGAACTCTCTGGGTGTTCAACATCAGATACCGAAGGCGAAAATATAGTTAGAAAAATTTTTGTCTGTTTGTCGGTTTGTCTCTTTGTCTGTTTGCTTTGCTTTGTCCGGAAGGATCTCTAAAAGTACTCCATAGATTTGATTCAAATTTTGCACAAATATTAACTAGGGGTAGGGTCTTCAAATAGGCTATATATTATCACGCTACATATCCTAGGGGCTAAGCAGAGAGCAATCAAATTGGCATTATAACATAATTTTCACGCGTACGAAGTCGCGGGCAACAGCTAGTTTAATATAAAGCGCTCGTGGCTCCGCGGACTCAGTGTTCTGTAAACGATCACTGCAGTAAGCAACTTTCACTATGGCCGGTCCATGGATGGGTGACCATCCATGTAATCACTTTGTGACATTTATTTGAGCGTCTCCGTGCTTCGGAAGGCACGTTAAGCCGTTGGTCCCGGTTGCCAGTAAAATGGCAGTCGTTAAGCTAAGTTGAAGGCTTTATTTCAACAGCAGGCAGTCACAACCTGCGCCTGTCCATTTAAACACGGCAATACGGCTCACCACCTATTACGTGGGACAAATTATACAAAGGTGAAATGTGGGCATATAATATGCCTCTGCCTACCCCTTCGGGGATAAAGGCGTGACCATATGTATGTATGTATGTTAATATTATTCACGTTTACGCTTCTAGTAATACGAAATATTTCGAAATTATTCTATTAAAATTGTAAAATGTCTCGTAATGTTTACAAGGAGTCACCAAATAAATACGCGACATCGCGATCATTCGCAAATGAGCGAGCGAGACGCTTGTCCTGCACATGTCTTTAGAATGCGACGAAATATCTTGATACTTTAATATTAATAAATGATTACCTTCCATCATTGATTTGTCGTTTTCTTTATCTTTCGAAGCCGACGCATCGGCTATTAATATAGCTACAAATATGATTCTGTTCTGATACAATTAAAATAACAGACTTGATCTGTCATGTAAAAAAAAATACAAAAATAATAACATTTAAGTAAATGGGTGTGTGTGGAGTGCACACACACCCAATTACTTAAATCTTGTTATTTTGTAAAAGATGCATACATATTTTGTAAAAGATGTGATTTCACCAAGGAAATGCAAGTACACATATAACATTATAGTTATCTATCATATTTAATCCTGTGAGTCAAGTTACTATTGTTTGCGCTTCAATAGTGAAATGGCAATGCCAGTAACTGATACTTAATAATTAGTTTCGATAAACTGAATCGTTTGTCTTAGACTCAGACCGTTTATCAACTATACCTACATCTCACTTATTAAACCAAGCCACATATAAAAAAAAACAATATCACACAAATAAGCTATCTATTCAAATAGTTTGCCTATATTACTAATTCGCACTAACAAAAACTTACTTCAGGTTCCAAAAAATAGATCAAAACAGATACTCGTAGTCACTGTCTTAAAGTATCAAGATCAAACACCCACACATAATACTTTTAATTTTCCCTCCTTAAAAAAGGGAGGGCAGCGGTATTTCGGCCCTACCGTGTGTTAGGGTGGGAGACTCCCGCGGAGGGGGGTGGTAATCAAGACACGCAATCTTCGGCGAACCCTTAAAAACTTTAAAACTCATCGGCGCCTTCATTTAACATACATATACCTACGTGTTTGTAGATGTGTGTACTATGGTGTGTGTTTGTGCTCTTTTTTTTTTAACTTTAGCTATTAAACGAGGGTAAGGATATTTTTATTGAGCCAGGAATTTATTCCCGAATCTGTTTAGTGATTAATGAAAACAAGTGAATGTATTTTGTAGGAAATCTTGTTACTTTAGTAAGTATCTTATCCTTTAAACTATCGCTGCACTCATGGCTTTTTTTTACGTTACGAAAATCCTACATGGATGCTATACCTACTGGACTCCTACCGACTAAAAACCACACGGATCCTACCTAACAGCCCACGGTTGGGATCCAAGGGTAAGCTTTCTTTTAGAATTTGTATGACATTTATTGTACCATAATGTAATACAATCTTCTAAAAGTTGAATAGGTATGTACTTTAAAAAAATGTAAATCCTTTTGCAGTAAAATCAAAAGATAGGTATTGCTTCTTTTATTTTAGAATGTTTTTATTTTATTGTATCTTAAACATTGTCATACAAGTCAAGCATTGTTAATCTTACTCTACCTTAATCACAAATGATCGAAATAAAAACGTTTTTCCTGTAAAGACCAAAGGGCCCTCGACAAATGGCCCGCGTGAAGTCTCCTCCAACCCTCTTTGTATTCATTGGGCCAGTAGACTTGACCATTGAGTTAAATCGTCAATACAATGTACACTCCCCTTAAAATTCAAGGTTAGCAAATGTCGTTGTTTTGACAAATTGTATTGTTTACTGTTTCTTATTTTTTAAATAACCTTTTTTAGCCCCTCTCTATAAAATAGAGTGCAGAGGGGCTCATGTCCAGACTTTGTCTGTGTGTCTGTTTCATTAAACTACGTCACGTTTATTTCAACAACAACTTCAAACAGATGATCCACGTGACCACGTGGATCATCTGTTTAAAGTTTGAAATAAAACAAAAATGACAACTTCAATCGGATTGAACTTTCACAGCAAAAGTGTTAGAAGGGGAAGTCTGGTGAGACCGATCTCACGGCTTCTTGTTTATTTAAGTTTAGAAAGAAAACAATACAAATATTTATTAGTACCTACTTATTATTAGCGTGTAGGTCGTTGAGACCCAATTCCACTTCGCTTGCAAGTGGTACAACTGGGTCCCTGTGGTATCCTTGCGAGGGCTCACACGGGGCTCCCAATCGCAGGCTGTTAGGCAGTGTAGTTTTTAGTCGGTAGGAGTCCGGCATAGCATCCATGTAGGATTCTCCTCACGTCAAAAAAAAAGTGGTGCATCTATTGACTAACACACCAAGCTCTGGTGCAGGCGTCATTACGATATTGCTAAGTCAAACGGCAGTCGTTTAGAAACATAACAAAAATTAAATTAAAATTAATACTATAGCTGCTAATAGCAGCCCATATTGGTAGGCATTGTTTGGAAGCAAAAGGGGGAGGTGTTTTTATATTTAATAAATTTGAGTTTTTAGGTATTATTCACTTACCCTATCGGCTATCTACGTTACTAGTTTTGTAATCAGTTACGATCGAAGAGTACATCGTATAAAAATAACATATCGACCTATGCAAAGAATAAAGTTATATGTGCAAAATCACGACTTTCCAGGAGAGCGATTTGAAGTTTGTCGTGGACAAAATTCATTTTAACTTTTTTATCTATTAACCTAGAGTACTGAATCTTTTAAGATATACATGGGACTACATAAGGTAATATTTTCAATATAAAAAGATAATTTTAAACTAATATTTCTGAACTTAGCAGTATATAAGCGTACATGTGACGTTTTACTGTGGAGGTCTCAAGGTTATACATGCATTTATTACTTTATTTTAGGGAAAAGTGCAAGTGTCATGTGTAAATATAACTTTATTTTTTTTAAATTTAGTTTTTGCTGCAGTTACATGTGTAGTAAAGGTTTGCAACTCATTAATAAAACTATCTGTTTATGGTCGATTAATTATTTAATATCACCCCTTGAGTCTAATTATTATTTATAACACAGTATATAACAGTATATAACACAGTAGGTACCATAGTTGTTACAATTATTGTCTAAAAAAGTCAACATTGGTACTTAACAGGGTGTATGTTGCATTACAGGGTAATGATATATTATTTATCTTTAGCATAGATAAATAATATATCATTATTAAACAGGAGACTGTACCTGGGGATCGTGTGAAGTATGGCCCTATACTGGGCCCCCCTATGGGCGGAGACCCTGACGGCCATCAATGTGACTAGATTGCTGAGCACGCAGAGGGCGATGGCCGTCAGGGTGATAAGGGGATACCGCACGATCTCAGTTGAGGCGGCATGTCTCCTAGCCGGGACCCCTCCGTGGGACCTGGAAGCGAGAGCCCTTGCGTCTCTATTTAAATGGCGCAAGGAGGCGCTGGAGCGTGGTCAAAAGCCTGCGTCTCGAGAAATTGAGGCCCAGCGATCCCAGCTCCACCAGGAAACCGTGGAGATATGGAGGTACGACTTGAGCAACCAAAGGGGGGATTCGCCACAATCGCGGCCGTCAGACCGGTCATGGACGAGTGGCTGGAGGGGAGACACGGTGCTCTCTCCTACCGGTTGTCACAGATAATTACCGGACACGATAGCTTCGGTAAGTATCTGTGGCGAAGACACCGGGAAACCACGGCCGAGTGTCAGCACTGCGAGGACCGCAGCAATGAAACAGCGCTCCCCACGCTGGTGGAGTGCACGGCGCGGGCGTGGGCGCAACAGCGCCAGGTCTAATTTCGTCCTCCAACAGGGACAAACACCTAAAGCATGAAGCGGGAGTACGGTGACTATGTTTTTCAAGAAAGGTAATAAGACTAAAGACCCATCTCACTCCTGAGCCATGTTTACAAGTCGTTCGCGAGAGTAGTCACAAACCGCCTCGCCGGAAAGCTCAACGATTTTCAGCCAAAGGAGAAAGCCGGGTTTCCGGGTTTACCGTTGACCACATAAATACTGTTCGGCAGATTGTTCAGAAGACAAATGAGTACAATCAGCCGCTGTGTATGGCTTTTGTGGACTACGAGAAGGCTGTCGACTCAGTCGAAACCTGGGCAGTCCCTGAACTCTGCAGCGATGTCGTGTCGACTGGCGATATATCGAGGTACTTAGATGTGTGTACGACACCGCAACAATGACCATCCAGCTAAAAACTTTAAAACCAACTCCATAGAACTGCGTCGAGGTGTGAGACAAGGTGATGTTATATCGCCTAAGCTGTTCACCAACGCGATTGAGGACATTTTTTTTTTTTTTTGTTTAACGTGAGGGAAAATCCTCATAGGATGTTATGCCGGACTCTTACCGACTAAAAAACCTCACGCCACGCCCAACAGCCTATGGTTGAGAGCCCCGGGTAAGCCCTCAGGAAGGATGTCCCGTGACACCCAACAGACCTACGGCTGCCAATGCGGCCTCGCCCAGGAGGTGGTTCGGGTGCAATCCCGCGTCTTTGGGGGGTTTCGTGTGTGACCCCGCTTCTAAGGGGGGGGGGGGGGCGTGCGTGAGTTGCTCACGTCACGCTGCCGTCATAACGCGATTGAAGACATATTCAAGACGCTGCCGCTGAATTGGGATGGGTTGGGTGTCAACATCAACGGCGGGCGCATCTCGCAACTTCGGTTTGCTGACGACATCGTTATAGTAGTGGAGACGCTGGAACAATTAGGCGGAATTCTGCACAAGCATTCAGTAAACTGCGTCGAGTTTTCGTTTCGCCTATACCGCAATGCCTGAAGACGATAGTCTACAACCAGTGCGTTCTACCGGTTATGACTTACGGTGCCGAGACGTGGACACTTACGGTGGGGTTGGTACATGCCCTTAAGGTCGCGCAGCGAACTATGGAACGACCTATGCTTGGAGTGTCTCTGAGGGATAATCTTCGGAATGAGGTTATTCAACAGAGAACTAGAGTGGTCGACATAGCTCGCAGAATAAGCACTTTAAAGTGGCAGTGGGCAGGCCACATCAGCAGAACTACCGACGAGTTCTGAAGTGGAGACCGCGACTTGGCAAACGTTGGGTAGAACGTCCACCCGCCAGATGGACCGACGATCTGGAAATGGTCGCAGGCTGGGACTGGATTCGTAAGGCACAGGACCGTGTGTTGTGGCGTAGATTGGGAGAGGCCTACGTACAGGAGTGGACTGCCATAGGCTGATATTTTGATTGATTGATTGATGTAGTACTAAAAACAAATAGCTTCCCGTACGTCGGGCATCTCATAAAAATGTTTTCAGCTCCTTGTGGTAACGGTGACTCCATTAACGCATTTTGGTTTTTAACGACATTCTTTGAAAATAGAAATCAGAAAAATATACATTGCTAGCTAAACGGGCAAATATTTCGGAGAACTTTGGCTACAAACACTGGCATGAAAATTTTATCAAGTACCTAGTAGTACATTAAACTTTAAACAAAAAATAATGGTGTCAATGGTTATTAATATCTGTTTATAAGTAGCTAATATTGAAATTAAATAATTTTGTCTCATTTTTCATACTAAATTTTAGTTGCAAAAAGGTTATATCTTAATATTAATCCCAGAATAAAGTAGCATCTACATATAGAACTCATATTTTAGATGTGAATTCCGCCGAATTAAGTTACTTGTGCATATATTACCGGATATTGTTACGTAATCTACAAAGAATAAAGTAGTATAGGATGATATGAATGAATTTTCAGGAGTAATATAATTTTTGATTTAATGGTTTATACGATAAATAAACAGATATTGCACTCATTACTTGACATATTTTCAATGAAGCTGATCTTCCATAGAATATGGGTGTATATAGGTGTTCTAAACCTATATACACCTGTATTCTATGGAAGAGCTGCGTTTATTCAAGTTATTTGCATCTAAAATATTATTTCATGATAAAATTGCCAATTAAAGTTAACAAAATTATTTAATTTGTCATACATGGCTAAATAAACATAAAACATTTACTCATCTGAAGTAATATTCATTGATTCTTCATTATTTATCACGATATAATTTTTTGATATTGTATGATTTAGCACTTTCTGCTTAGTAAAAAGATTTAACATATGTTTAGACCGAGTGTTTTTCATAATGGCCACCTAAATTACTAATAATTTTATAAACTAGACTTATTTATAATTACTACGGCGTTGTACGCTCGAGCGAACGACCTTACGAAGAATATTAGCTCGTGTGTTGATGTGACCTGGTGAGAGGGTTGCGGACGCGGAGCTCCCGACGGTGAACAATGGTACCTGTGCGTATAAGTCCTTACACGTTGGAACAATAAATTACATGTAACCTTATTCAATTGATATCTTCGTAACTAGTCAAATTTTTAAACTTTTGATTTTACTAGTGCATAAAATAGGATAATCTAACACTATTTACACAAAAAAACACTTTTGCTGTTTTAGTCACACATAACTTTATTCTTTGCATAGGTCGATATGTCCTTTCCCAAGCTCAATTCTATCTCTGAATCAAATTTTACAAGAATTGTTCCAGTGCTTTCGACATGAAAACATAACAGACAGAGTTATTTTCGAATTTACATATTAGTACTTTATCACAAAAAAGAAACCATACTGTATGAATCTGTAATATCAAGTAACGTAACGACTACCCAATATAAAATCGCACATCCTACCGTGAATAGTTCATTAACTTTTTACATGTGTGCGCATCTATTAGTCATTTAACATGTTTGTGTGTGAGTGCACACAGGGGGTTTTAATTTTTCGGGGGTTCTTTAATGACACTTCTTCGCATCGATTTTAGCATATTCCCGAGGGTTACTCTTTTGTTTTGTGTTATCGATTGAGCTGTTTTTTTTTTATTTGAATAGTCTAGTGAGTGCATACGTGCTTAACTAGCGTACATATAAGGGATTCTCGTAGGGAAATTAAGAATGACGTCATCGTTTTATACTTCAAAGTTTTTGAGCAAAGAAAGAAAAGGGTAGAGGAATTCAATAACGTCTGTGGTAGATAAATATGTGCTAGCCTTTGAAAATAACGTAGGTTTGAAACCTTTAAACTAAATGATGTAGAAATGTATGTTCGGATGATGCACCGAGGGTGGGAATACTGGCAGCGATACTTGAGGTTAATAGTCGGAGTCAGGTAAACACACTCGTTTCACTTAATTGAGTATACAAATTCGGGTATTACACAGATACGTGTCCTGCCTACTGTCCTGTCCGCTCGCGACTGCTTTGATAGCGCGGGGCGTTCCCTTCAAGTATTTAGAAGTTGATTTTTAGTCTTTGAAAGTGTATCTATTCAAGATTTGAATGATTTAAGAAACTTTACTTTAAGTCACCTGAGAACCATCTACTGACCAACGGACAAGGCAGTAAATTTTAGAATAACAAGGTTCTGTATTTGGTATTTTAATTTCATAAATTTATTTATTTTCCAAAAATGACATGTTTTATACGGGAACTGAAATCGTACCATGACATTGATCTTTCAACGTTGAAGTGAACTTTCAATGGAGTCACCTGGATATCCTTGCGAGAAGTTACTCGGGGCCCACAGCGCTTGATATCTTCAGGCCTTGAACATGACTTTAACACTATGTTACAAGACCAGTGGCTTATATATAATACACCTTCCAAAGCACAAACACGTAACTGGACATGACATAAACAGTCATACACGGGACCGACCTTACACTAAGGAAGGATCTTAACACAATAGTCGCGTACAAATCATTGAGGCTTCGGGCGCTTTCTCTATATTAGTAGTCATATACGACATTCTAAACATAGAAAACTAAATAGCGATACATACTAACAAAGAAAAAAATTAAGACAAATTAAAGAAACGAATAACTAGATGAAGATGCGCCAATGAAAGGGGCAAAGTTGCCACCCTAAACACCCCCTAAAAATTTAATTCATCACCGCCGTCCTGAGACATATCTCCTTCATGTCCCTTCCCCTTTCTTCCGCCATTCTTTGCTTTCTTGCAAGCTTTTTCCAAGAGCAAGACGACCATACAAACAGCCTGTATATCTTTTCTATATCTGCAAACAAAATGCATCTCTAACGACCAAGTTTTAAAGTCGAATTTTCGATGTAGGAGGATTGACTTACGTCGTTAGTGGTAATTCAATACACAGGCCGTTTCATTCATTCGCATTGAAAGCTTAAAACAAATAAACCTACAGTCGAATGAGATAAGGTTTTCTTGATGTCGGTAGGTGATCAAACAGCAATGTGCCTTATCATTAATACCTACAGTACACGATTGTGCACCAGCACACTTAAGAAACGACAACACCATGTGTATGGGGTGATTTATGGGTAATCGAGAAACATGAGATTTTTCCATTTTTAGGGTCCCGTACCTAAAGAGTAAAAATAGGGCCCTATTACCGGGAATTCATTGTCCGTCTGTCTGTCCGTCACGAAGCTGAATCTCAGGAACCACGAGAGCTAAAGAGCTGATTACAGATGATATATTTTTGTCGCCAGCCTTACTCGCCCTTTGCCGCCTTTCTTTACTTCAGTAACAGATATCTTACCCTTATAGAAATAATAACAGAGGGAAACCAAAAGAAAATGTTCTCTAAAGGAATTGGATTGTCTAACATGACCGATAATTGTGTTAAGTTTCAGCAAACATTTTTGCAAATAATATTTACTTTACCTCTTTGTATTCTTGTATGCTTGACTGTCACCTTCGTGGTAAAACAAAATAAGATGAAATATGGAGATGGTAAAATGTATGTTACTGAAATTCTATTACTTTATGAGTTATCTAAGCATCCAGCGAAGTGAGCTGCCCTGCCTTATGCCTGGTACGCCCCTAAGGACCTTTAAGGATTACGTTAAAATTTTCTGATAAAATTTATATTCTTATTTTGAAGAACCTTTTTTCATTATTACTGGCACGCACCCCTTTATGTCATAAAATCTTCAGGAAGAAGCTATTTAACCACGTCTTCTTCTGGCGGCCGTAGGTCTGTTGGCAGTCCTGGGACATCCTTCCGAAGGCTTACCCGGGCTCACAACTATAGGCTGTTGGGCGTTACGTGAGGTTTTATAGTCGGTAGGAGTCCGGCATAACATCCATGAGGATTTTCCCTCACGTAAAACAAAAAGAAGAATCACTTCTTCTTCTTTCGTGTCAATGATTCATTTTTTATTGACTTTTTGATAGTTTAGGCATAAAACTTGGCCATCTTAACCGCATTTAACAAACTGTAAAATAATGTGATTGATAAAGAGCATTTTAACAAAGTCGCTAACATGAAATTTTTTTGTTCCGCTTATAGATTTTTTTGTTAAACTGCACTTATTTACAATTTGACATAAGAAAAAATGGAGAAAAGCACCGCGCGCCGGAAGAAAAGTCTAGATTTCAGCATCGTATGACAATTTGCTTGACAAATGGAGCATTTCCAACGACTTTGCCGTTCATTATGGTACTCGTAGATTGAGAAATAAATATTGATACATGGATGCTTACATCAACCCGCCACATATATCGACGACCTAGAAAACGTCGCAAGCTGGAACTGGATTCAGGACTGTGTTGTGGCGTAAATTAGGAGAGGGTTACGTCCAGCATTGGTCTGCCATAGGCTGATTTGATTGATATTTTCAATACTTACTTTTAACACATGCATACTCACTCGTGTAATGTCACATCTGACATCTGTCAGAATTTACTTTTTTTACTTGACAGTACCACTGCCTTAGGTAGTTATTCAAAGAGCAAAAAATCCTTTTTATTAAAATAACTCTAAAACAATTTAAATTTAAAATCGCGTAACTAAGTACCTACATAAAGTCTTTTTCTGAAGAATTTTATTTTTACGTTTGTTATTTTTTGTTTTTAAAATTGCTAATTCCGGTAAGTATTTTGGAGAGTACCTACTTATAACGAAAGTCTATTTTAAGGTTCAGTCCCGCTAATTACAAAGTCTCGCTCTAGCTCCTGCATGAATTCGGCTAAAATCTGGTATTTACCTTAGATTAATACCTAGGCTACATTGTATATTGGCAAGAAAAAGGAAACTGCTAGGTACGGGAAATTTCGCCATTTGGGTGGTTCGGCTAGTATAAATAAAAAGAGGCAGCTAGTATAAATATAATAAAATCGTAACAGGTCGCTGTCTGTACATTGAAGATATATAAGAAAAAAGTTTATGGGGGGGGGTTGATCTTTCTGGACGCAATAGAACCCAAAACAATGGTTTTTTGAATTTTTGTCTGTTTGTCTGTACGTTTGTGCACGCTAATCTCAGCAACCGCTCAACCGATTGCGATGCGATTTTCTTCATTGCGTTGCGGTTTGCCGCCACTTAACATTTAGTGTTTGTTCCATGTCAATCAGTTCATAAATAAAAAAGTTATATCAATCTAAAGATATTGCAGCGTACGAAGTCGCGGGCTACAGCTAGTTCATAATATAATAAGCACACAAAGTATTTATGTAAACAATAATACTTTTTATTGTTAACGACTACCACTATACTTGCACTCCAGTACAACAGTTTAAAGTACACGAAAACGTACCCATAATAGGACTGACCAAACTTTTCAACTTTAGAATCTTTTATTTCATACCAAAAACGATATTTCAAATATAGAATTCTTCGATACTGCTGTCTTTACCGACCTCTTATCGAAGCGACCGCTTTCAATTAACCAGTAAATAACGGTTATGTACTTACTAACTCTTCACATAATGAGTTAATAACACAACACACACATGCGCCTTACAAATGGAAAATCGTCAACACACACATAAAACACTCCAACACATTGACAATTTTCGCGGCTGTACATAAAACGCGTCTTTCTTCTTGTATTCTTAATTAGCGTGTCGTATGTGTCCGTCTCTTTCTTGCTTAGGGTGTTAATTAGAAGTGCGTCCCTTTCTCGCTTTCTTAATACATTCTTCCTCTCCGCGGTGTTTCTTTACGTTTTTATTTGTGTGCGTGTCTGTGTGCGGTGGTGTTTAATTTACATGTACTTGTATGTCAGTGTACGGTTGAAAGGAAAAGTGGATGCGAAAGTGTTAATGAATAACGATACATGAGTTTCAGATCTTTGGCAATATTTGAACCATTTATCTTAATTACAAACAGGTACCTATTTGCAGACAAAAAATATTTTATAACCTAATAATCAGTTACCTGTTAAGGTAAATAAATAAAATATATACTTAGTCAAAATAATAAAATTAAATTATGGGATAAACTGTCAAAAATGTTGAACACCAAGATCGGGGACAGAGTAGGTATTTATTGAAATTATCAACCATATTTCACTTTTAACTTTTAAAATGAAACTACTTATAATTCAGTTGGTAAATGAATTAAGTAAAACTACAATTATTGACAATAAATCAATAAAGTACTTCGGTATTTGACTATCGAGAATCTATGACTACGATGACATCAAATCATAAATAGAATATCTATACATACCTATGATAAAATGATAGAAAAGCCAAAACTGTACATTGGAAATATAAAAAAAAACTCGCGGAGTGTTTAACATAAGATACCGAAGCCGAAAATATAGGTAGAAAAAATTTTGTCTGTTTGCTTTGCTTTGTCCGGAAGGATCTCGAAAAGTACTCAATAGATTTGATTCAAATTTTGCACAAATATTCCCTAGGACTAGGGTTTTCAAATAGGCTATAGCTAGAGTAATCAAATTGGCATTAAAACATAATTTTCACGCGTACGAAGCTGCGGGCAACAGCTAGTTTTTAATAAATAATGATTTATGTATATAATATTAAAGATCAAAATATTAAACAATATAAAAATGTATACGTTTTGAAATCCCATAGATTTAATACCATATTGCTCATATAACAATGAATGAAAATTATGATTACCATTTCTCGTTTTCTATGTATGTTCAAAAACAATACGGCATTTTTTTATAAGAAAGCAAGAATTATAAAGAAACTCCAATGTAGCGTTCGACTGTACCCCGGGTGTTTTATACGAATGTGGGTATGCGCGAAAGGGTGTCAGCGGCGGTGCTCAGCTCCTTGCGACGCGAGGGGGGGAGGCACGTACACATAAACACTTATAAAAGTTTTTTGACAACAACCCCCCGCGTCTCAACCCCTCGAATTCGCTAATTTATGTTGCTTTTTTAATCAATACCGGGGTGTGTACGAGTTATAGGTTCCATCGGTTCTTTTGTAAGATTGTCTGAGACAGTTTTCTTTGGCGCTGACGTCAGTCGTCTTTGAGATGAGGCGCCCGGGAATTCGGCGTTAATAATTATGATAGATTATTATTATAGACTTCTTTGGTTTTTGTTTATTCAACTTTGTGTTAGTTTTGAATTGCAGCTTTTATTTTATAGTCTCTTTGATCGTACTCTTTACTTAAACCTTATTTTAACCCAATTATTTTAATTTTCGAAAGAATAGGTATCTAAGCCAACTAAATGTGTTTGAAAATATTATTTACCAAGTATTTTCATACTCGCTTCTAATGCAGTTTTTCCGACTTTATCAGTCAGGATAGGTGACCAAACCTTTATGAGAAAGAGCAAAAACACAGTACTATCTCAGAGAACTTCCTGTAACCCACATCAAAGTTAATCATAAGTCTGTTGGACGTTGGAGAGTGTAGTGCAAGAGTATATAGCTATCTTGGACTGTGGTTGTTCTTAGGAAACACCCACACGCCACACTTTATAAATCTACTAGCGGACCTCTCGTAATTTCACACGCGTAGTTTCAGTTCCCGTGGGAATACGGAAATAAAATAATTATGGAGTATGTCGTCCGGGGATAGGGTATTTTCCCAACAGTAAAAGAATTGTTCAAATCGGTTTAGTAGTTTCTGAGCCTATTCGATATAAACCAACAGTTAAATATTTTCTCATTATAATATTAGTATAGATAGTTCATTCTGGATATCAATAAATGTCTCGGTTGCAGTCCACTGCTGCACGCGCCTCTCCCAATCAGTTTTGATAGTAACTGACATCACATCAGTCGTATATAATATCCCATAGCACAAGCTTAATTTCGGCTAGATTGTGTTTGTGTGGAAATGTCCACAAATATTTATTTACCTACTATTACATAATAGGTTTCTTGGACGTATGTCAGTGAAGACTTGGGGGGCTTCCGCTGAAAATGGTACTGAGCTGTAGCCATTTGGGCGCACAGAATGTTTCATTATTGTTCGATTTTATTATTACTTTCTTAATTTGTAATTAGTTTTTTTCCTATAATATCCTGTTTAGAGGTAATAATGCAGTAAAGGATTATGTGTGCCTAATAAAAAACTTTTTTTCTTTTTTTCTTTTCTTTTCCTGGTAAACAAGTTTTGTGTAGGTTTCCTTCTCTTCGGAGTTTCTTCGGCAGCAGTTAGTCAGCAGATGCACCTCTTTGAGACTATACATTATTGAAACACACGCTTGCACTTACATTCCACAATTTAATTTGCTTAAACACCACCTGACCGGTTTCGCTTTATAGCATTCTCAAAGGGATTAATGCTCTTACACAATCAACAGTATTTTTTCCTAATTTGTGCATGTGGGTATACAAAAATAAATCGGGTGGTCCCACAGAAGAATTTTCCCTAAAAATGGGGAACTGCTTTGTTATCTCTGCATAGCTTGTAATTGACTGGTAGAAACTACCAATGGCATTAAGTTTGCCTGTGTACATTATGCATGAAGTAATGACATTTCATGCAGATCCGTCCAGCTGTAAGAGTGTGAAAGAGTAACAAACATCCATACACACAAATGGTGTAGGGTAGATAATATTATCCAATAATCGACATTATTAAAAAGCCCCCTCTCTATAAAATTTTCACTCGTATAATTCATATCGCCGATACATAAATAAATCAGTAGCATTACATTCATCAATAAATATATCAAGATAAGCTCATATCTTGAATATGTCACGATTCGCCTACTTAAGTCGTCAATCTCATCTTAAAAAATAAAGTTACGCCGCAATTTTCCGTTTCGTCAACCCTCTGTATACAGTATGACGAAAAATCTCCGCAAATACAAACTTATTTTTGCCATCACCAAAATGAAATTACGGAAGAACTTGTTTGAGTTTGCGGTTTTTGTAACTGTCTTTGTAAATTTGTTACATATTTCCAAACATGTTTCGTTTATAGGTGATTCAGATGAATCTAAATTCTATTTGTTCGCCGATAAGGTTGATATTACCAATGGTTATTTGAGTATGGTGTTGGCATGCAGAGTGATGGATAGCATGTCACACGCGTGACGTCACTGTCACGCTGAGGTTCACGCGCTAAGTGACGTAGGTATTAATACTTTATTTGCGGAATACTGGTTCTGGCATTCATTTTATTTATTCCCCCTTTTTTGGTTAAAGGTGATGACGGGTAGGTGATTGAGGATGAAAAACAATGAGATGGTTCTTTTTTATTGTGATACATAACCATAACGGCACTATGACATATTGGTCCCACGTTGGGCGCCAAATATTTTTTTGTTGGTATTACCACATTTAAAAGAGAAATATGGTATTTAAACGGAGGTACTACATAAAATATTGACGAAATGTCTTCAAATACCTTTAATAAGCAGAACAACCCGAGCATATCATTTAATTAAATTCATTTATTTGTTTTTTGTTACATAGATGTTATAAAAATACAATTAATGTCCTTCCGTAACATGCCTTACTGGCGTACAACAAATCAATTCACGATAATTGGTACCTAAGTAAGTTATCCGGGGCTTTAATCCGTAGGCAGTAGGTACAGACCGTGTTGGCATTTAGTCGGTAAGAGTCCGGCATAGCATCCAGTGCGGATTTACCACACGTAAAAAACGTGGTAATTAAGAAATATATCTATTTCATCTGAACGTAACACCCGGTTGTAACCAAAAACTCTCGCTCTTCGAACAGTTTTATTTTTCGTGTTAAAATCCTCATAAATGCTATACCGGACTTTTACTGACTATAACCACACGTGCCCGATCCCTGCCTATGGTCGTAAGTCCCTGGTAAGCCCTCGGAAGGATGTCAAAGAATTCCTGACAGACTTTTGAAGGAAAGAAAGAAATTAATAAATTTATTATTAGACTTTGTCCTCTGGCCTTTGCCATGAGGGATTTCCACTCGAAAAAACAAACAATCGATTGAATTAAAAACATCCAAACGTCGTCAAAAACTTCAGATATAATAATTAGTAGGATTGTTGATTACAAATTGTCATCCTGTATTTCTATCCAGTAAAGTAATTATCTTCCACCTAAGTCACCAACAAGCGTCAACTAAGTTACTCAACTTAGATAACATTTACACCCTATCAGCATATCATGACTGACTGACCATACATCAAGTAATTACTAGTAAACACGTCGTAAGTCGCAAAGTGGTTGTTAAGCCACAATCACAATTACCGTTAAGGCACACCCCTAGCGCTGCACTCATTAAGCTCCGTACTCACGTTACTTGAACGAGTGGTAAATTAATATTTTAGCGCTATAGAATTTTCTGATGGACTAGAAAATATTTTCTTCATAAATTATACCTAGGAATACCTAGTTAGTACATCTCCGGAATATATTATAAAGCTGTGAAGCAGGCATCCATTTAGGGGTATTTTTATATGTAATGGAATGCATTTGGACCCCATACTTCGAGTAAGACTCCCAGAACTAGAGAAAATTAGACTACAGAATAAACAACCACTATGTTCCTCTTCTTATCTACCGAACCGTAGGATAAACCAGAGGTTCAGATACTCCGATTCAGCAAAAGCACTTTCTTCAGGAGGTCGAGAAAGATAATCCTCAAAGACACAGTGAAGAGAATCTTCGCCAGAACTGAGCGTTTCAAAAGATCGTTCCTCTGTCGAACTATAAAAACATGTAACGACCTACCCGCACACGTGTTTTTCTTACCTTACAATCCCGGGTGCTTCAAGAGGAGAGTGAAGAGGCACATCACTGGGCCGCCAACTTGAGGACCACTGTCAGAAGTGGCCCCCAATCGCTAGATGCGCCACGGCTTTTCATCAGGCTGGTGGCGACGTCAATTTGGCGAGCTAAATATTTAAAAAAAAATCCTCTAAGGCACAGTAGGTAGAATGCTCTCAAGGGGTGGAGAGCGTGCGAGTAATCGACAGGAGAAACTACCAGACATTGGCAAGAGAGTAAATCGACATTTGACATGGTGGAGGAAGAAAACCACCCCAATAGTATACATAAAATGTCCATCGTAAATTACTTACGGCTACTAAGAACTCTTAAAATTATTTACTCATACAAAAGAACTCAATATCACATTATACAATTAGCATACTGGGAGTTGGGACATCCTTCCGAGGGCTTACCCGGGGCCATGGATGTCTGTAACACAAGAGATCCAACACTTGCGACGCTCTTTTTAAAAACCCCATATTGTTAAACTAAGGCTGAAAGCTTATTTTGCAATTCAAACATACGAGGAAGGATGGCTCTATTGAAATATCTAGAGTAGCATCTTGTCAGTTTAACTTAATTTTTAAGGTAACTGTGTGCAAAGACTTTATTAATCACATTAGTAAAACCTCAAAGTTTAAGATTTTTGATACATTGACTAGGTTAAACTGAAAAAGAGAACAGGGAGGAGATAAAATAGCTAACGAGTCTTTGCCCGCCTTCCACTGCGAGCAAGTTGGACCCATTACGGACTCCGCTATACTCGTAACGACAATTTTCATACATGTCCTTCCACCAAAGCGGACATGACATGTATCGAAAATTATCGTTACGAGTATAGCGGAGTCCGTAATGGGTCCGACTCGCTCGCAGTGGAAGGCGGGCATTATTGTTTACTCAGTCTGTTGGAAATTTGGCAATATTTTCATGTCCATTTCAAAACGAAAAGAGACTGCAATTTTGCTGCTTACATACATACAGTTCAAATTGTAGTCTGTTATTTTGACTTAAACCAATGATTACTAAACTATACTTACTGTATCAAAACCATAGAAATATTATAGCTCTATAAAATTAAAACAATTCAATCTGTCTTAGAACTAAGAAAAGGAAATAAACATATCATATTAAAATGGCCGTTCGGTCGCGTTTTAAGTCACAATTAGAACTACCGTTATGACCGCACCCCGATCTGCTCTCATTAAGCATAGTGCACAACGAGTGAATAAGCTACTAACTCAGGTACAGCCCGGAGGCCCGCGAACGTGTAGTACTGGCACATAAATCTGTTGTATCGGCGGTTCTGAGCTGGTTTGAGCTTTTGTGTAGTGTGCTCAGGGGCTTATGGTTGATGTATAGATAAGTGGTGGTTTCTTATTGTAAGAAGTATGCCCTTTTTTGCAAATTGGTCGTTATTTACTTTTACTTCGGGTAAGTATAGGGAGTGCTGGATGCGGGATGCTCAAAACCGAACGCTATGACGATCCTTGGGGGCGGCCTAAGCCCAGCAGTGAGCACCAAATCGACTGCAATTATGATGATAAAGCATAAAACTTTCCCAATGATCACGTGACGATACTTGTAGCACGGTAAAAGTTGGTATCCGACGGTCAAAAATGTCAAAATTCCAAAATGACTTATCTTAATCAATTTTCAAAACCTTGTAAATACATAGTTGTTCTTTTAAGTATAATAACACAGGGTGGAAACTCAATACAAAAATGTTCGTTTTCACCCACACTAATATACACGTAACGTGAATGCTTGAATCAAGCTTGAATGTGTGTGTGAGTATACTAGGGACACTAGCTATGGAAATTAAATAATAAGGAACAGAACGCAATCGCATGTATGTAGGTACTTTTTTTTCAAGTCTACCCTCGGCTAAGCACAAATTAAACCAAAGCAATAGCACAAAGTACGTAGGTAGTAATACGTAATGCAACGCAGTGACACTCTCTCAAGTACTGACACGGCAAATGACACTTAAATTTTGGTGGGGGGATGGGGAAGCTTACTCGGTGGGAGGCAGGGAGTTGCCGATCTGTATGTAATACTATTGTTAGCAATCACCAGGAATGTTAATAAAAAAATATACACGGAGACCAACAAAGCAGATTTCTATCACTTTATTTAACAAATTTACTACACCCTGAACGTAATCATTACACAAGTAGCTAATCAGTAAATAACTTAGAACATTCTTACAATCACGACGACACTGATATCACATGGATCACACTGATCACCAGGGTGTGTAGTTCTTTACTCTGCAGCGGTCGACCGTCGAAAAAAAGAGCGTCCACTACATTGCGCGCCTTTTTATATTGGAAATCTAGTCATAGACAAGTCGACTTCTACACGGCCTCTCCTGACCATGCATCGTCCTCGACTGCATATAAGATGTCTGAACCTCAACAGTCATCGGTACAGATGGACTAGCTTCGGGATTGAACACGCTCATCGGCAGGAGCTGCGATGCTTCCATCGAGGCGGCTTCTAAAATCAATTAGAAAAAACATGTCATTACTATGTGTCAATGTAACACAAAGACCTAATTGTTGTATCCATCAACCTTTCAAGGCCTTCTAACGTACAGTCCAAAATACATTAGCTAAGATAAATAGCACACAGCTTATCACACATCACCACATTCATTTAATGTGATTACGTTCGCACATTAAAAGCCAAGCTATATGAGGATTTCTGATTCATACGAGGTTTATGATTCATTCACACTTGGATTCAAGTATTTACCATTCATCATCACTCTACCAATTCATTGTAGGGCAAACATCCCACGGTCTGTTTGCCGAAAAAGGAACGTCCCGCAGTCCGTCCTCTAACTACATGGGAATTGGCATCCCACAGGCATACCAATAGGAACGTCCCGCAGTCCGTCCTGTACACCGACATTCATCTTTACACTACCACGTAGGGCAAATATCCCGCAGTTTATTTGCCAAAAGGAACGTCCCGCAGTCCGTCCTCTACATGGAGTTGGCATCCCACAGTCTGCCAATAAGAACGTCCCGCAGTCCGTCCTATATACGAAACTAACACTTATACATAAAACTAGTACCCATAATTATGTACAAAAGTTGTACCCATACAGAACACTGGCACCCAGCATGTCAGCATGGAACATCCCGTATTCTGTTCCTTCACCAACACTGGCTGCGTTCACATGACACGCACCCGTCAGGCACACGCCACTTAAGTCAACACCGACAACTCATACATACATACGGTCACGCCTTTTATCCTCTAAGGGGTAGGCAGAAGCACATTATATGCCCACATTTCACCTATAGATGTTGTACCACGTAATAGGTGCTGTGCTGAGTCGTATTGCCGTGCTGATATGGACAGGCGCAGGTTGTGACTGCCCACTGTTGAAAAATTTTAAGCCGCCCATGCAAGCCTTCGACTTTGCTTAATGACTGCCATTTTACTGGCAACCGGGACCAACGGCTTAATGTGCCTTCCGAAGCACGAAACGCTCGCAAAATAACAAAGTGGTCACGTGGTGGTTACCCATACAAGAACCTGTCATAGTAAATGTTGTCAATATTACCGTCAACTCGCCACTCGAAGAATGCAGTGCAGGTATCAGGCCACCATTCGTCCTGCCATACCACCATAAACTGGGCCGCACGCAGCCTGTCATCCGCTCGGCAGCGCTCGCATGGACCACCATCTACCATACCAGGGTCCAACTTGCATTTTTACATTGAACCTGTGAAAACACAAATTGTTAACATTTAAACACGCGAGGTGAACCTCTATTACGATCCACGTGTGAACCTTACTGTACCTAGTTACTCTTCAGTAACCCGGTCGTAGGGACTTCTGCACCTTTTTGTTTTACAGTTTAGTTGCAAACCTCAAAATGGCACATCTCAGACTAGCGACCAAATCACTGGGACGGTAGTTTAGTTTCTCTTTATGAGACCCAGGAAAAAATGAGACGTCCTCCGTTTAATAACGTTAAGGTCAGCTGTAACTTCCACAAAAATACTTAAACACAAATATTTAAAGTGTTTATCAGCAATACTTCGATACTAAGACCGCTGTAACGAGCCCCATCTTGGTGCAAATGCTGCATCCCTCTGAGGATGCGGGCATCCCGCAGACTACCCATTACAGCAGTAAGTTCCACGCTTCCATATCGCTGAAATACCATTATAGCAGCAGTACGTCGAATTTCAGATCCATCAGTCCTGCGAAGCTTAGGGGAAATCCCTTCATCACCTAGGAAATAATGATGTTCAAAGTGTAGGTATAGCTAAGAAACACATTAATCACCTCGGTTCTGAAATAAAAACAAACCGCATCCAAATTGGCCCATTCCTTAGGCAGCTGTGATGCCACAAACAAACACACAGGTTACACCCACAACAACACGCGTTTTCGTCGGGGGTTAATTAATTGACCTCGATTCAGATCACGTTGAGTACAGTTCGAGCCTAAGTGGACCTGTCTGCTTGCGTGGTGCATCTTTGGTGTAACGTAGTACCTAAATCTCTGGCCTCATGTCTTTCACGGATTTCACACAACCAGCAGACTCAAACCTTTGACAGTAAAATCAACGTTGCTGTACAGTTCGGCAACATCCTGTCTAGAATTGAAAAAGAAAACAAATGTATGTTCTTAAAGGGGTCCCGACATGATCAATTGACAATTGTCAATAACGTAGAATTTCATGTGCACGTATACGTCGATGCACACACACATGCAAAGCAATCACGCAAACTGAAGCAACTTCCATTAATATTTAACGTGATTGACAATTGCAAGGCATGATCGTCTCGGGGGCCTATAAGGCATCAACTAGCTAGTGCACAAAATTATAATCATCGGGTTCCGGTTGGGGATCCAATGCATCCATGTATAGGTATTACTGAAAACGGGGTTTTATGTTCGGAAATAAAAACTCAAAAAGCACAAGTTTATGACTTCTCAATCAATCATCAATTAAATCAGTCTACAGCAGTCCATTGCTGGATGTAGACCTCTCCCAATTTACACGGTTCTACGCCTTTCGCATCCTTTCCTACGGCCTTGTCCAGGTCGTTGGTTCTACAACAGATGTGGCCAGCCAATGGCCACTATGATGCACTTACTCTGCGAGCTATGTTGACAATGACCACTTTGATTCTCTAATAGATAACATAGTTTCGGATGTTATCTCTCAGAGACACCCTAAGTATAGCTCGCCCTGTTCTAAGTAAAACACATTTACGCAAGTTGATCGAAAAACTCGCTTTCTTACACTACTTCACGTGACAGAACCATGCCCTCTGCAGTCTATTATTTTTGTGTCCAGTCAAGAGGCCTTGATATTTTACTGACCTGACCAATAAAATTTTGATTGAGATAATCAGCATGTGGCAGTAGAACTCCTTTTCTTTGCTGGAAAGCGGAATCCTGTGTTCGGATCGACCATTAGGAACAGACCATTTTTATGTTTTGTCAATTTGAGAGTAACCTAATAAAGTAATTACAAAAACGTTGAGGGTAACTTAACAAAGTTATAGCAAAAGTGTTATGAAGCTTTTACGACAGCTAACGATTACTTTACCGAATGGAGTATGCTACCACACGCTTCCCATCATCAGCATAGGTCAATACTAGATACTACTAACCTGCGTACCTAACTTGCGTCCGTGTGATTCTCCGTGGGAGGTTCTGATTCTGGGTTCACTGGTCACTCTCGTCAGACAATCGTATCAAGCCTTGTCTAATTTGTTATTGATGTGAACTCCAAATAAACTTTTCAGTCAATCCTTGTAACACAGTTCTGGATATGTCTACGAAAATATCCTACAAGATCTAGAATTTGTAGGATCTGTAAGAGTTTTAAAAATAGGTGAAAATTATAAGGCCTTTACCTTTTCGTAAGCTTGGCACTTCCTGACCGCAGCCGAGGGCGCGTGCGTGTAGCGCGCACCCGTGCGCATCGCGTAAACGTAGACGCATAACGCGATATCAATGCACGCGCGTGTAGCGCATATCTATGCGCGTCGCGCAGACCAGCGTGCAGCGCGTCGTGTAGACTAGCGCGTGCAGCGCACACCAACGCGCATCGCGCAGACTAGCGCGTGTAGCGCATATCAATGCGCGTCGCGCAGACCAGCGTGCAGCGCGTCGTGTAGACTAGCGCGTGCAGCGCACACCAACGCGCATCGCGCAGACTAGCGCGTGTAGCGCATATCAATGCGCGTCGCGCAGACCAGCGTGCAGCGCGTCGTGTAGACTAGCGCGTGCAGCGCACACCAACGCGCATCGCGCAGACTAGCGCGTGTAGCGCATATCAATGCGCGTCGCGCAGACCAGCGTGCAGCGCGTCGTGTAGACTAGCGCGTGCAGCGCACACCAACGCGCATCGCGCAGACTAGCGCGTGTAGCGCATATCAATGCGCGTCGCGCAGACCAGCGTGCAGCGCGTCGTGTAGACTAGCGCGTGCAGCGCACACCAACGCGCATCGCGCAGACTAGCGCGTGTAGCGCATATCAATGCGCGTCGCGCAGATCAGCGTGCAGCGCGTCGTGTAGACTAGCGCGTGCAGCGCACAGTAACGCGCATCGCGTAGACTAGCGCTTGTAGCGCTCACCAACGCACGTCGTGTAGACTAGCGCGTGTAGCGCACAGTAACGCGCATCGCGTAGACTAGCGCTTGTAGCGCTCACCAACGCGCGTCGTGTAGACTAGGGTGTGCAGCGCACAGTAACGCGCATCGCGTAGACTAGCGCTTGTAGCGCTCACCAACGCACGTCGTGTAGGCTAGGGTGTGCAGCGCACAGTAACGCGCATCGCGTAGACTAGCGCTTGTAGCGCTCACCAACGCACGTCGTGTAGACTAGCGCGTGCAGCGCACAGTAACGCGCATCGCGTAGACTAGCGCTTGTAGCGCTCACCAACGCGCGTCGTGTAGACTAGCGCTTGTAGCGCTCACCAACGCGCGTCGCGCAGACCAGCGTGTAGCGCGCACCAACGCGCATCGCGTAGCTTAGCGCTTGTAGCGCTCCCCAACGCCCCTCGCGTTGATTTGGAACTCCGGGATCGGGCGGGCAGTAGGATTATCGCCGTTACTGTATAGGAGAGTGACAGAGGACAGTTTCTGGACGTTTGAAAAGTTCACGGGCTTGCCACTTTCGGTACTAATTCGCTTTCTTTATGGCAAGTTGTAGAAACATCTCGCTCAGAAAGAAACCGTGCGTGTAACAACGAACGAGATCGGATCCGAGACCGCGATGGCGGTGTCTAAGATGGCGACGGCTACGAACGGTATTCCCGTAATACCCTTCGTGACCGATAGCGAAAAATTCGAAATCTATGCCGATTACACGACACGTGGCACTCACGATGGTGTCAGTGCAATCCAACTATGCAATTTACGGTCTGAATCATGCGTTTTAGGCATAATTACACGAGATAAAACACACAAAACTTGCGTAAAACATACACAACTCACTAAAAGAGGGTACTTTGTAATGATTACGTTTCTTATGTTTCGATAAGAGCTGGCGATAAGGTAAGAATCACACTTCTGATGTTAGCAATCACCAGGAATGTTAATAAAAAAATATACACGGAGACCAACAAAGCAGATTTCTATCACTTTATTTAACAAATTTACTACACCCTGAACGTAATCATTACACAAGTAGCTAATCAGTAAATAACTTAGAACATTCTTACAATCACGACGACACTGATATCACATGGATCACACTGATCACCAGGGTGTGTAGTTCTTTACTCTGCAGCGGTCGACCGTCGAAAAAAAGAGCGTCCACTACATTGCGCGCCTTTTTATATTGGAAATCTAGTCATAGACAAGTCGACTTCTACACTATAATATTATCTTTGATAATAATTAACAAATGTTTCTGTCACCAATGATGTATACAAGCGAGTGCCATAATGAACCAACCAAAGTTAGTGATATTTGGATCTATATATTTGGTTAGTTTTGTTCATTATGGCACTCGCATGTATACATCATTTTGTAAGATTAAACGAGTACATTTCATTGTACTTGACTGTACCAAGCGAGAGTACATCCAAAAAGATACGATAATCGCACCTGGGAAGCTTGGGCTCAATGCTGCATAAAGCTATTAGATACGGCTGATCGGTACAAGGGTAAAGTGACAGATGCGCATTATTATTAGTTGATGTAATGAAACCAACACATGCACAAATATATACACACGCAGTCCACTCTCCCATTTTCATGTTTCGAATTCGTCGATCAGCAGATACACCTTTTTTTTACTATTTAGTTCGCGAAAATGATGCCGCCGCCTGATGGAGAGTCACAGCGACATCTAGCGATTAGGGACCACTGTCACAGTCTGTAAGACTAGTGGTCCTCAAGTTGGCGGCCCTATGATGATTCACACTCCGCTTTAAGAACTCAGGATTTTAAGAGGAGGTAAACACGTGCTCTGGCAGGTCGTTCCAGATTTTTATAGTTCGACAGAGAAACGATCTTTTGAATCGTTTAGTTCTAGCAAAGATTCTCTCCACAGTGTGAGAGTGGCACCTCTACGCAGCACGCGATGTTCGGGATCGGGAAGGAGAGGGCGGGATTAGGTTGAAGAGCTCTTTAGAACACTCACCGTGATTGATACAATAGAATTCAGCAACTTAAGGTCCAAAGTCTAGATAGGGCAAGCCCCATCGCGTAGCTGATTGGGGCGAAAAAGCGGGCGTAAAGTAGCCAGCTAGCTAGCACTAGCACTTTTCATTAGATGAAACTCCTGTGTGTTGGGTATCCTGTACATATGCTTCTGAGGGCTTACCCGGGGCTCCTTAGCGTAGGCAGTAGGTAGGGAACGTGTTGGTTGTTAGTCGGTAAGAGCACGTAAGAGTCCGGTATTAGCATCCATGACGAATTTTCCACACCTAAAAAAATATTAAATTCTTGTAAAGATTAATGATTGATATTGCAAGCATCCATAGGCTACCTCCGATAAGTACCAATCCTGTAATATTTTTTAACGTTTAACGATTTCTCGATGTGAAACCTATAAAATACTGGTAGCATTTAATTAATAGCAGATAACTAACATCTCCATATATTAATACCACAACAGAGTGTAACATGGTATCGCGTGGCAACTTAATTGCATATTTATCGTAGAGGAATCCGGCCCTGCTTAACTGTAATTGACCGCACTCATATTGTGGCACGCCCTAAGCCGGCCCTGTACGTGTGGGAAACGTTGATTAGTGACTTCTATCTAATAGATATATTGCTTATCGGTATAGGAGAGGAGATTACAGTGAAAAATATACTAGATCAGTCGCCTGTCACCTTGAGTCGAGCAACGCTGACCTTCACGTCTTGTAGTTTAAAGGCGCACTAGATCCAGTAACCGTACTTTTATGTGAATCTTCCTAGAGTACGGCCCTGTATTTAAAATAGTCTATGTATTTCATAGTAAATGATTGACTCAAATTGTATTTTATTTTTTTATATAGGTACATAATATGTACCTATATAAAAAATTATACTGCCCTCCTAATGAAATGGCGATTCTACGTGGTGAGGTGGGCATGTCGGAATTACCGACTAAACCACACTATGAAACAGACACACAGGTGTCGAGTTCACCTTCTCACAGTCTGATTTTGATCTGGGGTAAAACTACCCCTAACAAAATATTCGGATTTGCAAGTACTCTTGCTCTCTTACGTGCAAAAAAACAATAAACAACAGACGTCTTGAATCTCGGGAGTGGTTGGATACATGTTGGATCTGAATAATCCCAAGGAATTCACTGGTTCAGAATTAAAATCTATTGAAAACTGTTACAAAATTTCTGTAAACAAAAAGTAACCAGAATTCACCGGTTTACGCAATAATAAGATGTTCTGCACAAAAGGCCTCTCAACTAGTTACAACTAAGCGCTAAGCAATAATACCGTATAACAATGTAAGACGGTATGTTGGTAGCACACACCATCTGAAGTGGCAGCAATTTTAATGGCAGCCCTAGCCAGTCACGTTAGTAGCAGACTCACTATCAGAATCCGGAAAACCCATTACAATCAACCAAACTTTCCATCACTATTCTACATGGCTTAGAAAATAGAGAATACATATATTTTTTGCAATGTTAAAAAAAATACCTACTTGTTCCTTGATAGGTAGGTAGTTAGGACACGAAGTACCTACATAGATAGAGTCTTTTGGTTTCATCAAGAGTTTTCGAGCGAAGGCAGAAAATAAAAGATTTTTTGAGTCTTAATACTACGATTATTAATAAATGATTATAGTGTTCTATAATTGGGTTCCAGGCCAGTGTTATTTTTAAGGTCTGCACCTACTGGCTAACGGATATTATACTAGAAGAAACGGAAATCCCGAAATAAAACCCTGTACTAACCCATGTGGGTAGCGTGGGAGCACCTGTGTGTGGCTTTACCAGTTACCCTCCCAAAATTTTAGGAGAGATTTACATCCTGCAGTATTCTGCTATGGATTCATCTAAATTATTATCTTATTCGTTTGTGGTAAGCATAAAATAATGTGTAAAAAGTTTTTTCTTAAAATTTTGTAATAGTCTCAGTTGTGAAAATAACTGCTAGGTAATCACAATCGCGATTCTGCCGGGCTACCAAATAGCCATATTGCGCTCGCGCCGACCCGCACTGGTTATTGAACTTTGCGGGATTATTTTATTAATTAAATTCGTGATTGTATAATCACTGCTTGTGGGGTAAACAAGTGATGCAGAGTTTTCATTAAATGAGGATTTTACTTGCAATATTAATAAGATTTCTACACAGGTTAATTTCCATGAAATTTCAGTAATTACAGGGAAATCTGTATTGAACTGGTTAACTATAAACTTAAGGCAACGATGATCACTTGAAACTACCTAAAGTTTTATGTTCGAATCCTGGGTACGACTTATGGGTATTATTGGGTATGATTAGATAATGATGGTTTCGGAGTTTGAGCGTTTTTTTTGCATAGTCACAAGCGATATAGGTACCTAAATGCATTAAAAAAATACAAGTGC
This sequence comes from Miltochrista miniata, assembly GCA_933228765.1. Taxonomy (NCBI): domain Eukaryota; kingdom Metazoa; phylum Arthropoda; class Insecta; order Lepidoptera; family Erebidae; genus Miltochrista; species Miltochrista miniata. The sequence goes on along the minus strand of OW121767.1, from coordinate 22,268,802 downwards.
CTACGTTTATCGGTTGAAAATTTAAGCTTAGGATTTTTTTTATTGAACGCTATCTGATCCCAAAGTAAGCTAGGAATAACCTGCTTGTGTTATGGGTATCAGGTCACGGATATTAATACTTATATACTTTTTAAATACATAGGTACATATTATACATAGAAACACCCAGACTCTTGAGACAAACATTTAATGAATTAATATAAATATTGACGGACATTTCACACAACGCTATCTGATCCCAAAGTAAGCTAGGAATAACCTTCTTGTGTTATGGGTGTCAGACCACGGATATTAATACTTAAATACTTTTTAAATACATACATATTATTATTATACATAGAAACACCCAGACTCTTGAGACAAACATTTATGGGTCACACAAATATTTGTCTCCAGTGGGAAACCCACGACCTCCAGCGCCGCAGGCGGTATTACTACCGACTGCGGCACAGAGGCAGGTAATTTGTACCTATTTATTCGTGATTTGTAAGAGAGTTGAAAATAATATTTTTCTCAGTCAGTTTCAGTGTGACCGGAAACTCATTGAGAGTAATATTTCTATTAATAGCGCGGTTTCTAATTTTAGTCTAAAATGTTTATTTTGTCAATACTAAAATAGAACAGCTAATTAATTGGTATAAAACATCAACAACTGAATTATGAAACTGCTTGGTCGTATTCAATTTACTAGCTATTGTTGATTATAACAATAAACAGCTACCTACATAAAGAGCCTTTGGCCCCTCTCTATAAAATAGATTGCAGAGGGGCTTATAGCGAGACTTGTGTCTGTAGTCTGTGACTCTGTTGCATTAAACTACATCACTAGGTCACGTGGATCATCTGTTCAAAGTTTGAAATAAAACAAAAATGACAACTTCAATCGGATTGAACTTTCAATTTCACAATAAACGTTAGAGGGGCAGTCGGGTGAGACCGTCTCACGGCTTCTTGTTATTATTGCGATGAATAATTATGTTTTTAGGGTTCCGTACCCAAACAGTAAAAACGGGACCCTATTCATGAGACTTCACGTCTGTATGTCCGTCACGAGGCTGTAACTCAGAAACCGTGATAGTTAAACAGCAAAAAAAAATCACAGACAAGAAATTGACTACCGTATCCGAAATTCCGTTTTTTGGTACGGAACCCTCCGTGTACAAGTCCGATTCGCACTTGGCCGGATTTGTTGTTTTACGATGAGTGTCTTAAAACATCTTCCCACCATCAGCACCTTCTAACATCTTTCATATAATGGCACTTTACAGACATAGAATCGAAGGTGAAGCGCTCGTGGCCCCGCGGACTCAATGTTCTGTAAACGATCACTGCAATAAGCAACTTTCACTATGGCTGGTCCATGGATGGGTGACCATCCATGTGATCACTTTGTGACATTTATTTGAGCGTTTCCGTGCTTCGGAAGGCACGTTAAGACGTTGGTCCCGGTTGCCAGTAAAATGGCAGTAGTTAAGCTAAGTTGATGGCTTTATTTCAACAGCAGGCAGTCACAACCTGCGCCTGTCCAAATAAACACGGCAATACGGCTCACCACCTATTACGTGGGACAAATTATACAAAAAGGTGAAATGTGGGCATATAGTATGCCTCTGCCTACCCCTTCGGGGATAAAGGCGTAACCATATGTATGTGTGTATGTAGAAGCGAAGGCAAAAATGGAATACATTTTTGTCTATACTAATATTATAAAGAGGATAGATTTGATTGTTTGCTTGCATCTAATAGGCTCCGGAACTAATGGACCCATTTGAAAAATTCTTACACTGTTGGGAAGCTACACTCTTCCCGGTGAACATAGGCTATATTTTATTCCCGGGAACGGGAGCTATGCGGGTGAAATCGCGCGACGTCCGCTATCGTACGTCTATGATAAAATTCATCAAAAACTTGCATGTAGTCCTTTTACTTGCAGTCCCGTTATAACACAAGAAAGAAGTTATTTTTAACGACTTTTCTTGATCCTATCATATCTCTAAATACACTGATGAAACATTTTAAAAAACAGAATACGAACATACTATCGCCATTGCTACAATACAAAATATATTTACCTTTAACATTGTCACAGAAAACCATACGGAAAACAATCTGAAAAACTGCAATAGTACGTTAATTTTTACGATTCAACACTCTAGAAAGACGTAAAAGTAACGTCACTGAAACACGTATACGACGAGATAACGCTTTATGTAACCGTGAAATGCACGTGCAAGTGTCTGACAAAGTAGAGCCGGTAAAAACTACCGACTTAACTTTCTTAGACTAGTTTTATAGAAGTAACTGGCATTTATTTTGCTTGTGGTGGTTTGAATTATTTTTTAAAATATTCGAGATCATAGTTATTTGTTTTTAGTGGTCGTAGCGTATTTTGAACACAGGGTAGAGGAAGGAAATACACTTTACTAGCTGATATACCTAAATGCATTCGACTATTTCGAGCATTGATCGAGATTTGTGTAAAGCATGTGCGTCTTAGATCATCTAACCACAGGATGCGCCTTACTTAAGCATTGTTTTCTGCCATTGCACATGACCATTTGGTCTTTTGGCTTTATGAAAAGCCTGTACATGAGTACATCATTTTATATGATTAAACTAGTACATTACATTGTAGTTGACTGTACAATAACAATTAACACACAACAGCCATTACGCGTTTGTCGATTAATACATATTTAAATGCAATGAAATTTTATATGTCTCTGTGTTTCCCCCTTCACTTGTATGAAAACTGGCAGAATATTTTTGTATGCGGTGGTTCGCAAAGGCTAGTCCCGTGTTATATGGTCTAAGATGTGCGTTTATGGAGTCGAGAGTCGAGATCATTCATGTTTTCAGTTTGATCAATATTTTTTTAGGTGACAGTCAAATACTGCTAACCCAATCGTAAATGGTCGTCATAACTTGTAGGTAGACGTTTGTACACACGTATTACCTACTAACATGCCATACAAGAAAAAGAGAGTGGGACAAACAAAGCCTGCAATCGTTATCATAGAAGACTATCAAAACATTTGATACATAGGTCCTTGCACATTGATAAAAAGGACTGATGATTCTCTGAGTATGGTCTTATAAAGAGATGTCCCAAACCTACCGAGACGCGAATCGTAAGGAGTTGGTTTAATGGAATTCCACCAAAATCATTTCAGTTGAGCCAACGTTATGACTGTTTTTACCAACTTCCTAAACAACGTATTTATTTGTTTACTAGCTGAGCCCGCAACTTCGTTTACGTCACATAAGGTGTATGAAAGGAAAGGTATTTCTTCATCAGAGTCATCAAGCAGCGTCTGAAACTGCCCTGTTTGCTTAATCATAAAAGAGCTTAATGATTAACCGCCTTCGGCGCGGACTGAATTGTTTTAAAATAGTCTTAATCATTAAGCTCTTTTATGATTAAGCCAACACGCCAGTTTAGGTTCACTCACATTCAAAGAAACCCCTACAATTAAAATTTTCAAAATATCTGATTCTTAAAAGTGTTATAACTCTTTTATTTCTAAACCGATTTACATAAAACAAACGCTAAATGTTAACTGGAGCAAACCTCAACACAATAAAAAAAAACCGCATTGCAATCGGTTGAGCGGTTACTGAGATTAGCGTGCACAACCGTACAGACAAACAGATATACAGACATACAGAGAAACAGACAAAAATTCTAAAAATCATTGTTTTGGGTTCTATTGCGTTCATAAAGCCCCCCTATAATATTTTTTCTTATTTATCTTCCATGTACAGACAGCGCCCTGTTACGATTTTATTATATGTATTGATATTGATGTACACACTGAGAAAGCAATATTAACAGTAAAAGGAAATAAATATTTTATCATACTGCTCATTTCTATGACAAATATCTACTAGCAGACTAGCGGGCGTGGAGTACTTAAAAATGTAAGAAAAATCAAAAATAAGTGTGCAAAACAATGTTAATTATGACATAGTTTCATAGGTGCAATGCTACATTAAAGTTAAATAAGTCGGTTACCGCCACATAAGTCAAGCGAAACCTTTAAAGGGTTCGCTCGCTTCAGAGCTGCGTCACGATCTTACGATATATAGTCGGCACTTGTGTTTAATAAATCATTTCCTACCACCAGTACAATGTATGGGAGAGATTTCTTAGTAGCTAATCATGAGCAGCATCTCAGCGTTAATTCCTTTTAAAAGCCTCACTTGGTGCTGTGGTCTGCTTTAATGTTATTCTTTCTCAAATTTAAAAATTCATCAAAAAGGAGTATTGATGAATTCAGGCTCAAAACACGCGAAATATCTTCTAACACGTTAAGTCATATTATATTTTTGGGGTTTGTCTCTCCAGATGGAATGTAAGCCTAGCTTGCCAACGGCTTTACTCGCCTTCCGAAGCACGAAAATTCTAACAAACGAAGTCACAAAGTATCACATCAGGGAATAACCTTAGGAATAGGGAATGTGGAGGAAAGGTTGGGAATCCAAGAACCGGCTGTAGCGAAAATTTCTACATAAATTAACGTGGAATATTGTGATTCTACAGTCACTATAAAAATTTCATTTTCTTGATAAAGTAGGTATACTCTCTAAAGCATGGAATTTGAAGTGCAATATAATTACCTGAAGAGCTCTTCCGAAAGGTTTGACGGCGTTGGCGAGGTAGTACCTGATGCGCAACGAGGTAGTTCAAAAAGCCAAATTTTCAACAATACTAAAACCTTTTTAGTTCTCTATAGGATTGGTTCCAAATGAGAAAACTTCTTTTTCATTTTAGTCTGTTCCCAGTTGCTTCCAAACCCTTCTTGGACATAGAGACTGTCCACCAATTTTGGATGCTAGAAGCAGTTATCATTCGATTTTTAACTTTCGGCATCGTTGCTCCCCAACTCCATAAAGATGCTTGTGTCGTTTTTCGTTTGTCATCAGATTTACTGGTAGCAAGTGAGATCGCTTGGGCCCCGGAAAACGTTGTAAGCTTCCCTTACAACTTACTACATTTCTTCGTTTGTTTATACATTTATTGTTAAAAATTACAGAGAAACATAATTTTTACATATCTATATTTACATTATTACTATCTAAACTAAACCTAAATAAAGCCCCCGTGGCATTGTGCCCAAAAGACTAGCAGCATTCGCCCTTTGAATAACAATACCTATTCGTTGAGCAAGAAAACTGCCAGCCTTTGGGTCACCAGTTGACTCCACAAGGCGCTTTTTCAAATTCTTAAAAATTTTTGGACCCCCATGGACCTAGGGTCTCGACACCGACTGGACAAAAACGATACAATTCGTTTTATAGAGTCGAATAAGTAGTTTTATAGACCTAATACTCCAGCAATCTGCTTTAAATCTAAACATCTATTTTAACAATCTTCCTTTAATTTTGCCTAGAACAACATTCCTCTCACCAGAACCTGGTACAACAAACTGTACATTGAGCGTTCTATGGAATTACATTGTCTATATGTGAAACGACGTCCGTATGAGGGCGGGCGTGATATATCGCCCCTGTAACGTTAATAAGCGAACACGGGACTCGTGATCGCCAATAGCGAGAGTACGGCTCATATACGACGAATGCAGAATTTGGTTGCGAAGATTTCTAAAGCAGGCTTACCGTAATTCCATTCGGAAAGCTGCTGCTGGTGTTGTTTGAAAAGTTGGTGACGAAGTCCTGCTAGGAATGTCTTTTTTAAGATTATACGTGATACTTTTTTATAAATGAACTTAATAAGAGACATAAAAGTAATAGCCTACCACTTACATCAATTTGGGCTTTGAGAGCACAATATAAAAAGAGTAACTTCTTTAAAGATCTTTCACTATAAAACTTCGTTCAAATCTCTGAACTCAAACATGGCATTTATATACATAAACATCCACTAAGCGAAGGCGAACCGTTAAAACAAGCTCGTATAAATTGGCTATATCACTTGGTACTATTGTTTAACATTCGACTTAGGTGTACCGAATTCTTACATCTAGGTCACATTCGCGCGAAGTGCCCGTGTTTGGACGCGCTGCGCCGGCGCCGATAAATAAACACGTCACAGGAACGTGTATTGCAAAAACCAACATTCTATTACTGTCCAATCAAAAATGCTGTAGAAAATAAGACTCTATGTATAGTGCAATAACAGTGGAAGTCTTTTGTGTCAAACGAAAGCGTTATTTTTGGTCAAAGTGATAGAATACTGAAATGGTTGAATTTGCCAGTCAATATTAGACTTTAAGCTCTATAAAATAAAGGTAGTGTTCCCATTTCCGAAAAGCATAATCAGATTTTGTAATGATAAAGTTTCCACACACGATCGTTTCGTGATCGCCGTGACAAACATTCATTTAACTGATTATGTTCCTTAGATTTGCATAATCTCCCTGTATGGTAGAGAAGATTTATGCTAATACCTTCCTCCTTAGTATTATTGTGAAGTTCTTCTATCTGGCTAAATGTCACTTAGATACATACATACTAGACGGGAGTCAGATTGAGTCTAAGTGCCAGTTCATACTTCGAAAGAATTTTCAATTTAGTCATAGTTCTAAACCATATTACATACCCTATGATAAGGAGCTATTGATTCTCTCTGGATACCAATAGGTAAATAACAACCAGCGCCACCAATTGATTAAACCAAATAGATACTTAGATTTTGCTTCCCGGTCATAAAGGTCTCACTACTAATACTGTAAAGGCCACGCCACGCTCGTCAGCAGGCGTCTAACACGCTTTGTTTGTTTTTTTTTGATTCTTTGAATTTGAGCCCTATTTTTATAACCATAGATCTCAAATTGCATTGATACGCGTATGCGCGGGGCGCGCGTAGAATCCTCGCAGCGATTTACAAAAGCCGAACATCAACTGTTTCGCAGGCAGACTGGTGTTCTTCATCAGGCGGGCTGCCGCCCGCGACACACACCTCTTTTCGGAAGATCCTCCTTTTGAATCGGAGAAACATCATTTTTCAGTAGCATGATGGTAGATGGGTGTTTGTAAAGTGTCGGATGTGTCAAACCTATCCATCTAAAATATTAAATAAACTAAATTAGCGAAGCTTTTTGGTGTTACAAAACACCTCCTCGGGTCTAAAATGGTCAAATATAATATTGATATTATTTTGACCAACCATCTAATCAACTCTCAACGGTTCACGTGGAAAATGATTAAACAATCACCTTCTGACCTAATATACTTAATTTAATATCACGAAGCTCACCCACCAGTCACCGTGTGTTTTTGAAGAAAAAGTCAAGTGGCTGAGTACAAAACATGGTGTTACAAAACACCTCCTCGGGTCTAAAATGGTTCAAAAATAATATTGATATACATTCTATTAGTTCACATTACGCAATCACAATTCTGAAATTTTGTATGTTTGTTCCCAGATCTATTTATTTGCTTCGCTGTTGTCCTTTTTGGAAACATCAAAGTCATTTATTTTCTATTGATTCGCTAATCAAATCTTCTTTGGAATCAATTCTCAATATACAACTGAGCGAACAATCTTGGTCCCAGGCATCTCTTCCCATTAAATATAGTGGGCTAGGGATCCGCAAAATTTCTAGTGTGGCTTTGCCAGCCTTTTTGTCATCTGTACATGCCACGTCGAGTCTCGTAGGTAAAATTCTGACGAATTGTCTTACAGACTATGAGACGACTGGCCTTACAGATGCCAAGAATGCTTGGCTAATGGCTTGTCCGGGACAAAATTTACCCACCCATCCAAATTTACAACGGAGCTGGGACGACGCTATGTCAAAATTAACCTTTGACTCCTTTTTAAATGCTAGCTTAGGCCCGGATCGGGCCAGATTATTAGCGCTCAGTAGAAAGGAATCCGGTGATTGGTTAAAAGCTTTCCCTACAGCCAACACCGGAACTTTTTTGGAACCGGACATCCTAAGAATTTCAGTTGGTTTGAGACTTGGCGTCACGCTTTGCGCTCCACATCGATGCCCCTGCGGTTTTAACGTTGACACTTTGGGGCATCATGGTCTTTCATGTTTAAAGAGCGCAGGCCGCTTCTCACGCCACGCTGCGCTGAATGACATCATCCGCCGTGCTCTTGCCACCGCCAATGTGCCTGCGCTCTTAGAGCCAAACGGCGTTTTCAGGGACGATGGCAAGAGACCGGATGGTATAACTTTGATACCGTGGGAGATGGGTCGGGTCCTGGTGTGGGATGCAACTTGTGTTGACACTCTAGCCCCGTCCCATCTTCCTAAAACAAAATTAAAAGCCAGTGCAGCAGCGGAAGCGGCTGAAAATATTAAAATTAATAAATATAAGGGTCTCGACTCATCGTATCGTTTTTGTCCAGTCGGTGTCGAGACCCTAGGTCCATGGGGTCCCAATGCGCAAAAATTTTTCAAGAATTTGAAAAAGCGCCTTGTGGAGTCAACTGGTGACCCAAGGGCTGGCAGTTTTCTCGCTCAACGAATAGGCATTGCTATTCAAAGGGGGAATGCTGCTAGTCTTTTGGGCACAATGCCGCGGGGGCCTTATTTAGGTTTAGTTTAGATAGTAATAATGTAAATATAGATATGTAATAATTTTAATAAATAAGTTTCTCTGTAATTTTTAACAATAAATGTATATATTGATATTATTTCGACCTACCATCTAATCAACTCGGAACAGTTCACGTGCAAAATGATGAAACAATCACCTTCTGACCTATATAATTTAATATCACGAAGCTCACCCACCAGTTACCGTGTGTTCTAATGAAATCCACTTTCAAACCAATCTGTAGCCCAGAGGTGTGTATTGTTATCAAACTATTACTATATAATATTGTACATAAATATTGTGACGCACTGGGAGCAAATTGAAAACATAGAATACTATCAGGGGTCATCGCATTTGCAATACTATACTGTATTTCAATAGCTTTGCGCAAAAATGTAAACAAACACATTTTATCCTATATATCCATAGTTACTTGCAATTGAGGATTCACCCTTATTATATTCCAGTATCCAGGAGTCATACAGTGTTCTTACAATCATTTCGACACCAAATAACTTCTTTATGATAGTTTATTTTTATTTAAAATACCTACTCAGGATAGTAAAAATTCAATGATTTGTCATACTATATTTTTCTACTCATCTGTCTTAGACAACGATTGTCAAAACTTGACATGTTTACATTATTGCCAGATCGGGATTGGACTATACGACACAATAGAACATATACAATGATGAAAATGTGTTTGTTATCAACCGTACATTACGCACATTTTTGAACACGGTTTTTCTACCACATTCATAAACCTTTTATTTCGCATAATTCCTAATACATAGGCACTTACGAAACGTCATGAATGCAAAGCAAACGTAAGTTTACACGTGACAATTACAAAATAAATGTTTGCCCTACCTAAAATAGAAGTCTCAAGTTTTGCAACAGTTTAATATACAAGAAGTTTTCGCTGTAAATGCCTCCAAATTAAGACGTTACAAAAACAACAAAAGATCGCCTAAAACAAAGAAAAATATTACTAAAATTATTTTTACTGTTTAACTACATCAGGGCAACAAAAAAAAACTTTGACAATGTAAACGTTTGCGCAAAATAAAACATTTTTGGACGTACATAACGGACAAAGGGGTTTCTCGATTGTTTTGTTTGGTGGTTATTCTCGGTGTGTTTGCAACCTAAATACAGGTTGCTCGGCCCTCCATAAGATGATATAATATAGTTTCTAACACGGATATTGCGAGATAATTCTATGTTCCACTTATTTTACACTAGTTCGTACCGCGGCGTCGTTCAGACGGAAGTCATGATCGCTAAACTACTGTAATGAAGGTTTGAATAGGTATTTGAGGGATCAATTTTACTTAGATACTTTCTGGCTAACAGGTGCATGATGTTTCAAAGCTGAAATGCATAGAAATTGTTAGAAATATAGTGATTTATATGAAACTGATTCTTTTGCTAACGCTTTTTTTCTATGAAAATATCTCAATTAGTAATGAAACGACAGTGGATTGCGATTCAAGATAACATACGGTCCATCGCCTTCCGCATTCAGTACAAGAACCTTTTCTATATCATCTACCAATCTGTATGTCTACCATACAGAAGCCTCTAGAAGTTTCGATAAAACCTAACTACACCACACACATAGAAACAATGCGAATTCTAAACAAGGGGCTATTAACAACAAATATCAACAACAAAATATAAGTGCAATGTCTAGCTTCTATCTGATTTCTGTCTGTAACAGTCAATTTGAAGGTAGCGTAGTCGACGTCCCGCGCCAGCACATTGTTCTAGCGAGCTGTGATGCTATCGAACCATGATATATGTGTAACGAACTTCCACATCGGTGGTCTGAAGGTTCTAAGTTTATGTGGAAACTGGAAAAGCTGGAGGAAATATGGTATGGTAGATCTTAGATGGAAAGATGTTATCGAGAAGATGGGCGAGTTAGGTAGTTGAGAAATGTGCGTATTTGGAAGTTGTACCGTAACTTTGTGCGGCGTTTATGGTCGTTTTGAAATCGAATAAAAACATTATCGCTCTCAGATCGATACAGAAATCATTAAACGTTATTTCAGAGTTGTTGTTAGTTGCAATTTTTATTCTAGATATAAGTAAAGTAAGTAGGTACGAAAGCCAAGTTGAAAAGAAGACCCTGTGGTTTCCCAATTCTACTCCTCAAGTTCTCACGGCTACCGTGACTATTGGACACTAACAGGATTGGTTCACAAAATCCATCCCTCCTGCTTTGACCAGCGGACTTGATGTACCATACTTACTATGTCAGTTGCTAGTTTCTTAAGCGTAACTATATAGTATTCGAAGTATATACCTAGCGACTGCGCTTTTTTTTTGTTTAACGTGAGGGAAAATCCTCATGGATGTTATGCCGGACTCCTACCGACTAAAAAACCTCAAGTCACGCCCAACAGTCTGTGGTTGGGAGCCCCGGGGAAGCCCTCGGAAGGATGTCCCAGAACTCCCAACAGACCCACGGCCGCCACTGCGGCCTCGCCCAGGAGGTGGTTCGGGTGCTATCCCGCGTCTTTGCGGGGTTTCGGGTGTGATCCCGCTTCTAAGGGGGGGCGTGCGTGAATTGCTCACGTCACGCTACCGTCATGGGCCTACTTCTGTAAGGACGGTGAGCCGGCCTCTCACCGTCCTCAGGCCCCCGGTCATGGTGGCCGATAGACCTCGACGAAGACACGTCGGCGGCGCCCAGGCCGCCGACTGCGGAACTCGGGTGGGAGAGTTCTCTCCCGTACCCGTCCCGCCGCCTCCTTCACGAGCATGACCTGCTCGCATCTAGCGACTTCGCTTTTCAGAATAATAACGCACAAGAAACATTACATTTATATACACAACTTTATTCCCGAAGGCTTCGCCTACATTCCACCCTAAGTATTTTTTCCACGAATTGGCTATGACTATTATTATTATCGCACAATATTTTTTTATTATAAAATAAAGTTTGAAAATACAAAGTTTCCTTGAATATTACTCCAGATATAGAACCTTAGGAGCATGGCCGCCCACGTCTGCGGACAATATCAAGTTGTAGCCGTAAGCAGTCGGCCAAACGTATGACAAATGTTCATATTAATTTTAATATCTTCCATTCTGCTCGATACTGGTGCAATTCCGACTACAATTCAAATTTACTCGATTGCATGTGACAGAAGGTTTTTATAATGCCAAGTACTTATAGCATAATTTTATTATGTAATATCGAACTTGGTGTTTGTATTTAGTGTTTCCACCTTTCACAGTCAAATAGACTGTGAACAGTGGCCCTCAACTTATTATTTTAATGGTCATTGTTTCTGTAGGGGGTACTGCGACTATTGGGAATCCTGGGGATAATATCCTTCCGAGGGCTTATCCGGGACTCCGAACCATAGGGGTAGGGTGGGTAAATGGTGGTTTTTAGTCGATAAGAGGCATAGCATAGGTACACGACGAATTTTCCACATGTAAAAAAAAATGTTTATTAGGGGGTAGTGCGAATGCACTTCGTCGTGCTGCTTCGAGAAGCGGGATGAATTTGTGAAAAGTCTTAGGTTCTCTAAGGACGTACGTCAGGTGGTAGGAGGACGAAAGCGTGTTTCAAGTTTCTTAGTAAAAGGTTTTTATTATTTTTATAGTTTGGGAGAATTTTCTCCTATGTTCATTATCATCAACACAATTATTGTTTGTCTTTAAACCAATTTACCCATATTTAGTATATTCAGTTCTGTTTTCATGGTTTTTCCCTCAACGAAGTCAATACGGATACAAATATCCTAATTGCACCTGACGGAACCAGCTCTAAGTATAACATGTTCATACAAGCCGTGTCTCCGAAGTAAGAGATTGCGGCGTGGAGCGGCGCTGTCACATAATTGTGATTAATTTCTAGCGAGCGTGTGCCTGCGGTCACAGGAGGAATGCTGTCCTAGCGAACTATACTGGCTCGCTGTGGCTTTTGTAATGGGAGAAGCGTTTAGCGAGATTAGAAGATTGAATTCGTTTTGTTATTTTGTGTCTAATCATATTTTTTTACAGCTATATTACAATAGACGTGGTCACAGATAGTCATCCTATAACTATATCAAATCAATACAATAATAAAACAAAGCCTGCACGTTTGATTGTTTTTTAGCGATGGACGGCGCGGCTGAGAGCTTTCAAGAGAATGCGGGGGTGATAGGTATTAGGGAAGAATCGCTTGTTTCTCTCGGGGGGCAGGGGACCTACTAACGTCTTCGAGACCCCCAATGCTTTGGATCCTCCTCGAATTACATCCTTGACAACTGTGTACCGACCATTCCACTTCATCTGCGGGGCTACTTGGGTTAATTCCTCCAAGGCGGGGCAGCCCACATGTGGGTTGCTGATAGATGATTTCATTTAAAAATTTTGACAACAGATACAAATTGGGCGATTAATAGTCCATTAATCCTCTCCCGATGAATCGAGAGCCCTGCCGATGGTGGCGTACCGGAGACTCCCAGCCATGGGCAGGTGGAAGAGCACACTGTAGTTTAAGTCGGTAGAAGTCCGACATAGCATCCATGAGGATCTCCACACGTAAAAAAAAGCATCTCCCGTTTGCTCTAACATAAGATCCTACGCCTTTAACGGCCGATCGCTTTATGTGAGCAGTCAAATAAGCCTTTCGGATGGTATGGTATCCCTGCTGATGTAATAGCAAGGACTAAAGAGGACCTAACAAATCTTCCTAAGCCAAAAAGTCTGAAAATACTGGCGTAACTGACAGTGACATTGACTCTGACACTGACAGTGACAATCGATACTTTTTCAAAGTATCGAAATGTCAAGCGACTGACGCTCTTGGCCTGCAAAATCCTAAAAAAATGAAACGAGTTCCAATGTAAACATAAGGACTTAAATGTAGGTGAGTATAAGATCAAAAAACGGTTATAATCCAAGTACTTATAGTACAAGTTAAATTACGGTACTAAATCCTAACCGCGCCGAAATAGATCATACATATCGGAACACCTGACCACTACCCACGCGTTAACCGTTCATAGAACAATATTGTAACCCGTTAGATATTATAATATACTGGACCTGAGAAATGACGTCACGTATCGACTCTCACTCATTAGGAAGAGAGAGAGGCTTAGAAGAAAGGTGTTGTATATATTTTTGTTATTTCCGTTTTGATAGAAATTAACTGAGCACAGTTACAACTGAATGAGATGAAGACTATTAGGCTCAAAAGGGCGGTATGACGGATGCGTCATAAATGGCAGTGCTAAAAGGAATTGTTGTCAACGAACGAAATTGTTGGATTTTTCCATAGATTTAGAATTTATCGCTACTTTCAATCTAAATCTATGGATTTTTCTCAAATCGATAAGTTGAAAAAGATCAGGTTATGTGAGAGTCGGCCTTGCGCATTGAGGTTCCGTACCAAAAAACAGGCAAAATGATAACAGTTGTTGTCCGGTTTTTAATTGGTAAGAGTCCGGTATAGCAAACTTAAAAAAGGGTAAGTAAGCGTAATTTTTTTTCGATATTATTGTATTTTTTTAGGACCACACACTTTGATCCCATGAAAGAGCCAAAAAATAATAAAAGTAAAAAATTGCGGTTCTACCATGATCGAAAACCGACCGACTAACTTCTGACTCACTCCTCAAGGCCTTCAATTTGACCTAACAAGTACATTTATGTACGTAAAATTTAAAAAAAATACAATTTTTTATCCAACATGGTCTAACCCTTAAACCGCATTTGCTAATAGAAAACTCCTGCGCACTGTATTCTGTAGAATTAGGCACATTTCCAACACTACAGGGTAATTTGGCAACACTTGCAAAATCACGACTTTTCTACATCTTGACTTTGTGTACAATCTTATTATTATTTTGTAACTTTGAAATTGAGATCAAGTTACAAATAAATTAATTAATGAAGTAAACAGATGATTTTCTTAAACAGAATCAAAATATTGTTTCTCCGCAGGATCATAGAAACTTGGAACGTTCTATCAGCTTACGTGTTCCCTGTTCTTTTGTTGTTCTGCTCTTTACGCTTGACGATCCCAGGTTCTTCAAGCAAGGGCCACTGTCAAATAGCCTTGTTGTCTGTGAGAGAGCCTAGTTTTCGCCATAGTTGTCCATAAGGCGGGCAGCATCATATTGGCGAACTTACTATAATTGAAAAAGTAAGAAGAAGTATTTGGTCACTCAAATAGTACTAACACAGTCTTCTGCTGGAAGTGGGATCTCCAACATACGGCCCTCGTGGTTCAGTAACCTGAGCACGCTGGCCAATCAGGTTGGTTCATGGTCTTTCGAGATTTCTGTCTCTTCGGGATGACCTCGTCCGTTCGTCGGAAAATCTTCCACTTGTATGGTATGAGCCTGTCTTAAGCACCAAAGGTCTTAGGGTTCCATCGCCGTCATCGGACTCAGTAATTCCTGGACATTGTATGTGAAGATTACATGGACAAGTTGTTCCACTTTCGTAAAATAATGAACTTGGTAGTAAACTGAGAACGTTTTTCAATAATAACCTATCATTTTCCAATCGTAAAGTACCTACCCAGACATATGATTTCTACGTCATACAAGCGAATGGGCTCTCTACACGTTGGCTACTGGATTTCTTGCGACAGCTAACAATAAAACCAGTGACCTAAATACTTACACATTTTATGACCAAACTCGGTTAATTTAAACTTAAACACAACCAATGCACTTAACTTTACATGTTTGAATGTGAATTCAGAGTTATTGCAACGATTAGTAAGAAATAGTACGTCAATTTTAAACTTAACTTAAACTGGAAACACACCCACTCTTTGATTAAAAGTAAGTATCGGTACGTATTTTGTTAGGAACTACCAAATCTTTGACACCAAAACCAGCCTAACTGCCAACAAACAGACAAGGTAAAAATAAAATAAAAATAATTCTCATTATAAATTTTTACGTAAACGTAACGATATGTTTAAAATTATTTTTAGTTTGTCCCAATTGTCGTGTCTCTACTGAGAGTTCCAAAATGCAACAGACTGAGAAGAATTCCTCAAGAAACTTAGTCTCGTATTATTGGCAACTGTGGACAGTAGTTGTATAGTAAAGTCGCATCAACCTCCTAAAATGAGGGCCCGACATAACCACTGATTGAATGTGAAAGGTATAGACTGTATGTTATGGCAAGAATTGCAAGTGGCCTACCTCTAACTATGGCTTACGATTGATTCGTATGATTTAAATATAGATCGAAAGAAACCAGAACTGAAAAAATCTAAAATTACTAAAAAGCTGGAAAAAGAGTACTTATTCTTTTTAGAAGCGACTGCAAATATATAGCTAAATATTATAGTATTATATGTAAAGTCATCATAATCGTAGTAAGTTTGACTAAAAACAATTCATTACTATGTAAAAATGTCGGTGGTCGCCACAACCTTCGCTCAGCATAGCTTAACACGACAGCAGACCATAATTCGCCTCTAATGGAGTCTGCAACACGCACTGGCTACACATCAACCTGAGACAGACAGACGGACCATTCGGCCCTACTCGAACATGCAACAAATGAATATAAACTTTATTGTTGTTGTTTAAGATTTGAATTTCAATGGAATTATTTGCATGACTGTTCTTAAGGAGATAATACATTTGGCGAATTTTCAGTAACTCATGTATGTATGGCTATTTTTATTTGACAGGTCTCTACTCTAATTTTTATGTGGCTTCAGATTTTTTTGCACAACAGAATTTAGATTATAATTTTAAAGTATTTAAATATCTATTAATCGGAAATAATAAATTCATATACAGTGCCATGACGTTTTACCATCTTAATCACATCATTTACTAACTGAATATTTTATTGAATGCAAGAAAAAAGCGAATTGATAAATTTGTTGATACTAAATCAGTATCGAAATGGGAACTTTCAGTATCGCTTTAAGGAATTTCTGCCAGTCGGCCATTAGGTCCTGTTTAAGAACTTGTTTCGAGCTCGTCGTACTAATTATGTAATAAGTTGCCCATCAATAACATCGGAAGTCAGTAAGTCATCTATTTTTTCATAGCAAATTATTCACGACAAAATATTTTCACATTTTTTCTTTTAGATTGACAAGTCGCGAACACCTGAACAAAATTTACTGGCTTTTGCAAACTTTTTATGTCACAAGTGCTATAAATAACCCTGGGGTTTTCTGTTTTAAAAAAGACGAACAGCACAGATCCTATTTATAAACTACGTTCCAAAATTAACTCATTATTGAATGAGCGAATTTTAGAACGCAAGCATAATTATTTCATTGTTCTGCCTCGGTTTTCTCAAATGCCTACAGTATGCGGTTCTTCAAAAGGGGTCTTAGAAGGTTTTTACAGGGTCGGCAGCGCGAGTGTGGCGCCTCTGGTTTTGCAAACGTTTATAGGCTGTGATGACCACCATTCCTTGGTAGCCCGTATGCTTGTCTGCCACCTTAGTGGTATAAAAAAATGATGAAACAACCGTATTCCTGATCCAAATAAAACGTTACACCATCAACATGTTTGTGTAAACGGTCCATTATGTATTTATACAGCTGAGTGTGTGCCCGCGTCACATCTCAGCCGTCAAAGATGTCACATAATTCTACCGCAAGATGAAGTCACAAATCTCCTACAGAATATATCTATCTCACAGTCGATTCCATACATACCTGTCTAACTGAATAACGTACCGATTTTAAAACTAGGCTAATACCGCCATTTATTTTAATACATTATAATATTAGAATGGTTTAGCATGGACCGGTATGGTTGACTATGAATTATGTGGAATAGAATTTGGATATTGTATGCAAATCTGTTAGTGCATGTCACGTTATGAAGTTATTTACTTTTCATTTTGTTTGATCATTGTTTTAAAAAAAATCTATGCTTTTTTATCTTAGGCCGTAAGCAACGGACGTGGAGTTATGTGGGTTTAGAAGGTTCAAGACAGGCGAAACACCCATGAAGGATTTCCACTCTTCAAAAAAATATTATCTTTATAAAAAAACTGAAGTTTTTCCCATTTTCAAATAACTTCTGTAGGGAACACGCGTTTTTCATCTGTCATTAAGTTATTTTTATTTGACTAGTTCTATTCGACTATAATTTTAAATGGCTAAATTTCTCTAGGTTGCCATCAATACAGGACCACCTTAGGAATATCTAAAATCTAAGAAAAAAACAATTACCACATCGGTTCATAAACGACGAAATAATCGGCAAAACAACCTTTAAAAACTTAAGTTTCAATTAAGAAACCTCCTTCATTTTTAAAAACGCAACTAGCTCCATTTTTACAAGAACCCGTGAGACGGTGTCACCCGACTGCCCCTCTAACGTTTATTGTGAAAGTGAAAGTTCAATCCGATTGACGTTATCATTTTTGTTTTATTTCAAACTTTGAACAGATAATCCACGTGACCTAGTGACGTAATTTAATGCAACAGAGTCACAGACTACAGACACAAGTCTCGCCATAAGCCCCTGTGCAATCTATTTTATAGAGAGGGGCTAAAAGCCGATTTACAATATTTATAAATCCTTTTTTGCTGTGGTATCATTTATTGGCATGAAAAAACGATCGTAAAAATGACTTTTGGATAATATTTGTATAATTTAAAGACTTTAAACATAAAAGTGGTAGTCCACCACGTCACTGAGTTACTATGTTTTTGAACTAGTCATACAATTTTTGAATAGGATTTTTGATTTTGTAGGCTTTTTTTAACGTTAGGAAAATCTTACATGGATGCTATGCCGGACTACTACCGACTAAAAACCACACGCATCCTACCTAATAGCCTACGGTTGGGAGCCCCTGGTAAAGCTTTGGAAGGATGCCTCATGACTCCCACCCAACAGACCTACGGCTACCACTGCGGCCTTACCTAGGGTGATTGTGTATAGGGTAAGCTTGTATAATACCTTCTGTAACTAATTTGTTATGCCTATTGAACTTCATTTGACGGAACATTTATTACATTTCGCTCAGATCGTCTTACACCTACGTAATTACGGAAATGGACCACATCAAAGGAACTTATAGGTAAATAAACATTTCAGAGAATTTAGTAATACGCAATTATACGCCCGCATGTGGTATGAGCCTTTACTTATCTTAACTAAAATATAGGGGTTTATTGATCGTGTATCTAATTACGCTATTAATTCAGGACAGTGAGGGGGCTGCTCACCGTCCTTACAGAAGCAGGCCTAGACGAGAGCGTGACGTGAGGAATTCACGCACGCCCCCCTAAGAAGCGGAATAACACCCGAACATTATCCAAAACATCATCCAAAGACGCGGGATAGCACCCGATAGAGTCCTGGGGTATCCTTCCGAGGGCTTACCGGGGGCTCCAAAACGTAGGCTGTTAGGTAGTATACGTGTGGTTTTTAGCCTGTAGAAGTCCGGTATAGCATGCCTTTAGGATTTTCCTTACGTTAAAAAAAACGCTTTTAATTCGTTTAAAGTGATGAGTTACTGAAGCTTCTGAAATGATTTAAAAAAAATGTATTTTACTGAGTTGTACATAACCACTTTTCTTCACTATTGCGCGTTGTCGAACTTTTTTTTGTGGATCCATCTCCACCGTTTTTATACATGAATTATGAATCTATTATATTTTCTATAATCTAATATATTTTAGGAGAATGCTAAAAATTTTAGTGGTGCGAACCTACGTGCGTGCGTTCGTGAGTCCGCACTATTTATTTGGTCGCGCTACTGTAACTCCTAATCGGCTTGGAAGATAGAATAAGATAGAGAGAAAAGGATAGAGTATCCCTGCAATGAAGACATTTTGTTGTTGGAACATCTCTTGTGAAGGTTCTTAGCCCACTTGCCGCCGACAGGTCAACTGAAACTGGGCACAGAGCATCGCGCGCCTTTACAGAGGGAGAGGCCAAAGCTGGCGAACCCCCTCTGGCAATAATTTGACATTTTGACGACTAAAAGTGCCCAGTTATATAAAAACTGTTTTTTGAAGTTTCTTTCACTAGTCTAGTTGACAGCGTGCGCGGTTGAATTGTCATTTTATAAAAATAATGAAATAATTTAGATATTAATACAAAAAGAAATGTGATTAAAGAAATCTGAAGAAAAATGGCATTATCTTGTTTAAATAAGTAATTTTATAACAAGTTATTATTATTTACACCTATTTAAACGTATAGATAATATTCAGATTTGTTTAGCAACTTTACAGGACGTCACATCAATACATGGATTGGTTAAGCGACTTGGGGTGATATGTCACAAAATGTATCATGACATTGTTTAAAGTGTATATATAGGCTTCGTATTGACAGTCGATTGCTATTGTAGTGCGAGTCTAAGAAAGTGTGGATGAGTAAGATTTCCCCCCGCCACCCGCAAAATTTTACAGACAAATTTGTACCGAGCAATCGTTCTATGCCGTCTCCCCTTAGACAGTTTGCGTTGCTCTATGGAAACTGGGTATCAAATAGGTTGGCAAAAAGTTTCTTCAAGTTCTCGCCTATCCGCATATTCGCGTCAAATTTTATTTGTTTAATTTTTGATGATTTGACTGGGGTTTTACTCGTAATTGCAATAGCTATGGTTCTAACCACAGCTATTACAATCAAAACGCCAAAATGTCTACCATTTAAAATCCAGTCAAAATGGTCTACCATTCTAGAATTCAACATTCATACTTACTTAGCTAAAGTCATGAAATCTCATAAATAGGTACGATCCTTTTAAGACCACAGCATTAATGTTGTAACATAAAGATATCACACACGCGCAAGTTCAGTATGTAAAGCACGTAATTATAGAAAGCTTTTATCAATAAAACGCATATCAATAAATGAATATTCAGTATTAAGTCCGCCATTTCAATTAAAGCTTGGAAGGCTATAGGCGCGGCGAGTACAACAATAAGATAAGATCGGTTATGAAATCTTTTATATTAAAGGTTCTGATGCATTAGACCGATAGAAATTATTCTTTTTTGTAGCACTTCCTTTTCAATTCCATGCGCAATGGTATTTCTAATTTCTTGCAATATCGCATGTGTTGATGAGCACACTGACATTATAATAATTTTGACATAATCTGAACAATTTGATAATATCAACGTTAGTGAACTTCAGGCTAGGCTAGATGATGCCGTGTGAGAAAGCCCAACAAAATTTATTTAAGGGGCGGTTAACCCGCACAAGTAGGCATTTGGCGCTCCCCTCGCCCCGGGCGCAAGACACACCGCGCGCCGGCAGCGGCAGTCAACTCTCATGCCACAGTATACAGTATAGTAGAAAGAAACAGCATGCTAACTTTGTTTGACGTAGTAAATGCATCTAACTTTATTAAGTGTAGTGATTTATTAGTTTCGTAAATAAAAATAAATGAGTTAATCGTAAATAAATTATGTATATTATACTATTATTTTTAAGCTAAAGAGTTTGTTTGTTTGTTTAGTTGTTCTAACTCTAGAGTCTAAGAGACTGCTAGTTGAATTTCAAGAGTTTCTTAACAGAATGTCCATTTTTGAAAAATACCAAAATATATAACATCACGCTAAGGCGAATAAGAGCTTAGCAGCAACGAAACATTTTTCGACAACTAGAAAGAAAAAAAAGAAAGAAAGAAAAAACTAGGATATTTCATTTCTTTTGAGAGTTTCCGTTGCGTACGTTTGTTACAGTTGCGTAAAAAATGTAAATTACATAATAGCTGGTCATAAAAATTTCTAAAGTTTTCTAAAGTTAGTATGCTAAGTATGAATCACGGGATCATTGTGCAATCCAAAATGGCCGCCGCGGTGTAATCACAAAATTTCATGATGGGTGTCGTTTAAAGGGTTTTTTGGTATGCTGAGTACGAATCACGTACTAATTTTGCAATCCAATATGGACGCCGCGCCGTAATCACAAAATGTCATGATGGGTATCGTTTAAGGGGTTTCTTGGTATGCTGAGTACGAATCACGTGATAATTTTGCAATCCAATATGGGCGCCGCGCCGTAATCACAAAATTTCATGATGGGTGTCGTTTAAGGGGTTTCTTGGTATGCTGAGTACGAATCACGTGATAATTTTGCAATCCAAAATGGCGGCCGCGTTGTAATCACAAAAAATCATGATGGGTATCGTTTAAAGGGTTTTTTGGTATGCTGAGTACGCATTACGTACTAATTTTGCAATCCAATATGGCCACCGCGCCGTAATCACAAAATGTCATGATGGTTATCGTTTAAGGGGTTTTTTGGTATGCTGAGTACGAATCACGTGATAATTTTGCAATCCAAAATGGCGGCCGCGTTGTAATCACAAAAAATCATGATGGGTATCGTTTAAAGGGTTTTTTGGTATGCTGAGTACGCATTACGTACTAATTTTGCAATCCAATATGGCCACCGCGCCGTAATCACAAAATGTCATGATGGTTATCGTTTAAGGGGTTTTTTGGTATGCTGAGTACGAATCACGTGATAATTTTGCAATCCAAAATGGCGGCCGCGTTGTAATCACAAAAAATCATGATGGGTATCGTTTAAAGGGTTTTTTGGTATGCTGAGTACGCATTACGTACTAATTTTGCAATCCAATATGGCCACCGCGCCGTAATCACAAAATGTCATGATGGTTATCGTTTAAGGGGTTTTTTGGTATGCTGAGGACGAATCACATGATAATTTTGCAATCCAAAATGGCCACCGCGCCGTAATCACATAATTTCGTAATGAATATCGTTTAATGGGTTTTTTCGAATGCTGAGTACGAATAACATGATCATTTTGGAATTCAATTTGGCCGCCTAAGCTATTTAGGCCCACTTGCGCGGAGAGTCGAGTTAAATATATAAATATAGAGTTAGTAAGCTCTGAGTTAAATAAATAACTTCTTAACTCTGACCACGTCTTGCACAGTTGCAAATTGGCACGCGGTTAACTAACTCACAGTAAACCGAACAAGTTTTTTTAGTCTGTGTCGTTCCATGCAATCCAACCACACACAAATGTTAGAACGAAGAATGGAACATGTGTCTCTATCTCTTTTACACTACAGTCTGCTACGTATGATTTACGATACTACCATACTTACGATACTACCATTTACGATACCAATCATAAAATTTTGTGATTACGGTGCGGCGGGCATATTGGATTTCAAAATTATCACGTGATTCGTACTCTGCATACCAAAAAACCCCTTAAACGATACCCATCATGAAATTTTGTGATTATGGCATGGCGGCCATATTGGATCGCAAAATTATCACGTGATTCGTACTCAGCATACCAAAAAACCCCTTAAACGATACCCATCATGAAATTTTATGATTACGGCGCGGCGGCCATCTTGTATTGCAAAATTAGTACGCGATTCGTACTCAGCATACCAAGAAACCCCTTAAACGATACCCATCATGAAATTTTGTGATTACGGCGCGGCGGCTATATTCGATTGCAAAATTATCACGTGATTCGTACTTAGCATACCAAAAAACGCCTTAAACGATACCCATCATGAAATTTTGTGATTACGGCGCGGCGGCCATATTGGATTGCAAAATTATCACGTACTTCGTACTCAGCATACCAAGAAACCCCTTAAACGATACCCATCATGAAATTTTGTGATTATGACACGGCGGCCATATTGGATTGCAAAATGATCACGTGATTCGTACTCAGCATACCAAAAAACCCCTTAAACGATACCCATCATGAAATTTTGTGATTACGGCGCGGCGGCCATCTTGTATTGCAAAATTAGTACGCGATTCGTACTCAGCATACCAAAAAAACCCTTAAACGATACCCATCATGAAATTTTGTGATTACGGCGCGGCGGCTATATTCGATTGCAAAATTATCACGTGATTTGTACTCAGCATACCAAAAAACCCCTTAAACGATACCCATCATGAAATTTTATTATTACGGCGCGGCGGCCATATTGTATTGCAAAATTAGTACGCGATTCGTACTCAGCATACCAAAAAACCCCTTAAACGATACCCATCATGAAATTTTGTGATTACGGCGCGGCGGCTATATTCGATTGCAAAATTATCACGTGATTCGTACTTAGCATACCAAAAAACCCCTTAAACGATACCCATCATGAAATTTTGTGATTACGGCGCGGCGGCCATATTGGATTGCAAAATTATCACGTACTTCGTTCTCAGCATACCAAAAAACCCCTTAAACGATACCCATCATGAAATTTTGTGATTACGGCGTGGCCGCCATGTTGGATTGCGAAATTATCATGTAATTCGTAGACATTTTAATGCATTAGGTAGCTGGTTACCATGTCGGGAAAACACTTAAAAAGTAAAAGATCACCACATTTTTACCATGAGTCGCGTATGTATTTGTAACGGTTAATCTAATTACATTTTGCCCATTACTGATATTTTTATACTGTGGCGCGATTCCAACGTATTTTGGCATAATAATTACGAAATAGTTGCGAAAAAAACTGACACAGGTCCTGCCTCCACAAGCGCCAGGGCGAGACTGATCGGCAGTCAGCGGCGCAATTCTATTGCGTTTGGTAGATATTCGTACATGATAACTATGTAAATAGTTGTTTATAGAAAAACGCTCGGAAAATGTGTATAAAAACTTAATACCTTTAATTGAGTGCAAAAAAAATATATAAAATGTTAATAGTTTAGCCACAGTATTGAAAAAACTTTCCTGAGAGAGTCAACTTTGGGATTTTTTTCTATCTAGTGAAATTTATTGGATCGTGTAACGGGCTCGGAATATGTTTAGCTTATATCCTTAACTATTATATATATATTTTTCAGATTTAAAAACCCTTTACTTTTTGAATAGGATTGTTTCAAAAAACTCAAAATCTGACCCACGCGGCCTTAATTTATTTATTTATAAATTAATTCGTTTCTACTATATTACACAATTTTACTCAAGTTAACTCTTTTTACTGTTTATTTTATTTCTTTTCATCCAAAACAGGTGTTAAAATTTTCAATAAATCTGTAGACACTTTTCTGAAGCTTGGACGCAACTAAATACATCACTTTTCACAGAATCATAGTTATACTTCTTTGTAAAGTGATATGAAATAAAACATTTCACTTATTTTTTTTTAACGTGAGGGAAAATCCTTTATGGATGTTATGCCGGACTCTTACCGTCTAAATAAACCTCACGTAACGCCCAACAAACAGCCTACGGTTGGGAGCCCCGGGTAAGCCCTCGGAAGTACGTCCCAGGAAACTCTTATATTTAAACACAAAACTAATTCCTGTAACACCCGATGGTAAAAAGACAAATCGTGTTAATGTGACGTTACCTTTACGAGTACAAGGGAGCAAGTTTGTATCTGGCATCGCGCCGCGCCCCGGCACCGCTCGTACAAATCCTCTAATTAAGTGCAAACGACGGAAAATGTTATAGTTGTGTAAAATGCATATGCATTTATCGGAGTTGTAAAATCTCTTCGAGTACTTATTAATGCGATATCTGCGAGAATTGGTAATTGATTTCCTGTATTACAACAATATCGTTAATGAATTTTGAAGCGGACTCAGTGTTCTGTAAACGATCACTGCACTAAGCAACATTTACTTTGGCCGGACTTTGAGGGGGTGACCACTTCGTGACATTTATTTTGCGAGCATTTCCGTGCTTCAGAATAGACCCTACATCGTTGTTCACGGTTTTCAGTTACATGATAATCGTTAAACCAAGTTGACGGCTTAAAAATTGTCTGCCGCCTTCCTCCACGAGATTCTGTCACGGAAGATAGTTTGCAAATACTCGAATATTTAATAGATATAGATAATAGTTACTAGAGGACGTCACTCGGTTTCACCCGCGTAGCTCCCGTTTCCGTTGGAATATGGGAATAAAATATATTATGTTCACCGACCTATGTTCACCGGGAAGAGTGTAGCTTCCCACCAGTCAAAGAATTTTTAAATCGGTCCAGTAGTTTCGGAGCCTATTCGATGCAAACAAACTATTTAATCTTTCCTTTTTATAATATTAGTAAAAGATGTTGGCTTACGTTGCCAAAACCAGTCTTTTGCCGTGAAATATTAAGGCATATCTTAAATATACCTATCAAATAATAATTTCAGTGACCAATAATTTCAGTGACCATGTCATTTTAAACTTAAAATCATAGTAGCAAACAGAAAATCATGAATTCCCTCCGACATAACAGTATCCAGTCGATATCGTAGCAGTACAGGCTCACAGAGCACCTTAATGTAAAGAGGCGTGCGTCCAACGTAACATATCGCTCGGCGGGCTATATCTCTCTCGAGACAGCGACAGGGGCGAGGTGCGTAGGCCGGCGTAACGGACGTGAAGGTAGCGGGTAAATCAACTATTGTCCGATTGGATGTAGCTCCGCATTCTACGGAATAGATGTGTAGAGGAGACGCTGGACGAAAACTATAATCTTCAAATAATATCAATTCATTCTTGAACGACATGAAAGAAAGGTGTCTCTTCGTGATCGATCGAATCCGCAACGAGGACATTGGCAAACAGAATCGTCAGTCTTAAGTGGCAGGGCCCATATTGCACGTAGAGCTGACGGCCGATGGGGTGGAAAAGTGGCGTCAAACTACCGAAAAACGCAGAGTGGACAAGTCCTCCCGCAAGGTTGGCAGGTGTATAAACATCTTGGAAGCATGCTGGATGCCGCATAAAACAGAAACGAACGAACGACTAAAAAAATTGTGCAAGGCCTATAACCTGGGCTGATATTATGATGAATAAAGAAGAGAAGAGTGACATGTGATCTACGACATACCGTCGATGCACGCTCCAGCAAAATTTGCTGCTAAGCAGTCTGGACGATGCCTCGTGTAAAGGTCATCGTAATAGTATTATTTACTGGTTTGCAGTGAAATATTGCCCATTAACGATAACCTACCTTCTGTATACTATTTCGTGGTTTGATCTCTAAATTTATGACTGACAGGAGACTATTATCATGACAAGATAGCGAGGCTCCAGCCTGAGTGGTGCTGGTATGTCTTGTACAGCATACATTGATGGTACAGCTGATGCGTAGATATTATACCTACTTACTTATAGGACTGAAATGAAATTATACAAAACTGGCGTCAGTCAAAAATCAACGCTGCCGAAATCCTTTCTCGGCAAAAATTTGTGCAAAATTTCTGCTTTATAGACCAGATAAGTCGATATTATAGTAACCTAAATAAGTACAGTGCAATCCTACACAGCTCTATACCCGCCTTCGTCTAGTAGAGCATACGTTGTTCGTACACGAAGTCGCGTGTCTCCGCTCCCGCTGGTATATATCGGCCCCAACTCGCGGCACCGTTGCGCGGGAGTCCTGCCGCGTTGATTATACTCGTACTCGTACGTTCGTACACACAAATAAAACCTCATAAAACTTATGATCGCCTAGTACATTTGCTGAATTCCCTCTACTTAGTCATTCTTATCTGATTTTTGTTTCGTCTTGTAGAGATGTGTTAATCGTACATACAAGCAGTCAAGTTTCAATGAACTGTTTTTTTGCAAATTATCTGCTTTATAGACAAGATAAATCGATATTAAATAAGTACAGTGCAATCCTAAACAGCTCTATACCCACCTTCGTCTAGTAGAGCATACGTTGTTCGTACACGAAGTCGCGTGTCTCCGCTCCCGCTGGTATATATCGGCCATAACTCGCGGCACCGTTGCGCGGGAGTCCTGCCGCGTCGATTATACTCGTACGTTCGTACACACAATTAAACCTCATAAAACCTATGATCGCCTAGTACCACTAGTACTCTATGGTGTTTATTACTTGCGGCTTGTTAGAGTATTTATGCGTTGGGATTTGCGTACGGTATTTTGTTTCAGGTTGCGATATGTTTGGAGAAGTGCATTGAATTTAAACAATGATATGAACACAAATTTGTTGAAAATGGGAGTATAATAAAAAATACCCTAGGACGCATCATTGAGTAATTTGTCTTTTTTTTTTTATTTAAATTGAGAGCTGTTTGACGATGTTTGTGAACTTCATTTTTTCATTATGTCGTTACTTTATACACGTATGTTATGATCGACATAACCCAATGGTAAACACCTGGAAGAATGAGCTGGCCTTATCTATTGAAAATCTGTCGCAGATGAAAGAGTTGAGTTCCGGAATAAAGATCGCAGTTCATCAAACATAGGAGAGAAAAGAGCCCCCTCTTAGCTAATTCAAGTTCGATATGTCTATCGTATGTATCGAGAAAGGAAGATTAATAAATCTATACTAATATTATAAAGCTGAAAGATTTGTTTGTTTGTTTGTAACGAATAGGCTCCGGAACTACTGGACCGATTTAAAAAATTCTTTCACTGTTGGTAAGCTACACTCTTTGCGGTGAACATAGGTTATATTTTATTCCCGTATTCCCACGGGAACGGGAACTACGCGGGTGAAACCGCGTGACGTCCGCTAGTATAATTATAAAGCATCACCTAAGATCACCCAGGTTAGATCATGAAAGTGCCAATATCCACAATCCAGTTACTAGGCCTTATATCAATGTTGCCAACTCTATAAATTATGCAAATTACATGTATGTTGTAGGCACTAAACCAAATTGAATATCCACATTAAGCTGAGTGAGATGTAACCCGTACTATAACAGTTACTTTGTAAGTTAGGATCACTTTTTACGAGTATTTTGAGAACAGCATGTATCTATATAGAAGTATAGTTTATTCCCCGCGGTTTTATTCGCAATACACTTTAAAGTCACGTTATAACTTTAAGCTAAGAGCATAAAAAGGTAGAATAACTATCAATGAGCGCAAGTTGGCTTCCTGGCTATATCCGGGGCACTGTATAACATATATTTATACTGTGTCCGGGGCAACCGTAAGCAACAGGTACAGGACGTGTTGGTTTCTAGTCGGTAAGCATAGCATCTATGACGGATTTTCCACGCGTAAAAAAACGCCCCGTTGACTCTTGTGTTCTGAAAGCGATCAAAGCATTTTACTCAATGACTTTTTTTTAACGTGAAGGAAAATCCTCATGGATGTTTTGCCGGACTCTTACCGACTAAAAAACCTCACGTAAAGCCCAACAGCCTACGGTTGGAAGCCCCGGGCAAGCCCTCGGAAGGATGTCGCAGGACTCTCAACAGACCTATGGCTACCACTGCGGCCTCGGCTAGGGGGGTTCGGGTGCTACCTAACGTCTTTGGGGTTTTTTTCATCCCGCTTCTAATGGGGGCGTACGTGAATCCCTCACGGCACGCTGTCGTCTAGGGCCTGCTTCTGTAAGGACGGTGAGCAGCCCCATTACCGTCCTCAGGCCCCAGGTCATGGAGGCCGTTAGGTTTGGGCAAAGACACGTCGGCGGTGTCCCCGCCGCCTACTGCAGAACTCGGGTGGGAGAGTCCACTCCAGCTCCCGACCCACCGTCTCTGTCACGAGCATGACCTGCTCGCAGAAATACTGTATTTCTGCGAGCAGGTCATGCACTAAACTACATTACACTACACTATATACAGTCAGCGCAGTCCCACTTACTCTCGCTGGAGATCATGGCTCGCACCATGGTCTCAAAGTGTCCAGGTCCAGAGCTGCCATGCCGTGCATTCCACCAACGTGTATTCCACTTCGCTGCGCTCTTGGCAGTTACTCAATGACTACTAGTGACATAGTACTTGTTCAGTAATTATGAAGACCTTTAAAGGTGGATTGACATTTTAAACACAAGTTAACTACAATCTGACCTAGTTCATTTAAACATGGTAATAATAGGCTCGTTACTTGCGTATTAAAAATATAACAGGTGAAATCTTGGACTTAAAACCCCTTGGTCCCCAATTCTTCCCAATCCCAATCTATTGAAAATTTTGCACAAAATTCGTTTGCAGAGTCGCTGTTTAATAGTTAATCCTCTACCATCAATCCTTTCTTTCGTATCCAAATCATAATATACATCTCTATCTTTCTTCCTTCACAAAGTTACGTTTTCCTATCACGTTGTTCTTCTGACATCCTTCTGAAGGCTTATCCGGGGCACCACGGCCGTTGGTAGTGCTAGGGCATTATGTGGTTCATATAGGTAAGATTCCATTATAGCATCTATTAAGGATTTCCACACGTAAAAATACCACGTTGTTCCTAAGATGCTATAAACAGCGATCGTTCAGTAAAAACGCACTAAATAGACTACGAGCGCTTAAAAGTTACATTCAAGCTCAAAAACATGAGATCGTATAAAATATCAACTTTCCACTTAACTAGATCATTAGAATACTTGATAAAAGACGTTTCTATGATACACGTACTCAAAGACTTCTAGGCTAATGTAGGCTTGAATTTTCATAGCCTGTTTTTACGAGTTCTTTATAACCAATGCATGAGAATTGCTCTCTTTAAAACTAGTATGTCGATGTAAATGGTCTTATTTTACTTTGTGGGACTACTTTATGCCCTCCAGAATGTATAATAAAGTGTAAGTTAGATTAGGCCTTAAATGGCTTTATTAAAATATTCATGAGTATTCTCTAGGGAGTAAATCAAGCATATTAGGTGTATGGATACATTTAGGTTTAGTTTAGGGCCTGTGTTTTATTTAAGAATGTATCTTGTCAAACATAATGGTCAATTATAGCGCGTACCATAACCACCCTCAAAGAAGTGAATTGTACTTCCCCAAAGATGAAGGGTTACACCCAACCCCTCCCCTCTTCTTCCCCCAAGTCGTCAGATAAATCCCAAGCCCACGGGGAGAGGCCGCAACAGTGAACAAGGTGTGTGTTGGGGATCCTGGGATTAAACTTCCAAGGGCATACCCGGGACTTTTAGCCGTAGGGTAAGTAGGACGCCGTATCGTTTTAGTCGCTAGGAGTTCGGCATAGCATCCATAAGGATTTTGAGGCATAATAAAACACCCACCTCAAATAAACGTGAGGAAAATAATACATGGATGCTTTTCTATATAGTCCTACTAAAAACGTTAAATAATAAAATGCCTACGGTTGGGAGCCCCGTGTAAGCCCTCGTAAGGATGACCCCAGGACTCCCAACAATAAACAGGACCCTATTACTCAGACTTCGCTCTCTGTCTGTCTGTCGACACACGCAGCCTGGCGATAATCAGGCTGTACCTCAAGAACTGAAAGCAAAACATCTGATATTTTCACAGATAATGTTTTGCTGTTGCCGAAAACAACAAATACTTTAAAATAGAAAAAATATACTACTCGTATAGGTACCAAGAGGGGCTCCCAAACTCCAAAATGTAACTCTTTGGTAGGTATAACCCTCCGCGAAACGAGTCAGACTAATGCTTTCCCTGTTTTTAAATAGCTCTCCAATGTACAGGAACAACTATTTTACAATACTATATGGGTATACAAGAGGAATTCAGTCCATGCAGCAGTACATGACGTAGCGGGCGCCAGGGCACAGCATGAGTAATGTGTTAGACCCCGCGATGCCTTATTTATAACCATAACTGTAACATACGCAGATAAATGTATATGTGCTGCTGGCCAAATTAACTTCTACAGCTGAATATACTTGCTGTTTAAGTTAATGAAGCTGTTTGTATGAAGATTTATACGAATAAATAAGTTGGTAGGAGCGTATTAGTTGGTAGCCAGTGTAATGGCAGCACTCGAGGGGTTGAACAATAAATTATTACCATGGTTATTCCTTATTATAGTATGAAAGATTATTTTATTATACAGTTAAGGTATTTTCAGGCAACTTCAGAAACTAGAAGGTTTCGCAATCATTCATGTATTTGCTACTCAAATACCTGAATGAAATGTGGAATTGAAATACTTTTGAGGATTGAACAAGATTGGCAATTTCGAGTTAGAAACACCTAGCTATATAATTATTTACAGGCTTTCGATCATATGGGACAACCTATGATTGTTTTACCTACATCATAGTGGTATATATATTTTTTTGTTTTTGTTTTTAGGTAATCTAATAAATTTTTATATCTGGTGAAACTTTATCGCATAGTATCCAAAACCTTTTGTCTAAAATTTGGTGTAAAAACAACGAAAATTTTAATTCAGACACTTTATGAAGTCGGTTAAAAAGACAAGACAATTTGCAGATATTTTTACAGACCTTGTCGATTATAATATACTAATAAGATATACATATAGCCGATAAGAGGCATTGTCGGTAGTCGCAAAATATCACCCTACTTAATTTTGTTAAATTTCCAGTAAGTAGGGACCTAATGGTTAATTTACTAAGCTACATTGAACTATTTAAAACCCACCAAACACCATCTCATCCCAAACTTCATACATCTTTCAATTCAACTACATAAGTATCTTCTGTAAATAAGTAGTTTAAAAAAAATATTCGCGTCCATTTACACCGGGCCAGCAGTGTACAGGATCTATTCTGTATAGGATTGCTTCTGTATCGCGATATACGGCGGCAGGTGATTAGCGGCACGAGCGCCGAGTGCATGCCTCATTGTTATAATAGGTACATATACCGGTATTATCTCATGTTGTTAATACGGAGATTGGAATTTATTCTACGGAGGTTTATTAATGGGCGTAGAATATTTCGCGTAATTTTGGTTTTCGGTATAGGTACTGCGTTCTGGCACGGTAAGGTCCAATATTATGAGCTTTCTTCCGCGCACGTTTAGATCGTGAAATAATTTCCCTGCCTCGGTTTTCCCAAACGTCTATATCGGGTAGGTCAAAAGGAGTCTTAGATTTCTGAATGGGGGGAGGAGGCAGCGCTAGTGTGGCGCCCCTGGTGTTGCGAACGTTGTGTGGAAACCAGCCCCGGATCTAGGGGGGGGCAAGCCGGGGCCCGTGCCCCGGGCGGCAAAATCAGGGGGGCGGCAAATCAGAGGGCGACTAATTCAAACTTTGCAGACAAATGCAGAAATATTACATACCTAATAAACACTAAATTATTCAACTCTTTTCACAAGAAATAATAATGGCCAACGCAGGGGCGGCCACAGTCTTCCATATTCTGATATTTGAAAATTTATTGTGTTGTTCTTAACATATCTCTTGTTGCATCATAAGTCAACGGTAAAGGGATAAAGTTTCTTATGATTCTTTTCTTTCTTATAATGAATAAACGATAGGCCATTTTTGCATACGATTAAATTGAGGATTAGGCACTTTTGCGCTGACCGTCTCAATTGTATCGCTGGATGGCCAGTTTCCTGTATACGGATTACGTTCATCTACTGGTCCTCTGAGCTGGTCAGGTCCCTGCTTTCTGCAGTTTAATTCAAGAGTATCACAGGGATCTGTATTGTCCGGTATACCGTCACAATACCAGAAATTATAATGCCTTAACTCAAAATATCGTAGCCCAAAATACCCGAAATCGAAATATCAATATTCAAAAGGCAAATATTTATAATATAAATAATTTAAAATGCCTTACGGTCGAATAACCGAAACCCAAAATATAAATTTATCAAATACCTTATCCTAAAATGTTCAAACACTAAATACCTTTTTTTTAACATGATTTAAATCCTACATGGATGCTATATATCTGTGAATGGTTAACACCCCGACTCAGAGTATCCCGACTCGGATAGGTTAGGTTAGAAGACTAAGGCGGGAGCGAAGCGAAGCGGAGCTCCCGCCTTAGCCTTCGTGGTTTTTTTTTTTTGATTTTTCGTTAGCCCACTGTAGTACTTTTGTTACTCTGAATCAAAGTGTTTTAACATGAGGTAAATCCTACATGGATACTATGCCAGACTCCTACCGACTAAAAACCACACGTATCCTACATAACAGCCTACAGTTAGGTGCCCCGGGTAAGCCCTCAGAAGGATACCCAAGGACCAACAGACCTAGGGCTACAACTGCGACTTCACTTAGGTGGGGGGGGGGGGTATAAATAAGTTAAAGCTAAATAACAAAACGTGTGAGTGACAGTGCCACATTGTATTCTATTTTCGGTATTTTAAATTAAGGACATTTGAAAATTTGTATTTTGAATTCTGATATTATAATTATTTGTATTTTAAATTTAGACATTATACGGTAAGGTGTACTGAAATAAGGTATTTTGAATGTTAAGGTATTTTGAATTCGGGTATTTTGGTCTAATGCATTTTAAGTAAAGGCATTTTGATTTCTGGTATTTTAATATATAACCGTATTGTCCAACACCATTTCTTTGGCATATTATCCCTTGGGTGCACTCATTGTTATGCAGACAAAATTTCCAATTTATCCCACAGTACTCTACAGGAGAGTTAATCTGGCCGTCCAACGGAGGGGCGGGCGGCCCGACCTGGAGAAAATGAACCGATAGTTCGTAGCGTATCTCGACCGGGTCTGACTGACCGCATTTACCAATGGGATTTAGGAAATCTGTTAGATTTAAATACCAGGAAATAAAGGCGATCACAGCTGAAAGATCCTCTTTTCATCTCTACCCTCTCTTCAGAACGAGAGGAGCAACGGCAACCTCTTCTACCGGTTGTCGCAGATGATTACTGGGCACGGGAGCTTCTGTGTGACGAATACACCGGGAAACCACAGCTGAGTGACAGCACTGCGAGGAACGCGGCCAGGACACAGCGGTTGAGTGCACACATTGGAGAAGTGCACAACGTGAGCGCAACAGCGCCAGGTCTGGTCGTGGACATTCTCTCTCTAGAGATCATGGTGCTCACGATCTCTAGTGGGAGTAAGTGGTATGTCGCCTCAACTTTCTGTAGGCAGTTCATGCTCGTGAGTGGCGTGACGTGGATTATCGGGGAAGAAGCGGGAAACGGGGATAACTGCTGCGCCCCCGCCGCAGACTTTTCTTCGCCGCAGACTTGTCTTCACTCAAGACTCCTTTTCGGTCTCCATTTTTCATGACCAGGGCCTGAGGACGGCGAGGGCCTGCTCACCTTTTTAACTGAAGCAGGCCCAAGAAGGTAGTGTGCCCTGAACGTTTCACGCACGCCACAAGCCCCAAGAAGCGGGATTACACCTGAACAACCCCCAAAGATGCGTGAGGGGATCCGAACCTCCTAGGTTTGATCGCAATAGTAGCCAAAGTCCGTTGGGAATCCAAATAAAATAAAATAAAATAAAATGGGACATCCAAATAAATAAAAATAAAATTTATTCCCCTTGAAATTTTTGTGACGAAACGATTTGTGTGCTTTCAGTCGGTAAGAGTACGGCATGGCATCTCATCATCATGGATGCCAGACCAACTACGTACCTATCTAAAAAATCCCTCACTTCAGAATTTCAACATTCTCGGCCTAGACATTCACCGCGAGCTCCGGATTCATCTTTCGCGGAAAATAGGAGCTCTTAATATGGTGAGGTGGTTCATTACGTGGATTACGTCACCATAGAGGTGTCTGCTGTACAATACGCAGATTTGTACCTTCGCTGATAGGTACTCTCAACTTTGAACTAAGGAACCTACAAAAATAGGGGGGGGGGGGGGGGGTAAAGGGGGCGGCATTTTCACAATTTGCCCCGCCTAAAAAAATCTCTAGATCCGGGGCTGGTGGAAACACAGTCCATCAGGTAGGCCGTAAGTTTGTCTGATACCAAAGCAGTAAAAATTTAAGTTCTTTTAAGACTTCAATACTTCATTTTCTATACCTTAGCAGTAACATTTGGAACCATAAGTCCATACCTTTAAAGGCAAACAACAGGTACGTAAATAAATGCAATGGTATTCAAAACAAACACTAAGGTATTTTAAACACCATGTATGCAGATGCGTAGAGAGACGTATCTCTCCCACAATCGCAGCGATCAATCGCCTGATCGCGCGATCTGCGCAATTATTCAAATCAACTCGGTATTGTCGCTTGCGCAGGTGAGGCAGATAGCACGGACGCTAGTTAGGGACTGTCTTTGATGATAAGTACGATATGGATTACGGAAATTATTTAAGTCTTTTGTATACCGACACGATATTATACCAATACGATATTATACTGATTAAATACCTAGTATATCGATATAAACCTGGACCAATTACTTAGAAAGAATCTTCGTCAAAACAGAGTGATTTGAAAGACATCGAACCATTGTAGTATGCAACGCTTGGGGCTGCTCACCGTCTTTACAGAAATAGACCCTAGACGACAGCGTGACGTGAGAGATTTACGCACGCTCCCCAAGAAGCGGAATAACACCCGAAAAATCCCCCAAAGACGCGGGATAACACAAGAACCCCCTCAAGGTGAGGCCGCAGTGGTAGCTGTAGGTCTGTTGGGAGTCCTGGGTTCCGAGAGCTTATCCGGGGCTCCCAATCGTAGGCTGTTAGATAGGATACGTGTGGTTTTTAGTCGGTAGGAGTCCTGCATAGCATCCATGTAGGATTTTCCTCACATTAAAAAGAAATCATGCAACGCTTTGTTAACGCCCGTGTTTCTCTCGTCTTAAAAACCCCGGGTTCTTCAAGCGGAGTATGAAGAGGCACGTCATTCGGCTGAGAAGCAGAAACGTAGGTAGCCCACTGACCCCGTGTTCTGTAAACCATCACGGTAGTAAGTATTTATCTTTCCCAATGGCTGGTTCTAAGGTGGGTGACTTTGTATCATTTCTATTTAAGAGCGTTTCTGTGCAGCTTCAGAAGGAAAGTTTAGCCGTTGATCCAGGTAGCTAGTAACATGGTATTAAAATGAATAAACTTCACCAGGCAAGTGTCATTTGACATGAACAAGCGCAGTTTTGTGGCTACATTCATACCCTGCGCTTGTTTAGTTCAACACGGCAATAGGCTCATCACCTATTACGTGGGACTAAAATCTAAAAGGCTATCTATTATGTATGTTATACTTCTAGAGCAGTTATTTTGATTGATTGATTCTGACCTAGTAATCTGAAACCTTCCACAGTTCTAATTCAGAGTGTTTAAAATACGGTTAGGAGTCCAGGGACAGTTGGGAGTTCCGGGACATCCTTCCTATTGGGCGTTACGTGAGTTTTTAGAAGGTAGGAGTCCGGCATTGCATCCGTGATGGATTTTCCCTCACGTTAAAAAAACCTAGTACCTAATCTGAAACCTTTCGCCGTTCAAATTTCGAGTTAATTAAAAAACTAAAGAAAGCAAATGGGTACAATGGATAATTTTGCATTTCGCAACAATACTATTTCTAGTAGTAATATATTCTGTGACAATACCACAATCAGTACAAGGCCATTACGCGAACACGGCACCAAAATTCTCTCATAATTTATTCGCCATTAGATTCCGCCCACACCACACACGTATGTGAATTATAATGCTCCTGCATACGTGGCATGCCGATGTGTCAGTGTAGCACTATACTTATGTACAATGACATGCTAAGCTTGAATTGTGCGAGCAAAATTTATGGGCTTCATGCCGATTTATTGAGAGCAGTCTTGTGACCAATACTATTAAACTGAGAACAGAAATGGTATCCTTTGTTTTTTTAACGCGAAGAAAAATCCTTCATGGATGCAATGCCGGACTTCTACTGACTAAAAAAACCTCACGTAACGCCCAACAGTCTACGGTTGGGAGCCCCGGGTAAGCCCTCGGAAGGATGTCTCAGGAACAGAAATGGTATCATAGGTTTGATGCTTACTTTGGTCAAACCGATCCTCTATATTCGTCGATCAACAAGTAAGGTGAAAGAAATAAAATAAATCAAAAACAACAAAGATGAACGATTTCAGATCTGAAACTGTACGCTAAAATTCAATAAAGCCAATAGTCAGAATTCTTGGTTAATTTAGGAATATGCGTATTGTGTGTTGAAGAGTTGATCATTGATCAATTATCTGGAATATTTGATCAGTGATCAAAGGCGTAATCGTTCAGAATCAGATTCAAAAGTACTGAACCCTTAAACTCGAGACTAATCCACCATTTCTCGCCTAAAAAATGAATTGAAATGTAGTGGGAAATTTTATTATACTGTAGTTAGAAAATGTAAGTACCAAGATGTACAAAGATATTGTGAGCTCTTTGAAGATCTTCAAACTTTAAAAATATATTTTCTTCTATTTTATTTAAGCAGCGCTTTACCGCCAGCCTTAGGTGACTACATAAAACTTGAAAACGCGCACATCAATAAACAACCATTATCTGTTACGCATATTCTTGTTTATGTAACTAAGGAGGATAATAAATGCTCACGTGCATGTCATGCGTGCAGACTCCCGCGTCATCAGTCAATGGCGCACACCGGGCTCCTGTCATCAGTAATGACGTAGATCTTTGCATACGATTCTAGAAACCGACTTTACGAGTGTAGGTAGAAACTGGCTAATGGGTTATGTTGACTTAGTCTTTATTTATTGGCAATTTTGCGAGTAGTACTTTTAGTTGACGAAAGAGGGTTATGAATGTTCAGGTGTGACTGTTATCTTATTTTATCCTTGTTCTGGAGACGGAAAACCAAAAAAAAAGAGGTAGATCAATTGGGATACTAGTGTAGTTTTATGATTTTACACAACTAAGGTATCAAACAGCGATGGAAGTCAAAGAATACGGCAACCCACCTTAACAAAACTATGTAGGTACGTTTGCAGTTCCTGAGGTTGTGTACTAGCGTTGTTAACACTGTTAAACAACAAAGCGTATTTTTATATCAATAAGGTGGCAACTAGCTTACGGCCCGCCCGATGGAATGTGGACACCGTAGCCTATGAACGTTTGTAACACCAGAGGTGGTACACTCGCACACGGAAGGAAGTCCCAGTCGGTACTTAAAAAAATACGAATTATGAAGATATCCTGTCCTTATTGAGCTGTAAGGTGAGAAAGATATCGTTTTTCATAGGCCTCTTCTGTTATCTTGCCAAAGTAGCAGGTCCTGATCCTTCCAAATCTATCACCATGTAACTGAAACAAATAGACAGCGAGAATTTGTTGAAATATGTCACGCGTTCTAGCGTGACCTATGGAAATATGTCACGTATTTCCATAGGTCACGCTAGAAATCTAAATAGCCCATGTTCGTTCTAAGTCCTTGATCAGTACACCACACGAGTAGAGTCAGAAGCACAAGCTAGTTCCCACATAAACTTCAAACCATCTCGTATCATTTACTTTGTTTTGCAACTTAACAATGGCGCATGGGTATCGACATGCACAACTGTCATTCTAAATGATGTTGAGATGTCCGACGTAGATAGATCCATCTACAGCCTTCTACTTTGTATTGCGCATGCGTGATCTTGTTGGTGATTTAATATTGCTATACATTATACTGGCAGCTTCACTATCTTAGCGGTGAAGATATCGGTTGCGTATCGGTTGTTTGAAATTGTTCTCGTTAAACGAATGTGTTTGTGCTGTGAGACTGAATAGGATATGTAGTAAGATTACTTCTGGTTCATATATATACTAAAGTTGTGTAAGCATTACTGGTATATAATAGTAGTAGTAGTACATCATAGTAGGAAATAAAGTAAAATTTTGTTTAAATATGTGAAGCAGCAATGAAGGATGACATGTATACAATAATGTCATTACTAGTTAATATCAGAATGTCGATGATATTGCGAAGGGGAGAGAGACTCCTCTGTATGGTTTCAAACAAAAGGATATAGTATACACCAAGATCAGGATTTACAAGTACCTGATGAAAAAAATGAGAAAGTTCTATTTACAAACCTTTTAAAACTACTTACTCCTCTTTCAATTACCCATTTTTCTTTAATTTCTTTAGTTCGCCTGTTCTAACCATCTTAAGATTCTTCTAACGTGGTAGAATGCATTTATGAAGAGCGCTCTAACTACTCCATACACCACCTCAGTAAATTACGTTTTAATAACCTCTAAATTATACTAAAATATCAGTCAACCAATTGCAATTTAAATGGCTGCCGTACCAGCACGCATTATAAAACTGCCGTTACCATGTCAATTTTCTTCAATATATTCCAAACGGAAGCATGTTTAGTGCACGAGCTGAGTGAATCGATTGTATGTAATGGTAATCGTAAGCCTCGGGGAAAAGACTTTCCAATCCTGTATCTATCGTGTAACTATTACAATGCATGCTCCTACAATTCATATAGAAAGTGTTTGCAACCGCCCAATGAGTGCTTTGACTTTAGACTTGGGAAATATTGGGAAAAAAAATGATTTTTTTAAATTTATCTACGAAAACGTGAGGTACATAATTGCTTGGAAAACTTACTGTTATAGGAGTCCTATGGGTTTCGAAAACCCTTGCCAGTCTAGATATAGAAAACTACTACGAATCTGGATCTTGCGCATCTGGCTCCTACTACTTTTTTGAAATCAATTGTCCACCTTGTGGGAAGCCTATGCACAACCCGGTACTAAGTAAGTACCGGGTTGTGCATAGGCTAAAAAAAATTCAACAGCCAGGTGTTTGGGAAAACTTTTATTTTCACTTTAATTTTTCATAATGAAAATTCAGGTACATTCTTCCCCAAAAACTACTACGAATGTGGATCTTGCGCATCTGGCTCCTACGACTTTTTTGAAATCGATTGTCCACCTTGTGGGAAGCCTATGCACAACCCGGTACTAAGTAAGTACCACCCGGTACTTACTTAGTCAGATGCGCAAGATCCACATTCATAGTAGTTTTTGGGGAAGAATGTACCTGAATTTTCATTATCAAAAATTAAAGTGAAAATAAAAGTTTTCCCAAACACCTGGTCTATTGAGATTCACGGTCTTGAGGATAAACCACGCCGTAGGTTTATGTTTTCGCGAGGGAATTATGAAGCTATTACATTCAATTTGAACAGCTTGAATTGGAAAGAGTTACTCTCTACAGGAACCCTGGACGACGCGGTCTCTGTTTTCTACGGTAAACTATACGAGCTTAGGGACAAGTATGTACCATTAGTGTCATTAAAGCGGTTATCACATCCAGTCTGGTATAGCTCAGCCCTTATTAAGGTTCTCAGGGAGAAATATAAATACCACCGCAAGTTTAAAACATACGGCAACCTTTCTGACTACCATTCATTTTCTTTATTGAGGAGTAGAGCTAGGATCATGGAAAGATCATGTTATGATGGGTACATGCAAAAAACAGAGGCTTCCATTGTAAAAAATCCAAAGGTTTTCTGGAGGTTTATTAAAAACCAAAGGAATGCAGGTACAATACCAGCAGTTATGCAATATGAGGACTCCACAGCATGCAATGGTGAAGAAATTTGTAACTTATTCTCTTCCTACTTCCAATCAACATTTCAGGAACCAGGTCCTGCAACCAACGCGGGAAATACTGCTGGCCTCTGCAACGGAACAAGTGCTACATCAATTGGTACAGTGGACATAAACCCTACTCAGATATTAAAGCTCCTTAAGACTTTGGATCTGTCTAAATCGGGGGGCCCTGATCTGATACCACCCATGTTTATAGTCCGATGCGCTGACAGCCTTGTGACACCCATATGTATCCTGTTTAGGAGGTCATTATCAGAAGGCATAGTCCCAAACATCTGGAAGGCAGCATTTGTCACCCCAGTGTTCAAAAGGGGAAACAGATCAAATGTGGCAAGTTATCGTCCCATCTCTAAGGTCTGTTTGTTATCCAAAGTTCTAGAACGGGTGGTGTATACAGATGTATATGCAGCGGTCAGGTGTGGTCTGGGTGATGAGCAGCACGGCTTTGTAAGGAACAGGTCCACAGCATCAAACTTGATCCTATCTAATGAATTTATATCAGATGGTATGGAAAGGGGTGCTCAGGTGGATGTTATATATACAGACTTTACAAAATGTTTTGACCGTATAGATCATAGACTGCTGTTGGAGAAATTGCTGGCCGCAGGAATTCATGTAGACTTATATAGATGGTTTTCATCATATGTGGAAAGCAGGACGCAGGCTATTGTCCTTCAGGGATACACATCCGCATGGAAATCTGTCCCCTCGGGCGTCCCGCAGGGCTCGATCTTGGGGCCTCTGATGTTCCTATTGTTTATTGCTGACATTAGCTTATGTTTTAAATATTCATATATATTACTCTATGCTGACGACTTAAAAATACACAAAACAATTATAACTTTATTAGATGCACAGGACTTACAGACTGACCTTGACAGATTTCAGTTATACTGTACTTGTAATAGACTCCAACTTAATGTATCAAAATGCTATCAAGTATCATACACAAGGTTACGATCTATAGTTGACTCTGGTTATACCTTAGCTAACCAACCTATTACTAAAGTTAGTAGTGTTAAGGATTTGGGTGTGATACAGGATAGCAAGTTAATTTTTGATCAGCATATTAATAGTATAGTTACCAAAGCATCAAAAGCATTGGGTTTCATTTTGAGAGCATCAGCCAGATTCAATGATATCAAACCTATTAAAGTTCTGTATTGTGCTTATGTGCGTAGCCATTTGGAATACTGTTCTCAAATTTGGAATCCTCATTATGAGGTTTACAAATCTAGTATTGAGAAAATCCAAAAAAAGTTTATGAGATACTTAGACTATAGGACACAGCAGAGGTCGGTAGATTATAACCATAGATGTAAGCCGTATCATTTTCTTACACTTGAACATAGGCGGCACATAAATGATCTGTGTTATTTAATAAACATTGCCAGCGGTGGAGTGAATAGTAGTGCTCTCTTATCTAATATAGGCTTAAGGACTAATTTAATTGGACTGCGTCAGCGACCGCTACTCAATGTGACGTTCGCCACAACAAATTATAGGCGTAATTCATTTTTCTTGAGAAGCGCATCCTGTTATAATAATCTTCTTCCTTCGCTAAACTTTGATTTGTTCTGCACACGGGCTACTACCGTGAGAAAAGTCATGTCAAAGGACTTCTTTGATAATTAGTTACACCATGAAGCGGGGGCAGTTTGATTGAAATTCACATCAGTCTGCAGCCTAAAAACGTAAATCATTGTTATTACATTTATCACTGTAACATCTAGGCACTAGAATGGTTTTTTTTTTAATGGATAATAGTAGTGAAGACAGAAATAGTAGATTGTATAACAAGGGGGCAAAATAGTATTTTTACGGCGAGGGCGCTACTTTGAATCACGAGCGAAGTGAAGGATTCTAGAATAGAATCCCGAGCATAGCGAGGGATTCTAACGTAGAATCCTGAGCGAAGTGAGGGATTCAAAGTACACCGCCCGAGGTAAAAATAATTTGCCCTCGAGTAATATACTCTACTTTTCATTCCCTTTCTATGAGAAAATTTAAGTTTTGTACGACGTAGTTACCTTCTATAGTTATTGTTCCAGGAGTTCATGGATTGTCACTTTCATAACTTGACGTAACTAGGTAGGTTTAAATTATTATATTTGCAGAATACAATAAAATACGTTTACTGATTACAAGAAAATTAATAAACGACGGACACGAACAGATAAATGGCGCTCTTTAATTTTTTTTAGTTAGCTTAGGACACCGCGCTGTGCAGCCAACACTTACCAGCCAGTAATTCATACAATTTGCGTTTGATTTCTATGAAATTTTCAAGTTCAAATTCTTTGCCGCCCGCTACAAAGCTCTTAACAGAAAAGAGCTATTTTGCGCCCCGTTATCGTGGTGCAAAGTGATTCTTTTCGAATAGAAGGAATGAAAAAATATTTGTTTGTTGTCACACTCACACATTGTATTGCAGCCACTTTGTTTACTGTATAGACACAATGGATCTTGTTTCCGTTGGGTATTGCATTAGTCGGCACAGTTTGGTGGGGATAGTATTTTGTTCACATAAATAACCGATATATATGTGTTGTACTTTTCCTTGTTATTTCATAAATATGATTTTGTTTATTTTTAATTTAGAACTGACATGGACGCCTTTGCGTGAACCATAGACTATGAAAAGACACTCAACTGCGGGATTTGGTACTCTATGGTAATAATGCCGAAGAGTGCCATAGACAGATAATTGTCTTTGGTTAAGGCCATGTACACATTATAATATTTAGAATGATTAAGGGGTCCCGACGCGATCGATTGGCGGTTGTCGGGCACGTAAAATATCATGTGTACATATACGTCGATGCACACACATGCAAAGAAATCATGCACACTGAAGCAACTTCTATTCATAATTGACAATTGCAAGGCATGGTCGTGTCGGGAGCCCATTACAAACTCTGGGTTGTCTTAGTAGGATAATTGTTGAGTGTAACATAGTTATGTGTCTAATCTGTTTATACTTACTATAGATTTAATTTTGTTTGATATTTTATAAGTGTACACGCCAAGTAGGTATGTGTTTACTTGACATCTAGGTGTAGCATTTAAAGTGTTTTTCTTTTCTTCTTTATCAAAGTACATTTCATAGTATAATTACCTATTAATGGAGGCTTGTTATTAGCAACATATTTACCATAGTTAAGTATCTATATCTGTATTAGTCTGTAAGCCTTCTTCAACAATAAAAAAAAAAAAAAAAAAAACTTCAAACCATCTCGTATCATGTACTTTGTTTTGCAACTTAACAATGGCGCATGGGTATCGACATGCACAACTGTCATTCTAAATGATGTTGAGATGTCCGACGTAGATAGATCCATCTGCAGCCTTCTACTTTGTATTGCGCATGCGTGATCTTGTTGGTGATTTAATATTGCTATACATTATACTGGCAGCTTCACTATCTTAGCGGTGAAGATATCGGTTGCGTATCGGTTGTTTGAAATTGTTCTCCTTAAACGAATGTGTTTGTGCTGTGAGACTGAATAGGATATGTAGTGAGATTACTTCTGGTTCATATATATACTAAAGTTGTGTAAGCATTACTGGTATATAATAGTAGTAGTAGTACATCATAGTAGGAAATAAAGTAAAATTTTGTTAAAATATGTGAAGCAGCAATGAAGGATGACATGTATACAATAATGTCATTACTAGTTAATATCAGAATGTCGATGATATTGCGAAGGGGAGAGAGACTCCTCTGTATGGTTTCAAACAAAAGGATATAGTATACACCAAGATCAGGATTTAC
Source organism: Miltochrista miniata (assembly GCA_933228765.1). Taxonomy (NCBI): domain Eukaryota; kingdom Metazoa; phylum Arthropoda; class Insecta; order Lepidoptera; family Erebidae; genus Miltochrista; species Miltochrista miniata. The sequence continues at coordinate 22,224,396 of OW121767.1, read as the reverse complement.
AAGTACCTGATGAAAAAAATGAGAAAGTTCTATTTACAAACCTTTTAAAACTACTTACTCCTCTTTCAATTACCCATTTTTCTTTAATTTCTTTAGTTCGCCTGTTCTAACCATCTTAAGATTCTTCTAACGTGGTAGAATGCATTTATGAAGAGCGCTCTAACTACTCCATACACCACCTCAGTAAATTACGTTTTAATATCCTCTAAATTATACTAAAATATCAGTCAACCAATTGCAATTTAAATGGCTGCCGTACCAGCACGCATTATAAAACTGCCGTTACCATGTCAATTTTCTTCTGTTTGCACGAGCTGAGTGAATCGATTGTATGTAATGGTAATCGTAAGCCTCGGGGAAAAGACTTTCCAATCCTGTATCTATCGTGTAACTATTACAATGCATGCTCCTACAATTCATATAGAAAGTGTTTGCAACCGCCCAATGAGTGCTTTGACTTTAGACTTGGGAAATATTGGGAAAAAAAATGATTTTTTTAAATTTATCTACGAAAACGTGAGGTACATAATAGCTTGGAAAACTTACTGTTATAGGAGTCCTATGGGTTTCGAAAACCCTTGCCAGTCTAGATATAGAAAACTACTACGAATCTGGATCTTGCGCATCTGGCTCCTACTACTTTTTTGAAATCAATTGTCCACCTTGTGGGAAGCCTATGCACAACCCGGTACTAAGTAAGTACCGGGTTGTGCATAGGCTAAAAAAAATTCAACAGCCAGGTGTTTGGGAAAACTTTTATTTTCACTTTAATTTTTCATAATGAAAATTAAGGTACATTCTTCCCCAAAAACTACTACGAATGTGGATCTTGCGCATCTGGCTCCTACGACTTTTTTGAAATCGATTGTCCACCTTGTGGGAAGCCTATGCACAACCCGGTACTAAGTAAGTACCACCCGGTACTTACTTAGTCAGATGCGCAAGATCCACATTCATAGTAGTTTTTGGGGAAGAATGTACCTGAATTTTCATTATCAAAAATTAAAGTGAAAATAAAAGTTTTCCCAAACACCTGGTCTATTGAGATTCACGGTCTTGAGGATAAACCACGCCGTAGGTTTATGTTTTCGCGAGGGAATTATGAAGCTATTACATTCAATTTGAACAGCTTGAATTGGAAAGAGTTACTCTCTACAGGAACCCTGGACGACGCGGTCTCTGTTTTCTACGGTAAACTATACGAGCTTAGGGACAAGTATGTACCATTAGTGTCATTAAAGCGGTTATCACATCCAGTCTGGTATAGCTCAGCCCTTATTAAGGTTCTCAGGGAGAAATATAAATACCACCGCAAGTTTAAAACATACGGCAACCTTTCTGACTACCATTCATTTTCTTTATTGAGGAGTAGAGCTAGGATCATGGAAAGATCATGTTATGATGGGTACATGCAAAAAACAGAGGCTTCCATTGTAAAAAATCCAAAGGTTTTCTGGAGGTTTATTAAAAACCAAAGGAATGCAGGTACAATACCAGCAGTTATGCAATATGAGGACTCCACAGCATGCAATGGTGAAGAAATTTGTAACTTATTCTCTTCCTACTTCCAATCAACATTTCAGGAACCAGGTCCTGCAACCAACGCGGGAAATACTGCTGGCCTCTGCAACGGAACAAGTGCTACATCAATTGGTACAGTGGACATAAACCCTACTCAGATATTAAAGCTCCTTAAGACTTTGGATCTGTCTAAATCGGGGGGCCCTGATCTGATACCACCCATGTTTATAGTCCGATGCGCTGACAGCCTTGTGACACCCATATGTATCCTGTTTAGGAGGTCATTATCAGAAGGCATAGTCCCAAACATCTGGAAGGCAGCATTTGTCACCCCAGTGTTCAAAAGGGGAAACAGATCAAATGTGGCAAGTTATCGTCCCATCTCTAAGGTCTGTTTGTTCTCCAAAGTTCTAGAACGGGTGGTGTATACAGATGTATATGCAGCGGTCAGGTGTGGTCTGGGTGATGAGCAGCACGGCTTTGTAAGGAACAGGTCCACAGCATCAAACTTGATCCTATCTAATGAATTTATATCAGATGGTATGGAAAGGGGTGCTCAGGTGGATGTTATATATACAGACTTTACAAAATGTTTTGACCGTATAGATCATAGACTGCTGTTGGAGAAATTGCTGGCCGCAGGAATTCATGTAGACTTATATAGATGGTTTTCATCATATGTGGAAAGCAGGACGCAGGCTATTGTCCTTCAGGGATACACATCCGCATGGAAATCTGTCCCCTCGGGCGTCCCGCAGGGCTCGATCTTGGGGCCTCTGATGTTCCTATTGTTTATTGCTGACATTAGCTTATGTTTTAAATATTCATATATATTACTCTATGCTGACGACTTAAAAATACACAAAACAATTATAACTTTATTAGATGCACAGGACTTACAGACTGACCTTGACAGATTTCAGTTATACTGTACTTGTAATAGACTCCAACTTAATGTATCAAAATGCTATCAAGTATCATACACAAGGTTACGATCTATAGTTGACTCTGGTTATACCTTAGCTAACCAACCTATTACTAAAGTTAGTAGTGTTAAGGATTTGGGTGTGATACAGGATAGCAAGTTAATTTTTGATCAGCATATTAATAGTATAGTTACCAAAGCATCAAAAGCATTGGGTTTCATTTTGAGAGCATCAGCCAGATTCAATGATATCAAACCTATTAAAGTTCTGTATTGTGCTTATGTGCGTAGCCATTTGGAATACTGTTCTCAAATTTGGAATCCTCATTATGAGGTTTACAAATCTAGTATTGAGAAAATCCAAAAAAAGTTTATGAGATACTTAGACTATAGGACACAGCAGAGGTCGGTAGATTATAACCATAGATGTAAGCCGTATCATTTTCTTACACTTGAACATAGGCGGCACATAAATGATCTGTGTTATTTAATAAACATTGCCAGCGGTGGAGTGAATAGTAGTGCTCTCTTATCTAATATAGGCTTAAGGACTAATTTAATTGGACTGCGTCAGCGACCGCTACTCAATGTGACGTTCGCCACAACAAATTATAGGCGTAATTCATTTTTCTTGAGAAGCGCATCCTGTTATAATAATCTTCTTCCTTCGCTAAACTTTGATTTGTTCTGCACACGGGCTACTACCGTGAGAAAAGTCATGTCAAAGGACTTCTTTGATAATTAGTTACACCATGAAGCGGGGGCAGTTTGATTGAAATTCACATCAGTCTGCAGCCTAAAAACGTAAATCATTGTTATTACATTTATCACTGTAACATCTAGGCACTAGAATGGTTTTTTTTTTAATGGATAATAGTAGTGAAGACAGAAATAGTAGATTGTATAACAAGGGGGCAAAATAGTATTTTTACGGCGAGGGCGCTACTTTGAATCACGAGCGAAGTGAAGGATTCTAGAATAGAATCCCGAGCATAGCGAGGGATTCTAACGTAGAATCCTGAGCGAAGTGAGGGATTCAAAGTACACCGCCCGAGGTAAAAATAATTTGCCCTCGAGTAATATACTCTACTTTTCATTCCCTTTCTATGAGAAAATTTAAGTTTTGTACGACGTAGTTACCTTCTATAGTTATTGTTCCAGGAGTTCATGGATTGTCACTTTCATAACTTGACGTAACTAGGTAGGTTTAAATTATTATATTTGCAGAATACAATAAAATACGTTTACTGATTACAAGAAAATTAATAAACGACGGACACGAACAGATAAATGGCGCTCTTTAATTTTTTTTAGTTAGCTTAGGACACCGCGCTGTGCAGCCAACACTTACCAGCCAGTAATTCATACAATTTGCGTTTGATTTCTATGAAATTTTCAAGTTCAAATTCTTTGCCGCCCGCTACAAAGCTCTTAACAGAAAAGAGCTATTTTGCGCCCCGTTATCGTGGTGCAAAGTGATTCTTTTCGAATAGAAGGAATGAAAAAATATTTGTTTGTTGTCACACTCACACATTGTATTGCAGCCACTTTGTTTACTGTATAGACACAATGGATCTTGTTTCCGTTGGGTATTGCATTAGTCGGCACAGTTTGGTGGGGATAGTATTTTGTTCACATAAATAACCGATATATATGTGTTGTACTTTTCCTTGTTATTTCATAAATATGATTTTGTTTATTTTTAATTTAGAACTGACATGGACGCCTTTGCGTGAACCATAGACTATGAAAAGACACTCAACTGCGGGATTTGGTACTCTATGGTAATAATGCCGAAGAGTGCCATAGACAGATAATTGTCTTTGGTTAAGGCCATGTACACATTATAATATTTAGAATGATTAAGGGGTCCCGACGCGATCGATTGGCGGTTGTCGGGCACGTAAAATATCATGTGTACATATACGTCGATGCACACACATGCAAAGAAATCATGCACACTGAAGCAACTTCTATTCATAATTGACAATTGCAAGGCATGGTCGTGTCGGGAGCCCATTACAAACTCTGGGTTGTCTTAGTAGGATAATTGTTGAGTGTAACATAGTTATGTGTCTAATCTGTTTATACTTACTATAGATTTAATTTTGTTTGATATTTTATAAGTGTACACGCCAAGTAGGTATGTGTTTACTTGACATCTAGGTGTAGCATTTAAAGTGTTTTTCTTTTCTTCTTTATCAAAGTACATTTCATAGTATAATTACCTATTAATGGAGGCTTGTTATTAGCAACATATTTACCATAGTTAAGTATCTATATCTGTATTAGTCTGTAAGCCTTCTTCAACAATAAAAAAAAAAAAAAAAAAAACTTCAAACCATCTCGTATCATGTACTTTGTTTTGCAACTTAACAATGGCGCATGGGTATCGACATGCACAACTGTCATTCTAAATGATGTTGAGATGTCCGACGTAGATAGATCCATCTGCAGCCTTCTACTTTGTATTGCGCATGCGTGATCTTGTTGGTGATTTAATATTGCTATACATTATACTGGCAGCTTCACTATCTTAGCGGTGAAGATATCGGTTGCGTATCGGTTGTTTGAAATTGTTCTCCTTAAACGAATGTGTTTGTGCTGTGAGACTGAATAGGATATGTAGTGAGATTACTTCTGGTTCATATATATACTAAAGTTGTGTAAGCATTACTGGTATATAATAGTAGTAGTAGTACATCATAGTAGGAAATAAAGTAAAATTTTGTTTAAATATGTGAAGCAGCAATGAAGGATGACATGTATACAATAATGTCATTACTAGTTAATATCAGAATGTCGATGATATTGCGAAGGGGAGAGAGACTCCTCTGTATGGTTTCAAACAAAAGGATATAGTATACACCAAGATCAGGATTTACAAGTACCTGATGAAAAAAATGAGAAAGTTCTATTTACAAACCTTTTAAAACTACTTACTCCTCTTTCAATTACCCATTTTTCTTTAATTTCTTTAGTTCGCCTGTTCTAACCATCTTAAGATTCTTCTAACGTGGTAGAATGCATTTATGAAGAGCGCTCTAACTACTCCATACACCACCTCAGTAAATTACGTTTTAATATCCTCTAAATTATACTAAAATATCAGTCAACCAATTGCAATTTAAATGGCTGCCGTACCAGCACGCATTATAAAACTGCCGTTACCATGTCAATTTTCTTCTGTTTGCACGAGCTGAGTGAATCGATTGTATGTAATGGTAATCGTAAGCCTCGGGGAAAAGACTTTCCAATCCTGTATCTATCGTGTAACTATTACAATGCATGCTCCTACAATTCATATAGAAAGTGTTTGCAACCGCCCAATGAGTGCTTTAACTTGAGACTTAGGAAATATTGGGAAAAAATTACATTTATATAAGGAATCTTGTAAAACTTACTGTCAACACGTGTCCTAAGGTTATTCATAGCCGAGTAGGTACCGGGCTGTGCGGAGGTTTCCCACAAGGTGGAAAATCACCTTCAAGAATGTCATAGTAGCCAGTGGAGCAAACCCCAGTTTTTTGGGTTTGGGGAAGAGAGTACAGAAATTTTCATATGAGATATTGAAGTGAAAATAAAAGTTGCACGGTGCAACCATAGTGGCAAACAATCACACTGATGTACTCGTGGCTGATGGGGAACACCCAAAAATTCCGAAATATGTTTTTCCGAATTTCAATATTCCGATGTTCAAAATTCCGAAGATATTCCTAAGAAACAAAGCTCCGAATATTCTAAAGGACGATATTCATTTATCCGAAAGTCATAAGTACGAATTTTTATTTTTCCTAATTTCATTAGTACGAATAATCAAAAGACTGGACTGTTATTTTACCGAAAAACATTATTCAGAATTTCAAATATCCGAAAATTCACTGTTAATGTTTTTTTAATAAAGTACGGTCAAGACTATCTACCGAAGATATTATTTCCAAGTGAGTGGAAGGCAAACGACAAAACAAAAAAAATAACCACGATGGCTAAGGCCAGAGCTCCGCATTAGCCTTCTAACCTATCCGAGTCGAGGTATTAACCATAATAAGTGAATGGTTTACACCCCGACTCAGAGTACCCCGACTTGGATAGGTTAGGTTAGAAGGCTAAGGCGGGAGCTTCGCTCCGCTTCGCTCCCGCCTTAGCCTTCGTGGTTATTTTGTTTTGTTTTGTCGTTTGCCTTCCACTCACTTGGAAATAAAATTTTATCGGTAGTTAGACTTGACTATACTTTATTAAAAAAACGGGTGGAATCGGGAACATAAATAATCGTCTTTAATGATAAGTTTTCGGGTTAAAACAGGAACGGGTGGAAACGACATTCACCCTTCGTATTTATGATATTGCGGATTTTTGATAATCGAAGTTCGTATTTATGATATGGCGAATTTTTAATTATTCGGAATTCAACGGTTCGGTTTCTTAAAATTCAGCATTCTGACAGTCGGAATTGTTAACATTCGGAATTTTAAAATTATGACTTTTAATAAAAAGGATTTATGAAACATCGGATTTTTGACTTTCGGGATTTCGAATTATTCGGACTTATGAAATTCGTGATTGTGACTTTCGGAATTAAGTTTTTCGTTATAATGTAGTGTACCCTGGCTGATGTACTATGGAGATGGAGAACACCAGAGGCACTACAATCGCGCTGTCGTAAGAACCTTGTAAGGCCCCTTTTGAAGAATCATTTTTAGTTGCACTGTTCTGCTCATTTCCGATCTTTATAGTAAGGAAATAGGCTAAATAGAAGCTGTCTTCATCTACGGATTAAGATAGACTGTTTATTTTGTTTTATTTTATGTTAGTTTGTCTATTTGTTAATATTTGAGACCCACTCGAAAAGAAAAAACCAATGATTTGGGATCTCTAGCGCCCAGAGGGACGTAAAGAATATGTGAGCCCGCGGTTGATGTTTTAAATAAATTAAAAATTAGAACTTCCAAGTTAAAACAATTGCTTTATTTCATCAGCGCTCTAGTTTAAGTAGTGAACCATAGAAAGCTGGGTGCGGTGTGTATATCAGATCTGCGGAGTAGGCCTCGAGACATCCTGTACAATGTGCTGCACATCTAATGACCGCTCCGAACTAGTCGGGACCTTTGCATATTCAACTAGTCGCAGGGATAGAGGAAATTGGCCAGTAATAAGTTTGTAAGGTTTGAGTGAATCACAGATCAAATTGCTCAATGTATCATCATATAGGTCTATATCTAGTAATAATGAACGAGGACAGGGTTTGTCATAGACTTGACAGGAGCTCAGACGACAGTCAGTTTCGAAAATGCCGAATATTTCCTAAGTCAAATCAGAGCTGATGTAATCATCTCAGCCAATTTCACACCTACTGCTATAGGCCTCTCTCAAAGATCGCTACAATGTGCTGGATGCGGGCTTATGCTGCCCGCATCCAGCAGGCTCCCGGACTTGCGAGAGGTGTCCTCACACTGCGTTTTCCGACACGTGGACGCCATTCAAGAACTAATCGACCCTATCAACCGTTAGCTCTACAAGACCTCAACACGACCCGCCCACTGCCACATACGAATTTTTTACCGTGAGGAAAGTCCTACATGGATGCTATGCCAGACTCCTACCGACTAAAGACTACACGTTTCCTGCCTTCGGTAGGGAGCTCCGGGTAAGTCCTAGAAAGAATGATCCCAGGACGGCCGCTTTAGGTTGGTCTAAGTAATAGCTAATAAAGGCGGACCCCTGATCTTCAAATATTGGCAAGGGTTGGAAGTAACTGGAAGGTTGGATAGACCCAACCTAAGCTTATCGCTAAGATGCAATTATGGGAAGACATAGTAAGAAAGTTATACGACCCACACAGTAAAATAATTTCTAGAAATTATCACATGAATCTCTATATAGGTATTGGAAACTACAAAATAACTAACGTGCTATTGCTTGGACGCCCACACGTTATTAAGCCATGTTCGAAGCTTGTTTCGCTTTGATTATATTGATGTTATATTTACTAGCTAAATGTCCGAGCTTCACTCGGTGTTTTCAAATAAATTTCATATAAAAACACGTTTCCTGAACTTGCTGCTAAACAGTTTTAAAATTATTTTTAACTCCCTAAGAAGGGGAAATAATACGAATGACTTTTATGGTGAAATATTTGCAGCATCTTACTTGATACGTAATATTGTAATTACTGATGATTAGAAAAGAGAGGTCGTTAGTTTTTATTGCCAGGATCTTTTACACAGGCTCTACCTTATGCCTCGCAAATCTAGGTGTAAATTAAAATAAAGAAACAGTATGCAATCTTGGCGTACATAAGTGCTACATTGTGACCTCAATAAATAAAGATATTTTGATTTCATTACTGTTATCAATTTTGTTACAAATGTACTACAAAACTTTATCTAAGCTATTTATATCTATGGAATTATGTAGATTTTCCAGCCCTAGTCTAGTATTTCCTAAAACACCAATAAACACTTACTCTAGTAATGGGTAATAACCATTCCGTACTAATACTCTATTAAGGAAACAACGTATGGAGTCATTTGACGTAAAACGGTGGTTACATTGTTGGCAAGTATGGTAATGAGACCGGAATCGTGCAGGAGTGTCACATGATCGGAACTTTGTAAGTAACGATAACTATATTTTCTACAATTTAGCAACTTAAGCTCTAAGTGAAGTACATAAGTAGATTTAAGTTAAATATTACGGAACAAAATTATTGATTTTAAATTCAAACAGACTGATAAAACTACATGAAAAGAATAATCTTTAATTATACGTTGAAGAATTGCAGCTATCGAGCGAATAATTTGCTTTTACTCCAAAATTTAAAAATGTATTTTATATTTTGATGCATTTCAACATGCACGTATATATTTTTTTTATTGCTCAGAATACTCATCATCTCATCTCATATGGTCACGCCTTTATCCCCGAAGGGGTAGGCAGAGGCATATTATATGCCCACATTTCACCTTCGTATAATTTGTCCCACGTAATAGGTGGTGAGCCGTATTGCCGTGTTTGAATGGACAGGCGCAGGTTGTGACTGCCTGCTGTTGAAATAAAGCCTTCAACTTAGCTTAACGACTGCCATTTTACTGGCAACCGGGACCAACGGCTTAACGTGCCTTCCGAAGCACGGAAACGCTCAAATAAATGTCACAAAGTGATCACATGGATGGTCACCCATCCATGGACCGGCCATAGTGAAAGTTGCTTACTGCAGTGATCGTTTACAGAACACTGAGTCCGCGGGGCCACGAGCGCTTCGGAATAGAATCTTGCTCAGAATAGAAGTAAAAATATATTCTTCGTCTTGCAAGCATATAGGTAAGAATTCTAAAATGAGTCCCAATAGAGGCCGTATGCTTCTGATTACATAGCGAAAACAATGAGTTTACTCAAAAACGTAAGTAGAGTTTCATGTTCTTTTTTCAATATGCAAAAATATCTCTTATTCTTGAACTCCTCATTGTATACACGGTGTTTCTTTTAGGGTGTCAAGCCGCCACTAGCTGGTAGCAGGGTTCCATACATATCGATTTAACCCCCATGTATGTTCTACGATTTTTTGTAGTTTTCGAGATAAATTTTTTTTCGTTATTTTTTATGATTAGGTACGTGACCACGTGGCTTTAAATAATTACAACTTTTTTTTGTTTCGACTTTTCTTGGATATTTTTTTATTATTATAATGCCTATTGATTGCAGTATTATGGACAAAATAATCTCCTTCCTAACTTTGATACAAGACGTAAAATTTTTTTATCGATAATAAAAAAATAGGGAATTATGCAGAAAAATAATGGAAATTCGGACATAATAATAAAAAAATATCCAAGTAAAGTCGAACCAAAAAGAAGTTGTAATTATTTAAAGCCACGTGGACACGTAATTATAAAAAATAACGAAAAAAATTATATCTCGAAAACTACAAAAAATCGTAGAACATACATGGGGGTTAAATCGATAGGTATGGAACCCTGCTACCAGCTAGTGGCGGCTTGACACCCTAAAAGAAACACCCTGTATATTTCTTGTTACACCTTACTACCAACTCTCAACACCATCCTAATTGAGTACGCGTACCAAGTACAAGATATTTCTGCATAAAGTTTAAATAAATAAATAAATAAAACAAGTTTCCTCAACAACAAATTGCAACTTTCAAATGACACTACACATCCGCTCCAGAATGAGTGTCTCACATAACATTTTATTAGAATATGTCGTATGCCTACATTATTGTAATTACTGGAATTCCTATATCTATTTACCTTTATAATTAAATGATTATTGGTAAGCACTTAATGTGCACTTACGGGGACCGCTACGTGAGTTTTTATGATAATCTTGAACTTTAATTGGATTAAAATGATAGTTCTTACAAATGGCTGCGAGCTAGTGGGTCAGAGAATGAGACTTCGTTTGCAAAAACTGAGCACGTACAGGTTAAGTTATGTATAGTACTGATAATTTGTCGCTGATCTTATGCTTTCGGGTTTTCTACCAAAACTGATTGAACTTTCATTTAGAACTCATGTCTATCGTGGTTAGAAATTTGTGCTTTACATAAACCAACCAGATGTCCTTATTTTTTCAAATCAGCCTATGTCAGTCCACGTATCGACGTGGGCCTCTTTTTCTTGGTACTTCGTCTTTCCCATCTAGCTAAACCAAAACTTATTTCAATACCGATGTTGATGCTTCCTTCTGCACTATAAATACCAGGGTTTTCGAATTTATTATCCAAACGTCGAACACATATTTAATAATGTATGTGTTCAATGAAACTGTCTACACTTAGCTGCAAATTTTTTGCTAAGTCGAATCAGATCTTAAAATTTCGCTCTAGGCGCCAAAACTATACTTCAAATTCGTTTAACATATTGTTAGTACTGTGTTGACATTACTAATTAGTAAGTACCGGGTGAAGACCATCAATTTCGTTAAGTATACTTGTATCTGATATAATGATAATAATGTTATAACATTCTAACATTGTAAGTGAATTTGATTACCAACTCGATGGATATAAGAGTTTGTTTTTTATTGGAGTAGGATTATCGCGAGCCTCTAAAAAAAATCATCCGAACGTTCATTCTGAAGTTGGAACAAATAATCCCCATATCTATTCTGCGCTGATTGACTTAGCCTACTATACCTCCTACAAAAACTGCTATAGGCCCCGGAGTAGAACTCAGTAGAAGAAGAACCCACAATGCCAATAAACGCACGACTCTCCCTCTTACATCGACTCGAACATCTTTAATTAGTCTCCTGAGATTAAACCACAAGCATTTCAAGGAATCCGCAACCCCATAAACTTGGAAATTTTGCATCCGAAATGGTCTTCGTAGCTCCGCCGAGCGACAATCTATGATGAAGCCCAGCTACTTTATATACAGGTGCTATTTTAAGCTAGATGGTTCCTGGAATGGTAACATATTACTTCAGTTTTGTCTGAACTTTATTCTCATTACGCAAATATTGCCGCAATACAGATCACTCCCAATTCGGCGAGACCACTCACCTCTCCGAAGTTTGCACGTCCACTCAACAATGGAGACTGCATCATACTTCGTGAGGCTTCAATGTACAATCTTGTATGTAGGTATAAGCCCCGCGCGTTGATATTGCGCTTGGCGGCCGTCTTGGTGACGTATGTCCGTCGAGCCGTCAGTACTAAAAAATACCGTACGCAGCTTCGCGAGGCCGGCCCGCGCTTGCGCTACGTCACGATGACGTCACTTAGCTGTCATTACGACAAGGTTCCAGCACAATACCAGCTTGCGGGACTTATAAGCGCCAATTACGAAATGCTGGTAGGGAGATGCATGCCAAGCGGGATGAAACTGAAGCAACACCTAACTCCAAATGGCTAATTTATAATATTTTTAACGAAATTTTCCTAACATCCAACACTGATCTATTACCTACTGATCTATAGGTGCCGTACTATATAGAATAATAACTAATGGGTGCCGTATGTGGAATACTACAGGTGCCATTGCCTCAAACATACATACATACATATGGTCACGCCTTTATCCCCGAAGTGGTAGGCAGAGGCATATTATATGCCCACATTTCACCTTTGTATAATTTGTCCCACGTAATAGGTGGTGAGCCGTATTGCCGTATTTAAATGGACAGGCGCAGGTTGTGACTGCCTGCTGTTGAAATAAAGCCATCAACTTAGCTTAACGACTGCCATTTTACTGGCAACCGGGACCAACGGCTTAACGTGCCTTCCGAAGCACGGAAACGCTCAAATAAATGTCACAAAGTGATCACATGGATGGTCACCCATCCATGGACCGGCCATAGTGAAAGTTGCTTACTGCAGTGATCGTTTACAGAACACTGAGTCCGCGGGGCCACGAGCGCTTCATTGGTCATTGCCTCAGGTGCCCTAAAAATGGATGCCCACGGTGGCGTGCATCGTTAGGGAGGCAACCCATGGTGCATTAGGTACCTACCGACCAATCTGAAATGACGACATTGAAGTTGATCGATCATAACTCGAGCATCGAAATAACGTGTAATCCGGGGTTCCCCTTGTTCTGGGACCTCAATTGTGGAACAAGACAGTATCGTTTGGATCGATTATTGTTACCAATCGCATCCACTCCGGTTAGGCAGTACCTACGACAAATCCAGGCTCTATTCTTAGCTATAATCGTAATAACATTAAAAGCCAGTAGAAAATAATATCAACACTTCGCCTCTATAAGCAGATCTAGTGCAATAAATCAATTAACGGGTATTCTCATTAGCGTGCTATTATCGGGAATCGAACCGGTCCTGATCGCGTGCGCGGACGCAGGAGAAAGTGCTCTTGTAATACAATGTTTATTTTGCATCAGTGGGTAGAGATTTATCAAAATGTTGATATATTAGCAATTTACTTTAGATATATTATTATGTTAAAGCAAGCAAAGATTTGTTAAGGATTATGAATGTGAGGCGTGAAAATTGACTAGCTGTATGAAAATGAATAAGAAACAATAAGGGACAATGAAAAAGTTAATACTCTCAACGTAATACCTGTGTAAAAAAGGTATTTATTTTTTATATAAAAATTAAAATTTATCTTTATGTATTTCTTTGATTTGATGGAGGTTTTGATGATTTGATTTGATTCTCGAAAGGAAACCACGTCAATCAAATCTCTGTACATGATTTCTGTATAGAGAAAGTTGTAGAAGAATAATTTTAGTCACATTTTTACCATAACGCCTTATTCCTTCTAGTACACAATTTTGTAAACCACCAACATTTATCTTCCCGTGGGAACAGACAAGCGCGAAGCCACGTGCCTCTAACCAATCTAATATACACCGAGTAGGTCAAATTTCGTAGCAAACAACAAATGGTATTAAATATTTTTAGATAAGGAAATTATGCTTCAAAAATAATTACGCTGAAGAATTTTCAAACCCTTTGAAAACTTTGTTTATGAGGCGGTAATACAAAACCGATCAACACTTAATTACCAAGTCTATAGACAATACAATAGAGAGATCAGGTTACTGAATATCGGCTTACTGATTACGAAGATTAGCTAGATGTTTTGAAAACTTTTGTTTTATTTTTAAAGTTCTTCCTTGATCAAATAACCGGAACAAATCGTATGTATAGGTATACCTACTTGTACAAGAGAGCCTTCTAAGACTTTTGTTGCCATTTTTTACGAGGTGTGGTCCGCTTACAGACTACCCACGCTGGCTAGGCAGTGGGCTTGTGAAGTTGTCGCACAGCACATACACAGGGATACTCATTAAAACTCCTCGACATCGTTCTGCCCTAGCAGAAATGTTTTGAGATCTGTTAAATTCACCAAAATAGATTTTTGGGGCTTAAGATAACCTTGCCTTCAAGAAGTGGTGAGATTATGGTGAAGGGAAGAAAAACTCAAAAGTAATCAGTCTTCTAAGTGGTTATAGTAAGGCCTTTCATAATTGATTGTGTAGGTCAATCAAATCAGCCAATGGCAGTCAACTGCTAGACATAGGCCTCTCCCTATTTACGCCACAATTCCCGGTCTTGCGCTTTCCGCATTCAGTCCCAGAATGCGAACTTTTCCAGGTCATCGGTCCATCTGGCGGGTGGACGTCCTACCGAGTTTGCCGAGCCGCGGTCTCCACTCCGAAACTCGTTTACTCCATCAGCCGTTGGCTCTTCTGCAGATGTGGCCAGCCCACCGCCACTTCAATGTGCTCATTCTGCGAGCTAAGTCGACCACTTTAGTTCTCTGCCGGCTTGCGTGGGTACAGGTAATCAAGCTTTGAATACGTCCACATTTAAACAGAACTCAACCAATAACATATTCAGCTTCTGAATTTGACGCCACCAGATACCCGTATGAGGTAATGACATGGCTACAACTGGAAATCGAAGGCTACTATCACATAATAGTAATTTAAATTGACTTTGTATCGTGTGTTTTTAACACCTCACGTCCCTCAAGTAGAACTCTCGAGTAAAAAAAGTAGGTATATAATAAGCTATCATCATCATCAGAGCTGGAAGTCCAGATTGCAGATGTCTGCCTCTGTGGCGCAGTCGGTAGTGATACCGCCTGCGACCAATATTTGTGTGACCCATAAATGTTTGTCTCAAGAGTCTGGGTGTTTCTATGTATAATATGTATGTATTTAAAAGTATATAAGTATTAATATCCGTGGTCTGATACCCATAATACAAGCAGGTTATCCCTAGCTTACTTTGGGATCAGATAGCGTTGTGTGAAATGTCCGTGAATATTTATTTATATTTATTATTTCGCCATATCGCCTCAAAACTAAGATGAAGAAAATATCTACTGCAATCTCCACACGGTATACGGGCAAATTAAATCTTAAACTATTATCACAATTAAATAAACAATTAAAATAACAATACCCATAAATACTCTAACAGTTGTACTCGAAGATCTTTGTCACCACACATTTGACTCTCCTTTTTCCCAAACACCAAATAAATTTGCAGCTATTCAAAAATGACTTCTATTGTAATGGAGTAAAGACTAAAGAATACTAGAATCTGTTGCTTTTAAGTGCATTTACAACTTTGTAAAGGCATAAATCTAGTATTGGCATATGAATACGGCAGCACAATGGAAAGTCTAATCGATAGTCACGTAAATAAAACTAACCTATCAACCCTTAATCTTTTTAGCACTTCAGCTAAATAGTCTTAGTTTAGAGGAATAGAGAGGTAGCATTATTGTTCAATGTACAATAATTTTATATTAACTTCATTCAAACTCACCAATATTATTGTATTGAGTGTAATTAGGAATAAATATTTGAATGAAAAATTTTTGAATAATACTCTGAAAAATGTCTGTAGTAACTTTAAAAATTGTAAGTTTTTAGATCTGGGAAACCCTTATTATTTAACCAGGTCACAAACCACGACTCACATTTGTAATTGCATTAATTCAGTAATTGACATGGACTACTATGTAAAAAAATATTTGACATTTGGTAACAACTCTTTATATAAACCAAAAATGCAATCTAACCAAAAACGATTGTGTTTGAAAAAAGGCACAATCCCATATTATTTTCCAGTAATAACGTCAAAGCGATCCAGTGTTTGTGACACAGGTAGACAGCAACTAAATTCAACGTTTTTTCGTGAATAATAAACGTAACGAACATAATAGTAAAGTAAATTTAATGCATCAGAACATAGCTGGATTATTAAGCAAAACGGACCGTTTGGAAATATGTCTGAATGAGTTTGAATCAAAGAATTCTCCAATGCAAATACTTTGTTTGACTGAAACCTTTATATCAACGGGTTAGGAATGTAACGTGTATTTGAGTGATTTTAAATTGGCGAGCAGCTTTAGTAGACAAAATAAAAAACGGGGGGGCACATGTATGTTGGTGAGGAGGCATCTCGAGTGTGAGTCTATCTCGGTCTGTAATGATCTGGCATTGGTGAATTCATTCGAGTGCTGTGGTATTAGAATACCAAAATGGCGATGTGTTATTATCTGTATATACAGAATACCTGACTCGGATGTAAATATACTTTTGGAAAAACTCGAAATACTATTAGACAAATTAAATATTAAACCTGACATAAAATTAATTATTGCTGGCGACACAAACATTGACACTTTAAAGTAGAGTAAAGCATCAGAAACTTTAAGGCGCATTTTATTAAATCATAATTTACACTTACATATTAATGAACCGACGCGAAAAAAGACTTGCATTGACCACATTATAAGTAATATTAATGACGCAGTAGGTACTACTAAACAATTATTTTTATCAGACCATAATACGGCACAAGTATTATCATTTTCAATGACAGGTGTAAAACCGGTAGCACCATTCTGGTACGCATTACGGAGAGACTTCAGTAAGGAGCACGTTAGTATATTTAAAAACTATTAGTCTTCACTTTCATGGTCTGAAGTATATGGGGAACAAAATTGCGACAAAGCCTTCAACGCGTTTCATGAGTTCTTTTTACTGTTGTATAATCTATGCTTTCCAATAAATAAAATTAAAATGACAGTAAAAAATTGTGGACCCCGATGGTTGACGAAGGGGATTAAAACATCGGCCTTGACTAAAAGAAAGTTTAGATACCAATGCTATTTGAAGCCAACAACGATCAATCAGAATAATTATGAGAAATACGAAAAGCTTTTAGGAAATGTGTAAATATGTCAAAGAAAAATAATTATAAAACTTTCATAAATAACTCCCACAATAAGTGTAGAGCGTCATGGAGAATTATAAAAAACGAGAATGAAAACAAGATAACCAGACATGATATCGATGGTATTTCATGTAACGGAGAAATCATAAGGGACGCGACACAGATTGCTAATGTGTTTAATAACTACTTCTTGACTCTCAATAATGCGAGCAGAAATCATGCAGCCGACTTCTCACTTATTAATCGGATAGAATCAACGATATTTCTGAAATCTGTTACAATACAAGAAATTACCAACATTATTCAATCACTCAGTAATACAAGTGCGGTGGGCTATGATACTGTTTCCACATTTATTATAAAGCAGTGTAGAGTGGAATTAGCACCAGTGTTGTGTCACTTGGTAAATCAATCATTCACCCAGGGAATATTCCCTGATAAACTAAAAATATCTACAGTCAAGCCACTTCATAAAAAAGAATGCAAATCACTCTTAAAGAACTATAGACCAATCACATTAATTTCAGTTTTATCAAAAATATTTGAAAAAGCCATGCAATTTCGGATCAACGAATTTATAAAAAAATTGATGTCATCGTACCAGAACAAAACGCGTTTCCAGCCAAAAAATCGACCACACTTGCCGCATTTAACCTATTCCGGAAGGTAACTGAAAGCATTGACAAAAAACGACAAGAATCGACTATATTTTTCGATATGAGCCGTGCGTTTGACTGCGTGGATCACAAAATATTATTAAACAAATGTGAGCGATACGGGCTTCGTGGCAGAGCACTTGACTGGATATGCAGCTATCTACAGAATCGAAAACAATGCGTTGAAATCGATCGCATTGATGAAAAACGCCTTCTAAAATCATTTAAATCCAGCTTTGAGCTTAATAATGTGGGTGTTCCTCAGGGAAGCGTATTAGGCCCTCTGCTCTTCTTGCTTTATATAAACGACTTTCCCAAAATCACACAGCACCGTTGTACTCTGTTTGCTGATGATATATCGGTTGTGGTGGAAGATCCCAAGAATGAATTGCAGCATATCCACAGTGTTAAGAACACGATAGACCTCATCATGGATTGGTTAATTAAAAATAATTTAACAGCCAATATTCAAAAGACAAAAATCATCCAATTTGAGAATTATAAATCGAATAATCAGCCGTTAAAAGTTTCCTACCAGGGCATAAGCATAGAGGTCGTACATGAAACGAAATTTTTGGGTATAGTGTTGGACAAACACTGTAATTGGAAATCACATGGAAAAAAATTATGTGTTAAGGTAAACCGCTTCGTTTTTGTATTAAGAAGATTACGCCAAACAGTTAATTTGAAAACAGCTCTGACTGCCTACCACGGTTACGTTCAGTCAATACTGAGGTACGGTCTTATACTATGGGGTAACTCTACAGACGTTTTAAAGGTTTTATTATTAATATAAATCAATTAGACTCGTGTAAACCCGGTTTTAAAAATCTAAAGTTACTAACTCTGACTTCACTATGCATAATAGAGATCGGTATGTTTGTAAAAAATCATCCAGAACTATTTGAAAAGGCTAGTAAATATAAAAAATACAAATCCAGAGATATTACAAGGCTGTTGCTACCATCCTGTAAATCATCACTTCATCGTGACAACTCTCATTTCATGACAGTAAAAATTTATAATCATATACCAAAGTGTATAAGAGAACTAACTGTACGAAAATTTAAAACTACTCTCACTAACTGGCTTACTGAGAAATGCTACTATACTGTTAAAGAGTTTCTTGACGATAAATATTTTTGACGATAAGATCATATTATTTTATAACAAGCACAATGTCATTAGTGTGGTAGATCAGATATTAAACTGACGTAATAATATTTCCTGTTCAAGGTGTAAAATTTACTTGTAGACAATTTATGGTATTCTTACTGACATTCATTTCTTTAGCTGTATTATTGACCTCTAGACGATTTATGGCATTATGGTATCCTGACATTTCTTTAATTTTATGACATTCTTAATTTTAAATATAGTTTCATGACTTTCATGTAGTAATTTAGTTTCACAATAATATTTCATTCTTTAATGTTGTCAGTAATGTTAAGTTATATCAAATAGTTAATAATGTTAATAATTTGTGTTATATCTACTAAATGTGTAATCCTTGAAATAATTGAGTATCACTACCTACTTGTACAATATTGTATGCAGAAGAATCTGCGGAACATGCAGCGCATTGAATCAATTGTAACAACACCCTGTAAAATACCATGTTTCATGCAATAAATAATTTATTTATTTATAGAAAGCTCTAGATTTGAGTTTCAGATCTGAGATCATTCTTAAAATCGACATGGGGCGGCTGATTGGTTGTTTGATTTTGGTGATTTTAGTGCTTTACCTAGTATGAACTAGGTAATTCATGAAAATCACTAAAGTTAGAATGATCTAACTTTTAAATTACTAGATCAAATCAGTCTATGGCAGTTCTCTGCTGGAAGTAGGCCTCTCCCAAATCTGACCACAATTCACAGTTCTGCGCTTTCCTCACCCAGTCACTCCCTGCGACCTTCTTCAGGTCGTCGGCCCATCTGGCGAGAGGTCGTCCTACCCCATGTGTCTCGAGTCTCCACCTAAATTACTACGTTCAATATTTTCACTTGTACGGGGACTGACATTTTTGCTAGGATTATGTAATTTAAATACAGATCTTATCCATGTTGTCCTGAATGGGGTCAGCTAACAAGAAGGCTGTAGGTACGAGTACGTCATATTTACACATCAACCAAAAACAGCGTAAAAATTAAAACAATTTTCTTTACTTAGGCAAAGTTTAAATCATGTAATTCGTTCATTGGGTAGTTACCCTTAAGCAGCATTTGAAAATTAGCAAACTTAGTTTCGGGTGTGATCCCGCTTCTAAGCGTGAATCTCTCACGTCATGGGCCTGCTTCTGTAAGGACAGTTAGCAACCCTCTCACCGTCCTCAGGCCCCCGATCATGGAGGCCGATAGTCCTCGGCGAAGACACTTCGGCGGCGCCCAAGCCCACGCCGTGCACTCCACCAGTGTGTGGAGCGCTGTGTCATCGCTGCGGTCCTCGCAGTGCTGACACTCGGCCGCGGTTGCCCGGTACCGTGTCTTCGCCACAGATACCTACCGAAGCTACCGTGCCCGGTAAGTATCTGCGACAACCGGTAGGAGAGAGCACCGTGTCTGCTCTCTAGCCACTCGTCCATAACCGGTCTGACGGCCGCGATTGTCACCAATCCTCCCTTTGATAGCTCAAGTCGCACCTTCCATGTCTTCACGGTTTCCTGGTGGAGCAGGGACCGCTGGGTCTCGATTTCCCGAGACGCAGCCCTTTGACCCCGCTCCAGCGCCTCCTTGCGCCATCTAAACAGTGACGCAAGGACTCTCGTTTCCAGGTCCCATGGAGGGGTCTCCTGCGGTATCCCCTTATCACCTTGTAGCAAACATTATATTGTTCTTTAAAACCTACAATTTTTTAAATGTGAAGTCGAGTCCACAATTTTCACTGTTCTTCTTAAAGACCAAGAGAGACTACAATTCGTAAATAGGTATACTCAAAAGTGTTATAAATTAACTCTATCTGCGTCCACACTGTCCCATAAAACTCTATTACTGAGCTCTGACTGTACACGACTTAAACTTCACGAACTAAACTAAACATTGTAAATAAACAAAATTAAATTTATTTTTATTTGTGTATGAGCGTGATAAGAGAATATTAGTGCATAACAGAAGATGTAGTGACTAAGATGATACATATAGACTGACAAAACAGAATAAGAGACGAGAGACAATGGCCATACTCGTAGGAGTCGACCTCGGCATACGTAACGCGATCAAATTGAAGACATTTTAAGAGAAAGCCAGGTAAACCGTACCCTCAACCTTAAATGAAAATACTTTTTACGTTTGGAAATCGCTAATGGATGCTATGCCGGACTCCTATCGACTAAAATCACACGAGGCCCTACCAATGCCTACGTCTGGAAGCTGCAGGTAAACCCTCTGAAGGATCTCTCAGGATTCCCGACAGAATAAAAATACTTATGAAACTAAACGAAAATATAACAGGAACAAAGCATGTCGTTTTCCATCAGGGTAGGCATAGAATTTGTCTACTCCGATGGGAAACAGGCGTGATGTTATGTACGTCTGTATCGCAGTCTAGGAATGCCTGACTAGCGAAATGACTACAGTCTATGATTTTATCAATTCTAGGCTGTACAAATTCTCGTTGTGTATGTAAACTTGCAATATAAATAAGCTAAGCATTCGTGGCGTACTCTGCATAACTGTACCTACCAACAATCAAATATGTAAACTGAATATATCAAAGCATGCCCGCAGCCCGCACTACCAGTTTCACCTAACAGGGGAAACTCTGATATTAGTTGTTAGATATTAATTAACACATACCGTTCCTGTCGCATAAATCTATCGCGTCGATACTTCCCCGTCGATAGCGGTTGACGCGCGCTCGACCGAGAACAGAGCGGTGTGCATTTGAACGTAATGCTGGATGCAAACTGGTTGAAGATAGACAATTTTAATGTTATATGTGAAGGAAATGAAAGTTTTGTTAAAAATATTGTAGTTGTACTTAATATCAACTATCCCAGAATAAGCTACTTCTTGTAAGCTTGTACGAATGTAAATAATGGATCAGCTTAATTATGTCTTCAGTAGAATTTACTGTTAGAATGGCAGGGCAATAGGTTGAGCTCTGAAAGAATAACCTTTTTCTCTGAGTATCAGCTATTGCCACTTTTCTCAATTGGATCATAGGTTTCAGCTTACTATGCTATTGAAAGAGAACCAGTTAAACTTTTCGGTTAGAAGACTACCGAAGCCTTGTCTGATGCCACACACATTTTTACTATTTTCAGAAAAAGAGCTAC
This sequence comes from Miltochrista miniata, assembly GCA_933228765.1. NCBI lineage: Eukaryota > Metazoa > Arthropoda > Insecta > Lepidoptera > Erebidae > Miltochrista > Miltochrista miniata. Next base: position 22,202,336 of record OW121767.1, on the reverse strand, counting down.
CCACAACTACTGACAAGTTCTTATATACTTATTATCTTTTATTCAACAATTGTGTTTTTATAATTGGATAGCAAAGTAACATACACAACGTTCACTCTACACTGTTAATCACAATAAGCTTAGTTCGGAAAACGACATAATGCCCTACACTCTTGCATTTCTGCCTTTGCTACTTCTGTTTGATAAATTTCAGCTGATAAAGGATATGAAGTTTCTTCAGATATGTCAAAACAATAATACATCTTCATTGCAAGAATCCTTCCAGTCATTTTGGGAGTTATAGTAGTGCAACCAAATAGTGCAGACAAACGTACACACCACACAATTTAAAAGCATTCCACAGAAATACAACAACCAAAATGCAGTTCGCTCATATCGATAGTATGGTACGATAAACGGTACGCAGTTGTACCTTTAATCATTTTCTACTGTCGACACGTTCGCAGTCTCGTCGATAATAGATGACAACGCTACTGCTAGCCGGAACGCTGCGCAAACGCACGCCGACTTACGCATAGTACAATCTACTGATACGGCTGTATACATGTCGTTGACATAACAAGTCCTTTAAGCTCTTTACAACGGTAGTTATTACTGATTAGTTAGTAAGATTGGATATGTAAATAAATAAATATATATATAAAGTTTTTAGAGTCTTTTTTTTTTTATGAATTCTCTTTACCTGTGACGATGTCTTGTGAAAATTTCTGCCACTATATCAGCGAGTGAGTGAGCAAGACATTGTTTTTTATTCTTCAACGGTATATACATATTGTTTAGTATTATTTAATATATATTTATTAATATTTATTTTATTTCTGAATAATGGATAATACGGATGACCTCTGCGACCTAAATAGTAGCTTTTTCTCATGCTCTTCTGTCTCTGATAGTTTTCACAGTGTGGATGTTGATCCCTCTGCTTCTCTGACCCTGCATGATCATCTTTCCTCTTTATCTTCAACCTATCCTAAGAACCTCAATCTAGCGCATATTAATGCGCAGAGTGTTAAAGGCCATTATTCCGATCTTCTGGCGTCTTTTAGTAACTCCTCTCTTGATGCTATCCTTATTTCTGAAACTTTCCTTAAGCCATCCATTCCATCTACACTGGTATCGCTTCCAGGTTATGTTTTAATACGAAACGATAGAACGGGTGTGCGCTGTGGCGGTGTAGGAATCTATTTACGTGCTAACATTCCACATAAGATTATTAGCGCATCTCCTAATGCCTACACTGAATCAGCTGAACACCTGTTTCTGGAAATTTCGTTACTTCACACAAAACTTCTTCTTGGAGTTTTCTATAGCCCTGATATGCAAATAGACTATTTCAACTCTTTTGATAACCTCCTACATGACCTTACCCCATCCTATAGTCACGTAGTCATAATGGGTGACTTCAATACTTGTTTGGTAAAAAATGACTGCCGCTCTCGTAAATTATTATCTCTATTGTCTGCCTATAATCTACATGTTCTACCGCTCTCTACAACTCATCATGCCCGCGATTGTAAACCCTCACTACTTGACCTCATCCTAGTTTCCTCTCCTGACGATGTGGGCACACATGGTCAGTTGCCTGCTCCGTTTTCCTTACATGACTTACTTTTCCTCTCTTATCGCGTTCGCCCCCCTAAACGTAAACCACAAATCTGTTTTCTTCGTAATTTCAGGGGTTTGAATCTGGAGGCATTGCAAAGAGATGCTGGCTCTGCTGACTGGTCGTTGGTGTTCAACTCCGATAACGTCAATGATAAGGTCAACATCTTTAATGCTACGGTTATTGGGTTATTCGACCGGCATGCCCCAGTTAAAAGTGTTCGAATCAAACATTATCCAGCACCCTGGTTAAATGATTCGATAAAGAGCCTAATGGCTCGCAGAGATAGAGCCAAAAAGCGTTTTAGAAATAGCCCTTCAGAAGAAAATTTTGTAGCTTTTAAGTCTCTGCGAAATCGCTGCAGTCGGATGTGTAGGGATGCAAGGAGACGCCACTTCTACGATTCTCTTAACGGTCGGAACACTGCTGATACCTGGAGATTTCTTCGGTCCGTGGGCATAGGCAAATCTCCAGTTTCTGACGCCAAGGACATCGATATAGCGGCTCTAAATAAGCACTTCTCACAACCACCGGTTTCCTTGGATCCAGATGTAAAGACTGCTACCTTACTTAGACTTATGGGCGAGCCTGCGCCCCGGACCTCTCCTTTTCAATTTGCCTCTGTCTCCGAGTCCGACGTTAGGAGATCTCTTCTGTCTATTACTTCTTCAGCTTCGGGCTGCGATAGCATTTGCTCAAGGATGATCCTCCCTATTCTTCCTGTCATACTTCCGGTCATTACTCATATCTTTAATTCTTCGTTATTCTCTGGCTCCTTTCCTGAGGTGTGGAAGTCAGCGTACGTTGTGCCTCTGCCTAAAAGAACAAACCCCTGCTTGCTGACTGATTATCGACCTATCTCTATACTTCCGTTTCTCTCCAAAGTCCTTGAGCATATTGTTCATCGGCAGCTCACAGTCTTTTTATCGTCTTCTAACTCCCTCAGCCCCTTTCAGTCAGGATTTCGCGCTGGACATAGCACCGTCACTGCACTTATTAAGGTGACAGATGACATCCGATGGGCTATGGAGCGAAAAGAATTAACACTCTTAGTTCTTCTTGACTTCAGTGGTGCCTTCAATTCTGTCGACTTTGACGTATTGCTTGGTATACTGAGGTCTATAAATGTGTCCTCCACCGCTATATCCTGGTTTGACTCATACCTTCGGGGTCGCTCTCAGCGTGTTCGTATCGGTCAGATATCCTCTGATTGGTGCGGACTATCTGCGGGCGTTCCTCAGGGTGGCGTTCTATCTCCTCTTCTCTTTTCTATCTTCATCAACTCTGCTACGAGTCACATTTCCAGTAACTTCCATCTCTATGCTGATGACTTGCAGTTGTATCGCCATTTTACGACTTATGACGCAATTTCTGGAATTTCATCGATAAACCGGGATTTGGAAAGACTAAGTGACTGGGCCAGGTCGGTCGGATTACTCATTAACCCATCTAAGTCCCAAGCTATCGTCATTGGTAGTAGATACCAATGCGACAGCCTACCGGTGTCGGAACTGAGTCCGGTGCTATTGGCTGGTGTTCACATTCCATATGCAAACTCCGTGAAGAACCTGGGTGTGATTATGGATACCACGATATCTTGGAGTACTCACATTAACGATGTCAGCAAGAAGGTTCATTTCTCCTTTCACTCTTTGCGATGCCTCCAGAGCCTCTTGCCCCTGAGAACGAAAATAAATCTTGCTCAAACTCTCCTACAACCTATTATTGACTACGCTGACGCTTGCTATTTAGACGCCACCGAGGAGCTTCTAGATAAACTTGAGAGATTGCAAAATTTATGTATACGCTTCATATTCAATCTCAGAAAGTATGATCACGTTTCCCATTTTCGCAAAGAACTCAAGTGGCTCCCAATCCGTCTTCGCCGGAACACTCGAATTCTCATTCTCCTTTTCAATATCCTTTACAATCCATCTTCACCCTCCTATCTGCGGGAGCGGTTCTCATTTGCACGCTCTCCCGACGCTCCCTGCAGGACTAACCTCCGCCTTCTTCTCAAACTTCCTAGACACAAAACCGATTTCTATTCTTATTCCTTTACTGTGCATGCGGTCAGATTGTGGAACTCACTACCACCTAACATCAGAGACAGTAAAACTATCACTACCTTTAGAAGGAAAGTCCATGAATATTATATACTAGCTGACCCGCGCAACTTCGTTTGCGTCACATGGGAGTAAGAAGGAGAGAGGCGTGGTATTAATATGTAAAGTGACATAATGTTTCCCGTCGCATTTACTTCCGCCCGTCCTTTTTTTGTACGGATCAGACTCGCACTTGACCGGTTTTTATCGTTCACTTGGCTACCACTGCAGAAGTGCAGACCACAATTACTGCCGTCGCGTCTCGTCGCCTCGGTCATAGTCATATTTTCAAACTTAGAGGTTATTGTAAGCGAACCGTAAAAGATAGGCATATGGTGTTCAGGACTTTTTTTATAACTTTTTAAGAGAAACAATTTTATAATACATTATTTTTACGTAACTTTAACCATTTACGCAGTGTACGCAATGGAAGCTCTGAAAAGAAAGAAATTTTCCCCGTTCTCAAAACATTATTCATGGCTGCTCCTCCCCTATTCGTCTTAGCGTGATGTTATGTTGTCATTAAACATCCTCAATAAATAGACTATTAAACTGTAAAATAATTTTTGAAATGCAACCAGTAGTTTCTGAGATCCTAGCACAAACAAACTCTTCAGTTTTAAAATATAGTGAGCGGACCTTAAGAGATTGACGAATTAGGTTATTGTGAGCGAACCTTAAAAGATAGACATAGGCTGTCGCGGACTTTTTTTTAGAACTTTTTAAGAGAAACAATTTTGTAGTACATAATTTTTACGTAACTTTAACCATTTACGCAGCGTACGCTTCGAAAGCTCTCAGACGGTAAAAAATATTCCCCGTTTTCGAAACATTCTTGATTGCTGCTCCGCTCCTATTCGCCTTAGCGTGATGTTATATAGCCTATAGCCATCCTCAATAGATGGACTATCAAACCGTAAAAGAATTTTCGAAATCCAACCAGTAGTTCCTGAGATCCTAGCGTTCAAACAAACAAACAAACAAACTCTTCAGCTTTATAATATTATATATATATATATATATATATATATAATATATAATATATATATATATATATATATAAATATATAAATATATATATAGATAAACTAGTTGATGCCCGCAGCTGCGCCCGCGTTAAATTTATTCCCGTGGGAACTGATTCCCGGGATAAAAAGTAGCCTATGTGTTATTCCAGGCTATAATGTATCTCTGTACCAAATTTCAGCTAGATCCGTTCAGCGGTTTGAGCGTGAAAGAGTAACAAACATCCACACTCACAAACTTTCGCATTTATAATATTAGTAAGTTTACACTCAGACACAGAACATATCAATGTGCTCATCACATAAAGAGATTTGTCCTGGGAATCGAACCCACGACCTCCGAATCCGTAGTCAGGCACACTAACCACTCGACCACGAGTAGGGAATGCAATCTCGATCTCGCGAGATCTCGAACTCGCGAGATCTCGGCCTTTTCTTACGAGATTGATCTCGGCCGAAAAATGGGCGAGATCTCGCGAGGTTAACGAGATTGCACTCGAGCATAGAAATATTGCGCGTGGACGCGAACTGCTAGATGCAGAATATGCGGGCATTATTGAGAAAGTTATGTACATGTAGGTACATGAAGCAAGAATTTGGGAAAGACAAAGTACTAACTTGATTGTAAAACCCGATGGTCGAGCCTAGTAGACATGATTGTTACTCGTTCATCGTTCATACGAGTATAATGGATTCAAGATGTGTGTCAGCAAAGCTTTAATCGACTTAGGCCTGTAGGCTGATCCGAACTACTCTTTGACTTCGGAAGAACATGCGGTTTTAGGGTACCTACTCAGACAAGGCATTTCAACCTGATGAACGGACTGATGACTGCCTGAGATCGAATTTCACAATAAGTACCAACAATTCTCATTTTTTTTTCCTAATTTATTTAAATATTGTGATTATTTTTAAGAATAAACACACAAAACTGGCAATCTCGCGAGATCTCGTAATTGGCGAGATTTCGCGATATTGTTAGGTATTCGTAATCTCGCGAGATCTCGCCTGAGTTGAATCTCGCGAGATTTGCATTCCCTAACCACGAGGTCAGTCAAATGTAACCAATTCATTTATAGTGCAGAGAAGAAGCAGTGCAGGGCTTGTGAGTGTGCCTCAATCGCTAGATGTCGCCATACCTCTCCATCAGGCTGACAGCGGCTATTTGGCAAGATAAATATAAACCAGAAGCCGTGAGACGATCTCACCCGACTGCCCCTCTCAAAACGTTTATTTTGAAAGTTCAATCCGATATACCTACTGACACTGACGTCGTTGCCGTGGATACGAAGCGCGGCGCCTCAGCGTCTTTATTTCAAACTTTGAACAGATGATCCGCGTGACCTAGTGACGTAGTTTAATGCGACAGTCACAGACTACAGACAAAGTCTCACCATAAGCCCCTCTGTACTCTGTTTTATAGAGAGGGGCTAAAAGATAGAAACTCTACTTTTGGATTCTGGAAACTTATTTATTTGACTAAAGCCGCTTTTTAAGGTTTCTGGTCAAAAACGGGACCTTATGACAAAGACGCCGCTATCCATCTATCTGTTTCCTTTGTACCTCATAACTAGACAGTTAAAACTTTCCCATTAATAGGCTAGCCCTTAGTCTAATATTGTGTACATTTTTTTTTAAACTTGAGATCTATTTAACATCTCTGACGTCACTTTCCAAGTTTGTCGACGCGGAACGTACGTCTCATGCGTCGCGTATTAATTCTAAAGGTACAATCTGCACCGTCAATGTGACGACAAAGCCAATGTGGTGGCAAACGTACGCTAGCGTAAGCGTACGTCTAGGTTGTGGAATGCTCTCCCTGCTTCAGTTTTCCCAAACGCCTACAGTATGGGGTTCTTCAAAAGGGAACTTAGGAGGTTTTTACAAGGTCGGCAGCGCGATTGAGGCGCCTCAGGTGTTGCAAACGTCCATAGGCTGCGGTGACCACCGGTACATCTGGTGGAGCCGTATGCTTGCCTGCCACTCTAGTGGTATAAAAAAAATAGGGTAAGTCCACGAGGGTTTATACTCGGTATTAAAAATAAACATGAGAAGATAATAATTTAGTAGGTATTTTTACGAAATTCTGGTGCCTTAAGTACCTATAAATTTAAAACTTATATGACATAACCTTAAAACATCAATCAATCATTATGTATTTCACGTTTATGTTCCGATTACGTATAAAAAGTCAGTGAGTAAATTGTACAAACCGCGTAGATCGTAAAATGTCCGCAGAAAAGTGCATATAATTGTATCTCAATTAAATATTTACGGCAGGAAACAATTAATTCGATTCATAAAAGTTAATTTCACAATTACCATGTATTGCTCTTTCAATAATGAGTGGTTTTACGAGTAATGTCATGAATCATGAGTAAAATATATCGGGATTTATTAATTACTAGCTGACGTCACGCGGTTTCACCCGCGTAGTTCCCGTTCCCGCGGGAATACAGGAATAAAATATACCCCATGTTCACCTTAAAGAGTGTAGCTTCCCAGCAGTGAAAAAAAAATTTAAATCGGTCCAGTACTTTCGGAGCCTATTCGATGCAAACAAACAAACAATCAAATCTTTCCTCTTTATAATTTTAGTATAGACTAGCTGTGTTCCCCGGCTTTGGCCGTGGCAAATTTCGAACACCACACGATTTCAATTTCGTTTTTGCGGCACTCTATTTTTTTCTAAAATAAAAGTAACCGAAGTTAGTACGTAGAACAACAGCAGGCTATCTATGTGTGATGAGCAACAACTGTGAAGATCTTGTTGAAAATTTTAAAATATATTTTTCCGCAGCGATGACACGGCGCTCGACACGCTGGTGGAGTGCACAGCGTGGGCGCAACAGCGCCAGGTCCGTGGTGGGTCTGGACGTGGGCACTCTCTCGCTCGAGACCATGGTGCGAGCCATGCTCTCCAGCGGGAGTAAGTGGGACTGCGCCGCCTCTTTCTGCGAGCAGGTCATGCTTGTGAAAGAGACGGCGTTGCGGGAACGGGAGAGAACTCTCCCACCCGGGTTCTGCAGGCGGCGGTCTGGGCGTCGTCGACGTTTCTTCACCGAGGACTATCGGCCTCCGTGACCGGGGGCCTGAGGACGGTGAGAGGGCGGCTTACCGTCCTTACAGAAGCAGGCCCATGACGGCAGCGTGAAGTGAGGAACTCACGCACGCCCCCCCCCCCCCCCCCTTAGAAGCGGGATCACACCCAAACCCCATGGCCCGGCTGTTGCGCGTTATGTGAGGCTTTTTAGTCGGTAGGAGTCCGGCATAACATCCATGCGGATTTTCCCTCTCGTTAAACAAAAAAAAAAGTACCGTACGCGTATACACTTTCATATGCATTTAGAGAAAAACCAGTTAATTTGGAAGAAAAACAGGCACTTTAATTTTATTTTCATATATGTTATAGAAGAACACAATAGAAGGCAGTCACAACCTGCGCCAGTCCATCTCAACACGACAATACGGCTCACCACCTATTACGTGGGACAAATTGTAAAAAAAATGAAATGTGGGCATATAATATGCCTCTGCCTACCCCTTCGGGGACAAAGGCGTGACCATAATGTTTGTATGTATGTCTGTAATACAAGATTATGCCGTCTATAGAAAGTCATAATTTCTACGTCCTAAGATCTAGGGAAAAATGATACTAATAGATGTCGTGAAACTGCTTGTCACCAAACACCCATATTCATCTACGTTTCTACAAGTTTTAATATATCACATGCTATAAAGCTCGAAGTAGTTAGCTATGAGTTATAGAGACAGCTAGAAGAATTTAGATCAAAACTCTCAGCGAATAGGTATTTCTATTCAAAAGGGGCAATGCTGCTAGTCCTTTGGGCACAATGCCACGAAGGCCTTATTTTGGTTTAGTGTAGATAGTGATAATCTATACTAATATTATAAAAAGGAAAGATTTGATTGTTTGTTTGTTTGTTTTTTTGCATCGAATAGGCCAGAATCCAGAATTACTGGACCGATTTGAAAAATTCTTTCACTGTTGGTAAGCTACACTCTTTCCGGTGAACATAGGCTATTTTATTCCCGTATTTCGACGGGAACGAGAACTATGCTGGTGAAACTGCGTGACGTCCGCAAGTGTAAATATATCTTACTAATATTATAAATGCGAAAGTTTTTGAGTGTGGATGTTTGTTACTCTATCACGCTTAAACCGCTGAACGGTTCGGGTTGAAATTTGGTACAGAGATACATTATAGTCTGGAATAACACATAGGCTACTTTTTATCCCGGGAATAAGTTCCCACGGGAATAAATTTCACGCGGGCGAAGCTGCGGGCATCAGCTAGTATATGATAAACTTAGCTCGCCAAGTAGTGAAACCAGATCATTAAAATGATCTACCAGCATCACAGCACATCAATAATACATGTTTCTGCTCCGCATACATCAGGCACGTAATTAATGTACGTATGAATATACATGGTGTTCTAAAGGGTTTTCTAATCAAAACTTTGTTATTTATAGTGGACTGGTATTCTCGCGTGCGAACTGAGGCTAAGTAGCGGGATCGCCCAGAGGTTCGCGTTCGACATCATATCAACTGATTTGTGGGTTTGTCTAATTGTTTTAAATTATTAAATTGGTACAGGTTTAGTTTGTTGGCCAAGGAATATTTGCATTTATTCAAAATAGGTCTCCATTAGGTATTATCTCTATTAGGTTCCTGAGATGGCAGCCATACTGCAGTCCATCTGCTTCAAACCTGAACTATTGTAATTCTCTTCTGAGCTTTACTGTCGCACTGCAAATCTTGTTGTCGTGTTGAAATAGATAGGCATGAGCTGTAGCTACCTGCCGATGGCCTTTTTTAAGAGACCATGGGCTTCAATTTTACTTTACGACAGCACGTTATTGGCAATAAGATATGGATTAGCTCGCCTTTCAAAGCACAGAAACACAGACTGACGTCCCAACAGTGCTGAAAGTTAGAAGACAAAACTTGCTGAATTGTTTATTTATTTTTTTACGAGTGAAAATCCTCATGAATGCTTTGTGCAACTTCTATCGGCTAAAACTATTTCATGCCTTGCAACTGCCTATAGCCGGGAGCCCCCGGATAAGCACTCGGATCTGCCCTACGAGCAGTGGAAACTCCTAAATGCGAACATTAGACTCTAAATTCAAGAAGATAAGAAGAGCGCCGTTATAAGTAGCATTAATAATAATAAGATTTTGTAAGAGAACACATTGCAATGGAAAAGGAAAGTTACAATATTTTAAGTACGTAATAGACTACTTAACAGCTGTTGACAGTGTACTGCAATCGAATACAAGTGACGTGTCAATCCGATCATATCGCGAGCTAAACCAACACTCGTCATGTTATGCGAACGTGCTGGAGCGTGTGCTGACGTTATGGACACTCTGTACCTACTACTGGTAATTATTTGCGTAGGCTGCTCTCAAAATACCTATTTTAAGGTATTTCATTAATCAAATCAGCCATTGATGGGCGTAGGCCACTCTAATTTAAATTTTTGAAGATTTTTTTTGATACAAAATTCTCGATTCGATTCTTTTTCTTCGTCATGAATCATACCTGTTGTCTCCTCCAAATGAAGCTGGCTTGCCCCAAAAATCGTGGTAAGGGCTCAACTATGGCCGTAGGTCTGTTGGGAGTCCTGGGACATCCTTCAGAAGGCTTACCCGGGGCTCCCAATCGTAGACTGTTGGACGTTACGTGAGGTGTTTTAGTCGGTAGGAGTCCGGCACGTAAATTTGTTTTATATGAAATCTTAAAATCTATATTGGAAATTACCTAATTGCTTAAAAGATTTTAATGAAGATTTTCTAATGCATGATAAACTCTACATTCAAACAAACAAAACAGAATTAAGAATCTACTTTTTTTTAAGTCGAACCCATAAAGCTGATCAGACTTAGTGCCCAAATTACAAATATCAATCTTACAGATCAAATATTGGTACATATAGGTAGGTACTACCGTTTTTTGAAGCCAGTTCCTAGCTCTTACTCCACATCGATCATACGAACTTTCTACAACAAACACACAAAAAGTGATCACAGAAACCAACTTGAATACATTAAGTGGAATACATCAATCAACAATGAGGCTATACTAACGAGAGCCTTTTCTCCAGAACACATATGCATATAGAAGCCATAATTCAGAGCCTGGCCCACTCACTAACTCATAGGCGACTGGGAACAGGTTGATTTCACGTGTACACAAATAATACTAACCTACATGCACCTTTATTTGTAAGGGTGTATTTAAAAGTCAATAACATGGCATTTTCACAAAAAATAACGATGTTTTTTTCAATAATTCAATATTTTTATTAAAACTCAATTTTCCTAAACACCTACAGTATAGGGTTCTTCAAAAGGGTTCAGGGTGGACAGCGCGAAGGTAGTGCCTCTGATGTTGCAAATGTTCATAGTTTACAGTAACCACATTCCATTAGGTGGGCTGTGAGCTTGTCTTCAGAATTAGTGGTATAAAAAACTAGGTTCCCTATTAACAATACGTTACTATAGTTAAGTTTTTCTTAGTCATTGTTGGGGGAACAACCTGGTGAATATTTTAGGGGGCATCCGTGAGTATGACCATCGCAAATATAATCGTGCTTTTGAAAATCAAAGAAATAAAATCAACACACTTACCTACCTCAAATACAAAATTAATAGCTCAGTAATGATCTATGAAAATATTTCCTTCATACACATAATTTACACATCAAGAAACTCATATCTTGGATATGCATTTAGCAGGGATGGACGGTACACCGCTGATGTAGAAAGGAGGGTAACTGCGGGCAATAGTGTAAATGGAACGTTAGGCAAACTTTTGGGTACCAAAAGCTTAAGTCAAAAGGCACAGTTCGCAGTACACAGTGCGGTGCTGATACCTACGCTAACGTATGGAAGCGAGAGTTGGGTATGGCAGAGAACGCATGAAAGTAGATTAAACGCGGTCGAGATGCGCGCGCTACGCAAAATCTGCGGAGTAACGCTCGCAGATCGCGTTCGTAATGAAGATGTAAGAAAGAGAGTTGGTCTGGAAGAGAGTGCCGGTGTTAAAGTAAGAAAGGGCATGCTACGATGGTTCGGGTACCAAATGGGAGATGAAAGAATGACAAACAGATATACAACGCGAAAGTGGATGAACATAGGAGTCAGGGAAGGCTTCCACGACCAAATTAATCGTGTGTTGGTAGAAGGTGGTGTCAAGAGCCGAAGAAACCGACGTGCATGCATGAAAAGAAAAATGAAAGTTGAAGAAGCAAGTGAGATGTGTATGGACCGTGCCGTGTGGCGCTCGGTTCTTTCTACCTACCCGCAAGGAATTTGGCGTGAAGATAGTATAGTATAGTATAAGAAACTCATGTACCTATTACGACTAAAACGGTACAAAAGACAGCCTTATCGCTATAGCGTTGTATGTGCAGTTCATTAGTATGCCCTACACTCATGGTTATTCGAAATAATTTCTCTATTACTTTATTTTCTCGCCATTTCAGGCAGTTTCCATAAGTAGGAATCAAGGTTGGACCACTTGCTATAAATGGAATACACGTGGGCCGATGCAGCTGAATACGTGCACATTTGCCTAAGTCTCATATATCAGATGCAATACCTACGTCCTACGAAATTATTTATAACCTAGCTTTAACCCGTAATTATTATTTACATTAATAAAATTAATTTCCCTTTCTCTCTTACTGGTCTTGTATACTCAAAACAATTTAGGAATTTAGACTTGTGAATCGCTAACATTATTTTAGAAAATAATTCAAATCCTATGATGTTACTCGTAAATATGTATTTTTTTTAGAGTAAAATCATCTACCTACCTTTAGCTCAACTGTACAGTGGAAGTAGACGCAGAGATGATAGAAATAAAGGTGGTTGACGCTTACCCAATAAGAAAGTGGGACCATGAAAGGAAATACTAAATTCAAAAGTGAGTCCTGCGTAGACTTTCTAGAAATGAATTCACGATAAATGAGAAATCACTCCTCACGTGTGTGTGAACGGTGTTTAGCACTGCTGTGTTACAGTGCAGACTTTTGGATATAGTATTTACTTTCTTGACCTAACTATCTTGTACAGTAAGCGTCATTTGCCTTTAGTACTTCTTGTTCAGTAATCTGTGAGTAGATGCATACGATACGAATCCCTCTCTTCCAAGCCAACTCATCATAAAGTTCACATTACTAAATTTCTTATTAAACATTCTTAAGAATAATCCATTCTAGTGTGAAGTAAACCCTAGAGTGTCCAGTAAATAACAATCTGCGCAAACGAGGCATGTTGAAGTTGATAGCGCTTACACGGATCACGCGCGCGCGCAGCGAATAACACTCATGACATGTGTGAGTGGTGTGATTGTGACTCCGCGAAGTGATGAGTGTTTCTTGCCTGTTAGGTATTTGTAAAATACATGAATAGCATATCTGCCTAAAGTCAATAACGAACGTGTGTCATGCTGGAGACGTTATTGGCACAAATTGCAACTAAGTACTAAAAATTTCAACAACTTAGAGACTTATAAGCTCTCGAATGAACGTCCAAATTTTTATTGTTAAGATCCTAGTTAAGCTTGTAGAGATTCTATACGGAGAATAAACTAAGTATACGGTCTGCTGATAACTTGAAAGGAATATATTTTAAACGTCCTTCTGAATTACTGGTTCGTTACCAAATCAGTTTTTACTTGTGACTCGGACACAATTAGATACGCCTAAAAATATTAGGAAGTTTTTATAGAAAGACGCTTGGACAATCTAAATAAATCACAACGTTATCACATCTCAAGGACCCAAATAACTTTACCTGACAAAGTTAACTTCCTTAAAAACCTGAAAGGACGGCAGTCGCTCACGATTATGTCGAAATTAAAAGCCAAAGTTGCAGCACCTAACAGTCAACAAAATTGAACCCTCAGGCCTTGGTCCAAATCTAGAAAGGATGTTTTTTGCTATTGAAGATCCTCATGGACGCTATTCCGGACTTCACATCGAGCGACCACATGGTGTCTTACCACCTGTCTTTGGCCGGGTGTCCCGTGTAACCAGGTGTTCTGGTATAGTCCTTGAAAGAATTTCCCAAAATAAGCTCTGCCAACACGAAGAAAAAGCCTACGCCAAGTATAAAAATAAACCCAGCCACATTACGCACTACTACGAGTACACCTCTTAACATCTTGTATTAACTGATATTCTTTCCCAACTTTGTAATTCGAAAACACCATGTCGAAAGCAAGTTCTTTATCAACAAGAATTTATTCGCGTTCGCCAATCAGTTTTGCATACGACACGTCTACTTCGCATAGCCTTAGTTGTTCGCATCGTAAACCAGTGGTAGGGCCGTTACTCATAATGTTATGATAATCCATCGAGTGGCGCGTGTACAAGTGCCTTGCCCCACTCACTTGCCTTATGTAAACGAGGCATAGGTAAACTTTACCTAGCTATTGTTATGCAAGTGGATTTTGTATCGTTGATATGATTTATGGGCGAAAATTTTGTGGTTGTTGAAGTTATCCAGGTGTGCATTGTTGAGGAAAGGTTGACATCGTGCATAAAATTTGTGCCTCTTACTACTGGAATATCATTTCCAGGGGTAATCCAGGACGCCTGGCGCTAGACAAATAGGTTGGGAACGTATGGTTTTAATCGCTTAGAGTTTGGAATGAAATCCGTACCTTACAGTGTTACTAGGTAAAGGGTATTTTGGGCCAAATAACACCAAAGGCCTTGATGAGCATCAAGACCATTGGTGTTCAAGTCAATCTCGCCTGCAATTGGTTCACCAGCTCACAGAGGAAGCGTGAACACACTTAAAATGTGGGTAGCTCAGGGGGCAGGAATTCTCAAAAAAGTATTTTTGAGCTATGTATGTATATATGTATGTGTGTATGTAAGTGTAACAAGAACCAGAATCAGATATGGGAAACAATAAGATAGGGTCTTGGGACCAATCATTAAGGCTTGTATGTTCGAAAGAGACTCATCTTGGGGTGAACTTTATACTAGGAAATATTCTTTGATTTGATCTGATAAAACTATATTATTGTAATTTATTAGATAGGTACTCTTGCTTTTTTAACGATTCACAGCACGATTAAGAATGCTTTGTTCAATCGAAATCGCTGTCAAATATTGAAAAATATTGCAAAAATCTTAATAAGTAATGTACTTTTTTTATCTAAATAAACTAGTATAATCCTCATAAAAAGCGGTCATACAATAGATATAGGTCTTAAGAACAATATTTTACAGTTAGATTTTTTCTTAAATCCCCTCAGATTTTATAACAGTAATAATAATGTATTAGAATCGAATGAAATCCGGCAAAAGCGTAAGCTGCAATCCTTCGAATTGCCTTAGGATTTGTCAAGGTCGAATACGGAAGCCTTAAGCTAAGACCATCGCTCGCAACATGGTCTCCAACGACAAAAATCTACGTCCAGACTAAAATATCTAGCCAAGCTTTATTTAACGTTTATAATATTACCAAATAGTACTTACACAGGCTATAATATAAAGACTAACAGCAACATTTGCTTTTACAGCTTCCACTAACGATAATTGCCATTTGAAGGCCAATAGATATGGGCTGAAACTCAACATTTAATAAACTTACTACGATACATTTCACTTTAAAATTATATTTATATATTAATTAATGAATATTCACGGACATTTCACACAACGCTATCTGATCCTAAAGTAAGCTAGGAATAACCGGCTTGTGTTATGGGTATCAGACCACGGATATTAATACTTATATACTTTTTAAATACATACATATTATACATAGAAACACCCAGACTCTTGAGACAAACATTTATGGGTCACACAAATATTTGTCTCCGGTGGGAATCGAACCCACGACCTCCAGCGCCACAGGCGGTATCACTACCGACTGGGCCACAGAGGCAGTCGAGTTTTTTCCACACTGAGTGCTGATTCTCGGTGAATACGACGGGTATGCGTGGATGGAAATTTATGTACTACCCGTTCGCTCTAAGTTTGCCGCTGGCGTAGAGGCGTATACCCGAATTTTTAATTAGACGAAGTAAATGGACAGTAGCTAATGTCACTTCGTCATAGAAAATAAGCAACATTGTATGAAGAAGTGACATTAGTTGCTGTCAATTTACTTCGTCTAATTAAAAATTCGACTTTAGTATGGAGTCGAGCGGCAAACTTAGAGCGAACGTGCAGTATGAGACGTCATCTGTCTTAAGTTTAGGAACCGCAAAACATGAGACAAATCACGTGTCGTCCGTAAATTTCCGTCCACGTCGTGTGATCGAGAATCGGAGCACTGATGAGGCTATAACATTATAATATAATAATAAATTCTTTATTTTCTCAAAAAAAAAAAACACCATAGGTACCTATACATACCTTCTTAAAGTGTCTTAGGCGTTTATACAATTTATTCACAAATAGATAATTTTGAGACTGATGCCTAAACCAGATACAATATTAGTAGTATAAGAAGAAATAGTAAAATGATTTTACTTAACATTTTACTGTTCTGAACTTTGAGTAGGTTTTATGTTACACTGCCATCGGCATCGATCCAAGAATTTTTTTCCTAAAATATTGTCTCAGATTAGGGCTTGGCTCGATAGCTTAACGATTCAATTCAATTCAATTTATTTGCGGAACATGAGTATGCACACATAAGTATACAGATAAGAAGATTACATACAATTAAATAGAGCAGTCATGTTTTGCCTGTACGGCGTGCAAATATTAGAGACATGCATGAACATTAACTATGATGAAATACTGTATCATTATTGAAATTCCAACAAACATTATAAATTGGATAAATAAATTAAAATGTCACTATATTATCATTTAAGAATTCGTCAATATCATAATATGCTTTATCATTTAAAAGTGCATTCAGTTTCTTTTTAAAAACATGGACTGCAAGCTCCTTCTAACATTTAGGCAATTTATTATAAATAATTGGAGCCATACAAAAAAAGCTTTTGCGCATGAGCGCTGTCTTTGAATGATGAATACAGAGTCTACTGTTGTCACGTCGACTTCGACTTACTCCATCTGACAACTTTGGAAATAATTTAGGATTACATTTAACAAACATTGCACTCTCCAAGATATACAACGATGGAACCGTAAGTATTCTGTATTGTTTAAAGTAAGGTTTACAGCTGTCAGTGACCTGCAGCCTGAACATAGTTCTTACACATCTTTTTTGAGCCTTGAATACATATTCTTTATTAGTTGAGTTTCCCCAAAAGATAATACCAAATCTGAGATTTGCTGACACTAAGCCATGGTATGCTGTTAGCAATCATCAACATTGAGCACTGGAGTTAATTTGTATAAAGCATAAGTGGATTTGCTAATTTTCTTTGTCAATGCTTCTGTATGAGCTTTCCAATTTAGTTGTTTATCAACAATAACTCCCAGAAATTTTGTGTTGTCAACTTTTTCAACTTTTGAAACATCATATCGACGGTAAAAAGGAAAAACACTTGAAGCGACATTTTTCGAATTTTACAGGAGAGCCAATCAAAGTTAAATTTTTTCGAAAAAAATTCATAAAAAATTCTAATTAGGAGTTAGAAAAACCAGCGAAAAAACCGTTTCTTAATTTTTTAAGTACTTTCTTTCATTAAACTTTAAAAAATCCCTAAGCATTATAAGAGGAGTTATGTGTCGCTTCAGTTTTTTTTATTAAATACTGCGCAAGGAAAAACACATTAACCACAGCACCAGTATCTTGACAAACGCAAGGAAAAACACATTAAGTGACCAGTAATGGGTGATCTAGCTTGGAGGAAAAACAACTGAAGCGCCATGCAGCCTAAGATACAAGGATGTGGAAAAACAAGTTTTCCAACAAAACCATAAAATATTAATCAAAGGAAAAACCCAATAACCACTAGTCAATTATCATTACATTATGATTTTTTAACTGTAATCCCTCCTACGCTACTGATATATACCAAAATAAAACCAAGAACTTAAGGAGAAAATAATTAAAATAGTATCTTTATTGTTTTAAAAGCTTACTGGTTTACAGTATTGCACAAACAAAACCCATTCTAGGGACAAAACACAAATTTTCTTTTTAGAAAATAGTTAAAAAGAGAAAAAAGCATCTAAAATAAGCATTAAGTACTTTATTTATACCCAGTTTCAATTTGCTGCGGTTATGAATGCACTCATAATTAAATTTCGATTTCTATGATGTACCTAACAAGTATCTGCAGCAAAAACGAACCTGAGACTTGCTAAGGACCGACCTACACATACTAGGTATTATAAATGTCGCAATATAACAGAAATAACTATTTCAAAAGATCACGCAATTCAATAATAAATTTACCTTTTTTTTGACGTAAGGGAAAATCCTTCATGTATAGTATGCCGGACTCCTACCGACTAAAAAACTTCACGTAACGCCCAACAGTCTATGCACGGGAGCACCGGGTAAACCCTCGGAAGGATGTCCCAGGATAATAAATATACCTACTTATTTAGAACTTAACCAATTACTAGGTGTTATTTGTAAACTATTGCGGTTTTTTACACTCGTACTTATAGAACTCGGGACTTCCCACGAAATTCATTGGGTCGCAGTTGGACTCACAGTCAAACCGCGACCACGGGCGCTGCAACGTGCTCGAAACGTCGGTGTGAAAATGTATTTCGTGTGAAGTCCCAAGTTCCATAAGTATGAATAATTACTAGGTGATTTAAATAAGGAAATCTCTACGCTTTCAATCAATCAATCAAACCATTTAGCCTATAGCAGTTCACTGCTGGACATAGGCCTCTCCCGAATTTCGTCACAACACACGGTCCTGCACTTTGCGCATCCAGTCAATGCCTGCAACCTTCTTTGGGTCGTCGCTCCATCTGGCAGGGGGTTGTTCTACCCCACGTTTACCAAGTCACGGTCTCCACTCAAGAACTCGCTTGCTCCATCGGCCATCAGTTCTTCTACAGATGTGGCCAGCCCACTGCCACTTCAAAGCGCATACTCTGCAAGTTATGTCGACCAATCTTGTTCCCTGACGGATAACATCGTTTCGGATCTTATCCCTCAGAGACACCCCAAGCATACCTCGTGCCATCGCTCGTTGCGCAACTTTAAGTGCATGGACTAGCCCCACTGTGAGTGTCCACGTCTCGGCACCGTAGGTCATAACTGGTAGAACCTTAGAGTATAATATTAGAAGGTACCTTCTAATATTTATTCTAAGGGTAGAACGCACTGGTTGAAAACTTTCGTCTTCAGGCATTGCGGTATCGGCGTTTAGAAAACCTGACGCAGTTTGCTAAATGCAGCCTAGCCCAAGCGAAACCTTCTGACTTTCTTAATCCAAGTTACTCGTTTCAAGTGTTATAACCTGCCCAAGGTAGATGTTTTTATGGACAACTTCAAGCCTTGATCCTTCAACGTAGATTGGTCTTTGCACGACATGCTCATTGAACATGACCTTGGTTTTGTCCAAGTTTATGCCGAGGTTAACACGTCGAGACTCTTCGCTTAGACTATACAGCATCCCGCCCAACTGTACCAGCGTTTCGTCAACTATGACGTTGTCGTCGTCAAACCGAAGGTGTGAGATGCGTTCACTGTTTATAATCACGCCCCACCCATCCCAAATCAGCGACTTAAAGACGTCCTGAAGCGCATTGGTGAAGAGTTTCTGGGATATTACATTGCCCTATCTTACACCTCTACGCAGTGCTATAGGATTGATCCTCTTATCCTCCAAATGGACGGTCATGGTAGCAGTATCATACAAACACCTCAATATCTCAATATATATCGCCAATCAATGAATACGACACAGTTGCAGAACATCCGGGACGGCCCAGGTTTCGATAGAGTCGAAGACTTTCTCGTAGTCCAAGAAAGCAATACACAGCGGCTGATTGTACTCGTTTGTCTTCTGCACAATCTACCTAACAGTATAGATGTGGTCTACGGTACAAAAGCCTTTATAAAACCCGGCTTGCTCCTTAGGATGAAACTCGTCGAATTTTCCGGCGAGGCGGTTTGTGACTGCTCTCGAGAACAACTTGTAAACATGGCTCAGGAGTGAGATGGGTCTGTAATTCTTTAACAAGGTCTTGTCACCGTTTTTGAAAAACAGAGTCCCCGAACTCCCGCTCCACGCTTGAGGTGTTTCTCCCTGTTGGAGGACGTATTAAAGAGACTCGTCAGCTCTTTGAGAACTGGAGTCCCGCCAGCTTTAAGAAGCTCAGTCGTAATTCCGCCCTGTTCAGGAGATTTGTTAGGTTTCAGTTGCTCGAGAGCCATCCTGACCTTGCCCTGGTCGGTGTCCGGTATATCCTCCGTATAGTGGCGTGTTAACGGGGCTCTGTGGTCATTCTTGCTTGGGCCCGTGGGTCTTTTGTGTCCGTGATGCATAGAGGTCTGTGTAAAAGTACTCAATTTTCTCAAGAATCTCGAACCTTGAGGTCACGGTATTGTCACTCGCTGTTTTAAGTTTCGATAGACGAGGTCTTCTGAGGTACTGGGCAAAGACCTTGGTGCCCCTGTTCTGTTCAATTACGTCCTCGATGACAGGGGTGTTGTAGCGTCTGAGGTCGCGTCTTACCAGCTCTCGAATTTCGACGTTCATGTTTCTCAGTTCTAACGAAGATGCTGGCGTAAGTGGCGTTTCCCGTCTGTTCTTCATAAGTTCGTGAGTGTCGAGCGAGAGATTCGAACACCTCTTTTTGCCTTTCTGGGGCAATAATTTTCGGGAAATTTGCTGCAGCGTCTTGACCATTGTGTTGGTTTTATCGTGAACGCAGTCAGTGGTTTCCAGCAAATCGAAACGATTTTGAAGTTCCAATTGGAACCTCCCAATCCAATCCGAAAGCCATCTGGAGCGCAGTAGGTCGGAGGGTAGGCTTCATCGTCCAGGCCCTATTGGCGCGGAAGTCTAAATTTAAAGATGCTCGGACAAGTCGGTGATCACTACCAGTATCAAACCTGACACATCTCTAAAATACACCTCCTGTCGTTATGAAAAAGTCTGTCTCGTTCCTAGTGACCTTGTCGGGGCTTCGCCAAGTCCACTTCCTTTGGGGCTTCTTCTTAAAGAAGTTTATCAAGAAGAGCCCCTCGGAGTCGATAAAAGTTGACAAGCATGTGCCCCCGGTCATTTCTGCGCCCGAGGCCAAAAGGACCGTTTCGCCGCGTTCTTGTTTTGGCGTTGAAGTCCCCAATAATAACGTTGTAGGCAGCCTTGGCAGTCCTCTGTAGTTCTTTGGCTATGTCCTCTTACACTGCTTCGGCAGTGCTCTTCAAGGTCGGGGCATACACTTGAATCCTGAGTACCTGTCGGTGAGCTTGAGTATGAGGAAAGCTTCCCGAGCCGAAACAGTATCGACTTCCATAACACTGCCAACGAGGTCCTTTTTTACCATTAAACTGACACCGCCATCGGAAGGGCTCCTTCCGTTACCCTCTCGAAAGTGGAACAGGTCGCCTGACGCAAGGGTTAGCGTGTCCTCACCCTGTCTTCGGATCTCTACGATGTAAAGAAACATTTTTAGGTACTTACAATTTACGAACACGTGCACTCTCTTTGGCCGCTGTTTGCAGAGCGCCGAAACGTGACGAGTTCGACGAAAAACGATGGTTCACCGGTGAATGAAGCGCCACGTCACTTGTCACTTCCTTATATTGGTTACGTAACTTCCACAAAAGGGTCAAAAATACATTGCATGTAGCGATATGAATGGTTTTGAATACTTAACTTAAGTAAACAATTTTGAAAACAATGTCTACTTTAAGGGACCATCGTCTTTATTTAGTTAGGCGACGAAATTAAATGAACCGACGTTATGGGAATAAAAGACGATGTCGGTTAATTTAAGAATTTCTGTAAGAAAATTGATGGTGTTACTTTAACCGACACTATCGATTCACTCTGCAATTGCAAAAAATACTAAAATCCATAATATGACATAATGATCGTGGAGGCAAAACACATTAACACCATCTTACAGATACAATAGAAGCAAGGAAAAACTAATGTAGCAACTAGACACTAGTGATACAAGAGTGAGCCAAAACACCTGTAGTGCTTTACACCCCTTTTCATATGACGGAGAAAAACGATTTTAGTGACTTAGGATATCCGAAATAGAAAAGGAAAAACACAACAAATAACTATCTTACTATGAAGTTGGTACTTTAAGCGGTAATTTGACCAAAGTCACTACAATTTTGTGTCACTTCATTTAGCGTCTGAAAAAAATAAGCTCAAAAGTGCCATTACTTGAAGCGACACCAAAGTGATCAGATCGCTACGAAACCAAGACCAATCGACGCGGAAAAATTCGCTGATTCCGAATATGTATATAACTCATTTTCGACCAAAGTGTCGCTTAAAGTGTTTTTCCTTTTTACCGTCGATATTTAGTCATAATATTACTCATTGAGTTCTCACGTTGGCAAAAATGCATAATATTAGTTTTATTTAGATTTATTTTTAGATTATTATTTTCAAGCCATTTTATAACTTCTTTTAGGGAGTTATTTATTAAGTTACTGTAATTATAATTATTTGAGTATGGTATTGTAATAGTACTGTCATCTGCAAATAAGGGCATTGATTGGTCAATGCATCTAGGAAGGTCATTTATATGTATATAAAATGAAAAGAAGCGGTCCAAGAACACTTCCTTGAGGCACTCCGTATTGCACAACTCGTTCGTGGGATCTATAGGTTTCCTTATATTTTGACTTACTATTAATTGCCGTTATTTCTGTATATTGTTTTCTGTTACTTATATATGATTCTATTAGATTTAAGACATTACCTCTGATTCCATATGCCTCCAATTTCTGCAATGAAATATTATGACTGACGTAGTCGAAGGCCTGTGTCATATCGCAAAATATTGTGCTGACAGGATTTCTATTGTCTACATTTTTTGTCACTTTATAAAGGAAGTCATACATGGCCATATTTATAGTCTTATTTCTTCTAAAACCTTTTTGTTCAGTTATAATAGTTTCAGTTTTTTTCCAAATATCCATATAATTCTTTGTAAATATACTTTTCAGCTATTTTAGAGAAAATACTCAACAACGAAATTGGTCTGTATGATTGCAATTGTTCCTTGTCATTCCTTTTGAGCAATGGTTTTATAATAGAGGTTTTTAACGCTTCGGGAAAGACACCTGTATTTATGCTTAGATTTAGAATATGGCTTAGTGGTGCACAGATTTCCTCAGCAACTGCTTTGATCACGTCAGTGGTTACCCCGTCGTAACCCACGCTATTTGTGTTTTTTAAACCTTTAATTATTCTGATGATATCAACCGGAATGCACGGGGCCATAAAATAAGAATGTAATCTATTTTTTATCAAAGCCGTAACTTTTTGTCCTGATCCTTTAAGTGGAGTTATTTTGTCAATAAAGTAATTATTAAATGTGTTTGTTAGTTATAAAGTTATTGTTATTTTTTATTATATTTATTAAATCATTTGGTGAGTTACATTTTGAGTTATTAATAATTTTCCAAGTAGTTTTAGATTTGTTAGCTGAAGTTTTTATTTTGTAATTATTTTGGGCCTTCTGTGTTAAATGAATCACTCTTTGAAATATTTTGGAGTAGTTAGTTAGTGTAATTTTATTCTTATGTGTTGGATTGTGTCGAAATTGCCACAAAAGTTGGCGTTTCTTCTTACTACACAATTTGAGACCATGAGACAACCACTTAGGCTTTTTTATAATTTTTATGGTTACTACTTTCTCAGGAAAGCATAATTTGTGGAGTAATGTAAATGTGTCCAAGAAGCTATTGTATGCTACACTAGGGTCTTCCATCGCGTAAATTTCAGAGAACGACAGACTGCCCAAGTGTTTTTTAAATATTTGAATATATTCATAGTTATAATCCCTCTTTCTAATATGCCAACGTGTATTACATCATCTAATTGTTGGCACCGGAAACTTAAATAACTGAGCTGCGTGATCAGAAAGAGCGAGTTCAAGTATCTGTGCCTGACATCCTCTTTTTACATTATGAGCAAAATTATCTATGCATGTACCAGTCACTAAACGGGTAGGTCGATTAAATGCAAATTTCAGATTATAATTCAGAAGTAGGCATTCAAGGCTCTTAGACTCATTGTTACACTTTAGCATATTTACATTGAAATCACATGTTATTATAATATTTTGATATTTAGGCTTATTTAATATTTGTAATAAAGTCTCCAATTTTTCAACAAACATGTCAAAGCACCTTCCATGGCAAGCGAGAATAAGCCAGTTTAAATCACAACGCATGAAATTATTACCACCAAAATTATGTCACAGATTTCGTTTAGTTTTAGAGCCTCTCTATAAAATAGATTGCAGAGGGGCTTATGGCGAGACTTGTGTCTGTAGTCTGTGACTCTGTTGCATTATATTAAGTCACTAGGTCACGTGGATAATTTGTTCAGTGAAGTGTGAAATAAAACAAAACTGACAAAGTCAATCGGATTAACTTTCACTTTCACAGAGTGGCAGTCGGGTGAGACCGTCTCACGGCTTCTTGTTTGTAAATGATGATGATATTTTTGTGAAGTAAAGAGTAACATGGAAAAGGAGTCTCCTTTGAACTATGTATCAACTGATGCATATTTGTTGTTTTATTTTGAGGGTTTAGGATTTACGCACACATGCCAAATCAATGTATGAATAACATTTTACATTGTGTGTGATTTTAAGTTTCGGTATAAGCATCCGAAGAATTATCCGGGATTACCGGCCGTGGAAATTTCCGTCCACGCATTTACGTCGTATGCACCGAGAATCAGCGCTCAGTGCGAAATTTTAAAGTGACCCCACGTAGAATTTCCACAAGTTAAAAAAAGCAATCGGGCAACGGCATGACACATTCTGATTTTGAGCGATCAGATTAGATATAGTAATATTGTCCCTAAGACGTCTCCTGGAATGTTGTCATCTGCAATGTTCAAAGTACACAAAAACACAGCTAATACTCACACATCATTAAATAATAGATTAAAATGACCCTAGGCCGCTAGTTGGACAGTAACACGCTGTTGTTTTTAATTAAATTTAAATACAATGAATTGTATTTAATAGGTAGTAAAGTTTTTTATGTTACTTCGGTTTTTGCATACAGTGACGGAACAAGGCGGCATTTTGAACTATTTCACTGTCGCCATCAACTCAACACTGATCACTCTGATACACCGCTCACGACTAACCTGATCATTTTTGTCATATTGGACGGACACCGATACGCGCGCATGCCATTTCTCCTTTTTTCCATGGACAGTACTGTGATCTAGAGCCCATACGGAAACTTGCCTAAGGCTCTACCGTTGTATGCTTACTGAGTACAAATAAAGGCGGGTCAAGTCATAGCGTACATACTCATATATCTTCTCACCTACCAGGAAGTGTTGAATATCTGGAGCAAGTAACTACACCCCTGGGTATCCGCGTATACGTTCTGGAGCTTGAGAGAGTCTTTCGTTCCATCTTCTCGGTCTGTTCCTTCATATAAAGGATAAGGTGGATAAAGCATCACTAATAGCATGGTGACAATAGGAAGAAGAAGAATAAGTATTTTATTTCAATAAATACATAAATAATAAGCATTTATGGACATTTTCACACAACATTCAAATTAAGATAATTCAATTATTTTATTTTATTTATTACAGGGATAACAAATCATAATCAATATTCATCAATAAATAAAAACTAAAACTTATAAACTTCTGTTGTGGGATCACGACGACTGATAAACATACTTATATGTTTCTAAATACATACATATTATAGATAAATTACACCCAGACACAGAACAAATGAATATGCTATGTAATTACACAAAGAGATTTATCCTGGGTGGGAATCGAACCCACGACCTCCGAATCCGTAGTCAGTCACACTAACCAGTGGGCCACGAGGCCAGTCAATCTAAACTTTGGATGAGGTCAGCTCAAAACCTAAGTTTGTGATGATCTATGGAAGAGTCAATCGGTTGAGTGGCCTATTATAAGCACAAAGTTTATATAATGTTGTCATTATAATATTAAAATGATAAAACTCAGGCACCTTCTAACTGTAGCATGTTAGGGTTGTGCCTAAGATATCTTGTAATACATTTTATTTCTTACTAGAGGACGTCACGCGGTTTCACCCGCGTAGTTCCCGTTCCCGTGGGAATACAATATTTTTTCTTCCATAAGAACCTTCTCCTGACAATACCTTACACAACAAAAAAAGAATTAGTGAAATCGGTCCACCCGTTCTAAAGTTATGCGCTTACCAACACATTTTGCGATTCATTTTTATATACTAGTATTATGTTGAAAAGACACAAAAATCGTCTTCGCCTCAGAAAGAGAGGTACGCAAAGACCTACGTGTCAGCAGCACACGCTTCACCATTGTTTTACACCAGTCAAAAAAAGTCCCACAATACATTAGGAAGGCGCAATAAAATAGTAATGAAAATAAACCTTAGTTGATAAGTCATATCTTCAAACCCTTATTCCCAGATCTTCACATTCCCAGATGTCCACTTTCTCAACTCGAATACTACGCACCCCGACTTGGATAGGTTAGGTTAGAAGGCTAGGTTAGGTTAGGTTAGGAGCGGAGCTCCCGCATTAGTCTTTGTGGTTATTATTTTTTATAACCATTTAACGCCAATATCAATTTCGATGGTGCCACTACGAAACTATGTCCAAAACTAAGGTGACTATAAGCATGATGTGAATATTCGTTAATGTGATGATCTAGAAATGTGAAAAATTGGGAAAGTAAAGACCTAGGTTTAATCGCCTTCAAACACTGCAGATTCATGCAACGCACATCCCCGTTTTCTATTGTTTTATACTAGCGGCCGCCGAGAGCAATTCATCGAAAACATAGAGAAGTTAATCTCAAACCTCCCAAGAACTGTAGGGAGGTTTCGGTGAAGGGTTGATGACCGGCTTGTTGGTTCTAGGATGTAAGGATGTGGTATGCTATATCCTAATAACCTCTATCTTAGCAATGGATTTATGTAAAATTCTTTAAAAAAAAAGAAATAAAGTGGCCGTGACTTGCCAGGTTCTTTTCTTTCCGGCTCTACCTATCGCGTTGCGAATCTGGCAGTGAATGTAAATGTAGAAGCAATCATTTTGACGTTCATAAGCGTTATATTGTGACCTTTGTATATGAATAAAGATTTTTCACTTTCAACTCGAAATAAAATAAAATAATATTTAATGCTATTTTCTTTTTTCAAAAATAGCGGTAACCCTGCGCAGTGCATGCATGCAATGCGCGCGCGCCGCGTCTGCGCCCGTGGGCGAGCGAAGCTGTATCATCCACAATTTCAAAGGACAATATACCGTAAGAGCAACATTATACTGGGTGTTTCTTTTAGGGTGTCAAGCCGCCACTAGCGGGTAACAGGGTTCCATACCTATCGATTTAACCCCCATGTATGTTCTACGATTTTTTGTAGTTTCCGAGATATAATTTTTTTTCGTTATTTTTTATAATTACGTGTCCACGACTTTTCTTGGATATTTTTTTATTATTATAATGCCTATTGATTGCAGTATTATGGACAAAATAATCTCCTTCCTAACTTTGATACAAGATGTAAAAATTTTAATCGATAATAAAAAAAATAGGGAATTATGCAGAACATTATATCTCGAAAACTACAAAAAATCGTAGAACATACATGGAGGTTAAATCGATAGGTATGGAACCCTGCTACCAGCTAGTGGCGGCTTGACACCCTAAAAGAAACACCGTGTACACAGCTTGATTATTATTTTTCACACACCTAACTTTAGAATTCTAAATTGTAAAAAATAAAACTAATTTCACGGACATGGCGGTGCGAGGAATTGTTTGATCCTTGATCGTTACTTAGGGGTGCGATGGGGCCCTACCACCAACCCCGGGGTCCAAGCCAGCCTCACCTGCGAGTGGTGCACCTGCTAATAAACGGACGAGGTCATGGCGCACAGAAAAGGAAAATTCGAAACTAAACCCTGTACCAACCCGTCTGGCCGGCGTGATACAGTAAGGCCAAATATCCTCCTCACAACAAAACAAAGCGCTCGTGGCCCCGCGGACCGAGTGTTCTGTAAACGATCACTGCAGTAAGCAACTTTCACTTTTTTTTTTTTTTTTTTTTTTTTATACCACTAAGGTGGCAGACAAGCATACGGCCCACCAGAAGGACCGGTGGTCACCGCAGCCTATGAACGTTTGCAACACCAGAGGTGCCACACTCGCGCTGCCGACCCTGTAAAAACCTTCTAAGACCCCTTCACTATGGCCGGTCCATGGTGACCATCCATGTGATCACTTTGTGACATTTATTTGAGCGTTTCCGTGCTTCGGAAGGCACGTTAAGCCGTCGGTCCCGGTTGCCAGTAAAATGGCAGTCGTTAAGCTAAGTTGAAGGCTTTATTTCAACAGCAGGCAGTCACAACCTGCGCCTGTCCATTTAAACACGGCAATACGGCTCACAACCTATTACGTGAGACAAATTATACAATGGTGAAATGGGGGCATATAATATGCCTCTGCCTACCCCTTCGGGGATAAAGGCGTGACCATATGTATGTTCCCGATCACGGCAGCGGTCGTAGTGACGGCGGGAGGGGGGGTGCTAAGAATCTCCGGGTTACGGGAGGCTGCCATACCAAACTGACCCTGGCTACGTTTAATAGAACTACTCTGCGCCTGGACGAGCGGCTCACCGAACTCGAGGTAGAACTAGGTCGTATTAACTGGCACATACTGGGATTGTGCGAGGTCCGAAGAAAGGGGGAGGACACGCTAACCCTTGCATTAGGCGACCTGTTTTACTTTCGGGAAGGTGAATATCCCTACTAATATTATAAATGCGAAAGTAACTCTGTCTGTCTGTCTATCTGTATGTCTGTCTGTCTGTCTGTTACGCTTTCACGGCTTAACGGCAGGAGCGATTGAGTAGAAATTTGGTATAGGGATAGTTCGAGGCCCTGGGAAGGACATATGCTACTTTTTAACCGACTGTGCAAAAGGAGGGTTATGATTTTACGATATAACGACTTTTACGCGATAACGAACTTCTACGCGGTCGAAGCCGTGGGGAACAGCTAGTATACCTATCTATATTTATATCTGTCGACATATTTTGATGACGTCATAGAAATATACTTTCGCATTTATAATAATAATAGGGAAGTAGGGATTATTACACAGTACGAGATTACGCGTTGTTCGATAGATGGCGCTGTATCGAATTTTAAATCGCGGTATGGTTTCGCTGTGAATTTCTGTTAATATTCTATCATAGACAATCTTAACTTTGCAATTCTGTACTTGAAGTACTGTATATGAATGAAACAATTTTTGAATAGTTAACATTCGTTGGTTAACTTTTATATATTTGAAGACTGTTTGGTTAAGGCTGAGCGCAGACTATAGTCACAACAGTTTTAAGACAGACTATCTCTCTACGAGATAAATAGAGAGGCGCACACTTAGAACAAAACGTCTATTAGACAAAGCTGTCTTTACCTACAAGGCGACAAGTCTGACTAACGTTTGTCGGCTTCCCTTTTATATTCATGCGGGCGCGCACATCAAAGACAAAACTGTCTTGCGCAAAACAGTACCCGATGATGTCCTGACATATAGCATAACTTTCCGAACCGTGCCATATGGCATTCGAACAGTACCCGGACCAGTACCCGGTCTTTCGTACAAGTACATACAGCGTTCTGATTGTTCTGACAGGTTTGTTGACCTTCATAAATTCCCGCTTTGCAAAAAATAAGGGGGGGGGGGGGGGCGAGGGTCACTTATGTTTGTATGTGTTTGCCCCTTATGGTTGGGGCTTTCTTAAAGGGGATGAAAATTTTGTTGTATTTGCAATATCAGGACATCACGCACGGTTTTCGATATACAAGATTTAGAAAAAAAATCTAACTAACTAACTAACTATCTTTACGCCAAATCCCTTGCGGGGTAAGCAGAAAGAACCGAGCGCCACACGGCACGGTCCATACACACCTCACTTGCTTCTTCAACTTTCATTTTTCTTTTCATGCATGCACGTCGGTTCCTACGGCTCTTGACACCACCTTCTACTAACTCACGATTAATTTGGTCGTTGTAGGTGTGTCGTGGCCTTCCCCGACTCCTACGTCCATCCACTTTCGCGTTGTATATCTGTTTTGTCATTCTTTCATCTCCCATTCGTTCCACATGCCCGAACCATCGTAGCATGCCCTTCCTTACTTTAACACCGACACTCTCTTTCAGATCAACTCTCTTTCTTACATCTTCATTCCGAACGCGATCTGCGAGCGTTACTCCGCAGATTTTGCGTAGCGCGCGCATCTCGACCGCGTTTATTCTACTTTCATGCGTTTCCTGCCATACCTAACTCTCGCTTCCATACGTTAGCGAAGGTATCAGCACCGCATTGTGTACTGCGAGCTGGGCCTTTTGACTTAAGGCCTTGGTACCTAAAAGTTTGCCTAACGCTCCATTCACACTATTGCCCGCAGTTACCCTCTTTTCTACATCAGCGGTGTACCGTCCATCCCTGCTAAATGCACATCCAAGATATACAAACTCATCCACCTGTTCCAGCACTACGTCATTTACAGTTATCCTGGCATTCGTTCTGTCCTCTTCTCTTTCGAAAACCATCACTTTCGTTTTAGTCGCGTTCAAATGTAAGCCTCTCATTAGACAATCATCTTTTATCGTTGTGACTAGTGACTGTACTTCTGATGACGATTCGAAAAAAAAAAATTAATATCACTTTTTCTTCATTTATCATAATAATAAATATTATTCGTTTAATATATTATTATCTGGCAGGTACTACACGTGCCTCGACTAATGGGCTCTTATTGGTCAATATGCACTTGACAAGTCGATTAAAATATGAATGAAAGTAGCTTCAGTGTGCATGATTTCTTTGCACGTGTGTATGCATCGACCGGTATGTACACTTGATATTGACTCAAGTCGCTTGACCATCTCCTGAGCCCATTAAGCTGGCAGGCGTGCCTCAAGTATTCATATAACATTCAACAGTATTCGTTACTTACTACTCGTAGGCGTTAAGTTGAGATACACTACGGAACAAAATGTTCCCAAGCGTGCATCAATCCGGTCACCCGGTCGCTCGGACCACAGATAGTATAATATATTCTATCTCGGACTCGAACGCGACCGAACGTCGACTGTACGCGCCCGAGCGGTATATCGCATCCGAAAAAGGTGCTGGGTCCTGCTAAATTTTGTCGCGTACTGGGTACTGAACCAGTACGCGGTTATACCATATAACACGTCCGGCAGTACGAACAGTACCTACCCGACGCAACGCGGACGGTGTTCGTGTGATGCGTATCGTAGACAAAACAGTTTTGTCTTAGGTGTGCGACGTGTCGTAGACAAAACAGTTTCGTTTTAATTTTAAAACAGACTTGTCTATGTGAGGCAAGTCTGTCTTAAAACTGTCGTGACTACCATCTGCGCTCAGCCTAAATTGAGACTTGTTAGTTAGTTTCGTTGACATGATATTTAATTTCGTTTCATTATATCGTAAGAGAAGAGTTTCTAGCCAGCAACACGTGGTAGTTGGCGCTGTATGCAATATTAAAAAATCTATTATTTTAATTAAAAAATCGTTGAAAAGTTGTATGGTATCTAAAGAAATTCATAGCATAAATGATTAACTTATTTTGTCTGGTAATTTGCTCACCTTTAAACGATCAGCCGAAACTTTTGAACCAAGAAACTTGATGTTTGTTTAGCAAGCTACCCTTTAAATGGCACCAGGGTATTTTTTTTGTATTTTTGGTAAAAATATATCGATGTAACTAATATAGGAAGGAACCCACGTGACTGGCCGAGGACAGCGATTGACTAATTTAATTTGAACAGAAAAAAAACCATGTTTATAACTGCATCGACACAATTTTCTGCGGAGTGAACAAATTACACCACAATAATTGTCTGCAACCAAACCATTAACATACATCAAGCTGTAGTTACCTGAAACATAATTATACATTAATTACACAAATAATTATCACAACTTGACTTATTTTAGTAATATTATGATAGTTTGAGTTTGAATTTACGTATCTAATTTAGGTCTTGGAGCAACTCGTGCGCATACTATCAGGAAACGACAATAATTTTAAGGCACAATTAGCAATGATCAGGTAGAACTGCAAGAGTACGAAAGCAATTATAATAAACTTTGAATTAGGTACGTAACAATAGTTTAGTACAACAAGGGCCCGTTCTGTGTAATGGATGAGGAACATAAATGGAACCTGCATGTCGCTGTAACGATGTGAGTAAGGGTCTGGACACACCGAAGATTTTATTACCATTTATAATTTAGTTTATTATACTACTGACTTGGTAAATTACTGGTCTTGGTCACGTGGGTGGGGTATGACGACCCCCGGTAGATGGACCGTCGACCTGAAAAAGGCCGCAAGGACTGACTGCATGCGGAAGGCGCAGGCCCGTGTATTGTGGCGTAGTTTGGAAGAGACCTACATTCAACAGAGGACTGCCATAGTGGACTGCAACGTGGACTGCCACTGCCATACTGATTTGATACCACTGAGATCAGCAACCATACTGCCCACCTGATCAAAAGTGGTAAAACTGTATTACTGTCAGCCGTAAAACAGACTCAGTATCATCACAACATTTGATTTACAAATATCATTTTCAGTAACATTGTTGGGTGCTGTATGTTAAATACACTCGAGAGCAATGAATCCGGGTCACTTAAAGAATCCTAAAAATCTCGGAAACTAAAAATGCTAGGTTAATGCAATAAATTGTATTTAATAGACAATGTAATACTCCTTAAATGAAGGTATTAAAACTTCTTAGTTATTGTAAAGTTATATCATAAAAAAAACAAATTTGAAAAAGGGCCACTTTCGAAGATGGAACTACGAAATTACAGCATTTGGTGTTGCTTTTGTTTGTAATCTGTCATTTATGTGGGTACATAAACCATGTTGATAGTGCTCTATATTCATTAATCAAGCTGAAATTATGTCGCTTACGCCTGAAGAATGCACCAGAATACTTACAATGCTGGAAACCGGCCGGAGTCAGCGCGATACAGCCAGGACTGTCGGTGTGTCGCTGTCAACAGTACAAAGAGTTCTCCGACGTTACGAAGAAACTGGTTCTAACCTACGCAGACCAGGAACGGGCAGAACCAGGTGTACCACAGCACGAGAAGACCGATACTTGGTGAACACCATGCTTCGAAATCGCTTTCTCACAGGAAC
Organism: Miltochrista miniata; assembly: GCA_933228765.1. NCBI lineage: Eukaryota > Metazoa > Arthropoda > Insecta > Lepidoptera > Erebidae > Miltochrista > Miltochrista miniata. The sequence goes on along the minus strand of OW121767.1, from coordinate 22,169,253 downwards.
TGAACTCACCAATCAGTTTCGACGCCTCGGAGGAAGTAACCCAAGTGCATGGACAGTAAGACGTCGGCTTGCTGAATCTAACTTAAAACCCCTTAGACCTGCAAACGGCCCTAAACTGGAGCGTGGGCATCGTATTTCGAGACTAAGGTATGCCCAGAGCCACGTAAATTGGAGTATTGAAGATTGGTCAAAAGTTATGTTCTCCGACGAATCAAAATTTATGCTCTACAAGCACGATGGAAGACACAGAGTGTATCGAAGACCAGGGGAAAGATTCAAGCAAGCATGCATCGAAGAAAAAGTAGCCTACGGTGGTGGGTCTGTACTTGTGTGGGCCGGAATTTCTTCTGAAAGTCGCACAGAGCTGGTGATCATAGAAAACGGCTCTTTAACTAGCGTAAGATATGTGGAAGAAATCCTCAATGATCACGTTGGTCCATTTATGGTCAATTTAGGTGAGGATGCTATATTTATGCATGACAATGCCCGACCTCATACAGGTAGGATTGTGAATGACTACCTTCAAGAGATGAACATTACTCGTATGGAGTGGCCAGCGCGCAGCCCGGATATCAACCCGATCGAGCATGCTTGGGACGAGCTAGGCAGATGCGTAAAACAACGAAACCCTCCCCCAATCACGCTTCGTGAGCTCAAAATTGCTCTCACAGAGGAATGGGAGAATATTCCCCAAAATCGTATAAGGAACTTGGTGTACAGCATGCCAAACCGCGTAAACGCAGTAATGGAAGCACGAGGAGGCAATACGAAGTATTAAAATTCAAGAAAATCGTAATAAAGTTCAAAAAATTCATGTTTCCTATTTTTGTTTTAAGGAGAGATCGGCAGTTTTTTCTTTATGTAATTTTGTGTTAATAAAATGTATGGTGACTCATATTTTTTTTACTTTCATTTAAGGAGTATTACATTGTCTATTAAATACAATTTATTGCATTAACCTATCATTTTTAGTTTCCGAGATTTTTAACATTCTTTAAGTGACCCGGATTCATTGCTCTCGAGTGTATTATTACAGAGGGATAAAGAAAAATTGTGAGCCGGAACCGTTTATAGGTCCCAAATCTTTGACAAGCAAATTCTACCGGTCAATGATCCTCTTTGTTCCAATATCCAAAAACTGTGCTGCCCAAATATTTTGAATGCAACTTTCAGTCCTGTGGCAGGAGTCTCGTTTTTTATTATTATGTGCAGCCATAGACATGTAATAAGACATATAATTTTGTGCATCCAGTACTTAGTTAAAGTATATTAGTGACCTACACGATTTCTCAGTTCTGACCACAGTCACGAATATAAAACCTTATTTGATTCATTGTGTCCAGAATTCCCAAGTAAACATCACAATAATACTACTGTATCACCTGCCGTACCTTTAAGCAACCTCATATGTCCACTTATCTATAACAGTCACGACGAGATCACTTGATTGTTACTTTCGCGTTAAACTTTTATTATTGTAGCATTAAAACAATGTTATGCAACTGTAACTCACGACTCGCGTACGTGGACATGCCCTTATCTCGATTCTCATTTGACATAATTACACATGTATGGCTTAGTTTTAAAGGAGGATAAAACTCGAATATGTTATAAAAACATTTTGGGTGTGTTGTCGTTGTGGAATGCGAGCATGAGATGATCTTTATTGCTAATAAGATTTTTGTGTTTGTGTTTGAGAAACAACCGAAGCTACCGGACTTTTTTGGTTAAATTGAGCATAAAGTAGTAGTAAAGTTTTATGGAATAAACAGAAAATTGTTAAGACTACCGCTACTTAAAGAAACACGCAGAATAACCATTTTGTATCTACTTCTGTAAGGATTCTTTAGCCATAGAACCACCTAGAAGGACAGGCGTAGATGTAACTTCAGCTAGATACAAGAGTAGGTATGTACTAACTTTTCGTTTTAAAGTGTCTGAAAACTTTTGGACTGAGATCGTGATCCACAAAGTCTCTTTTAATATCAACGTTAAGCCTGTAAGCTTTGGGGACCAGTTCTATGATTCACAAAGTCTCCTGCATTTTCATTGCTATTTGAAAGAAGGGTTTCAGGTTTTTAACTGTCCTTCTAGTGATCTGCTCCCATATGTTTACAAGCAAGTAACTCCTGTGCTAGTAGCGCTAAGAAGTGCTCAACATTTTCTGATCGGATGTCCCGATCCATAAAGTCTATAGACCAGTTTTCCGCTCCTCAAGCTCTCCTCTCTTAGCTTAATTTGGGCGAGATGATATTAATTAATTATTTACTTTAAATTTACAAGAACATTTACAAGCCCTACTTCTCATTTAGCGTTAGGAAACAAACATTCCTTACACACACACATATTATAATTGCAGTGCCAACATTACAAAACAAATTGTATAGCGAGCGGCGCCCGCGCTTAATTGCGATTGCGCACAGATTACAAAACTCAACACAAACGTGCGAAGAATTTTGTTGTTTATGTTGGTATTGTGTCGAATAATATAATTCCTCATTTTAGTTAAGTTATTGTATTATTAAGTCGTCTAGTCTTTCCGAGTGAATTGTTTCTCTTTATAGTTGTGTCTAAATTATCCGTGTTGGCACCTAGTAGGTATGAGTACAATATTATTTAATTCTGTACTATGTATTGCTGTGCCCCAAGAATTCAACTATCTACGGTGGACTACGAACCTCATAGTCTCCATTTAACGCACACAATTGTAAATATTTACAATAGCGGACGCCACGTGGTTTTTTCCGTTCCTGTGGGAATACGGGAATGAAATTTAGCCTTTAGCTATCACCCGGGGACAGGGTAGCTTCCAAGCAGTGAAATATTTTTAAAGAAAGAAGGAAAGTAGCAAAATATGCCATATTTTTGGACTTGTTGACTTCGCAAGGTTCAAGAACCAGTTGAGCTGTCGAAACGTTCTAAAACCAGTTTAAATTCTTCTGCCAGTTACTAAAAGATAACAGACATATCACACAACCCTCCTACCTACTCAACGAGTAACTGATTATGCAAAACGAACCTAACTGTGCAAAGATTGCTGCATGCCAATAAGTTGTCACAGATTGCATCAATAAACGATGGAACAATTACGCGATACGATCTGTCGGCTTCCTACATGCAGGGCGGTTTGATAAGGACGTGTAATCAGCTGTAGACTGAACTAATGAAGCGGTCGACTTGCCCTTAATTAGAATATCTGTTGGTAACGGTATTGAGACGGAGCATGTATGATGTGGTGATTCTATCACGTCACTTCGGTCTATTGCAGTACAATGTTAGACAGCCGGTCTATCCATTTAGAAAGGTGTCTGGTCTGTACTACACAGACGATGGAATGGTAGTGGTACAGAGATAAATGTGTCAAGTTTTTTTTCTCTTCATCGTCTTTTTTTAACGTGATTAACATCCTACATGGATGCTAAGCCGGACTCCTGCCGAGTAAAAACCACACGTATCCTACCTAACAGCCTACGGTTGGGAGCCCCAGGTAAGCCTTCGAAAGGATACCCCTATATATATAGGGGTAGGATAGGATCTCTTCTAGTCTATTAGTCAGCAGGTTACCTGTTGTTGAGGTTGGTTGTCAAGGCCTGTGCGAGGATCGCATATCTCTTACTTTCGCACAGACGATTGTAGAGTAGTAAGCTCAAGGGTTATTCACCGGCCAAGAAGGCAAGCAAATATTATACAACATTACTATGACGATCATTTCATAAAAAAGATTATCAATATTTTAAATAACTCACTTTTCAACGCCCATCGGAAACCGGTTGAAGTCACTCTTCTAATTTAGGCGCCTACTAAACAAGATCATAAGGGTTACCCTCAATAGAAGTCGAAATTTATCGTCAAAATCATCGTAAAACCAATGACGAAGTCGGGAACACACTCAATAAAAGCTTCAGGCTACCTTTAACCAACTCGTTAAACTACGAGCGTTTCTTGTGTTTTAAAAACGTTCGATACAGGGCGTCCCACGGCAATGCCACATGGAGGGAAAGTACCTTGAATATTTTAGATTTTACTGAAAGAAGACATTATTTTAATTTCAAAAACAATTTTAACTGCATTCATAGATTTTTAAATAATTACATGGTTGAGTCGGGAATCGAACCCTCTACACGAAAAAAATAATTACCCTGTAGCTTGATCATGCTTTTAGTAAAACGTTCCATCTAAAATTATCATGGTACTTTCCCTCCATGTGGCATAGCCGTGGGACACCCTGTATAATAGGTACGACCCTTTATCGAAATGCAATCGAATTCAGATTCGAATTTGATCTCCAGGTTACAACCCTAGGCTGAGATTCAATAACATCTAACGGTACAGCCTTGCATGCACCCAATCTTCTTTATACCAGAAGTTCTGCCTCCTAAAGCCGTTAACACACAAACTCGTAACTCACAACCAGCTATTAGTGATCCCAAGGCTAGATACATACGACTCAACTCCCGAGGCCTATCGCATATTCTTAAATCTCCTATATCGCTATCATTTATCTATGAACTGGATGCATGCAAGATGCGCCTAGCACGCTCTAGTGTATCTAAGTTGGAAGCTACGTACTAGTGTGTTCGTGACCTATTTCGATTACACGCTTTTCTAGCAGATGTTTGTTTTTACTATAATAAAAGCTATATGGAGATCATCCTGATTGAATCTAAACCATATCTGTTTTCCGGTTATCTGTCTGAGCTAAAGTTGCGGGGTTCTGTCTAATTACCTACCTTTGACATTCACCTCAGTCAGATATAGCTTTATCTTTAAAATTTTCTTTATGGGCTTTATCGATAGAAATAGAAATAAAAAATCTTTTATTTGGTAAAATGCCAACAATATTCAGGTTTACAAAATCAAGGTAGGCAGATAACACCGACATAGTACCAAAAGGAACTACAGCTCAGCAAAATGTCGCTTACCTGAATGGCAAACGACGCTGATTTTCAGCTGCAACCCATTGACAAATACTAATAATAGGTATATTATCTTAGTTCTGTCGTGGGCTAGTAGTTCAATTTATTGGCTTAACTACCTTCTTCTCATGGGACCATGAGAAGATGGTAGTTAAGGCAATAAATGGAACTGTTTCAATCTCCAAGTCACAAAAAAAGTATGTGATTTTTATAGGTCTATTGTGATATATATCCATTAGATAATAATATACTGGTACTCCACCAAGAACTTCGGGACCTAGCCTACCTGCAAAGCATTACGGATTCATTTGTCCTTCGCTCCTAACTCCTCGATTGTTGGTAGAAAAAAACTGGGAAGACGCAAAGATGAAAAAGAAATATGAAAACAGAGATCTTATGGTCGGTCTACGCTAGACGAGCCGAGCACGAGCGGAGCCCGAGCCGAGCCGCTCTGCTCGCGTTGACAAGTGTCGCTCGAGGCTCGTACCTCGGTCCACACTACACGAATTTTGGCTCGGCTCGTGCTCGGCTCGTCTAGCGTAGAGCCACCTTAACATTCAACATTTTTCATTCAATTTTTCAAATATTAAACCCTAAAGGTATCAAAGCGTTCGTAAACCTTTGGCCTATATTCTAATATCTAGTACAAGACCACGCCACTGGTCTGGAAGGCACTATTGTCTATACACTAATAAGCGTCACAGCGCCCGCGCACCCAGCTGGCACACATTTCCTTCCTTTATTAGCAATTCTGATATGCGAAAGCAATATCGTGGTCATAAGAGGAACTTGTATCGTACTCACTATTTTATTATATCACACAAGTATTATATAGATACTACTTTAATAGAATATGGAATTACCTACAGATACAACGTTATTGCCTACATAAACTCGGCTGACGTAATGACTCTAGAGTTACATATATATGTCGTACAAAATGGCTCATTCGTTGGGATTAGTATGAGTATAAAATAATTTGATTAGATTAGATTAGATTAGATTCTTTATTTGCATGAAATATGGTAACAAACATGGTGGTAACAATATTTTTGAGGCGGATACATATTTCACCTTATTACAAAGGCATGCAAAGTTAATGTAATACAAAATTTATCGATAAGCATGTCACACGTATGTCGTAAAATGGAAATTATATTTATTTTAGAATACATGTCAAACAAAAAAAAAAAAGTAATTAAATAAAAAAAATAACAAACAAGTAAATATGAACTAAAAATAATGTCCAAGAGAGAAATACTATTTAACAAATTCATTCAAAATAACTACCTACTTTGTATTTCTATAATAATAGTATCTACAACCACCTTTCTTTAAAAATTCATCAACAGAATAAAAGCACTCCTGTACTAACCACTCCCGCAAAGAACTACAAAATCTGCCATAGGGTAGGTCTACAATAGATTTAGGTAGAGAATTATAGATCAGTGGTGCCATATATGTGCAGTTTTTCCTAAATATTTCCAAACGTGGCACTGGCATTTTCAGGTATAGTTTTGTGACTTTACGCTTACCATTGTTGTCATAGCTATCGAAGAGAGAAGAATTTTGCCTAATAAATTTTGCCACTTCATATATATATATACTAGGAACTGTCATAAGATTATTTGCTTTAAATACAGGTCTACACGACTCAGCCAGTTTCATTCCAAAAATTGCTCGAATACATTTCTTCTGCACTATAAAAACCCTTGAAAGATCACTCGAATTTCCCCAGATGACTATCCCATAGCGAAGCAAAGAAACAACATATGCATGGTATACAGTCATAGCTATTCTTTTGGATGTAACATCTTTAATTTTCCAGAGTGCGAAAACAAAACTATTTAATTTTTTACTTAGATTATCAATGTGTTGTTTCCAGGTGAAATTAGCATCTAATGTAATTCCCAAAAATTGTGTGCTATGTACCTGCTCAATTATACTATCCTTATAACGAAAGCTTAACTGTAAATTGTTACTTTGAGGTGTTTTAAACTGCACTAATTTTGTTTTTGCTAAGTTTATTTTAAGTTTATTTGTATCAAGCCATTTTATAATATCTAATAGAAGCATTTTAATTTCGGTTTTGTAAGTAATCTCATCTTTACATTCTAGAATTATAGTAGTGTCATCTGCAAATAGGATGCAATTATGCTTTATTGCTTTTGGTAGGTCGTTTACATATAATAAGAACAATAGAGGTCCCAGAATACTTCCCTGAGGAACGCCAAAGGGATTGATTCGATGGTCCGAATGCATATAAGTTACTTCGCTTTTATTAAGGAATTATCGTTTTAACTATATCTAAGTGCGATTGAGTAAAAGTACGTATGTATGGAAATTTTGTTTCTAGCTTAGAATGCCTATTATCTTAGCTATTAAAGAACATATTTATACTGTGCTATTAGCCTCGTGAATGTCACAGTAGGGCTGTAGAAATGTACTACTGATTTTACTTCTTATGGTGCCGGTATAAATTACTGTATCTGTTGAAGAATTTCTGCCAGATGTTTAGATAAAGCGTTTTACTATGTTAACAAAGACATTTCGTATTTATATTATTTTGCTTGTGTCTGTTTGTTTCGACAGACTTAGATGGTTGGCTTTGATAATGCTTTTAGTAGTAATCTGTTAGAGTCTAGGACGATAGTTAGGTACTGACTAAGGTAGAGATTGCCACGAGATGCAGAGATTGTGAATGTTCGTATTCCGGAACATATACTAGTCCAAAACAAAATAAAGGCCACTTGTACACTTTGAAGTGGTTTAGCATTTAGATATGCTATCAAATAATGTGTATTTTGAGAATTTTAATTTTATATTTAGTTGTCAAGTAACGATAGGAGAAATAGTATCAGCAATATTATTCTGAAGGGTCTAAAATAGTTTTTGAAAAGCAATTAGTTTGCTAACTGATCATACATTTTTAATATGGAAAAAGAATCGGTTTCGAGCGGGATTTGAACCTGCGTCTTCTTGCAAACCGTGCAGATGCCTTAACCACCGGCCACCGAAACCTACTCGGTACCTTTGAAATCACGAATGCGGATCACTGGAAGGCGCAGTCTTAAAGCAACTAGACGCGTTTGACGCTATGCAGAGACGTGCTATCCGAAGAATTAGTTGTCCTGAGGTGACGGGAGACCTCGAGTCGTTAGCGCAGCGAAGAACTATAGCGATCTCGGCTGCCTTCTACCGAATGTATCCCGGCGAGTGTTCTGAAGAGCTCTTCAACTTGATCCCACCCTCTCCTTTCCAATTCCTAACAACGCATGCTGGGCAATAATGCCACTCATACACAGTGGAGAGAATCTTTACCAGAACTGAGCGTTTCAAAAGATCATTCCTCTGTCGAACTATAAAAACCTTGAACGACCTGTTCTCACAAGTGTTTCCCTCATCTTACAATCCCGGGTACTTCAAGCGGAGCGTGAAGAGGCAAATCGCAGGGCTGCTAACTTCAGGATCACTGTCAGAAGTTTTACGGACTGTGACCCCAATCGCTTTCATGGCTTTCTATCAGAATGGCGACGTCAATTTGGCGAGCTTAATTTAAAAAATAAAATACTTAAGTGGGTATTTTACCGGTCACATTCAGGAGTACAGAAAATATAACAGTTTTATAAGGGTAGAACCTAAAACGAGTTAAAAAGGTATTCTGTTACTCTCGACGATCAAGTTTTCTTACTCCAATTTCGCGAATACCCCATCCAACAGATATTCATTAAGATTGTACTGGAACGATTAGAACAGGCCGCTAAGCGATTGATCAATAAAGAGATATGGCATATGCAGATGTGTACCCGCCCTTACCTAATATGGAGATGTAAGTACAGTTACGGCTTAAACCGTGATAGAAGGCTTTTACTGTGTTGCCATAAGTATAAGATATTTATGTATAGGCAAAGATAATGTATAATAGTATCACTTAACATAAGTTAATGTCGTAATAAATAAAACAATACTAGCACCACGTTGAGGATGTGACAAGTATCACCTGAATCTTACCCTAAGCTTGGTTATGGGATGGGTAAACGTTTGTGACATTTCCATACGCTTCAACAGATTCTCTTAGGCCATTGGTCCCTGTTGCTGACACCATCTATTCGCTAAGCTGGCCTATCTCTGGTGTTGCAAACGTCGTCGTAGGCTATGATTACCAAACAATTTATACATTAACCAATTTCTCTAAGGTACACTTGTCTGCCACAGTCAACGACGTATTATTATTAGGCACGATTTGCACGAACATGACACACGGACGGACACGGACGGACACGAAAAACTATAGATACGTTACTTTTCATACATGCTACCCGCTACCATAGATGATTTCTTAGAAATTATCTATGGTAGCGGGTAGCATGTATGAAAAGTAACGTATCTATAGCTTTTTATCTATAGTTTCGGAGAAAAGTGGCTGTGACACACGGACGGACAGACAGACATGACGAATCTATAAGGGTTCCGTCTTCGCCATTCGGCTTCGGAACCCTAAAAAACTATAGATACGTTACTTTTCATCGCTACCATAGATGATTTCTTAGAAATTATCTATGGTAGCGGGTAGCATGTATGAAAAGTAACGTATCTATAGTTTTTTAGGGTTCCGAAGCCGAATGGCGAAAACGGAACCCTTATAGATTCGTCATGTCTGTCTGTCCGTCCGTGTGTCACAGCCACTTTTCTCCGAAACTATAAGGCCTATGCTGTTGAAACTTGGTAAATAGATGTATTCTGCGAACCGCATCAAGATTTTTATATAAAACTTGAAAAAAAACAGTTAGTTTTGGGGAACCCATAGGTACTCAGAACTGAAACTCTAAATTTTTTTTTATCATCAAACCCATACGTGTGATTTAAGACACTTCCAAAGAGGAAAAATGTGTGTGTGTGTGTCCCCTCTAACTTCTTAACTACGAGAATGATAAATCTAAAAAAAAAATATAATGTACATAAAATCTACCAACGAAAATTAGTTTGAACTAAATCGAGTTTGTAGTTTTTTTTTAATACGTCATAAACCGCAATTTTTACCTAGAAACATCACTACCACTGCGAACGTGTTAAAACATTAATGGAAAGTTACAACGAATTTTTATATTATGTTACTTGCTGCTACGGAACCCTTCCTGGGCGAGTCCAACTCGCACTTGGCCGGTTTTTTTATATTTGACCCCAGTACACTTTGTCACAAAGTATAGGCTTATAATGTCTTTCACTGATCAGTACTGAAATAGGTACTGCCAAAAAAGCTAGAACGTAAACAATTTACAACGAGTAGTGCCCTTCATTTTTATCCATTAGCCACATCATAAAAGTTCACTCTAACAATACAACCTTCCTGTAATTTGTACCTCATTACTGGTGGTGGAGGTAATGACTGCACTATCAGATGGAGCAATGATCTGTGACCAAGGATATGCAAAAAGGTAACAAGACTTTTTGTTATGAACTATTTAGAATGAGTACCTACTTACAGGTGACAATTTTTTTTTCTTCAGCACATCTGGTAGACTATGGATAGTATTAAAGGCGGTTTTACAAAACTCAAGATCGCTTTTCTTCTCGTTTTTGATTTTGTCCTAGTAGTGGCCCACTAGTTAGACCTTTGTATACCTTTACTAGCATCACTAGCATGTAGTTGAGAGGTTTTATTCTTTCTAAATCAAATTATCAAATGCTTATTTCAGTTTTGCAAAAAAGAATGGTATCCACTTCAAATCTTAGTTCCAATTATTTCATTTAAACGTTATTTATAACTATAGAATTAGAATTGTTCGCTACATAACGAAAACGCTTCTATCACAAACATACCTTAAATGAAATCGCTTTTCCACAACCGCACATTCTCCATTCGTATGCAAAAACTGGCTACAATCACACGAAAGCTCCATTTATCATGATTACATTTCTGGTGTTTCCATATTATTTTCCGAAGGTGTATTATTTCTATTTAAAAGACAATAATTCACGCATTCAAATCGCTCGCCGCCATTTTTTATATCGCGTGTGTTTCGCGCCTTTTTCGGGTGCGGGCGCGTTCTTAATAAAATTAGGCTCTGGAATGTAGAAGTATGAATTAATAGAGGCTGTTTATGTTTTAAAAAATTTGTAGTTTCAAATTCGACACGATTTTTGATAGTTACTAAAGTCTTATAATAGGGTACATTTAATTTTACATACATACATCCCGTCTTTCCACAGTAAGACATTATCACACAAAGGACTAGAGAGCCCTGTAATTTAACTCTCTGAGTTTTTGTCCCAATTATTTTTAAAAAGGCCTCAAAAAAGCAGTAGCCTCCCACATTAATTCATCTCTTCCTTCATCTTTTTATTATAATATCTTTTACGTTAATATAGAGAAAATAAGTGTGCACATAAAACAGAAAATGCACTAAAAGTAAGACAAAAATTTGTTTTGAATTCCAATAAACTCATTTAACAAAGTGATAATGTAGGTACTTTGATTAACTGCGTATTACATCTTACACAGTTAAATTTCCATGATACAAAAGCATACACTTCATATGCACATTAAACGACAACATAACATATTTCGAAAACAAAAATACATTCGAGCAACTCCCTCCAACGCTAACTATTGAACAATTTACACAGCGCGGGTACAATGACAAAGAAAAATTCCGGTAATTTGCCTCCTCTATCCGTCGCTCGCTCTACGTGAGCACAGACCATAAATTGTAGGATTCATTTCTTGTCTTTGCTTCGCCCAATGTTGATTTAACATGGTTTTAGTCTTATTGATTCTTTATAACGTAAATACTCCCGCATTGTCTATGCGCACGCAACTTTTGTACGCGTTTTAATTAATATAAGGGTGCAATTATTTATTATTTGATTATTACGCGTTGGCACGCTAGACGTAGATTGCCATTAAATAGTTCAATACAATATATCTATCAGTTTTGAATATGGTTCCAGTCATTAAAATTAATTATACTGTCAAGTAAAGTAAACACATAACTTATGCGATATTTCAGGTTAATTGTATAGTAAACAAAAAACGTTAATTGTTATATCTTATGCTTCAGGTGAAATATTCAAGTATTTTTTTTGTAAATTACTGAAGAAAAATAAATAAAATACGGAAGGACAGATAGACAGACATGACGAATCTATAAGGGTTCCGTTTTCTGCCATTTGGCTACGGAACCCTAAAAATCACTGTTGCTGTAGGTACCACCATAAGATGAATTCTTAGCGTCGTTTTCCCCTATCATATACTACTCTACAGTATGCAGTTCTTCAAATGTGACTTAGAAGGTTTTGTAGGGTTAGCAGAGCAAGTGTAGCACCTCTAGAGCCGATAACATCCATAGCCTATGGTGAAAATTTCGATACGAAAGTAGGCACTGGTACTTACCCATCACAACTGTGGTGGACATAAAAAAAACACCTTTGACCCGGATATTCAAGAAATACAGATGAAATGCCACAATATTATGACCTGAATCTGTTTCCGTGTCACAATTTCTTTAGTCTCAAGATCTCATCCCTTCTAACACAAACATATTACATTCCTTAAAGGAGGCTTCATTTCAATGCATTGCAAATCACTGGACGTGGACACTCTCTCGCTCGAGACCATGGTGCGAGCCATGATCTCCAGCGGGAGTAAGTGGGATTGCGCCGCCTCTTTCTGCGAGCAGGTCATGCTCGTGAAGGAAGCGGCGGGGCGGGTACGGGAGAGAACTCTCCCACCCGAGTTCCGCAGTCGGCGGTCTGGGCGCCGCCGACGTGTCTTCGCCGAGGACTATCGGCCTCCATGACCGGGGGTCTGAGGACGATGAGAGAGCCGCTCACCGTCCTTACAGAAGCAGGCCCATGACGGCAGCGTGACGTGAGGAACTCACGTACGCCCCCCCCCCCCCCCCTTAGAAGCGGGATAACACCCGAAACCCCCCAAAGACGCGGCATAGCACCCGAACCACCCCCTAGGCGAGGCCGCGGTGGCGGCCCTAGGTCTGTTGGGAGTCCTGGGATATCCTTCCGAGGGCTTACCCGGGGTTCACAACCATTGGCTGTTGGGCGTTACGTGAGGTTTTTTAGTCGGTAGGAGTTCGGCATAACATCCATGAGGATTTTCCCTCACGTAAAAAAAAAATGCTTTGCAAATCAAGGATTTTGAATGACAATAATTTCATTATTACGAGTATATTTGCACTCGCACAGATAATAAAACGCACACATAGTAAAAGAACCAGTGGCACTTATAATAAAATAGTGTACGCCCATATATCTCAGACTAATATAAGTATTTATAATTTACAAGAAACTTGGTCCACTTTTTTCATTAACGTGAGGGAAAATCGTACATGGATGCTATGCCGGACACCTACCGACTAAAAAACCTGACGTATCCTGTCTAACAGTCTACGGCTTGGAGCCCCTAGTAAGCCCTCGGAAGGATACCCCAGGACTTCCAGCAACTTGGCCCACTTGATCAAAAGGAGTCACCGTAGTCAAATGGTTAAGGGCAAGGTGTCACGTTTACGACCAAAAATCGGTACTCATACCCAGCCAACTGATTTGAGCCAAGCTATTAAATGATCGACCTGGAATGTATATTACATAGACGCATTTAACACTAAAAGTTCCCCAATAAGTTAAGTTAAATGTAAGCATAGAAAAAACATAATATCGCAGAGGTACACATATCAATTCTAATGAATATTCATCTTGTAGTTGTCAGACACGTATAAATAACATGCAAATAAACAAAGCGACGGCCCGACTTGTACCAATCTCACGAGAGGTAATGCCGACGCCACCCATATTTCCAATATAACGAAGTTCTGGAAGCATGCCATTGCACTGCCATTCACATATCCAACTTACTAATTAAGTCAACAACCGAGAAGAAAGCTCTAACTTTGACAATGTTCAACATACGTAACAGTTCAAAACGACATCCATAAAATCTAGAACTCTGTACACTAAACTAGTTCTTTTACCTTAAAATGTGAGTATGGCTCAAGAAATATTGGTTGTTTCTAAAAGCAAAGCCGCTAGCATAGATCTAAGCTTATTTAGACACGTCCAAATGCGTCCAGTAGCGCCACCATATAAAGTAAACAATAGGGCACCAATGACAATCGCTCTGGCCTCATTATGGTAGCATGTGTGACGTGCCTCTGATATTAAGGATATGAATACGCTGTTTTCAATAGTGAATAGGCGGTACCTTTAATAAATTTTATTTTGCAAATCTTAGGTCCGATTGTAAAGTTTCAATTTAGAAGCAAATAATGTTATTGTTAACGGTTATGGTGTTTAATAATGCCCGACCGATTCAAAGATAGTTTCTGTGCTTGGATTTTTTCTTCTGTATTGCTTAGATATAGTCTTCTGTATAGCTCGTCAAAATGATGCCACTACGTGATCGAAAGCCATAACAACAATCTAGCTGTTGGGGGCCACTCTCACTCACAGTCTGTAAGAGTCTGTAAGACTAGTGGTCCTTAAGTTGGCGGCCCTATGACTTCATGCTCCGCTTGAAGAACCCAGGATTGTTCTGCTTGCGCACGTGTTTCGCTCACTTTTCCTCTAACAAGGCCAGCGTCTTCAAGCGGAGTAGGTCCAATTTCAATAGTCATGTAGACTGTGAGCGTGGCTTTCAATTCGCTTACTTTCTCCATGATTTTACACATATTAAAAAATGATCTTAGTTTACATACTATTGCTACGATATTACAAGAGATTAAGCACTTGAGCTGGAAGCCTTTACAATAATTTTAATAGTCACCTTTTCATATTTAACGTGAAGAAATCCTACCGCCTGAAAACCACACGTATCCGACCTAACGGATCCTACGGTTGGGAGTCCCGGGTAAGCCCCCGGCAGCCCCTGGGAAGGATAGAATAGTCATTTTTAAAACGAATGTACAAGTAAATAAATGTTGTGGAACCGTTTTAAACAACGTCAATTAGCCTAGCCTAAAGTAAGCTTTTAAAAGCTTTTGCTATGGAATCTCCACAATGGAAAAACATTCAGTCATAATATACTTAGAAAATACCCAATCTTTCAAACAAACATTTGCAGATAACATACATATTTAGACCAACCCGAAAGTTGAAACCGCGACCTCGCGTACACCTGCGAAAGAAAGACAAAATTTACATTTCAGATGAAGAATATTTTTATGTCCCTGATATTTTTCTGTAACATAACTCTTCCTACAGAATAGTACAGTGAAGTAATGTAGAGCTTTCACTAACAACTTGATAGTGTATCTCATTAAGGGAACGCGACGGACGTTCTACGTCATTAAATATGTAAATAGTTGGAATACGGGCGTCCATTCAAGTGACATGTCGCGACGTCGACTTCCATAGATCTAATAAGCTATAGATATGGATAAAACCACTTATTTAACTAACAAGCAATGAAAAATAACAATAATAATGTTGTATTTTTAAATACCGTCATATTCAATGCATTTTATTCATTTATTTGTATTTAAGCACTTGGTCAACTTATCAGAGTCGAGAGAGGAAAATTTCCGTTTTTTATGATACGTGCAAAAACCAGAATATCTTAAAGGAAACTGACTTAGAGTTGGATTGCTTAATGAATTCAATAGATTTTTTTTATCTTTTCAAAACACTAGAGTACGTTCCCGAGGGAATACGGAAATAAAATTTTGCCTGTGTCACCCGGGGATAATGCAGCTTCCCAGCAGTGAAAGAACTTTTTTAGATCGGTTATTAATTCGGGGCATTTTAGATGCAAACAAAATAAACGATCAAATCGTTCGTCTTTATAATATTAGTATACTACCCGTTCGCTCTAAGTTTGCCGCTGGCGTAGAGGCGTATACCCAAATTGTTAATTAGACGAAGTAAATTGACAGTAGCTAATGTCACTTCGTCATAGAAAATAAGCAACATTGTATGAAGAAGTGACATTAGTTGCTGTCAATTTATGTACTTCGTCTAATTAAAATTTCGACTTTAGTATGGAGCCGAGCGGCAAAGTTAAAGCGAACGAGCAGTACATGCATTGACTAATATTTTTGTCAATCAGAATCAAGGAAACTGTTACTCTAAGTGTTCAGAAATAGATCTCAGGCTTCAAGATTCCAAGTTCAGGATCCTAACTACTGGCCCATTATCATTTAATACTAGGTACAGTAATTAGTCAGCCAGTGCATTAAGCAGATCATAAAATTACGTATATTATTATTATTATTCTCTTCAACGGCAACGTCAAGCTAAAACTGCAACCTTGAGGACAAGTATTCTAACTACAATACTTTTGGGGCCAATCCCGGATATTTATTTTTGTACATCAGAATTAAGAACAAAAACCACTGATATAAGTTATTTGCTCAGGAGATTGTTTTAAATGGAAAGATGACTTATTATCCATTACTAAGTAGGTATCAAGTCTGTATCCATCAATCAATCACGAACTTTTACGAATCGTAAGTTTAGTATTTTTATTTTTTGCCAGATCTATTTCATACCGTGTGCTATATTGCTTTGACTGTAATCGCCTGAATGCGCTTAGAGTAGTGACGGACAGCAACAGTGCTAATATTATCTGGTAAGTCGAGATTACTCCGCAACTGTCAATACATAGGTGTATGAAGTAATACAGTTTTAATCCCCTGACATGGTAACATCGTATTAAAACTGGCTACATAGGTACCATTTTTTTAACGTGAGGGAATATCCTAATGGCTGCTAAGTCGGACCCATACCGACTAAATTCACGCGTGTCCCACCATTTCATTCGAGCCCCGGGTAAGCCCTCTTATTATGTCTAATTGTAGAAATAAAAATATGGAAAAATCTAATCCGCTTTTGCAATTGTTTAACCTTTTCTCTATTTACCAGCGGAAAATCCGTCATGGATGCTATGCCGGACTTTTACCGACTAAAAACCAACATGTTCTCTACCTACTGCCTATGGTTGGGAGCCCCGGGTAAGCCCTCGGAAGGACATCCCCAGGATTATTGTTAAAGCGCTTCACAGAGCTCTTCACGTATGTGAGTGTTCAATCTGTTAACACGCATTGAACACACACATACGTGAAGAGCTCTTCCAAATAGTCCCCGGTTTTTTAACGTGAGGAAAATCCATGTATGCTATGCCGGACTCCTACCGACTAAAAACCACAGGTATCCTACCTAACAGCCTACGGTTGGGAGCCCGGGGTAAGCCCTCGGAAGGTTACCCCAGGATTCCCAACAGACCTACGGCTACCACTGCGGCCTCACCAAGGGGAGGTGGTTCGGGTGCCATCCCTCGTCTTGAGGGGGCTTTTGGGTGTTATCCCGCTTCTTATGGGAGTGTGCCTGAACCCCTCCCCACGTCACGCTGTCGTCTAGGGCCTGCTTTTTTAAGGAAGGTGAGCAGCGCGAGTGTGGCACCTCTGGTGTTGCAAACGTTCATAGGCTGCGGTGACCACCAGTCCTTCTGGTGGGCCGTATGCTTGTCTGCCACCTTAGTGGTATAAAAAAAAAAAAAAAAAAAAAAAAGTTAAATTAGTACCCGCGATATATTCGGTATATCAACTTTTTTGAGCACTTTTCACAACTCACTTGATTTCCTTTGATATCTGTTAAAATTTTACATCAATAACCATTAATTATATCTTCGAAGCGATAAGTAATATTGATCGGTTTCTACAGAATGACACTTTCGATTGCAGCGGATGTAGTACATTCAATGCGTACATGGTAGCATTTACCTGTCCACTATATCACAGGTAGACTTTACTTAATTAAAGCCCACACGGATATGCCGATAAGAAACATATTTGCTTGAAAGGGAAATTATTTTGTTGACGGACATATTTACCGACTTTTCACTGGAAAATCTTAGAAAATTTTCAAAAATATTTTCGGTTACAAACTTTTGTGATTCGCTGCTTTCCTTACGATACGTACTTCGACTACTGAAAAGTTGCCTCATAAATAGTTTTTGTGATTTTATGCTATGCGTCCTCAGCGTGATGTTAAGTTGGACCCATTACTATTACACCTTTTCCACAGTGAAAAAATACTCAAAACCTACTAGTAACTGGTACCTAAGTGGTCTAAAGTCTATGCATATAACTTTAAAGACATCACTGCCTTTTCGCACATAATTTTTACCACTCAGCTAGAAGATAAACCTATTTTATCGTACCTCCTTTATACCACCTATTAATAAAGCTCCTATAAAGCAGCTACGAACAGCGGTTCGTAGTAGGTCGATGGGATACATATCTACATCAGTTAGCGCACGCAGCTCCGTCACTTTGCGACGCAAATTGCTTTAAGGAACGCTCGCGTCACCCAAGTCGCTGGGCAGTTTTAGGGTACCTTAGGAACCGAATCAAATTTATTTTATTGTGGTAAAATTAGATATTAGATAGGTAGATGTTGAAGTACATTTAAGTTACACCATTTTTAAGTCAACCTGTGGCATGCAAAATGGTGTAGGTTAGTCATTATTGTCTTACTTTCTCGATAAGTTACAAGCTATTTTGCTGGGACATTACTGTGCTATTTTGCGATTATTTTAGGGGCATACCTCAGTTGCACTGCAGTGTCTGCTGCATTGTATGGCTTGGTGAAGGGTCCTCATTTTGTTTCTCAGGCGGAGCCACGACATCTGAGTACGTAAAAATTACGAAGTCCTATTGAGAGTGAGAAGAAGTATTTGCAAGAAGTGAGTTTGAACGATGGTATGCATTCAGGAGACGACCATACGACACGACGCAGAGAAGTTTTAATAGCCAAGGAAAAGAGCTCCTTGCGGCGAAGTCCCGGCTATTATTGACAACCTGGAATTTATAATCCTGCTGTAATTTCGTGAAAATTTTATTGTAAAGTAAAAATGAAATCAACCCAATCAATCTGGCGGGCCACTATTACTGATTTTTCTTTTAATTATAGCGGTCAAATTTATTAAGTAACTCCCCTGTATGAACTACGGACCCACATTCCTAAGTCTACAAACCTCTCTTTCCATTTTTTCCATTTGCCGCTAAAATTAACCGACGGATTGTTATTGGTTAAATTATTCAGAAGGCGTTCGATGCCTTTAAGTGAATTTTGCGATCGGACCTCCACGGTTCTCCTTCGTACATAGAGTTGCAAGTAAATGATGGCATACAGACTTGAGTTAAAATTACTCTGTAGAACGACTGATGTATTTTCTTTTACTTTATTAGTCAAGTTTTGGTGAAAAGCACACTCTTCAAGTCATTTTGAAAATTGGTTAAAACGGCTTGATCGATGATTGTAATTGTGAAGAAAAAAGACATGTTTTATTCATAAACATGATATTAGCATAAACTACTAAACAAATTTTAAGATTCTTATGTTATTTGAAATACGGTCCTTCCATCCACTTTCGTATCTGAAGTTTCGTAGCCAGTTCCGACAACGTGGTTATTTTTGAAACCGTTTCTGTTGCCTGACATAGGTAAGTATTGCCTGAAGGTATATTTTACAAGTTCCGGGACATCCTTCCGAGGGCTTACCCGGGACTCCCAACCACAGGCTGTTAGGCGTTACGTGAGGTTTTTTAGTCGGTAAGAGTCCGGCATAACATCCTCTGAGGATTTTCCCTCACGTAAAAGAAAAGAAAAAAAAAGGTATATTTTACAAAGACGAACTCACTGGCTTCTTTTTTCACAATAAAATAATGTTAAATCTCAGACATTAGACGACAAAGACAAATTGGTCTGTCTGTCTGTGCGCTGTTGTTTTAAACAAATATTATTTTGCAGTGTGATTTATAGTCTGTTGCTTATGCTTGTAAAAGGCAAATTGGATGGTTCAAATACCAGTTTATGTTAGTGTTTCTTTAGATTTAATGTTAGGACTATTTTCTATAGAAGATCCTGATTAGGTAGTGGTTTAGAGTGATGCGAGAGATTACTCTGACTCTTTTGAACCAGTATCCGCAATTACGCCACAAAATACAGTCCTTCCTTCCGCATCCAGTTACTCCTTGCGACCTTTTTCAGAGCGTCGCACAGTGTCCGCTGTATAACAAGCCAGGTGGACAAAAGTCATTTTCAAATTTCCGAAAATTGATAATTTCTACATGTAAACAACACCCCTAAACCCCAGATTCAGAAAACTGTTTACGTCTATCATTCCTTTCTGATGCGTCATCGCTTATCAAAGTAAGCTAATGAGGGTAAACGTATTTAAATAATTGCGTCCATTGCATTTTCGCGACACATGCACTAACATCTTACGGTGACAGTTTGTTGTTTTGTGGATAGTTTTAGTGATGGATTTTATTTCTGAAGGTATGTTTATTATTTTATACTTATTATAATTTCTTATTGTGTCATAAACATTTATAAAATAGGCTATCAATGAAGACACAGTATAAACTTTTTTTTCTTCTATTTTTTAAAGCTTATCAAGACTGGGAAACCAATGTTTCCTCTTGTATCCAGGCTGAATTTTCGATATGTTGTAGCTGCACGTCTATAGATGATTATGATATATATTATTTGTAGCACACTCGAGTACAACATTGTTTTTTTTTTTCTTTCTTTTGCAGATAAGGTTTATTCTATTGGCAAAATAGAATTTTTCAAAGAGTGGCATGAAAAGCAATTAAGAAATGATCGTTTTGAGTTTTTTTCATCCAAATTTGATTTGTTTGACATCACAAAAGAATGTGAAAGGGAAATTAAGATGAAATTAGCCGCCATTTCTTGGAAAATTGTTACAAAATGGTTCACTTCAGGAAAGTCAAAAGAACATTTCCTTAATAAAAATAAAGCGTGGCTAGAAGGCGAAGAGATGAAATTCCGCGTGCGATCGTCTCGATCGCAACATTCTACCACATCTGCTGACCTTACTCGACCCTGAAGATCTAAAAAAGTCTTTTAAGATTCGTCTTTTAAAACTAAAAACGTAGAGTTTAAGATCTAGTTCAATCGCGGAGTGTTGGGGAATAAATGACTGCTGCATAGTTACACGGTCAAGTGGACATTTAAGTGTTGCTAGTGTTATAAAGGACATTGGTGAAAATTCAACTTCTGCAAGTGCGTCCACAAGCCCACAAAAAGCAAGTGCTGTGAAGCGGCAGACCGCTAAGTAGTGACGAGGCATTAGCGTATTATATTGATTCAAAATCAACAACTCACTCATACAAACAGACTAGGGAGTGGACTATGAAAGTCAGGCATCAGTACGTGTTCCCATCATATGATTTAAGAATTAAATAAAAAAAAGAGTTATTCCGAGGAGCATATTGTTGTGACACGATCTCGAGCCGAAATTGAGCTACAAGCTAGTTAGCCTAGTTTATATAAAAGGCAATGTGATATTTTTTACTTTCCTGTATTTTAATTATGTGAATAAAATAAAATATTTATATAAGTACAAATTCTATGCATTTTTTTTAAATATGTAATTTTTATTAACATTATTAATTAAACTTTATAAATACGAGAGTTGTTAGGTACTCAATCAAGGCAAAACGGTTGAACCGTTTTGATTGATTGAGTACACATCAGACTGAGGTCAAATTTGATGTTGAGGTAACCGACACCCTGGATTAACATTAGGCATTTTATGGCAAAAGAATACAGTGTTCCCGTGGGTAGAGCGGTTTTGTCGGAAAAACGGATCTCAACGCGGGCGGAGCCGCGGGAAACAGCTAGTAATACCACATAATTAATTGATTTATATATATATAAATCCAAAACCGTGATAAAAATATTTTTGTCCACCTGGCTTGTTCTACAGCTGACACTGTGCGTCGGACCATCTGGCGGGGGGTCGTCTTACCTCACGTGTACAAAGCCGCGGTCTCCACTCCAGAATTCGCTCCACCGACCATCGGTTCTCCTACAGATGTGGCCAGCCCACTGCAACTTCAACACGCACTCTCTGCGAGCTGTGTTGACCACTCTGGTTCTCTGACGAATAACATCGTTCCGGATTTTATTCCTCAAAAACACTTCAAGCATAGCTCGTTTTAACATGTTCAAGCTATTTAGCTTGAACATGTTAAAACGAGCTACGCCATAAAATGCCATAAAATATTTTTTTTAAACCTGTATGTATTACTCGGGTAACGCACTCTACTTGTCCCCTATTACTTGGAACTAACAAAACTACTTTTAAAATTTGAGTACCTATGTAATGGGTCTCTCTCTTTAGCTACTCTCGAGATGGATATAGGAATCATGTTACAATTTACAGTGTCTTGGAACCCACCTCGAAATTATCAAAAGATAAATTAAGGGGATTTGAAAGAAATTAGTTAAGTACTTAATTTCCCTTCAAATGCGTATCAATGAATCCAATCAGCCTATGGCTGTCCACTGCTGGACGTAAACTTCTACCAAATTACACCACAATACACGGTCCTGCGCCTTCCGCATCCATTCCATCCTCTTAATGCATGGTGAGCCCTTTTTTTTAACGTGAGGGATAATTCTCATAGATGTTATGCCGGACTCCTACCGATCAAAAAACCTAACGTTACGCCCAACAGTCTATGGTTGGGAGTCCCAGGTAAGCCCTCGGAAGGAAGTCAGGACTCCCAACAGATCCACAGCCACCACTGTGGCCTCTCCCAGGGGGAGCGGGCGGTTCAGATGCTATCCCGCGTCTTTGGGAGGTTTCGGGTGTGATCCCGCTTCTAAGGGGGTGTGCGTGAACTCCTCACGTCACGCTGCCGTCATGGGCTTGCTTCTGTAAGGACAATGAGCAGCCCTCTCACCGTCCTCAGGCCCCCGGTCATGGAGGTCGATAGTCTTTGGTGAAGACACGTCGGCGGCGCCCAGGCCGCCGACTGCGAAACTCGGGTGGGAGAGTTCTCTCCCGTTCCCACCCCGCCGCAGTACTTAATTTCCCTTCAAATGCGTATCTCAAACCAGCCTATGGCAGTGCACTGCTGGACGTAGGCCTCTTCCAAATCACGCCACAATACACGGCCCTGCGCCTTCCGCATCCATTCCATCCTATCAATGCCTGGTGAGCCTTTTTTTTAACGTGAGGGATAATCGTCATGGATGCTATGCCGGACTCCTACCGACTAAAAAAACCTCACGTAACGCCCAACAGTCTATGGTTAGGAGTCCCGGGTAAGCCCTCGGAAGGATGTCCCAGGACTCCCAACAGACCCACGGCCGCCACTGCGGCCTCGCCTAAGGGATGGTTCGGGTGCTATCCCGCGTCTTTGGGGGGTTTCGGGGGTGATGCCGCTTCTAAGGGGGGGGGGGCATGCGTGAATTCGTCACGTCACGCTGCCGTCATGGGCTAGCTTCTGTGAGAACGGTGAGCAGCCCTCTCACCGTCCTCAGGCCCCCGGTCATCGGTCTTCGGTGCATGGTGAGCCTATTTCTGTTATGGTCTCGAGCTTATAAAAGAACAAAATATACAGAAAACGCCATAAAATATAACTTAATTTCATTTCTTCAACAAATTGGTTACATTTGAATTAATATTATAGCAGTAGTTTACAAATTACAATCGGCTATTAACAGCATAGTTTCTGTCACGTACTAAATCGTTGACTAATCTCACTTTTACTTTTGTTTTAACTAATTTGTTTTGTGGGTTATTAATTTGTTTTTGGATAAGGTATGCGTTAACTGGCGTTAAGGATTTTAAGGACCTCTGAAACTTCTAATGCAGTAGGAAATGTTAGTGATAGGCTGGTAGGTGAAGTTCTGCACGAATACCCAGTACTCTGTAAACGATGATGAGTTTTCCTGGGACATTCTTCTGAGGGCATTTTTCGAGGGCTTGCCCGGGGATTCCGGCCGTAGACAGTGGAAGGGCACGTGTGTTTTAAGATGCATCCCTACTAATATTATAAATGCGAAAGTAACTCTGTCTGTCTATCTGTCCGTCTGTCTGTCTGTCTGTCTGTCTGTTACAAATTTGGTATAGGGATAGTTCGAGGCCTTGGGAAGGACAAAGGCTACTTTTTAACCGACTTCACAAAAGGAGGGTCATGATTTTACGCGATAACGACTTCTACGCGGTCGAAGCCGCAGGGAACAGCTAGTATTATTATTATAGATACACACCAAAAGACACAGAATAAACCAACCCGCTCATCACATAAAAGTTTTGCTCTGAATGGGAATGGAACCCAAGGACCTACAGTTTTGTAGTCAGTTAGGTTAGGTTAGGTTAGGTATCGTGATTAGAGTAATCACGATACCAAGAGGCACAATACCTAAATCTTGCCTCAGCGGCCAATTATCAGAATTCGTAGAATTTATCCCAACGGTACAGTTTCTAATTGAATTCTAATAACCACGTAATTAGAGCATTTCATCTGATACGGCTGGGTAAGATAATTTGAGGTTAAATATATTTTGTTACGTTTCTATAGAAATCAAAATTCAACACTTTAGTGCTAAATTCGTGCGCCAAGGTTTTGCAAGCACTTTTTTTTTGTTTTCATACAATATTATATATACCTCATACAATACATACATACGTATTTTAATATATTTTACTCATCTTACAATCCCGGGTTCTTCAAGAGGAGCGTTTTGTTCTCATACAATATAGGCACTTTCATACTTATTTTAATATATTTTACCCATCTTACAATCCCGGGTTCTTCAAAAGGAGTGTGAAGAGGTGTGCCTCTTCACGCTCCTCTTGAAGATTACAAATTACAAATTCTTTATTTGCTGTAAATGAGGTTAAAGTGATGTTAAGTTTCAATATATAATAGTAGGTACGAGCCCATTTAGCCATTACAAGGATAGCATGCAAACTTTACTTATAACTAAAATATCAAATTATAATAATAATAGATATTTATATTCACACAGATACAACATTTGAGCAAGAAGAAGGGCCGCCAACTTGAGGACCACTGTCGAAATTCTTAAAGACTGTGAGAGTGGCTCCCAATCGCTAGATGCGTTACGGCTAACCATCAGGCTGGTGGCGACGTCAATTTGGCGAACTAAATATAAAAGAAAATGGGATATTTTTAAATGCACATCTGTTTAATTTTTCTGCACACTAGGTAACTCCACTAATTTACTGAACGCAAACCAGAAAATCAAATGCTGTGCAAAAAAATCAATTGATAAACTAAACATGTCCTACTTAAAAAACTAAAATTTTACACAAAACGAGATGACCTTTTTTATCGAATTTAAACCAAAAATTTCGTTCTTACACCGGATATAAGATTTGCTAAACAAAAATACGAATTGCTTATCAAAAATACTTACTTGCACTCAAAATTTTACAATCTTAAAACGGAATAGGTTAGGTTAGGTTAGTTTTTTATTTTTTTTATTAATAAAATTTAATTTTGTAAAGATGACTGATTAAATTGGGTTTTAATTAGAATAAAAGATGTTCATAAAAGTAAATTAGGCGATGGTTTTCTTAAAAAAAGTTTTAATAAGTTTGTTGAGCTAAGGAGTTTTTAGATATATATACGATTTTGATAATAGTGATCTGTTCAGTAAAATAGTTCTGCAAACACCTTTAAACAGTATATTGAATTTGACTTATTTAGTGTGCATAATTAGTGTGCAAGTCAGTATTTTTGGTTTAACTTAGTAATATTTTGTTCGAAAAAAGGGAATAAACTGATATCGATTTAAATACATGCCAAAGAAAATTACGGAGATTTTACTTTAGGTATGTAACATTCCGGTCCTAATTGTTGGAATTTTGGTTTGATTAACTGAATGGTATTGCAACTGATATACTGTGGTAATCGTAACCATAAACCATAGGGCTGCAACATTGTATGTTTCATATTATGAAACATACAATGTTGCCTTTTTAAGCCCGCTAAAACGTTTGTAACTCCAGAAACTGCTACATACGACTTGCTGATGGTAAACCAGTCTTTCAATCATCTCCAACACTTCCCGACATAGATTTGGTCCCACTTAGTAGTTGGTAATCACAAATCAAGCTAATATGACACGCAACAAAGATGTTTTTCATCCCTAACATATATGCTTTCGTAAACCACTTTAAACATTTCACGAAAAGCGATCAATCTTTTTAAACATCTTCCTCTAAACTTATGTAAGGCTCGCGTGCTCCACATCGTAAAATGGCGGGCGCGCATTACCGAAATACGTATCGTCTGCGTGTGGACTATAAATTATACTAGTTAATACGAAAAACCCTTCCACTCGCCTTATTCGACTGTAATTAATAACGAAACCATACGATACCATCTTTTGGTTCAGTCTTATGGCTGACACGCACGTGGGTATCGCTTCAGGTCGTACGTAGTAAGTGGATGTGGGTCATATACACCTAAAATATGTTTTTTTATAAGTGTTGAAAACCCCCAAACACTCGTAACCCCACCAGCTTAGTGTTCTGTAAACGATTACTGCAATAACAATCCTATATTGTGTTGTAAGGTTCTCTATTTATGCCAGTTTCCATGCTTGGATACGTGCGTGACGCAGTTCTCTACCTCTCTGGCTACCTCTTTGTGATAATAGGTATGGCTATTATGGCATATATTTGTAGACATCTCCAAGACTTAAACCACACCGAAGTTACCGGGTATATTTGAACTGTGGGCGACGCTGCAGTGGCAGTCAAAGTCTATTAGGAATCCTGACACATAGTTCTGAGGGCTTTCCTGGGGCTGCCTTAGCAGCGGGGCACTTACGTCAGTAGGAGTCCGTCAAAGTATTCATTAAGGAATTCCACACGTAAAAAAAATAAACAGATTTGAAAACAAATTAACTAAATCCACACAATGCTGCTTTGTAACTATCTGTGTCTAGAGAGTCAGCTACACCATAATATAGGAGATGACACGCAAAGTAGCCTTGATAGCTAGCTATTCCTAACAGCATTTAAAATCCAAAACAAACCAATATTTTGTTTCACCCAATATTCAGACCCGAAACCTCAGAAACGGTAGTCGACACACGCAATCAAAAAATTATTCGCGTTAACCTTTACAGTTGCTCAGAAATGCCAATGTGTATTGGGTGTGATAATTATTTCCCTTTATCCACATTAGAACAAACAAACCATGCATTGTTTGAGTGTAAAATTCTTCTTGTATCTCCTTCTTTGCCTGTAAGTCCTGCAACTCAACAAAAAAAGTGAAAAAGTCTACTCTGAAATAGTCATCTGATTCTGAAAAGGTCACTCTCAGTCCCTCATTCTGTACAAGGACCTCTATGTTTTCAGCCTTAGTTAATAGGTTACAACGAATAGCAGAGGTCGTGTTCACACGTTCTGAAATTAATGATTAATGATTGCGATAAGGTGACGCGTTCCGTTCTAAAACATAGTTGACAAAACGCCATCTATAATCGCACTAAATAAACTTTTCGTGTTTAGTTTGTCCGTGATTGTACTTTACAGCTTTATTTTTTTTATCTTGTTAGGCAATCGAGACTTTGGTTTTATTTATAACGGTAGCATGACTAGACTTTAATTTATTATGATATCAATGAAGGTTTGGGTAACAAAAAGTTCATAATTGGAGGCGGAATGAAGTGGTTAAGTAAGCCTCGTGAATTTCGAAAACTTTACTGTCTTTAAAACCGGCCAAGTGCTAGTCAAACTCGGGCACGGAACCATCGTACCAAAAACCGTCAACATATGGACAACTGAATCTCAGTTAAAGATTCATGTTTTACCTTTTTGACATGGAACCCTAAAAATCTACATCCTAAAAAAGAAAAATAATCTTCCAACTAGCTTACCAGACTACCACTGTGGTGGAAATGTTAAAAAAATTGTTGAAAATTGACTAACTAAAGGACGAGTGTTGTGATGAGACACTACCGAAGTCTCCACGGTCGAAACCAGCCATAGCTGCAAAAGGTACACCTGCTGAGTAATGGACCAGGTTATAGAGAAGACAAGGAAAACCCGATATCGGTACCAACCAATATGATCGCATGGTACAGTAAAGTACCATCCACGAACAAAGAGCTCAAAATGAATATAATAATAATAATATATCTTTATTTGCTAGAACATTGTATAAAAGATGTTACAATTACGCTTAAGATTAAGTACATCATGTTCTGCCTAAACTGGGCATGCAAACATTATTTTATTCAGCATAGATTTACTTCGTCATACATTATTATCGAATACATTAAAATAGATTTCTCAAATATAAATTTATAGCAATATCATTATAGGAATGCATCAAATGTCATCAATACCTTTTATTAGATTCCAGAAAGTCATTAACAGAATAAAATCTTTTTTCCAGAAGCCATTCCTTTAATGATTTAACAAACCTTCTATATACTAAAGATTTTATCTTTTTAGGTATGCGATTATATGTATATATACACACACATTGCCAGACAGTTTTTTTTATATAACTTCGTTCTTGGTACCCGCGACAGAACGATCCTGTCTGGATTCCTTGTATTTCGTGGGTAAATGTCTTTTGCTTTTTTAAACAAATTATCATTTAATCTAACAAACTTAGCACACTCAAATATGTACATACAAGGCAAAGTAAGCAAATTCAGCTGTTTAAAAAGAGGCTTGCAGGATATCCAAGGCTCCGCAAATGGCTCTAATACATTTTTTTTGGACAATGAATGCTTTGTTAACGTCAGTCGAGTTGCCCCATAGGATAAGCCCATAGCCAAGAACAGATGCCACATATCCGTGATATGCTCTAAGTACAGTCTTTTTTGTTGCTATCCTTCTCAGCTTTGCCAACACATACACAAACCTATTGATTCTATTACGGACATCATTAATGTGAGCCTTCCAATTGACATGTTTATCCAAAATTATACCCAAAAATTTTGTATCTTTAACTTCTTCAATTTGAATGTCTTCGTCTTCGAATCGAAATTGGGAGAGGTCCACGTCTAGACTTTAAAGACTGATTTGATGTTGATGACTATTGATGACATTGCACGTGTCCCGACATGCACTTTTTTAAAACACCACATCACATAATCACTGTATTTTTACAGCTGTAAAGCAATAAAGCAATTTGCAACGCGTCAACGACACCACTCCATTTAAAATCGAAATACATTCTGATTCAAAAAAATTCACGATACCTATATATTTTTTTCACATTTACACAAAAAGCTGGCTTTGTTTCCATCTCATATCGTTGTTCGATTTTTGCGGTTACAATATGCTTAGTGATTGGTACCGTCAGTAACAAAATTCGTTGGTATGACAAAATATAGAAATTGAGATTGCCAATACATATACATACATATACTCACGCCTTTATCCCCGAAGGGGTAGGCAGAGGCCTATACCGGCCCACATTTCACCGTGTACAATTCGGTCCCACGTGACAGGTGGTGAGCCCATCGCCGTGTTGAAATGGACCGCCGCCGTCAGAGCCTCGTCCGTTGTTCAGCAGGTGCACGAGCTAGCACGTGAGGTTGACTTGGGCCCGGTGGTGTTGGTAGGGCCCCACTACACCCCATTTAGCTGATTTTAGCTGAGAATCATAAATGTTGAAGACAATATACCTATTAACAATTTTATTGTTTAATTTTATCATCAATACATATAATAAAATCGTAACAGGTCGCTGTCTGTACATGGAAGATAAATAAGAAAAAATATTATTGGGGGGCTTTATGAACGCAATAGAACCCAAAACAATGACTTTTAGAATTTTTGTCTGTTTGTCTGTATGTCTGTATATCTGTTTGTCTGTACGGTTGTGCACGCTAATCTCAGTAACCGCTCAACCGATAGCAATGCGGTTTTTTTTATTGTGTTGAGGTTTGCTCCAGTTAACATTTAGCGTTCGTATTATGTAAATCGGTTTAGAAATAAAAAGCTCTTTTATGATTAAGCAAACAGGGCAGTTTCAGACGCTGCTTGATGACTCTGATGAAGAAATATCTTTCCTTTCATACACCTTATGTGACGTAAACGAAGTTGCGGGCTCAGCTAGTTTGAAAATACGTGTAAGGATGGCTTACGGAGTGTAAGTGTAGATTTACTTAAAGGTACATAGTTCATTTACAGTGCGCCGTATTTTCAAAAATATTTATATTCGAATACACGCACTGACATTAATAAAGAATTAATTTAATTTAATATCAAAAATTAATAAACCCAAACTTGACACTTTTCTTTCAATGGTACCTCCATTCTTATTTTCCAATTTTACTTGTTCCACTTCTTTAGTTTCTTCGCTATATATCTAACCATTAACTCTACTTGTTACTGTTATTTTCAAACTATCGCGGTTTTTTACACTCATACTTATAGAACTCGGGACTTCACGCGAAATACATCTACTTACATTTTCACACCGACGTTTCGAGCACGTTGCAGCGCCTGTGGTCGCGGTTGGACTGAGGCGAGGATCGACGAAAACCATGAAGTAACTTCTTGCCAAACTACCCTCCGTTCTTGTTACAACGAAAGATAAGGCCGGCGACACACTACACTCACTACGTCAGTTTTAATTGGCACAGTTTTACGTTCAATTTTATTAATCACTGCATTCCACATCCCGGAAAGCTTATATCCATAATCCCTCTTGAAATTTTTGTGTTTTTTTATTTCAATGGCTTCACGCACCATATGTGGATAATAATGGCGATCAGTGGAGACCAGTTTTGGTTGGTGAAGTTCGATCTAGTGATTACTGCCCGTATCGAGGTGTTCTGCTATTGCCGATTTGTTAAACTGACGATTTTTCACAGCTGCAATGTGTTCTTTGACCCTTTCCGCGATGGTCCGCTTGGTTTGGCCTATGTAGGAACTACCGCAGCTGCAATCCACTTTGTAGACACCTGGTGTTTACAGAGGAATCCTTTGGTGTTTGTACGTACCTAGCTACCTTGGTTAACGGTTTAAAAATCGTCCGTATGGAGAACCGCCGTAAACACGATCCGATCTTGTCTGTTATTCCCTTTATATACGGCATATAAGCTGGTTGACGTTCCACCCCCGGCTTCACTTTCCTCGGTGCACGTCGTGTCTTTCTACTACTCGCTGCATACCCATTCATCTTGAGTATTAGAGGTCATTAGCTCGCTTGACGAGCGTCGCGCTGACTGATTTGAGATGAAGTGAGTGATGATGCGAGGAGGCGTGCAGGTATCTATTTGTCTGAATGGGTTTGCGATACACAGTGTGGGCCAAGGAACCGTCTGCTCTCACCATTAATTTGACGTCAAGGAAAGACTCTACTTGTTACTTTCTCGTTTTCCTCTGGCGTATCCCATTCCAGTGCTCAATTTAGGTAACAGTCAAATAATTCAAACAAACAGGCAGTATTGTATTTTGCGCCAGAGGCATGAGGAGACTATTTAGAAAATTGTATTTCAACTAACTCATATGTAACCTGTGCTGACCAGGTTTACGAGCCTGCTGGAGAGATTAGCGTATCTTATCAAATTCTGTTTTAGTAACATAAATATTTCTTTCAAGACAGTTTTGCTGACCGTACAAAAGTGGTTTAGTTTCACACGTACGGCGATGTGAGACCGCAAGGAAATATTATTGATTCTTTGAAATTTTACTTAGAACTGCTCCCGGTTCTGACTGTCGGGTTTTTGTTCTGTAAATTAACGATGCTGGTAAAAAAGGAGGATAGGATTATATTGTTGTGGAGTGCGGTTTCCGGTTATACGGAATAGTTGTACCTCGTTTGATAATATACCTCAAACAAAAATATTATAACTTATCACTTCTTGACCTTTAATGTTTAACTTAATATTAACTTAACCTTAGTTAAGCACCAAATCTATTCTCATTTACTAATATCAATCATGCTAAAGCACAGAGCTGTCGTGAAGTGGAACTATATTCCTAAATCTATGTTCCTTTATAAATAACACTTGATTGTCTTGAAATATATATTAAACTGATTATTTTTTTGGTAAAGTCACTATCATGTGTTCAAATGTATTCATGTTTAGTACACAATACTAGATCTATATTTGACTAACATAGTCACGAATAGATCTACTTCACAGCCAATCAAAGCTCATTCATCAGCGATTGCCTCAGCTTTCTAGAAAAGATTGACTCTTGCTCGATCCTGATGTAGCTTCCTGTGGTAAAACAAAGTAGGTAATTGATTTGACAAAAATTGCTTCTAATCCTAGGATATTGGGACTCAGAAATAAAATTGGTTCATATTCGTTTCGCTAGATGGCGTTGGTTGGTACACAAATCACTACCTTCAATTTCAGTTGTTTAAAACTTGATTGTTTTTAAATATAAATGAAACTGATTATTTTTCTAAGTAAAGTTACTACCATGTGTTCAAATTTATGTATCCATTTACTATTTTCCTAAATCTATGTTCCTTATCACTATCATTTGTAATTTATGTATTATACTTAAACCCCGAAAATTAGGTAGGTATCGATTTAAATCGTCGATAGAACAAGACAATCAAACATAATTCTCATAGCGTACAAACAGTGATACGGACTTACAAACAGCGTATTCCCGTTTCGACCGCAAATTTCCTGCTTTCCGACTGATTGCAGGAATCACGCTTCAATCCACACACCTGCCTGTTGTGGCTAAGAAAGAAATGTACCTCCTAGACTAGATATATATGTATGTGTGTGTTTGTAGTCATTGATGATAGGCCAATTGAGCGTGTTATAAGCAGGTGTTTATTCCCTCTATCTCTATATAATTTTGAATGAATTTTCAACACTTTTTTTTTATATATATGCGATTTTGCTGTAGTTTACTCCTCAAACCAATGTAAGACTACGAGGTTAACCCATATGGGTGTTTTCAGGATTAGAGCGGCAATTTCTTTTACATTGACTAAAATCGCAAATTGCACACATTGAATGGTATTCATCTTTTCTAACTTTATAGTTTGTTTGTTTGTTGATTTTGATAGCTCGATGGATATATATTGTTTTTTTTAATTAATAGCAGACTAGCTTCCACAGTGCCCTGCCGAAGGCTGCGGAACTCGGGTGAGAAAGTTCTCTCCCGCTCCTCCCCGCCGTCTCTTTCACTCACATGACCTGCTCGCAGAAAGACGCTTACACCCACTGAAAATCATGGCCCGCACCATAACCTCCAGTGAGAGAATATCCATGTCCACCAGCCACGAGAACCTGGCGCTGTTGCGCCCACGCTGTGCATTTCATCAATGTGTGGAGCGCTGTATCCTCGCTGCGTTCCTCACAGTACTGGCACTTGGCCATGGTTTCCCGGCGTATTCGCCACAGATACTTACCGAGGCTCCCGTGCCCGGTAAACCTATCATTTTCTGTGTCATGAAAATCTACTGAAATATTTTAACATTATCAGTTCGTTACCTAGATAATCAAGTCACATTCTTTCGAGGGCTTACCTGCAGCACCGGTCTTAGACAGTTATGAGGCATTGTGTTGTTTTAGTCGGTAGGAGTACGACATAGCATGTATGTAGGATTTTCACAAGTAAAAAAGACCTTTCACTCACTTTTACATACCATTTCACTGATCCTATTATTTACTTCAATTTCAAGGCTTTTTTTCTTTTGAGAATAATATAAGTTTATAGCAACGACATCGTAAGTACAGTTTTCAGGATCTTGTAAGAAACAATAGATTTCTAATGTGAGTGGCCGAAAACAACGGACGACATCGTCCGATTAGTCACACTAACATTAAAAAAAAAAGTTCCGTCACACAATACCGACCAATAGACAACGGTTTTTTGTTACACATTGCAGTCAATTTCTGGAAAATTACTGTTCTTGGTAATCGAAAACCATTTTTTGTGATAGTCGTTAACCAATTAATAAGTTGATACAGCGATGACAAGTAATTAGTTTGTTAAATAGATTCGTTGAGGTCAGGTAAAGACGGGTATGAGGTTTTTTTTTAACTATCTTACTTTGAGATGATCATCCTATCGTAATGTCATAAATTACCTAGCCATCACTACTTTACAAGTAAGTAGGTATGTAGTTTAGCTTACTCGTAAGTAGCGACAAATTTTTGGCCTCACGTGAAGTCAAATTATCACCATCACTGCAGCCGATTTGGCACCCGCTGCTAGGCATAGGCCTCCCCAAGGGTCGCCACAACTTTCGGCCTTATGCCGTCCGCATCCAGCAGGTTCCCGTAATTTTTATTAGGTGAAGTCAAACATTTTCCGAAATATGGTTTGCTCTAAGCTCACTTCTGGGCATAGACCAACACGACCTATGGCTTCGATCGGGAGATACTGGGTTACAACAGGCGGAAAACGATTAATCGTTGCATAACGTCTGAAAATTGTCAATAATAGTCTGCAAGCTATCACACGTAAGATCTTCACATCTCTGCTTCTATACTAATATGTGTAAATAATGCTTGTTTGTTTGCACCGAATAGGCTCCG
Source organism: Miltochrista miniata (assembly GCA_933228765.1). NCBI lineage: Eukaryota > Metazoa > Arthropoda > Insecta > Lepidoptera > Erebidae > Miltochrista > Miltochrista miniata. Next base: position 22,135,037 of record OW121767.1, on the reverse strand, counting down.
AAACTACTTAATTGATTTGAAAATTTTTTTCACTGTTAGGAAGCTACACTGTCCCCGGATAACATAGACTGTATTTTATTACCGTATTCCCACGGGAACGGGAGCTACGCGGGTGAGACCGTGTGACATCCGAAGACGTATTCATCATTTATATTTCCGATCTCACGATGATACCGGAATCAACACAATATTGCGTTTCTTCACTGCCCCGGTTTCCAATAGTGCTAGTGCGTAAAATTTGTGAAAGCCTAAAAGTGATTATTAGAATTGGACCTGAATTAGATTTCGCTAAACTTAGCGTAAGATTACTATTTATTTCTACGAATATAAACGCTGTTTTTTTAACTAGTAGTAGTACTTAACAGGTGAAACGTAGGCATATACTATTTCTCTGCCTACCCCTTCCGGGATAAAATAGTGACTGACGTGACGTGACATACATATATGTTTGTATGTTGACTATTTTTTCGTCTATTTCGGTCGATTCGCACTTTCGGTTGATCTATGCTCAACCAAAAGTGCCGTTACACCTTTCCCTAATTGACCTGAGTAATATGCCAAATCAAGTTTTCGAAATGGTCCCAGATCCGTGGTGGAAATGGAACCATCGACCTTGTGATCCACAGTCGAGCAATACAACTCTAGACCAACGAGGGAGAACAAAGTAGGTATACATATATCCACAATGTACTTTTACAATATTTATATTATACTAGACGACGCCCGCGTAAAAAAAATTCCCGTTCCCGCTCTCTGTGGGAATTTATTCCCGGGATAAAAAGTAGCCTATAAGTTATTCCAGACAATTATGTAGCCCTGTATCAAATTTCAGCCAGATCTGTTCTGCTGTTCAAGTGTGAAAGAGTAACAAACATTCACACATCCACACTCACAAACTTTCGCATTTATAATATTAGTAAGATTCATTCCCATCCTTTATTTAATAGTAAACTTAAAATTTATGGTGGGTATGTGTTTAACTACTAAAAAATTATGTGCTACATATTTTTGTCGCAGTATCGTTTTGAAATAGATCTTCAGTTAAGTTACGTGAAAGTACTGCTTGATTGTACAGGTTAAGAAACGGATATACCACAAGCAAAAAACTGAAAACCAATCAACCTTTTTGTGTCAATACTCTACTTTTAAATATTTTATTTTCAGTTTTCTCTTTATTATTTTCAGCTACATTTTAGTCATTCGGTGTGCACTGCATTTTAATCAGTAATTGGTACACGTAGTTTATTCAAATATGTACATACATACATACATACATATGGTCACGCCTTTATCCCCGAAGGGGTAGGCATAGGCATATTATATGCCCACATTTAACCTTTAGAATTTGTCCCACGTAATAGTTGGTGAGCCGTATTGCCGTGTTGAGATGGACAGGCGCAGGTTGTGACTGCCTGCTGTTGACATTTTTGGAGCCGCCTCAAAAGGCCTTCAATCGTTAAGATTGCCATTTTACCACCAGTTTAACGTACCTTCCGAAGCACGGAAACGCTCAAATAAATGTCACAAAGTGGTACAAACATGGACGGTCACCAATCCAAGGACTGGCTATAGTGAAAGTTGCTTACTACAGTGATCGTTTACAGAACACTGAGTCCGCGGTGCCACGAGCGCTTCAAATATGTAACTAAGTATATTTATATAGACAGTCAATTCTCAATATCTGTATTAGTCGGGGACGATGTAATGAGACCCAGCCAAGATGTTCGATTCAAGCCAGCCTCACTCGTTCGCTAGTCAGCAAGTGGTGTACCTACCTACTGATACCGGAGCTGACTGACGAACAAAATCTTTTAACAACTCCTCAACCTAGCGTGGCAGGTACTTCTTAGAGTGCCTCTCCGACTAGTGAAGGCGACCAACATGGTACAGTCCTCTTTGTCTCTTGCTCCTCGAAACAGTTAAGCCGCTTCAGATATTCCGGTCCACTCTCGGATGTTTCGTAACCATGACTTTTTTCTCCCTCCCACCCTTCTTTTTCCACCAACTTTACCCATCACTATCAGTTGCAAGAGCTCATAACGGTGGCAGGTAAGGCAATAATACACCCTCCGAAATTGGAAGATACCTACGTCTTCTCATGGCCTACGTCTACAATTTCAGCCTAATTTCCTGGATTTTTTTATATCTTTGTGTTTCTTTACATTTTTTACTAACACGGAGAATTTTATGGCACACATTCTTTAATAAACTTGGCAAAAATACCAAAACAAACATACATACTAAGGCCCTTCATCTTCAAAGAGGTCCTAATCCAAAAAATAAACCACCTGAAATCCCTTAATACGGAAAGGGGCTACATACAGGAGGTGTAATAAAGGTACCTACACGCGGACGCCTCAAGAATTATAAAAAAAAGAAAACTCACAAGGGTGCACAAAGTCCACAATGTCAAAAAAGTCTCCGACGTCAACAAACAAAATAAAAAAAAACTCCACATTCTTAATTTAACTTGAGTCACTCTTACATCCCTACTTGAAAACTACCAGTTTCGAATGACCTACCCCGCCTCCCTTTCATATCCATTCTACGGGTGTAATAGAAGGAGATATCTGCAATTGTACAGTTCTCATTAATTTAGACACGTGTTTCGAATAGGGAGGCAAAAGTAAGCAAGCTTCCTATTCCTTCAGGCGGTACAGAACAGTTATATGTGTGTGATACTTAGCCGATTTTGTTCGGGGTTCACCTTAACACGTCGTTTGCGGTAACTTTAGAAGGAAAAACTGGGCCATTTATTAACTGTGGGTTTTTTCTCTTCTTACTGAATTCTGCGGTAAGGGGCTTTTGGTAAAGTAATTTAAATAACACGTACCTGTACAACGGAATGTGATGTGTATTTAATATTAATTGCCCTGTGATAATGTAAGTTACTTTCTAATTTAAAAGTTTTAATATTTTGCTGATATTTTGGAATTCTTTGGTTGAAGAAGATATTTTATCACGAGTCATGGTTAATTCTTTATTCTCTCGAGGTTGTCGGCGTCAGAAAAACTCCCGTCCCTATAAATATATTTTCCCGTGGTCAATCCCGATGGACCCCAGGGAAAGAAACATATGCAAAACCACCCAACACCGACAAACTATACCCAAGTCCAAGACTGAGCGAAGATACATAAGAACAGTAGGAAAATATTGATTCACTCGAATGGACCTAAGTCTGTCCCTATCCAGCAACTTTGCAACACCTTATGTGTTGCAGATGTTTACAGTCGATAATCACTTTTAGATCGACATTCACGGTGAGCGCGTTTACGCCGATTTGTATGAAATTCCGCGTTTACAGCTAGGTGGCGGTGTCTCGATTCCATACGAATTGGCGTTAACGCGCTCACCGTGAATTTCGACAGGCGCACGCCATAACTCACTTTTGCCACTCTGGTGGGCCAAAAGCTTTTCTGCCACCTTCGTAGTATAAGAAAATCCGTACCTAGAAATGAATATTATTCCCTGCGGTACTTCAAACTCCTTTACACCCCTTCAAGGAAGCATATTTCAAACACCATTCTTATTGATGCTTACGTAAAAATAACTAGTTAGCGGTTTGAGTTGTGCTTTGATACATCAGTTATCAATCAAATCAGCTCGCTTCAGTTTACAGCTAAACATAGATCTTTTTCGATCCTCACCATAATAGACATGAATATGTTACATCATTTAGGAGGGTGTTTAGCCTTACTGTATCACATTGACCAGACGGGTTCATCTAAGATTTTTGTTGCGAGTTTTCCTCATAGTAGGTATTAAAATCTCTAACTTTATCTACCACAACTTCTTATATTACTTGTAAATTCTAATTATTGGATATGAATATTCACAAATTAAGAAATTAAAATTACTTATATTCTACAGCTTTTTGTTCAAGAAAAAAAACAAAGAAAATTATCAATTAAAAAAAGGGGGAAGGAGTTGGAGTGGAAAGACTGGCAATGCCTCGTTCAGGTGTCAAAGAATTTCTCCCCATCGATGTCAACTGGTAAAGTTCCCATAAGGCTGTCCGCATTTCCACGATGAAAAAAAACAAAAAAAAATCTAATTAATGTTATAGAAATGAATACCACATGTCCTTCTTCATCAGGCAAAGTTGTAGGGGATAGTTTGAGTCTTAAAGTCTTTATAGATCGCCATCGCAAGAATGCCTTTTTATATAAACAGGCAAACTCTACCAACCAAATACTTCCAAAAAGAATCAAAACAAAGTCTAATTAAAACGCACATAAAAATTCATCTCGCATTCTACGATCGATACCCAAAAAACCGTCCCTAATTTCTCCCTTATCAACTTGTCACAAACTTAAGCAACCCTCCTCACATATACGCACACACACACTACTCATTATAAGGGTAACTAATCACTGGGCTGAACGAAAAAAATTTGAATTTTTTTATTCATTAACCACCCTCACTTCTTAGGCTGATATCCCTGGAACAGAGAAATGGACGGAGTCGCATTTTAATTAACTGTCATTATGTGTTCGAGACTCGTTTCAAACTTTTGGATTCAGAATGCAACACGAAAATAAATTTATTATTCGGATCTTTGTTAATTCAAAAATACCATGTCCTAATATTTGAAATTTAATTTAAGGATTGTGTCATGTATGAAGCACATAGTTCATAATATTGAATGAATCATCAAACAATTTACTTTGCATTTCTTTTTGTTAACCTTTTAGATAAATATAGTAGGTAATGAATACACGTATAAAATATGTATTGAAATACTTAGTACGTAACTTACCCAATACCCATGGTAGCATTTGAAAACTGAAAAGTTACACGTAACTTTGAGACATTAGCTAATATGGAGGCTTATTAGCTGATGTGTAAAAATGAGTTAATGTTCATTAATAACATATTGAATAACGGCACTTGTTAATAAGAAAGTCTATACAAGAACCCATTTACAAACATTTATATCATTATACTCATTTATTAAATTAAATTTATGTATTGGAATACAACAATACCTATTTTTAAATAAATAGGTACATAAAAATCACAAGAAAAATATATTGAACGGCGAATAATGAAAAGATGGGAAAAAAATGTCCGTGAATATTTTTTTGGAGAGTCCATAGGTGGCTGTAATCGTCTCTGCATACGGCGCACACTCGGTCGCGTACTAAAGCATGAATTTGCATATTTGCTCGCTCACTAAGTGCAATATCTTGTTTGTACGCACTTCATGCATTCTTCCATACGCAATATACGACGATTGTTTAATTAATACTGTTTTTAAGTAAACAAATGTTTGTAAAACGGTGACAATTTGTTTTGTTTGTAAGGTAGCTACAGTACGTACCTTAATTTACACAACTGAATATATTTTATTCTAATGTAAATAGAGAAATAAAACACTCAACTTTCCCGTTCAAACAACTCAAAGTAGACACTATTTGAACTAAAATAACTGAAATATTAACGAAATGGAAAATATCATCTGTCAAAAGACAATCGTTCAATTCTTAGAGCTACACTGTCGGTCAACATATGAAGTTAAAAAGCGCATACAGTTCGTTAGAAGAGGAAAGGCGAAAAATGCAGTGTGGTGTTCCTTAACGCTCTGTGTTTGGGCCAGTTCCATTCTTCAATGTCCCTCACATTGGCATCGACGGAGGGCTCCGTAGAGAGATTTAGTAAGATGTTGGTTTGCATACGTTGCCGATATAGCCGTGGTCGTACGAAGTGACCACGATCGCAACGGCAAGGGTTATGGGGTGACGGGAGCTAAGTACCTATTCAAGGCAGATTTTGATGGTCAGATGGTGTACCTACATTTCAGTAACATAACTATAACATGCGAGTAGTTTAAGAAGTTAAGTTAATAAAGGTAGAAATTTCAATATTAAGTGGAAAATTTGTAACCCGCCCAACAGCCAGAAAGTATATTACAGACTTGTTAGACATTTTAACATCAAAAGTATGGTTCATGACATATTTCATAAAATATTTGTGTCAGTAGTAAAACACGTCTTCTAAAAAATGTAATAAACTTTAATAAAGCGAGTCATTTAGAGCCAGTTGGATATCAAAGTAAAATATCTCGCCGTATAAAGTCAGTTATAGGACGGCCATCAAACAAACGCTTTCTTAAGCAAAGCTGCGCCTAATTTCAATATCCGAACGGAACGTGGACTGTTCGGAAACTCTCCTCGGGGAATAAATTACTCCGTCTATTCAATATTTCATCAGGCCGAGAGGCCGACTCTGAATATTCAAAACTAGAGGAGACACGTAAAAGCACGCGCAAGCCATTTTTCGCGCCTATCATCTCGGTAACAAAACGCACTCGTAATTACCCCTCCCCACCGTGCCCCGCTCACCCGCGGATCCCCCCTTCCCCCATAGTGCGGGGAGAGGGGCCGCCCAGTGACAATTATTGATCAAAAATTCTCTCTCTTCTTTCGCAAAAGAAAACTTGGACGGGTTATGAGTGAACCGCTATAGCTTGATATTTGTAATTAGATATTTGAATTTTTATTATTTTATTTTCTTAGACGACTTTAGAATTGTTGTGTTACAATTTAGAATTATATTGTAGTTATTTTGTAGTTTTTTATTATAAACTTTCAGTACTTACATTATTATAATACATAGAAAATTTGTTATAAACTAAATTGAGTGAGCAGTCGTAGAGTAATTTCCGCGAAATTTTCGCGAACTTACCAACTTTTAGTTAAACTAATTAAAATATGTACCAGCAATTGCCAAACGACTGACTTTTGGAGAATCAAGGGTGCCGAATTTGGGTGGCCTAAGGCCGTAAGCAAGGGCCGTCAATCTTCTGATACCACGATGCAGCAATAATATATAATATTTGAAGAAAAAAACGAAACACAAATTATTTAATCTCTATTCTAAAACTACTTAATTTAAAAAACTAGATTAGATTCTAATGCAATTTAATTTTATCATTTCCCAGTACACTACAAACAAAAAAAAAGACCAACTAATAAATAATGAACCGAAAGTAATATCAATCCTGGCAAGTATCAAAATCAGTTAGTCACTGCACTCGCGGCCGCCTCGGCATATTAATTGCACGCGGTGCTACCGGGCGGGTGGCAAGACATAGGGAGGCGCGGCCGCGAGGTCAACCGTCGCCTCGCCATTGTTTTGTGCGTGCGACTGTACTTTCCAACCTATCTGTACATTTCTTAAACAAAGTGGGGTAAAGAGTTTTGTACGTGTATACCTAAATTGCAATTGGAAATTAAAAAACAACAAACTGTCAAGGGGTGTTGCGTGTTCAATTGTGTGATTACGGGTGCGTTATTTATTGTTTTAATAATTGCAAATTTAAAGTCTTACTTTTATGTTTTTTGTTATTTTAAAACTAATAGTTAGAGCTTATTAAATACTTCGAACATCGACAATTTCTTTTTTTTGTTTTATTCAACCTTGTTTCGAAGTTTATCCCTCAAATAGGCTCCAATAAATAGCACAGTTTCCCTATTAGCTCGTTGCGTATAACAGGTCATAGTTGGTAGAACGTACTAGTTGCAGACTTAGTAACTATTGTGCCAAAGATCCTGGGGGATATCTTTTCGAGGGTTAACCTGGGGGATATCTTTTCGAGGGTTAACCTGGGGCTTTTAACCATAGACTAGGTATAGATCATGTGGTTTAATAATTGTATGTAATTGAATGTAGAAAGCTCCAAGTTTTTCTTGCACAAAGCTTCAACAACTAAGCATCAGTCGTTTGACATAATTAATCTACAATAACGTGAGGCTCGTTAATTGAATATGAACTTGATTTTTTCTAAGTCGATTCCGACATCAACACTTAGATTTCTCTTATTAATTTTATTCTATCAGTTCGGAGTCTTAAAGAGATCTTCTAGTCTGTAGTTCTTTAGCAAAGTCTTATTTTTTTTATACCACTAAGGTGGCAGACAAGCATACGGCCCACCAGAAGGACCGGTGGTCACCGCAGCCTATGAACGTTTGCAACACCAGAAGCGCCACACTCGCGCTGCCGACCCTGTAGAAACCTTCAAGACCCCTTTTGAAGAACCCCATACTGTAGGCGTTTGGGAAAACCGAGGCAGGGAGATCATTCCACAACCTAAGCGTGCGCGGAAGAAAACCCCTATCGGATCTAACCGTGCTGGAACGTACAGGTGGTGTGAAACCTCTTCGCGACAGGAGAGACTTTGCCTCCTTATGCGTGTTCTACCGACTGTACAAGTTCATCCTCACACTCTGCGTCAGGATCCCTATACTTTTGGAGATGGAAAGAGATGTGCCCTGAAATTGGGGTTTGCTTAGCGGTGAAAAAACACGCTTGTGTCTTGGAAGGGTTGAACTGGACAAGATTTAGTCCACCCCAATCGGACACTCTAGTAAGAGTAGCCTCAATTTCAGACACAAGCTGTTCACGATTTTATTACTCTTATTACCTAGTTTTTCTTGCCTAGCTGGATAAATGTTATTCATAAAGGTAAACACCTAAAGATTGAAACCATTTTGATTAGCCAAGATGGCTCTGTGATCATCACATTCAAATTTTACATGATTGACCTTGCCAACCCTAAAGAAGTTCTTTAATAATTTCGTCATAACGAAAAGATTTTTATTAGTTGCTTAAGAGCTGGTTTGTTCAAATCCTGATAGAAATTGGGTACTTGGGCTCTATTATAATCATCACTAGATATTCTGAACTTATTTGTGCACAATGTACCTATACAATCCTACTAATCCCTACTCCCTACTATAATGTTACTAGCGGACGTCAGGCGGTTTCACCCGCGTAGTTCCCGTTCCCGTGGGAATACGGGAATAAAATATAGCCTATGTTACCCGCAAAGAGTGTAGCTTCCCAACAGTGAAAGAATTTTTCAAATCGGACCAGTAGTTCCGGAGCCTATTCGTTACAAACAAACAAACAAAAAAACAAATCTTTCCTCTTTATAATATTAGTATATATAAATGCGAAAGTAACTCGGCCTGTCTGTCTGTTACGCTTTCACGCCTAAACGCCTCGAGCGATTGAGATGAAATTTGGTATAGGGATAGTTCAATGTCATGGAAAGGACATAGGCTACTTTTTAACCGACTGCGAGAAAGGAGGGTTATGATTTTACGCGATAACGGCTTCTACGCGGTTGAAGCCTCGGGGAACAGCAAGTATTATTAATGTGAAAGTTTATGAAGATGTTTGGAAGTTTGGATGTTTATCACTTAATAACGCTCACGGCTGAATGGATTGGGCTGAAATTCGGTTCACAAATACATAAGCTTCTGTTCATCTCGGAAATATGTTCCCAGGGGAAGTGGGAACGGGTACCAAATTTCACGCGGGCACAGCCGCGAGCATCATCAAGTTCTTTATAAATTTTCTTGAGTATATGGACTTATTTCAATTTAGTTAGACGGTGTCGTCTGATCAGGTCATACTGCCTCCTAATATTAGGTACCTATCTTATCTTACTAATAATTTATTACGAGTACTCTTTTAATTACATTTAGTAGTTATTTTACTCTTTCGCGCTTGAACGGCTGAACGGATCGAGCTGAAGTTTAATACAGAGATACATTATCGAACCCACGACTCCCAAGTCTATAGTCAAGCACACTAGCCTCTGTACCACGAGGCTAGCCAAAGAAAAAAAGAAAAAAATTGATACTCAGTCTAGCTAACTTTGGTCTTAGTCCTATTTAATGCGTCAGTATATGACCTTAGATTGTAGAGATTCTGACTGTTTTATTTGTAGAATTATAATAATAATTCATTTATTAATATAACATTCGTAGCAAGTAAACGCGTTGAACTCTTCTGTACATATGTAGCGACCTCTACGCGTGTAGCTGCGTATGCGCACACCATGTGTGTGAACGCTAACGTGCTACGTGTCTACGAAACCGTGCGTAGAATGTTTTTATATTATAGTCACACATGTTATAGCTATCGTGCTACGCGTTTATTAAATCATTGTTTGTATATACTTAGTAACGCCTTTTATCCCCGAAGGGGTAGGAAGAGGCATATTACATACCATTTTTCTGTTTTTGATTTCGTCCCACGTAATAGGTGGTGAACCGTATTGCAGTGTTGAGATGGACAGGTGCAGGTTGTGATTGACCGGTAAACCATCATTGAGATTTTTTTTACTCATGTCGCTTATTAAATAGATTTTTCTTCTGATCCTCTTCTGCAAACGTAAAATCTAAGTTTGTAGTACAGTCACGAGCAATAATATGTAAATATTGTCAAGGCTCCTAAAATATGTAAACACCTTCGACTCCAAAACGAAGGGCTCAACGTGAAGAACATAAAATTGTAACCACGAGTTCACATCATAAACATATATACACTCATTGCATATACATTCCACCAATAATAAGTATACAACTAAAATTTCATAACTCTGTATACAAACAAATTCTTCTAAATTGTGAGAAACGAATGCATGCTAGTTTCTGTCACTGCCTTTCTGTCAACTGCTGAGTTAAATTTTGTGCTGATGGGTAGTATTATGAGGACTTCAGTGTTTTGGTGAATTAGACAGATCCCAGAACACCGTCACCGGGGCAGATCGGTGTCAAAGAGTTTTAATAAGTATTCCCAGTGCTATCGTGATCAGGTGCTATGCGACCCACACACGAGCCCATGCCTCGCCACCGTGGGTAGTCCGTAAGCGGAGCTCTCCTTGTAAAAAAAAAGGTTTATGAGGACTTGAGGGAACTCCTTAAACATTATAGGTACACATTGGCGATTTTTGTATTTATCAACTAGCTGTTTCCCGCGGCTTCGACCGCGTAGAAGCCATTATCGCGTAAAATCATAACCAACCTTTTGCGCAGTTGGTTAAAAAGTAGCCTATGTCCTTCCCAGGGCCTCAAACTATTCCTATTTCAAATTTCATCTCAATCACTCCACCCGTTTTGGCCGTGAAAGCGTAACAGAAACACAGACAGAGTTATTTATAATATTAGTAGGGATTTACAACATCAAATTACTAAAAATTATTTTTGAGAGTCGGTGCCAGCAAAATATCAATATAAACCTATGCAATTTTGAGTATATTTAATTTTTTTCAGATCAGTATTCTTTTTGTCTAAGGTTTTATTTAGATATTAAATTATATAATATCTAATTTGGAGGTTTTCATCAAAAGTGGATACATATTTATGCAGCAACGTTCAGATACATGTTATTGCCGGGGAAGTTAAATATAATTTAATGGAATTTAAGATGAGTACCTACATCTTATGAATCAACGCGTTAATACATGTTATTGATGCAAACGTGCATACATAGTTTTGTTCCTTTCTTAATGGATATAATTTAATGAAACAATGAGTGTATATATATGTATGGTGTGAACTCGTGGTTATAATTTTATGTTCTTCACGTTGAGCACTTCGTTTTGGAGCCTAAGGTGTTTACATATTTTAGGAGCCTTGACAATGTATACATATTATTGCTTGTGACTGTACGCTCGTAAATATAACAAAGACTATGCTTATATCATAACAGAAAGAAACATAATTTCAAAATATTTATTCCGTCATTCAAAATTAAGGAAATCCTCCAATTAAATGAAAAATAACGTACAGAAAAACCTTTTAAGCCGCCCTACTCCCCACGGGTTCATTACACATCAACATCGCGCACCAATCAAGCTTTCATTAGTCGCGAACGACACAATCAATATTCATATCCCATGCGAAATCTTCATAACGCTGTGTGGTGCCTCCAAGGTAAAAAAAAAATGAAAAAAAAATCTTGATAGATGATCCCGACTGCGCCCGCATTCGCAACGAAATTAAAAAGAACAAGGCATATCACTTAGCGCACACAGAAGCGTGGTTTTTAATAAAAAAAAAAGAATTTCTACATATCTCGCGTCTTCACCGCTTTATCTTATAACCCCCGCCGCAAAAGAGACGGACAACAAAAAAATTCAACGTAAGAAAGGGACATGAATACGAAAATTATAATTGCCATCTGTAAATTAACACCAATTCGGTTGTTGCTGTCTTTGTCTGTTTTTGTTCAACACTATGTGCGGGAATGAGATAGAATGAGTTTGTATGTGCGACTGGGATTGAATGATTTACATACGTGGCTCACAAACACAATAATGGACAGAGGCGCGGAAAATCGAAGAAAACCGATCGGTTTTCCGATTTGCTTTATGCGACGGACTGCACTCGGAGAGGTTTTGCATAATGGGTAGGGTTGGGGGGAAAACAATCCGTTCCCACGGGTTATTGGATGGAAATATGAATACATTACGTTGCTTGCCAAATATATCAGAGCTACGTACCTAAACTTTATTGGAATTGAGAAAAAATGCTTTTTGTTGAACATATTTTCGGTGGCTCGTGGCCTCGCGGACTCAGTGTTCTGTAAACGATCACTGTAGTAAGCAACATTTTACTATGGCCGTTTATGAATGGATGACCACTTTGTGAAATTTATTTGCGAGCGTTTCCGTGATTCGGAGGGCTTAGGGTCGGCAGCGCGAGTGTGGCACCTATGGTGTTGCAAACGTTCATAGGCTGCGGTGACCACCGGTCCTTCTGGTGGGCCGTATGCTTGTCTGCCACCTTAGTGGTATAAAAAAAAAAAACGTTAAGCCGTTGATCCCAGTTACCAGTAAAAGGGCAGTCGTTAGGGATCCCAACTCGATCAATTGGCAATTGTCACGTGTGCACGTTAAAATAGGAATGGAGTTGCTTCAGTGTACGTGACTTCTTTGCATGTGTGTGTGCATCGAGGTATATGTACACATGATATTTAACTGACAATTGCCAATTGATCGTGTCGGGACCCCTTTAAGCTTGAAACATTTAAACAGCGGTCCGTTTCAACCTGCGCTTGTTCATATCAAGACGGTTATTCGGCTTACCATTTATTATTACGTGGGACAAAAATCTAAAAGGTGAATTGTAGGCATATAAATATGCCCACTAGTACTCCCTGTCTAGGGCGAGAATTGAGAGGCCTATTTTGAGTGATTAATGAAAAAGTCAACATAATCACTTTAGGACCTTTGACAAATTCTTTCTACATACAGCAATACATTTTAGCGTTAAAAATGAACAACAATGCAGTATTCGACTTTAGAAATACTATCTTTTTGAGATATTTTTTGATATGTTGCTATTTCGATACTTTTCCCACTAATAAGACAGTTCAGCTTAGCCCAGTATTTCACAATTTTTCGTTAGCTAATCGAACGACAACTTGACAAGTAGTGTCAAGATGACAAATTTCGGGTCTCCAAATTTTTGCCAGGTAATATATTGAAATAGGAATCTAATATCAAAGATAATAATATAATATCTATCCTACCCATCATCTATCTATACATATAATAAAACTATAGAGGGTCGCGAGTCTGTACGACAATATTTTGAAAATTTTGCCGAAAATGTAATTTAAACTTTTCATGTCTGTCGGTCTGTCCGTCTGTTTCCCGAATAAGTATCACGCTGAAACTACTGAATCGATTTGAATGAAACTTGGTACAATCTGAGCTTATTATTTGAGGATACTTTTGATCCCGATATTTGGCGCGATTCCTTAGGGAGAGGGGATGAAAGAAAAATAGTTTTATAGTTGTAACTTTTCAACGGTCCTATTCCAAAAAAAAATCAGTGTCATAAAGGGATTCTGAGGATTGTTTTACAAAAGTTTCAAGTTTGAGGGTTAGTAGTTCAGGAATTAGAGACATCTCAACTTTCGCAAAACTTAGAATTCAAGGGTTCCTTTGAATGTGAGGATAAATCTAAACTGGCGTGTTAGCTTAATTATAAAAGAGCTAATGCTAAAGCTATTGTAAAATAATGCAGTCCGCGCGAAGGCGTGGACTAAATTGTTTTATAATAGACTGAATTTTTAAGCTCTTTTATAATAAAGCAAACAGGACAGTTTCACATGCTCCTAGGAGTCTGATGAAGAAATACTTCTCCTTTCATAGACCTTATGTGACGTAAACGAAGTTGCGAGGGTCAGCTAGTTTATTTATAAAGAACTACAAATTATATTACAGAATTTCCTATGTTGGATTATGTACCTACTAACTAAACTTACATTTTATCATACTAATATTATAAATGTTGAAGTTTGTGGAGATGTTTGGAAATTTGAATGTTTGAATGTACCAAATTTCAGCCATATCAATTCAGCGGTCAGAGCGTCACTGAGTATCAGGTATAGTAGACAGGCATAGATTATTATCAGAAAAAAACTACTACTTTCATTCAATATACAGAATGAATTTTTCAAAAGGGATTGGATGGCCAAATCCGAAACTATAAGGAATAGCGAAAAGTGCTCAAAGGAGTCACGAGCCCGATTTTGATGAAACTTAAAACCTCATCATTAAATTTTTGAAAAACCAATAATCCTAGCTGGGAATCGAACCCATTGATTATAAAAAAAACCACACCCTATATTATTACACTTTACGATAGTGTTGCTATTAAGGATCTTATTCTGGGAAGTAATGACATACGGCAAACTAAAGGAAAGTGCTCATGTTTAACAAAATACAATTTATTTTGCTTACGTTAACTGATTAATTGTTCAAAATGTAGACCATTGTTTTCAATACATAGCTGGATTCGAGACCTCAAGGATCGTACTGCATTCAATATTATTGATTTCGTTTAGAATATTCTCCAAAGAATCTTTCTGAGCATGATTTAAAACACGGAATTGTTACGATCTATTCTGGGATTTCGAACGAAACAAATTATGATACAAAATTTTGGTACATGAAATATGATTTCTATCAAAATTCCAAACTTTCCTTAAATTTGCCGTACATCATTACTTCGCAGAATTTGATCCTTATCAGTGACACTATCGTATGGTGTAATAATAAAGGGTGTGTTTTTTTTTTTTCAAAATCATTGGGTTCGATTCCCAGCTAGGATTATTGGTTTTTCAAAAATCTAATGATGAGGTTTTAAGTTTTATCAAAATCGGGCTCGTGACTCCCTTGAGCATTTTTAGCTATTCCTTATTTTCGGATTTGGCCATCCAAGCCCTTTTCAAAAATTCACCTGTATATTTATAACAGAATTTTTCGTTTCTTAATACATTAAATAGTTAACATAAAGACTTACTGAAAACCACTCAAAGATGTAAAGTAATCTGTGTCTTCTTCAAGATCCAAAAACGTTCCCATTTTATATTCCAACTCAAACGATAGATTCTCAAAGACACAAAAGTAGAAGAAACATACACTTTCTCTCATTTTAATATTAGTAGAGATAGGCACAATAAGACCAGAATTCAAAATCGAAATTTAATGTTGAACTCGTGAATTGTAACTTCAGAAACTTAGGTATTCCCATCATATTAAGGCGCAAGTAGCCTCTAATTTAACAATCATTGACGTCAAAATAGACGAGCTCTGTATAAAGTTATATAAACTTTTATATACGTATATAATAAATGAGTATAACTTTGTTCCCTGTGAGAAAGTTCATAATGAAAGCATAATTTAGTTTTCACTTGAGTTCGGACCCAAAACGAAGGGTTCAAGCCTTTGCCAAGTAAAAATTGAATTTCGGATTGAGTTCCGTTTAAAATAACTCTTCATTAAAATTCTATTTACTACAAGTGTACCTACCAAGTTTTATAATTATAGGTCTATGTACCCAAAAGGTAAAATAACCGGCCAAGTGCGAGTTGGACTCTCGCACAGCGGGTTCCGTACTGAAACACGGCAATAAATCTTTGAATGTATCGGAGCCCCCTTTTTTGAATGAATGAATAAAAGATATTTTTTGTTACAAGAAACATGGTTTACCTTAATACCCCCTTTTTCTGATTTCAGTATTTGTTGTTATAGCGGCAACAGAAATACATCATCTGTGATAATTTCAGCTCTCTAGCTATAACGCTTCTTGAGATACAGCCTCATAACGGACAGACAGACAGACAGACGGACAGACGGACAGACGGACAGACGGACAGACGGACAACGAAGTCTCATGAATAAGGTCCCGTTTTTACCCTTTAGATACCTATGATGTGTATTGCTAAGGTTATATAGTAAACTAAGTGTTCCCTCCGGCTTCGTCCGCGTAGAAGTCGTTATCCAGTAAAATCATTACCCTCTTTTTGTGTAGACAGTTAAAAAGTAGCCCATGTCTTTCCCTCGGACTCAAACTATCTATACTGTTCTATACTATACTAGACTATACTATACTATACTATACTACACTACACTACACTACACTACACTACACTACACTACACTACACTACACTACACTACACTAAAATGCAATGCAGTGCAGTGTGCAGTGCAGTGCACTGCACACTGCACTGCACTGCACTACACTACACTGCACTGCACTGCACTACACTACACTGCACTGCACTGAACTGCACTACACTGCACTGCACTGCACTGCATACTCACCTCGTCTGGTACGTGGTGGGTGGTATGGGCACGGTCCATACACACCTCACTTGCTTCTTCAACTATCATTTTTCTATTCATGCATGCACGTCGGTTCCTTCGGCTCTTGACACCACCTTCTCCTAACACACGATTAATTTGGTCGTGGTAGGTGTGTCGTGACCTTCCCTGACTCCTACATCCATCCACTTTCGCGTTGTATATCTATTTTGCCATTTTTTATTCTCCTTTTTTTTTTCAAACTATCTCCATACCAAATTTCATTGAAATCGGTTCAGCAGTTTAGGCGTAAAAACGTAACAGACAGATAGACAGACAGAGTTACTTTCGCATATGAAGTAGGGATTATTAGACATGTGATTAGTTGTAAACCTGTCACGATATGGAAATGACATTATTATATGCATTCGTTACATAAACCCCTTTCTTTTATACTCTGATGATGCACCACCAGAGTAAAAACCCCAGTTAAAAACAGCTACCGCTTATTTAGAGGACATAATCTTAATACAATCGAGAGGCCAATGTCCAATGCGTTCCATTGATTCAACTTTCTTCAAGAAATCACGTTTGACGCCGGAAGACGATTCGTCTCGCAACACATAGACCAGAACGTTGTCTTACACTGACCATTCTTCGCACTTACACACTGTATTCCTATCAAAACCAACCTTTATTCTCAAGATGCTTAAGCTTCAATTCCCATATCAATAAAATTATAGACACGATAAATAAATAGAAGTATTTTCAACTTTGCTGCCACGTGTTAAGGTAGAAATTTCTTTGTACAGTTGAAAAGTAGAGTTACACCATTTCCAATCTTGGCTTTGATGCCTTCACGCGCGAGTGCTGGGGGGTGACAGGAACGGCTAAGTCATCGCACAGATGCGTTCCGCTACGATAGGTGATCGGATACAGGATTCGATACGACATTTGTTAAGTGATTGGAAGTGTGTGAATGGTTTTAAGTTGTACTTAGAAGTGTAAAATATAGCCAAGCTTGGTAATTTTGGGATTGAATATAAACACCGTGATAGCTAGCTGAAATTTTTACAGATGATGTATTTTTGTTGCCGCTATGACAATAAAATTAAATACTAAAATCAGAAAAAAAGGGGGATGAGGGCTCTCATGTTTTTTTATACCACTAGAGTGGCAGACAAGCATACGGCCCCACCATGTGTACCGGTGGTCACCGCAGCCTATGGACGTTTGCAACACCAGAGGCGCCACACTCGCGCTGCAGACACTGTAAAAACCTTCTAAGTCCCCTTTTGAAGAACCCCAAACTGTAGGCGTTTGGGAAAATCGAGGCAGGAAGATCATTCCACAACCTATGCGTACACAGAAGAAAGCCTCTATCGGATCTCACCGTGCTCGAGCGCTCAGGACGCAACGTCTTAGGATGAACACCCTGTCTGTGGCGAGCGGTGCGATGATAGAACGTAGCCGTAGGCATCATATCAAACAATTCTTCAGAGCACAAACCGTTGCACATGCGGTCTCATACAACAAACGTATTTTTTCCGGTTTTTTGGTATAGAACCCTCTGTGTGCAAGTCATACTTCTATTTAGCTGGTCTTTTTATACCATTGAGGTGGCAGACATGGATAACATCCTACCAAAATTTTGCAAGAACGTGCCGCATATAGAGTAATTTCGGGTAATATGGCCTGGTCGGTCAATATGGCCTACTGCGATTTCTCTGAAATGAAAGAACACTTGCGACCTCTTGACTCGGCATAGCAACGCACCCCTTCCCCTCACTTCCTCAGTCAACTCGCGCGAGACGAAGTGTGCATGTGCGTCCCGTGCGGGCGCTCGATCGAAAATTACGTAAAGTGATCTAATTTTTTGGTAAGTTTTACTCATTATATTTCTTGAAATTGTAGTTATTTTTACATTGGTACTACACAGGTTTGTAGATTAGCTATTCATGTGTAGTATTGTGATAGATTTTAAACATATTTCTTGCTCATTTTTAGGCTAGACTTTTACCTATTAAAAACGTTCCTGCGGCCAATATGGCTCACCAGATGGATGGCTAAAATGGTACCAGGCCATATTGTCCACATAATTTTATATTGTTTCTATTATGTTTTTTTTTAGATAATGGCTTCGCGGAAGCCATATTCACAAATAAAATGACAAATATGCTCTGCAAAGTAACACAAAGTTTATTAGTGACGGTTATATTTCTGGAGGGCAATATAGCTCACCTGATTTGTGGATAATATGGCCCCAGGCCATATTGCCCTTCCATTGTTAAAATTTGACAATTGTTGAAGGTTCAGATTTTGTTTTTTGTAAATTATTTCTTAATCTTGATTGTTTTGAAATTCTAATTATTTATTCTTTATAAGTTCTAAGACTGAATTGTAAAATAAAAACTGATCGATCTCAAAACAAATTTGTTTTATTCCCAAAAAGGCTTATGGCGTGCCATATTACCCGAACTTACTCTACCTACTACCAGAGCAGACTTTGATCTTTATGCCCTTTTTTTTATTTTATTTAATTAGGATTTAAACCCCTGTTTTACCCAATCTACTCTTGGGTTTGAGAATTTGGATTTCTAAATAAAACTAAACAAAATATTCAGTTCTATTCCTTTGCTAGCCTTGGACAGTCGTAATGAATTGAATTCCTCAGCTCTCAAGGAAAACTTCAACAGTAATACACTTTTATTGATATTTTCATAACGCAACGAAATGGACGGATGATACAATAAACGTAATATTCTCCAGTATTGTCCTCGCTATAGGAAAATAATTAACCTTTGTGGCGACCAGTACCACGTAGCGAAGAGCTATTAAAATACTTGTAAGTAAACGATTTCTGCAGCACGGTATAGAAGTACTCGCGTTGAAGAATATGTACCAGCCCAACACCTTGGTCCTTCCAAAACTGTTACATCCCTATTGGTTTAAAACTACTTATGTAACTTTTTCTGCCTATTAATATTCAAACCCAAACCATTAATGTACCGGCCGATGAAATTTGGTACAAATAAGTTACATGACTATGCCGTATATGAAACAACCATTTCTTATCACTATTCTCAGAATTCATACCTAATACCAGCTGGCCTAGAGTCCGCTAATAGTGGTCCAAGTCTGTGTAGGGGATAGGTACCCGGTACTTCCGACCATAGGCAGATGTATGGGCTTAAGTCACTAGAAGTCCATGAGAATTTATACACTTAAAAAAAATATAGCTGGCTTCTTTTCAAGTCAGAACCGAACTAAGATAGACGCACCATGGTGACTTGACTTACAGCAATATAATATCTAAATCTGAAATAATCTACATACCTTTTTTTTTAACGTGAGGGAATATCCTCACGGATGCTATGCCGGACTCCTACCGACTAAAAAAACCTCACGTTACGCCCGCAGCCTATGGTTGGGAGTCCCGGGTAAGCCCTCGGAAGAATGTCCCAGGACTCCCAACAGACCCATGGCCGCCACTGATTCCTCGCCTAGGGAATCTACATAGCTACATACTAACATTATAAAGTTTGAATGTTAGGGGTAGGTAATCTTAAAAACTCAACTTGTTGTTTTTTATTTGAGAATGTTACAGGCTATATTATCATCACGCTACTACACAGTGAAGCAATGAACATAAATTTTGGGATTCCAATTTGATATCTACATAGTTAGCCCGTGATAGGTATGAAGTTGGTCACTGGCGAAGCTGGGAGGCAAGGTTTTTTATCTGCTTTGAATTATAAATCGCAATCATAAAGGAGCCTGGAACGTTAATCGGAAACTCGTTTGTTCGAATTAAAAAATTTATTGTCCAAACATATCCTACCCTGACCATCCCTCAAAAATAAAATCCTAATATTTTTCGCGTTCAAATGCTCCCTATTTTTTAAGTAGCAAGTCCCAGTAACCTGCGCTCCTTTAATTTCAATAGTGGGGGCCGCGTTCAAGGTCAGTCGCCCGCAAGGGGACAACCACGATCAGCTGCTTTTTAAATCTGTGCACTCAAATATACCTATTGAGTTACCCCAAAATGTTAGTACTTTAAATTAACTATTGCCTGTTTGATCGCTATAAAATTACTCAAATATAAGCAAATACTATCGAATTTTAATTGGTATATGTTAAAAATCTATACACCTACTACCTACCTACCTACCTACATGAATTACTAAATCTATCCTAAAACTAAAAATTTACCCTGCTTTAAGAAAATTGCTCGAACGGATGAGCATTAAATTTGACACAGTTTTAAGTCTTTAGTGCATATTTTCAGGGCTCCATACCCAAAAGACTCCGTTGTCTATCTGACTTTCTTTTTAACGTGAGTGAAAGTCCTCAAGGATGCTATGTCGGACTCCTACCGACTAAAAAACCTCACGTAACGCCCTACAGCCTATGGTTGGGAGCCCCGGGTAAGCCCTCGGAAGGAAGGATGTCCCATGACTATCCGTCGGACTGTTTGTCACCAGGCTGTACCGTGTACCGAGATGGTTTATTTCTGTTTCGCACGCAAAAGATTTTTTTTTGCACACAAATTGGTCTAAAGTAATAATATGCTTCATACAAGTTTCTTTCTTTCATAATAAATAACAATTGTCCAAATATGTCCAGAGGGTTTTAAGTGATATGCTTCTCATATTACTAACCTATTTATTTTATATTCTGCCTCTGTGGCGCAGTCGGTAGTGATACCGCCTGCGGCGTTGGAGGTCGTGGGTTCGATTCCCACCGGAGACAGATATTTGTGTGACCCATAAATGTTCGTCTCAAGAGTCTGGGTGTTTCTATGTATACCTAATATGTAGATATGTATTTAAAAGTATATAAGTATTAATATCCGTGGTCTGATACCCATAACACAAGCAGGTTATTCCTAGCTTACTTTGGGATCAGATAGCGTTGTGTGAAATGTCCGTGAATATTTATTTATTTATTTATTACTCAGGTATTCTGGCAAATGATTGTTATTCAGTAGGTACAGATATGTGTATCTAACAGGATTCACGAGACTGAAATTATTGAGTGTAAAAACAATTCACCAACATACATAGCCACTTCAAAACACTTGCAAAAATATACAAAAGTTTGAAACTGTCAGAATAAACTTTTTTATAAACTTTTGTAAGCATTGCCAACTTAAAAACTACCAGTTGCATCCGAAGTTTAGGGGCTCGATAAAAGTGGCAATAAACCACAAAGCTTGGGCAGAGGGCAGCGTGGCGGGAAAGAGGGGGGAGGGGAACGGGGGTGCGGTCATCTCCCCTTTTTATCTCCGCAAGTCAAGGGCGCGTGGGGCAGGTTCGGCCGGCCGCCGGCTATTGACATTCTGTTTTCAAATTTACCTACTTTTTTTCCATTGTCCGTAACTTTTTAATATAGCGGGGTCGACGAACTAAATGGCCAGTCGGCCTATTACGTAATCTGTTTTGTAGCAATTGCGTTTAAAAGCATATTGTTTTTTTTTTATGGCCGATTTGTAGTGTTATACAGTTATTGCGAAATCGAGTTTTGTTTATTTCTAAGATTAGTTGACTTTTTAATGACAGTTCTGTTATGTCATCGAGTTTGTTTGTCACTTTTAGAGATCTGTTGCTGAGGCTTCTTGGTACTTGTTATTTTGTTAGTAGGCACCTACCTTCTACTGTTTCGAGATATCGCGGAATTATAATACAGAGGCAACTAACTAACTATCGATGCATAAGTGTATCTCTAGTCTCCTCCATCTGGAAAGGTGTAACTGTCTCTAAACGTCGAAAAGGTACGTCCATTGCTTACAGTGGTCATTTTTTATCATCATTCCATCAGATTCGATTTAACTTATTTGCCACTTTAGTTGTAAACACTAAGTAGGTACTTACTTAAATTTTGTGTGACAAAATATTCATCCAGATCCAGATTTTGTAGAAATGGCGTACCTATCCTTCTAATATGCAGAGTTTAAAGGTGAAATCCTCACGAATTTAATGCCGGACACACTCCCACTAAAACGACACGTTACGTTCTTGTCCAGCACCGGACGTCCTTGGTCCTCTACAAACATTTACAACCACCGCTGCCAGGCCTCGTGATTTCTTCTCATGTGAGTTCGAATGTAAGTTATCCTGCTTGGCATGAAACTGACGTGGCGTGAAACTTTCAAGTCATGCCACCTATTTCTGTTAGTACGACGAATAGGCTACCGCCGTTTTTTAAGCTCAAGGTTATGGAGGCCGACTGTTAGACAGAGAATAAGCAGGGATACCACTTAAAGGTGCGGTTCGCTCAGGCCGCAACCCCAAACCACCGCAGCCAGGCCTCGTGGTAAGTTATCCTGCTTCTTAGCATGAAACTTACGTGGCGTGAAACTTTCACGACATGCCACCGTCTTGGACCTATTTATGTAAGTACGACGAACAGGCTACCCGCCGTTCTTAAGCTCAAGGTTATGGAGGCCGACAGTTATTTTTTTTTTATACACTACTTAGGTGGCAGACAAGCTTACGGCCCACCGGAAGGTTGGTAACCGTAGCCTATAGACGTTTGCAACACCAGAGGCGTTACACACGCGCTGCCGACCCTGGCGCAGGTTGTGACAACCCACAGTTGAAATTTTTCAAGCCGCCCGTAAGGCCTTCAACTTGGCTTAACGACTGTCATTTTACAGACAACCGGGACCAACGGCTTATCGTGCCTTCCGAAGCACGGAAACGCTCGTAAATAAATGTCACAAAGTGGTCCACGTGGTGGTCACCCATCCATGTCCGGCCATAGTAAATGTTGCTTACTGCAGTGATCGTTTACAGAACACTGAGTCCGCGGGGCCACGAGCGCTTCATTAGGCTTAGAGAGTCAGCAGGGATACCACTTAAAGGTGCGGTTCGCTCGGGCCACGGATATCATGAGCCCCTCGGCGAGAGCTAGTTACCCGCCTCACGTACTTTTGGAAAATGTCCTATTTTCCTATCCTCTCTTCCAATACAAGCACACGAGGCGAACGTCCGTCGCGGGCGCACGTTTCCTTTAAACCCTACGAATTCCGATTCTACTTTACTACAAGAACTCGTTACTGATCTGTCAATGCTAGCCAATCTGTAAGCATATTGAACGAGAGTATTGTTAAAAAACGGGGTTAAAATTATTGAAAACGAACGGTACTTCATAATTCAAAGAGCTAATTAGATTTTTACCACCGACAACACTATTCTCGTAGTCTTAGCCTCTATTAACTGATTACTCCGCATTCATATAGATTATCGGTGTAAAGTAAGTACAAAACACGAAGTGTCTACCTACCATTGCGCCGGATGAGCCAGATGTAAGATATCTGTCTCTTACACAACTTCATATCAGCATCACTAGTGTTATCGATGTATCATCTGTTGCGGTTAAAGTTTTAGTTCAGAGGTTTTGGATTGTTTCCTGGTAGTATTTTTAAAACGCTTTATAATAAATTGTTGTTGTTAATATGAGTCACGGAATTTATTGCGTGGTGCACTCATATAATATTCATACATACATACTATTTCCCATCGGGATAAGTAGAGTCTATGGTTTTATACTTGCCACAATGCTGACAACAATTTTCACTTCAATTACTTGCAAACGTGTTTTTGAAGTTTACCGAGGCATGAAAATTTTAACAACTAATGTTTATCTAGAAAAATAATGATGAAATCTATTAAGACATTACCGCAACAACTATGAATTCAAAACATGGTATGAATTTGTCAGAAGACTTGGAATCTGCATTAGCAAATTAGGTACTTATATAAAAACATACCTAATGGAAATACTTACAAACATAATTTTCCACTTTAAACGGGTCTCAGTGCTAATTAGATAGGTACTTACCTATATCTTTTTATAGAATCTATACTCTCCAAAAATCTTGAACTCTATTCATAGCGAAAGTGTTACGTCCCAGACAGCTATAAAAATGACAACAGTTGTAACGTAGTACAAAATTGATAATAAGTCGCTTTGTGCACAGAAGTATAAACAAACGTATTACGTTGTATTATGATATAATTTTTAATAGAAGTAGGATATTATCAAACACTTGCGAAATTCAAACTTAAACCGCAACATATCGATATATCGAGGAGCCCACAAAACCTCCAAAAGTTTGAGTGACAGGACCGCCGTAGAAAAACAGATGTCGATAGTCGATAACAACAAAGCACCCGCCAGCCCATCTCTATTGACAGGGCGAGCTAGAGCGTGTGCTATGTGTGAATGTTATCGATAATCGAGATATTCATGTCAATAACTTGACCATTATGTGCGCATAAAAATACCTTGGGAACCGAAATGAGACCGATTTAATCGGACTTACTTGTAAATGTAAACTGTGTACTGCGGTGGGGAATACCTCAGTTTTTGAATGTTTGCAGTATTATTTTATTGCTAGATTATTTCCAAATTACTATGAATTTTTAACCCATATTTTCGGATAGTTATAGAAGTACAGGAGCCCCCATAAAGGGATTTTAGAATGATTGCAATTTTACAGAGTTTATTAACAAATTGCACTTTAATTATATTATCCTTATATGAAATTCGCTAATTTTGTCGCTATATTTCAAAATCGCTTGACACATGTTTACTGTAGTGATAACCGTAACGACACGTCTTTGGGTAATCCGATGGGAAATTTTTCAAATTTAATCGCAAAAAATACTAAAGTCGTAATTAATTAGGGATTACTCTCAACGAGTCACACTGAAACGGTTCACACTGTGACATAATTAGTTAGAAGTCGTGCGAATTTAAAGACATTATGGGGTGTGAATTTATTATAGAAACGCAGTGTAGTGTAATTCGTATCGTATTTTAACATACATTTAAGCAGAAATACAGCAGCTTTTGTTTTTAAATGATACAGAACCTGCAATTAGCAAGAATGTGGTTTCTGAGACGACTTTGACAAGTTAGTTCGACAACAGAGTCACAACTCAAATAAACATCACCGGTATCACAGGCTGCAAAATCTATTAAAAACAATGTCAACATAGTATACACAATGAGCTACTACAAAAAAAATAGTTCCACCAGGGCGACAGACAAACGTGTTCGTTGACCCCCGTGAGGCGGCGCGTGCGACGTACAGACAGATCTGCCAGTCACTTCATAATCATAATGGCGGATAAAATACAAAGCTAAATCAAATCTATGAGATATCTCGACAGGATTACGTTACAAATTTTAACTACAATTATCTTACTGTTAACTCGATGCAGTCGAGTAATGAACTTGAATCTGATCAAATACTACACAATGCATTAATAAGTAAACTCATGTTAAACGAGCTGCTTACAAAACGATAACGTAACGTAAACAACTCGACTAATGATAATGACTAAATAAAAATCAATTTAGAAATCGCGCGACGCAATCGAGATGCGGTTCGATTGACGATTTCGTTTCGGACGATGGGCGTGTGTAGTTGATGAAAAAAACATATCACTCCCACTCCGACCGGTTACACAATAGCAATGTTAACAATGTGATAACTAGTTTATATTGAACTCTTTTGAAACGAAATAAGAGCCACAATATACGCACTATCATGTTTGTAGTTTCGCACTGGCCACACCACGCCTCGACACCCGTCATTGGCAGAAATAAAAACGGCGACCACGCGTAACTCGTCACGTCTCGCCGGACAGTGAAATCGTGCAGTCGGTGACAATGTGTCACTTTGCCAATTCATCAAGATCCGCCCTGCCCCTACAACTGTTTCATGCACTGCGGCCATCAGTACAAATCATAGGGTTGAAAACATCATAGGGAGGTCAACAAACACTGGACACATTACTGAGCTGCCGTGCTTTATGAAATGACAGTTGTTAAAGCTTCAATGCGCAAACGTTTACCCGCAAAGGGAAATTTTTCGATCATGCTCACAAATTGCTACGTAACTATCGAGATGTAAATCGCTTATGGCTACCGTTATTTTGAAAAATCGATTGTTGATAATCGATTTGCCACAGTTGCGTCCCGTTTACGCAGTGGACTGTCCCACGGTCCATTTGTGTGCAAGACAAAACGTTTGAAACTATGCGCTACTAGTGAAAATTGACCTATGTGGCTGTTTCTTACTGATGATTAGTAATTAACGGTAAAATCTGATTTAACCAATTTTTTTTTAACACATTGGTTAATAACATTCATCATATATTTAAACTGCAGTTACTTAATGGCATTGGCGATAGGTAGACGACAGATAGGTACAAGAACAAAAATTTTCTGCTCATGACATTTTAGAAATTCAAAAAATAAGTCTCATCCCTATGTCTATCACTATCATTCAAAATATTTATCATCAGTAAATTATAAAGATAAGAATCCTTAGATGTTGCACTGACACTGGATAAACCTTTGTGATATACCATTTATATGGCGCTGTGACACATACCCATGTTGCACGATGATAAGGCTCACTTAACAATTTACAAGAAGTCAAATTAGGTTCTTTGCATAACTAAATAATATCGGTGTGAATACTTTCGTAAATTTACGTTTTGTGCGCCTTCACACTAGCGTAGGCGTTCGATGGACGTATGCGCGGCGTATACGTCGCGTATACGTCGCGCACGCCCGACGCTTGTTCAGCGTACTCATGTGTTCCAGTGGAGACGTCGCGCCAACGCGGCGTATACGTCGCGTATACGTCGCGCACGCCCGACGCTTGTTCAGCGTACTCATGTGTTCCAGTGGAGACGTCGCGCCAACGCGGCGTATACGTCGCGTATACGTCGCGTCGGCGCCGCGCATACGTCCATCGTACGCCTACGCCGGAAAAACGCTAGTGTGAAGGCGCACTTATAGCAACGAAAACTAGAGTTGTATTTATCGTTCGCGCTCTTTAGAATTTCGTTCACCCAAAATATTTTCCCTATATCCATGCCACCGAATCATAATCATAAATAATCCAAAGTTAAACATCCATTCATATAAAATGCTCGTAACTGTCAGCTTAAATAACTGTGACGTCATAATGATCAAACTTCGAAAATAAAAGTGTTGCCGTAATGTAAAAAGAAATGTTTGAGAAGCACAAACATTAGCAGACATACAGGCACACGTGAGACAGGGAGCAATTATACAGGGTGGGTACGGCGCGGCCTGGCACCGGGTCTGCCCGAATTTGCACCTACTCGGCAACATACATAGGTTGTTCCGAATTAGTGACGTCTGAATATTAATTTTTAAATATGAATTTGGTGAGTTTGGCTTGTGAAACAAAACGTACCGATCCCTCTATATCTATAATTTTTAAAATATTCAACATTGTCATAGTAAATTTATCTGCATGATTGATAATTACGTGAGGGTTGCATTTAATTATTATATTATTGTTTGGTAATTTACATTTCTAAGCAACAATTGAAAATTTGCACGCCTTCTTTCTAGGCTAAATATATGGACCTAAGAAAACTATTGTATCAAGACCTTGTATCATACCTGTATTCTTGCAAATAAAATCTTATCTTATATTATCTCTGGCCAGAAAGGTACTAATAAGGTTAATAATGACTGTCCCAATATGGTGTAAATTGGAAGAGGCCTACATCCAGCACTGGACGGTAATGGAATGATTTTATTGATTCTAATAGGTTGTTATAGTCAAAAAAGTTAACTCTAAATATCCAAGGCAATTTTGTTGATGCCTCGACGCAATTTGTAAGCTTTTTTGGTTTCTACGCTACTCTGCGCACAGAAAATGGTTGCAACCCAATGGTAATGTAATTACATAGCTTTTGTAGTTACTTATTTGTCACATTATTATTAAAGTCGTTGTATCTGTCGTCGAACGCGTTGATTCGCTCACATATTCTCTTTTCATTATCAATTTAATCAATCAATCAAATCAGCCTATGCAGATCACTGCAGCCCATAGGCCTCTCCAAAATTACGCCACAATACAGGGCCCTCAGTGATTTCAATAAATAAAAAAGATGACTTTGACTATGAATGCTCTAAATCACATGCCATTTCTTATGTTAATATAATAAACCGTCGGTGTTCCCGGCAGTAGCCATGTAGACTTTCCACAAAAAAATAACAATCCTATCTCTCAAGTTAGATCTAATTACACTCGGTTAAAATCGGTTTAGTAGTTTAGGAATTCATCACCGACAAACAATGTGACACGTAATTTATAAATATTAATT
Source organism: Miltochrista miniata (assembly GCA_933228765.1). Taxonomy (NCBI): domain Eukaryota; kingdom Metazoa; phylum Arthropoda; class Insecta; order Lepidoptera; family Erebidae; genus Miltochrista; species Miltochrista miniata. The sequence continues at coordinate 22,106,472 of OW121767.1, read as the reverse complement.
ACACCATGTGAAGTAAAAAGATCAACAAGTAGGTTTTAAATCGATAACCACATTAAATTTTAAGCACAACATTTAAATGCTTACAGAAAAAGTTCACAACAAAACAAATTACAAATGCTTAACCTGCAATTAAAACAAAGCGAACATTAATATTTTAACGTATAATTGTAAGCACCCTATAACAAGTTAATATGAAAGCTCATTCATTTGCATTTGTCGTGGAAACACGTGTGGCGGTTCGCGTGCCACCGATGTATTACGAAAAACGAATACCGCACGTACATCCTGTATATGCGCCGATGACTATGTAGCATAGATGTGGCTATAGGCAGAAAGTGAAAATTTGTTTCAAGTAAACATTACGCCACAGAACAATAACAAAAGTAATACGGGTTCATCCTGCGGAGCTAAAAGTAAGATAGACTATTTGGACATGTGGGACTCAAACCGGCTCAACGCAGACCTGAAAGAGAACGAAAGCCAGAAATCTTTACGACTCAAATAAATATTCGTCTTGAGTCATGTCACACTTGGTTTTAGTTAATACATTTTTTTCTCCTAGGTTCCCCATAGTCTACATTTTTCCTGGTCTTTTCATTAAGATTAAGTATTCTACCATAGAAAGAAATATATACAAATCTAACCTTCAACGGTCATACAATAATTAATGTCTCTGCTACTATTTTGTTACTTGAATTGCTCAAAATGTGGTGATCAGGGTGGTTTGTGTTTTTTTTTCTCGTCATGTTCTGGAAAAGGCCTGAATCAAATTTTAACATGCAAAATTGACCTTTGACACGTGATAGAAATCCATACGACACAATGTTTACAAATATACAAGGTCTTCCTGGGACATCCTTCCGAGGTCTTAGGGCTTACCCGGGGCTCCCAACCATAGGCTGTTGGGCGTTACGTGAAGTTTTTTAGTCGGTAGGAGTTCGGCATAGCATCCATGAGGATTTTTCCCTCACGTTAAAAAAAACATATACCTACACGGTCTTTCACGCATTTTATAACAGTACTATTAGTACCTATACATATCTTTGTACTTATTCTTTGTGTTAGCTAACTGACGGTTCTTTTGTGGTACAATAAGTCAATTTAGTGCATTGTTCAAAATCCTTTTATGATGTTTCATAGAAATACAGAATGTTAGGAAAACGTCTCTGTTATCAAACTTTCATGGTTCAAATCATTAGTATCAGAGTTACCTGAATATTTGCCACGTGTTACAATGCGTTTTCGACATTTTGGCCCTGTGGACAGCGTCGTCATAGTAGAATGTATTAAATTATCTGTGGTCATAGTCACGGGGAATCAGGAGTGATTCCGCCTAAATTTTGAACTCGAACATTAATCACTGTTAGGCATAAACCTAGGAACAAACCTAGCTATATCCTAGTCTTTGTCATTACCGAGTAGCACTGTATGAGCCAACAATGTATCGCCCTTAATGAATCACAACCCCAAAACAGTTGTGTAACTGTACTCATTAATTGGAATTGTGTGATCGATATCAAGTTTTAACTTTTAGCCTAGGGCTGTCAGGGGTATCAACCATTCCTAAAATCTCTGGACTTTAAGGCCACCCCGGAAAAACGTGAAGTTTGTGAACACGTGTTCATTTATAAATATTTCGATATAGCAAATGTAAATGCATACTCGCGTTCCACTTACTCCTGCTGGAGTTCATGGCTCACACTATGGTATTCAATAACAGGAGAATGTCCACCTTCAGACTTGCCACGAAGACAGTATATGCTGTGTTTAAATCAATTGACATCACAATAGAGAATTGTGTTGTACGTTAATTGATACGGGCCATACAAAAAAAAATTGTAAAATTCCAACCAAATAAAAACGTCATGAACTCCATTCGAGACACAAATATATTTTATGACCTACGCATGGCAGCCAACTATTACCAACATCAGAATGTTTTTAGACTCACCAATTTTAACATAATTTCATCAGTGTGGCAGCCCTACACGAGGGTAATACCTGATCATATTACAATGATATACGACGCTTTGATACGTAATACGACTATTTAAATCCATGGAATGGAAGTATGTAGATGAGATTGCTCATAAAACGTCGTATTTGCAAAATCAAGCTGCTATTAGACCGTTGGATTTAGTGATATGTGACATTATTCTGTTTTGTGTATTATTTCCTTACTTTAGATAGGTTTTTTATTGTTGCTCTGATTGTCACATTAAATGAGCATATTCTTTTATTATTTTCAGGGTTCCGTGCTACAACAAAAATATCCTTTATCTCGGGACCATGCGGAGATATCGAGATGAGTTCCTTGAGCTGTGAGTAAAAGATGTATATTTCGACAATCTAAAGTGCATAAAATTTTAAAGGGCACTAGATGAGGGAGCCTGAGGACGGTGAGAGGCTCACCGTCCTTACAGAAGCAGGGCATGACAGCGTGACATGAGGAACTCACGCACGCCCCCCCTTAGAAGCGGGATCACACCCGAAACCCCCCCAAAGACGCGGGATAGCACCCGAACCACTCCCTGGGCGAGGCCGCAGGGCCGACCGTGGGTCTGTTGGGAGTCCTGGGACATCCTTCCGAGGGCTTACCCGGTGCTCCCAACCATAGGCTGTAGGGCGTTACGTGAGGTTTTTTAGTCGGTAGGAGTCCGGCATAACATCCATGAGGATTTTCCCTCACGTTAAAAAAGCGTACTAGCGTACCAAATATCAGCCAGATCCGCTAGAATGCAGAAGAGCAGAAAACCTTAATACATATCTTACAAACTTTCGCGAAAAGTTTTTCCTTTGATCTAGAACTATGAAAGTATTCGACATAAGTCTTAATAGAAATGAAGAATATAAGGTGAGTTCTGAATTATAATGTTAGTAAAACACTAACATTAAAATTCAGAACTCACCAACAAAAATACTGACCTGAAAATTAGTTATAAGACCGTGTAGCATGCGGGTGAGGACTTTATCACAGTGAGCACCATTCTTCATGTTGACCCTACCATAAATATGATTTTTATGAAAGTTCTTTTATTAAAGGGTTGCCGACACATATACGAAGCGGCATTTCAAACAATTCAAAGGATGGGAAATAATGGAGCGGTGTACTATAGGTATATGCGACACAAAATATTTTCTCTTCATGACTCATTTTATCCGTAGAGTTATCTAGTAGCGACGGTTTACAGAGATATGTAGTCATTTGCAGTAGACCATAGAATCTTACAATATGTCCCTTACTCCTATATACAAATAGAAATTATTACTTTATATGGGAATAGAAATAGGTAGAGAATACCTGATATAATATACATACATACATACATATACTCACGCCTTTATCCCCGAAGGGGTAGGCAGAGGCCTATACCGGCCCACATTTCACCGTGTACAATTCGGTCCCACGTAACAGGTGGTGAGCCCATCGCCGTGTTGAAATGGACCGCCGACGTCAGAGCCTCGTCCGTTGTTCAGCAGGTGCACGAGCTTGCACGTGAGGTTGACTTGGGCCCGAAGGTGTTGGTAGGGCCACACTACACTTGATATAATATATGGTAACAGAATTTTTAAAGTAAATGTCAATAAAATCTATCCTTGGCTGTTTCTTTAGCAAAATCAAACTGTGGCAGACTGATCTGTCAGAGCCCAGCTAAAACCGCTGAACGGATTTGGCTCAAATTTAACTGACGCAGAATATTGTTCTCAAATTTGTTCTAAACATTTTACTTTGGAGAACCAGGACTGCCTCTGTGGCGCGGTCGGTAGTGACACCGCGTGCGGCGCTGGAGGTCGTGGGTTCGATTCCCACCGGAGACAAATATTTGTGTGACCCATAAATGTTTGTCTCAAGAGTCTGGGTGTCTCTAAATAAATAATAAAAAAAAAATTAATCTCTCTACGGAAGCTGTGGCCTGGTTTGACTCATATCTTCGGGGGCGCTCGCAGTGTGTTTGCCTTAACGAGTCAGTCTCGGAATGGCGTAATCTCATTGCTGGCGTGCCTCAAGGTGGTGTACTTTCTCCTTTACTATTTTCCATTTTCAACAACTCCGCTGTTCAAGTTATTCCTTCCAACTTCCATCTCTACGCTGACGATTTGCAGCATTATCGTCATTTTACGTTGAACGAATATAGAAGCGCCATTGCAGGTATGAATCGCGACCTGAGTGCTATTGGTGAGTGGGCTAGGTCATTTGGACTTCAAATTAACCCTAAAAAGACTCAGGCGATAGTTATTGGTAGCAGGCAAATGCGATCAGGACTGGATATGGCCTTACTACCGTCTCTCCTGCTTGATGGTGTACCTATTTCGTATACCGAGACGGCTAAAAATCTTGGCGTTATTATTTTACCTGCAATTTAACCTGGGATGAACACGTCGGGGAGGATAGCAAAAAGGTGTATTACACATTCCATACCCTCAAATATCTTCAGCCTTTCTTGCCCGTGGACATCAAAATCTCTCTTGCTCAGTCACTAATACAACCTATTATTGACTACGCAGACTCCTGCGACTTGGATGCTACTGAGGAGCTATTAAATAAACTTGAACAACTGCAAAACTTATGCATTCGATTTATTTTCAATCTACGCAAGTATGATCATGTCTCAGAATTTCGCAAGAAACTCAAGTGGCTCCCAATTCGACTTCGTAGGAATACTCGAATATTATGTGTTTCGTTTAATATCCTTCACAACCGCCTTTGCCCTTCCTACCTGCGAGAACGTTTTTCTTACATGCGTGAGCCTGACGCTCTTTGTAGGTCACACCTTAAATATCTTCTTACTATTCCTCGCCATAAATCTGAATTCTACTCTTACTCTTTCACTGTTCATGCGGTAAGGCTGTGGAACGCTCTCCCGCCGAAGATACAATCTTGCCAAACTGTCTCACTCTTTAAAAAGAAACTGAAAGAACATTACCTCTCCTCTTTGCCGTAACTATCTGAACTTAAGTATATCTAAATGGGATATGTATGTATGTATGTATGTATGTATGTATGTATGTATGTATATGTGTATATTGTACCTATGTATTTATTATAGTGAACGTATGTATGTGTATGTATGTACCTATAGTTTAACAATTTATATGTATTTGAGTATGTATACTATTATTTTATTCAGGGTCCTTAACTTGCACACACTTATTAATCTTTATCCTATTTTTAACATCTCCTCTTACGGGCCTACTGGAAGAGATTTCTGTAGAAATAAGTAGGACCTTGTACAATGCAATGCAATGTTTTCTTTATTATGTTTTTCTCCTTTTTTTTGTAATTTGTGTGTACATAAACTAATAAATAAATAAATAAAAGAAAAATTGTTTAATTCAGATGTCCAAGATCCATATTTCAAAAATTCATAATATAATACACACAAACAAATAATACATCAAAATAAAATTAAAGTTAAAATAAAATCAGAATTAAACTAAAATAAAATAAAATAAATAATAAAATAAAATCACAATAACATAAAAGTAAATAGAACTGTCTGTAATACATAATAATTTAAGATTAATAAATAAATAAACTAATGGCCCTACTGACACCATCTACTGAAGTGTATTCCCTTCAGCTATTACACTCCTTATAAGGAGTGCCTTATATATACTTCACCGCTCTGGAAGTGTCCAGAGCGGTGAAGTATATCGATCCGCCAGGGTCCTCAGGATACTGCTGCGACTGGTACGTATTCTGTGGATCAGGGATACAGTTCTTTTCCGAATGACGGCTGCGAAACCGTCAGTTTGATATTCTGCAAACATCCCTGATGCACTACAGAACCGGGGCAGTCCTAGCAGCATCCTGAAGATATTGTTATATTGGATACGCAGGGTATCCAGCGATTTTTTGGCAAACGTGACCCACAGATTTCCCGTGTACATGTTCTGGCAATAAGCGTTAAAAAGCGTGATCTTAACATCCTCGGAGCAACGAGAAAATCTCCGAGCCAGCATGTTACCCCTAACCCTGCGCTCCCTCTCAATATCTAGATTGTCTTTAAGGTCGTCGGCAATAATGTGTTCTAAATATTTAAACGTGTTGACACGTTTGATGCTCAAGCTCAAGTTTCTATCCATACTAATATTATAAAGCTGAAGAGTTTGTTTGTTTGTTTGTTTGTTTGTTTGAACGCTAGGATCTCAGGAACTACTGGTTGGATTTCGGAAATTCTTTTACAGTTTGATAGTCCATCTATTGAGGATGGCTATAGGCTATATAACATCACGCTAAGGCAAATAGGAGCGGAGCAGCAATCAAGAATGTTTCGAAAACGGGGAATATTTTTTAACGTCTGAGAGCTTCCGAAGAGTACGCTGCGTAAATGGTTAAAGTTACGTAAAAATTGTGTATTACAAAACTGTTTCTCTTAAAAAGTTCTAAAAAAAAGTCCGCCACGGCATATGTCTATCTTTTAAGGTTCGCCCAGAATAACCTAATTTGTCTATCTCTTAAGGTCCGCGCACAATATTTTAAAACTAAGTTTGTTTGTGCTACGATCTCAGAAACTACTGGTTGCATTTCAAAAATTATTTTAAAGTTTCATAGTCAATTTATTGAGGATGGTTAATAACAGTATAACATCACGCTAAGACGAATAGGGGCGGAGCAGCCATGAATAACGTTTTGAGAACGGGGAAAATTTCTTTCTTTTCAGAGCTTCCATTGCGTACACTGTGGAAATGGTTAAAGTTACGTAAAAATAGTGTACTATAAAATTGTTCCTCTTAAAAAGTTAAAAAAAAAGTCCTGAACCGCATATGCCTATCTTTTTCGGTTCGCTTACAATAACCCTCTTAGTAAGTTTTAAAATAGAGCGAGGCGACGACGGCAGTAATCGTGGTCTGCAGTGGTAGCCAGTCAAGTGAACGATAAAAACCGGTCAAGTGCGAGTCGGATTCGTACCATAAAAGGACGGGCGGAAGTAGATGCAACGGGAAACATCATATCACTTTACATATTAATACCACGCCTATCTCCTTCTCACTCTCATGTGACGCAAGCGAAGTTGTGTGGGTCAGCAGCTCTAATGAACATAAGTGACGGAGTAAATGCGACGGGAAATATTATATCACTAAATATTTATACTACACTTCTCTCTTTGACGCAAACGAAGTTGCGCGGGTCAGCTAGTGTATAATATGTATGTATTTAAAAAGTATAAAAGTAATAAAAATAATATAAGTAAAGAAGCGCTCGTGGCCCCGCGGACTCAGTGTTCTGTAAACGATCACTGCAGTAAGCAACTTTCACTATGGCCGGTCCATGGATGGGTGACCATCCATGTGATCACTTTGTGACATTTATTTGAGCGTTTCCGTGCTTCGGAAGGCATGTTAAGCCGTTGGTCCCGGGTGCCAGTAAAATGGCAGTCGTTAAACTAAAGTGAAGGCTTTATTTCAACAGCAGGCAGTCACAACCTGCGCCTGTCCATTTAAACACGGCAATACGGCTCACCACCTATTACGTGGGACAAATTATACAAAGGTGAAATGTGGGCATATAATATGCCTCTGCCTACCCCTTCGGGGATAAAGGCGTGACCATATGTATGTATGTATAAGTATCCGTGGTCTGATACCCATAACAAAGCAGGTTATTCGTAGCTTACTTTGGGATTACATTCAATAATATCAGATAAATCTAAATATACTTACCCATTACTTTGTGCTAAGTTAATTTTATTTTTAATTTTTTAGTTTTTGTTTAAAGTCGGTTTTTTTTTTGTTAAAACTTTTTTTTTTCATTATTTTTACTGACGGGTAGACTAAAATATATTGTTCTAGGGGTATAGTTCTCCCCAATACAAATTAATCAAGCCCAAACACAAGATAGCTTCTGTAAATCGATAAGGAATTCCCTCGATTCGAAGGATTTCTTTGATTTCTCCAGAATCCCAGCATCCAATTTTGACTGCCTGTATATGGGACCACATGGGAAGCACCAGCTTTCAAATAAAAAAAGAATCATCCAAATCGGTTAACATCCTTCAAGCGATTTGTCGGTAACAAACATAAAAAAAATACAGACGAATTGAGAACCTCCTCCTTTTTTGGAAGTCGGCTAAAAAAAATACAGACGAATTGAGAACCTCCTCCATTTTTGGAAGTCGGTTAAAATGCATTGCTATTGTAATAAACCCTAAACAAATGATACGTGAACGTGTTCAGGTGTGGTATGTTTCGGATGTAAACTGTAAAAGTATATGACTCTATTATTTTGCTTTTTTTTGCTTTTGCAGACATTCGTCTTTGTAAAGGTGTGCCCCGACAATATCCTGTGAATGTGTAATTGTTTAAGTAACTTACATGTGTGTCCCTTGTAAAATAAATAAATAAAACTATTGTTGAAATTAACAACATGTCGGACTGTCTCGACGCCAGAAACCAAAAAAAAGGATTTATTTTTATTATTTATAAGTATACATATTTTGGAACATACTCACACAACCCTATCTAGCCTAAGTATAAGTACTTTACTTATCGACTGGAATAAGAATGAAACAAAGAAAACAATGATAATAGAAGCAAATAGTTTTGGGTTGAATGTATGCAAAATAACAATAATATGTATCTGTGTGCAGGGCGGCGTGTGAACTTTTATGTAAAAAAGGATTTAAAGGAATAACTTTAAAACGATAGCCACTTTCAGTTAGGCGGGCCGTATACTTTTGTGCCATTTCAGTCGGCCAAGTACGAGTCGTACTCACGTGCTTACAAGCTTACTATAAAGAAACATGTATACCTACATATTTTTGGGGCATACTCACACAACACTATCTAGCCCAAACTAATCTACTGTAGTGTGGATGAAACAAAGCAACCAGTGACAATAGAAGCAAATAGTTTTGGGTTGAATGAATGAAAATAACAATAAATTCTACATGTATGTGTGTGCAGAGCGGCGTGTGAACTGTGAGAAAAGGATCTTTTTTTCAACCTGAGGGAAAATCCATCATGGATGCTATGCCGGACTCCTACCGACTAAAAAACCTCACGTAACGCCCGACAGCCTATGGCCGGGAGCCCCGGGTAAGCCCTCGGAAGGATGTCCCAGAACTCCCAACAAACCAACGGCCACCACTGTGGCCTCGCCCAGGGGGTGGTTCGGGTGCTATCCCGCGTCTTTAGGGGCTTCGGGTGTGATCCCGCTTCTAAGGGGGGGGGGGGGGCGTGCGTGAATCCCTCACGTCACGCTGCCGTCATGGGCCTACTTCTGTAAGGACGGTGAGCAGCCCTCTCACCGTCCTCAGGCCCTCGGAAGAAAAGGATTTTAGAAGTTATTACTTTCTTGTCATACCAACCTCTCTGTTTAACCGGGTGGCGACTGGCGACGACTTCTTTTTTGTCGAAATCCTCTACATACATACATATGGTCACGCCTTTATCCCCGAAGGGGTAGGCAGAGGCATATTATATGCCCACATTTCACCTTTGTTTAATTTGTCCCACGTAATAGGTAGGAAATCCTCTAATACATTATATTAATCAAAAAATAATATAGGTATGGCTTTTTATTCAACTCCTGAATGTATACTTACTTAAGTATGTGAAGACTTAAACTGTCAATAGTATACCTAGTATAAAATCAATTATTTTGTGAATTTTCGACTTTGTAAAGGTACGGTAACCACTTTCAAACAGATGGGACGTATGCTTGTCTGCCTCCTCAGTGGTATTAAAAAAAACTTCTTCAGCAACATCTTTAAAGTCTATTTAATCGAAGGCAACGCCGAAAAATATACACGAATTATTTGACTTATGTATGAATGATCAAAATCGATTCACGTGTTTGGTAACTACTGAAATAACCGGAGTACATAAATAAATAAATATTCACGGACATTTCACACAACGCTATCTGATCCCAAAGTAAGCTAGGAATAACCTGCTTGTGTTATGGGTATCAGACCACGGATCTTAATACTTATATAATTTTAAATACATACATATTATACATAGAAACACCCAGACTCTTGAGACAAACATTTATGGGTCACACAAATATTTGTCTCCGGTGGGAATCGAACCCACGACGAATAGGACAACGAGGCAGTTAAACCTTTGCACCATTTGCTAGTAAACCTATTGAGGTTGATGGTGGTTGGCAAGGACCACATAATTCGGGTATCACTACCGACTGCGCCACAGAGGCAGTCGACATAGGTATTATGTAGTAACTATTTATTCATCTGTGGTACATACGCAGTTTGATAAACATACATACCTACATAATTATTATAAACCTGTGCTTCACTGATATTTTGCATTTCATAGTCAACTGCTTCACTTTGGTTTACCCAATTTTTGCCAATAACCTTATAAGGGCCAGATGAGTTTTGTTTTAGCGTTTTTTTAAATAAGTACCTAAATAAAATAAATATTCACTGACATTTTCAAACAGCGGTATCTGATCCCAAAGTAAACCTGCTTGTGTATGGGTATTTGACAACGGTTATTACTGATAGGTATTCCGTTTTTTTTAAAATACACACCTACATACGAGTAGAAACATTCAGTCTCTTAAGACAAACATTTATGAATCACACAAATTTTTGTCTCCGGTGGGAATCGAACCCACGACCTCGTGATTCACAGTCGCACATTTCGACCTCTAGAAGCAGTTAAACCTTTACACCATTTGCTAGTAAACCTATTGAGGTTGATGGTGGTTGGCAAGGACCACATAGTTCGGGTAAACAGACAATAGAAAAAACAATACAACACAGGTAAGAACAATAAAACACATTGTTTTACTTGAATGTATGAAATAATACCTCGAAATGCACGAATTCATACGACGGGCTGCAATAATAACAACACAAGGAAACATTTTGTTGTAATAATCATAAACAATGTAAATAATTGCTTTATTGTTAAAGTATATTGATAAAATGTAAAGATGTATAATTATCTTTCCATAGAAATCGTAAGGATGTAAATGTGCGTAATAGCTGCCGTGTGTGGTCTTCAAATAAAAAACAATGGTTTTTCGTTTCCGTATATAAAGCTCGTAAACTTGACGCCACCCGCCTGATGGTAAGCCATGGTGTATCTAGCGATTGGAGTCACTTTTACAGCCCATAAGACTTCTGACAGTAAGATTTGACACTTTGATTTTCTTTTTTGACAACGTCATCTAGCCCAAACTAAGTTATAAGCTTGTGTTATGGGATCTAGACTACTGATAGAAATACTTATATATTTCTAAATAAATAAAAATTATAAATATTTGTGGACATCTCACACAACATCATCTAGCCCAAATTAAGCTAAATAAGCTTGTGCTATGGGATCTAGACTACTGATAGACATACTTATATATTTCGAAATACATACATAATTATACATGGTAAACATCCAAACTCAGAAACAAACTCGAGCAAGGTAAAATCCGATAGAGGTTCCCCCCCCCCCACCTTTTAGATGGTGCAATGATCTCCCTGCTGCGGTTTTCCCCAACGCCTACAGTATGGGGATCTTTAAAAGCGGCCTTGGTTCTTGCAGGGTTAGCAGCTATTGTTCTTCTTTATTTTGTAATGGGTGTCCCAGTAAGAGTGCACTTTTTCATTTTAATATAAAAAACATATTTTTTTGAGAGAGTTGTGATTTTTTTATTGAATTGTCAAGAAGACATGTTCCGATTAAGTATGGAACAAAATATCCGTCAAATGGCCTCCACGGCTCTGATGGCAGGCCATTACTCTATTCATGAAAATTTTCATGACTTTTTCACAGAGATGAGGCTGTATCGCACCGATGACTCGTTGGATCTCGGATTTGAGCTTAGGCATTGTTTCTGGTTTATTCGCTTAAACCTGCGATTAGAGAAAACCCCAAAGAAAAAAATCGCAGGGCGTTAAAAATCTTGGTGGCCAGTTCACATCAGAATTTATTGAGATATTTTTTCCGGCAATCGTTGCTGCAATGGATTGTTTCATGCGCGGTGTAGCAGGTGGCGCCGCGCCGTCTTGCTGAAACCACATGCCGTCCGCACACAACGGAAGCACAGGAGTCTTACTGTCCATTACCGACCCAGTTTCTTCATTTTTTTGACAACTTTTCGAATGGTTTACACATTAGGTGCACTATCTCGACTGAAAATTGTTCGTAGTTTGCGAGCGGTCTCAGCATAACTTTCCAAATTTTTGCAATAAGTTTTCACAATTATTACGCGTTGTTCTTTTGAAAAGCGCTCCATTTTTATTAATCGGAACAAATAAATGTGTAAGCTGCCAAATCTCAGAGTCGCCACTTGCACAAAAAAAAAATAGCACTAAATTTAAAAAGTGCACTCTTATTGAGACACCCTTTATTTGTGGCGACAGCCACTTATCAAGAAGAAGAAATACCTATTTGAATTTCGACATTCAAACAATTCTGAATCGTGATAATGAACTTACAATGCGCCCGCTGATGACTAAATATACAACAGTCTAACATCAACCGTCGGGCTTCGACTTGCCAGGCTGTTCACCTTGCCAGGGCGGAGGATCCCCCCAATGTTAGAGGAACATCTCTCTCACCCGTTCCTCCACATAGCTTTTCTACCAAATTTCAAGCAGATCTATGCAGCCGTTAAGGTGGGTCTCTACCGAGCCGAGCCAGAGCGGAGCACGAGCCGAGTCGCTCTGCTCGCGATGACAAGTGTCGCTCGAGGGACTTACGGACTGAATTTACTTAGACAAGCCACATCAACGAATGACCACTACTTCGACAGATTTTTTTTAACATTCTCTCAAAATGATAATGCTCTGAAATGTTCGAAGCAATGACTTGTCGATCTATGTGTTTTCGAAGTTCGCTACATGTCGAAGTATTGTACTGTCTAAATTCAGTCCGTAAGTCCGCTCGAGGCTCGTACGTCGGTCCACACTACACGAATTTTGGCTCCGCTCGTGCTCGTCTAACGTAGACCCACCTTTAGAACGTGATTGACAAACAAATACCCAAACATCTTCACAAACTTTCTCTATGTTATTAGTAGGATAAACACATAATAAACAACTCAATAGAGTAGTTGTTCGCGTTAATTATGGAGGGCGATCACAAATCCCTTGTTAATATCAAACGAACATGTTTCGTAGTACAATTGTACGCCCACTGTCGTGACTGCAAAGGTTATTTCGGGCAATTTTATAAATAATTGTTTGACTCTAGGTTGACTTGGTTTTAATTTAGTAAATTGTTTGATAGCCTTTTGATGTATGGTGATAAGTAGTTTTATATAGTGTGGTTAAAGTTATGTATGCTACATACTCAACCACCTGCCAATGTAAGGTAGAACACTCCCATCCCTACTAATATTATAAATGCGAAAGTAACTCTGTCTGTCTGTCTATCTGTCTGTCTATCTGTCTGTCTGTCTGTCTGTCTGTCTGTTCGCTTTCACGCATAAACGCCTGGAGCGATTGAGATGAAAATAGGTATAGGAATAGTTCGAAGACCTGGGAAGGACATAGGCTACTTTTTAACCGACAAGTAAAAGGAAGGTTATGATTTAACGCGATAAACGACTTCTACGCGGTCGAAGCCGCGGGGAACAGCTAGTCCTCTATAAATTACGGGTGGCGTGGGGCTCTTTCGCTATAGGAGAGACTTTACCTCCATAAGCATGTTCTAACGCCTGTACAATGGTGTGTGCTCAGAGAAATTGTTTGATATGATGCCTACGGCTACGTCTTATCATCGCACGTATTCTTACTTTCCCTTTTTTTTACGTGAGGGTAAATCGTCATGGACGTTATGCCGGACTCCTATCTACTAAAAAACCTCACGTGTCCTGTTAACAGCCTACGGTTGGGAGCCCCGGGTAAGCCCTCGGAAGGAAACCCCAGATTCTTACTATCCATACATACAAACAAAATATTATGTTATAGGGATAGTAAAAATATTCTTTTTATTTTGAAGTCGTACCTACATGTGGAAATCCCTCATATAAGCCATAGCGACCGCTTGCCGATTAAAACCACGTGTTGCCATATCACTGCGTGCTGGATCTTCGCGCAAGTACTCGGAAGAATGACTTGTAGGATAGCAGTGTATTCAAGTCCAGGTTACGTCAAAGTTCTTCTTCTCTCCAAACACCTAATCCTTGACTCTATCAAAATCCTCAAGCCGAGAGTATAAGAAGAAAAGAAAAAGAATATAATAATATAAGATATTATTTTATTACATATTTTTTTGTTTTATTTTCTCTTAAGTGCTATATTGTGGAACCTAATTAGTCCACAATATAGCACTTGAGAGAAAATTCACCGCTTGATCTTCTCAAAGAATGTACGTACCAACTTCCTAAACAAACACTTAAGTAGGTAGGTAGATAAGTAGTATCTCTATCACCGCTGTCAATTAATCACTCTACCCCAATTACAAACATTAGTAGGGGGTTAGCAGAACTATACTCAACCGTAGTTCAAATGATAGTTTAATCGGTGCTATGGTAACTCTTGTAATGTATATTATACTTGAATAGGAATTGGTGGCCGATTAATTTTGTTGATATATTGGTGGGGATTAATTTATGGGGATAATGGTTACAATATTCTTGAAACATAAACGGTTCAAAAGTCTGCAAAAGTTTTGGAAAGTGATATCTATAACGCAGTGACTTTTTTGTTGGACGACAAATTCCACTGAGAGCTCTAGTAAAAGTATTCACCGTTATACTAAAGTAGAATTTAAATTATTAATACATATCTACTTACTGTTGATTGATGGCCCATTCTGGAACTTGCTGCAAATATTGAAAACGACACTTGTACTGGTTCTACAATATTTATCGAAAAGGGACCAAAATATTGTGGAACAGTAAAAGTGTCGTTTTCAATATAAAGTAAAATAGAACTTAGTTCAAACTTCAACGTACGCGAATTACGCTGATATAATAAAAGAATCTCATAAACATGATAAAGATTGATAAAGAAGAGGGAAGACTGCTTTTTAGTTTGCTCCTACCGACTAAAAACGACTCCTACCGACTAAAAACCACACGTGTCCTACCTATGGTTGGGAGCCCCGGGTAAACCCTCAGAAGGATACTTTGGGACTCCCAACAGACAGTGTCTTGTGGCTACGACCAAACCGGACTACGCCAATTAAAAAAAATACGTAGTTACAATGCAAGTACAATGAACTTAGACTTTATATAACAACCGATAAGTATGACGTAGAAGAGAAGTACTACTAGCCACACTGATCCTGTGTGTTACGATGCTGTAAGTTCTGAAATGGGTGACAGTAAGGATGTTGGGAGACACGGTCCTTATGTTTACCTGCCACCTCAAAAGTATAAAAAAAGTGTGTGCATGTAACCTTTACGCGCGATTGAAGTAAAACTGCTTTGCAATTGACGGCATCAAATGTTATATGAATATCATTCATTCGATTTTTGAATAGCGGAAACTACGTTTCCTCTATTCAAAATTCAAATAGTAAGCGCTACTTACACTGAAAAAAAATTTGAGTTACTGCCTAGTCGCGCCTAAAGAAGTTTTACTTCAAAAAAACAGTGGACATAATACATAGGTAGGTACCTACTACTTTCTCCACCACCAAAGAAACGCAATTCTTACACATGATGGATAATAACCCTAAATCCTGGCTATAAAAGCTCGCGTGAGTGGTACCAGCATTAACACATGACCTCAAAGACATACTACCAACATGCTACAGAAAAATGCTAATGCTCCCGATCCTAATCTTTACCTTAACGCGTGCGCCGGACCACGCATACACGCCTAAGTGTAACCCTTAAGCTATCTGATAACCCACCTTTGATTGCCACCAACTTACAAAGAACCCCCACCCTTCCATAAGAAGGAACAACTTCAAGGAATATTTAGCTGAATATGAGGGGTCAGGTTAAACTGATTGTGTCCGACATGCGACGTTTGAAATATGTGTTGTGACGTCACATTTATGTCAGCCAATCCATTAATGTCCTTATCTGAACTTCCGAAATCGTGTGTTCTTTGAACGAAGAAAATGTATGGTTGTAAGAGGGTTATTCGTTTAAGACATGACAGAGCACTTTTTTGACAAATGACATGATTTCC
The DNA here is from genome assembly GCA_933228765.1 of Miltochrista miniata. Lineage (NCBI taxonomy): Eukaryota > Metazoa > Arthropoda > Insecta > Lepidoptera > Erebidae > Miltochrista > Miltochrista miniata. Next base: position 22,090,408 of record OW121767.1, on the reverse strand, counting down.
CATAAGGGTGTTAGTTTGTGCGCTTATTCATTACTAGCTGATGCCCGCAGCTTCGCCTGCGTAAAAGTTTGTTCCCGTTCCCGCTTCCCATGGGAACTTATTCCCGTGATAAAAAGTAGCCTATGTGGTATTCCAGACTACAATCTATCCCTGTATCAAATTTCAGCCGGATCCGTTAAGCCGTTAGAGCGTGAAAGAGTAACAAACATCCACACTCACAAAATTTCATTTTTTTTTTTGATGTGAGGGAAAATTCTCGTAGGATGCTATGCCGGACTCTTACCGACTAAAAAACCTCACGTAACGCCCAACAGCCTATGGTTGAGAGCCCCGGGTAAGCCCTCAGGAAGGATCGCCTCGCCCAGGGGGTGGTTCGGGTGCAATCCCGCGTCTATGGGGGGTTTCGGGTGTGACCCGCTACTAAGGGGAGGGCGTGCGTGAGTTGCTCACGTCACGCTGCCGTCATGGGCCTGCTTCTGTAAGGACGGTGAGCGGCCCTCTCACCGTCCTCAGACCCCCGGTCATGGAGGCCGATAGTCCTCCGACTGCAGAACTCGGGTGGGAGAGTTCTCTCCCGCACCCGGCCCGCCGCCTCCTTCGCGAGCATGACCTGCTCGCAGAAAGAGGCGGCGCAGTCCCACTTACTCCCGCTGGAGAGCATGGCTCGCACCATGGCCTCCAGCGAGAGAATGTCCACACCCAGACCCACTACGAGGACCTGGCGCTGTTGTGCCCACGCCGTGCACTCCACCAGCGTGTGGAGCGCCGTGTCATCGCTGCGGTCCTCGCAGTGCTGACACTCGGCCGTGGTTTCCCGGTGTTTTCGCCACAGATACCTACCGAAGCTACCGTGCCCGGCAAGCATCTGTGTCAACCGGTAGGAGAGAGCACCGTGTCTTCTCTCCAGCCACTCGTCCATAACTTTCATATTTATAATATTAGTGAGAAGTAAGATATTGATTATCTTTCTTAATTGATACGAAAAAAAAAAACGAATTTAAACTAAGGTGTTTATACATAGGTTTTTAGTTCTTCTTGCTTTTTTGTCAAATAATAAGTTAACAATAATTAATCAGCAAAATAACCCACCCTGGGTCGTATCCACAGATATCAGAAAAAATTCTTTTTTCTGATTTCTGTGGTCGTATCCGCTGCCAAGGTGCCCATAACACTCGCTGCATTTCCGCTATTTCAATAGCAAATCTTTGCATCAGATACGAACCAGAGCGAGAGTCACCGGTATCTTAATTCTACGGCCTATATCTGTCACAATTTTTTTTAGCTTCCATGTCCCAACTGTCCATCGTCTCGAACGCGACCGGCATCACCACAGAAATATATCAAGAAATATATATTGATATATTTCTGTGGGCATCACAATGTAGCGTGACCCCATACACCATACTTTTCATACTTTTTGCCTGCCGCGACTTCAGCCGCAGCAACAAAACATGGAACGACCTGCCCGCACACGTGTTTCCCTCATCTTACAATCCCGGGTACTTCAAGAGGAGCGTGAAGAGGCACATCACAGGGCCGCCAACTTGAGGACCACTGTCGAAAGTCTAACGGACTGTGAGACTGGCCCCCAATCGCAAGATGCGCCACGGATAACCAGCAGGCTGGTGGCGACGTCAATTTGGCGAGCTAAATATATTATTTAAAAAAAAACCAGCCAAGGAAAGAGCTGTTCGGCTCAGGTGACTCGCAGCCACAGTGCTTACGCAAGTCGCGTCCCACACCAAGCATCTACCCCTCTTCCACGGTACAAGAAAATTATTTGAGACTAGCTGACCCGCGCGACTTCGTTTGCGTGATAAATGAGGAACCGCTCGACCGATTTTATGCAAACTTCACATAAACCATCTACTAAATAGTCCGAACAAAGCCTAAACATTTGGTTTGGATAGGTGAGCCCGTTCTTGAGTTATAAAATTACAACGAAAAGTGGCATTGATTTTTATATATATAGATATATTTGGAACAGACATTTTTTTTTGTAAAGACATGAATAGAAATTAAGATGTACCTATTAGTTTATAGATGTAATTGTTTATGGGTTAGTCTGTCATGTCTGTCACCAACTCTGTCTACAGCTGCATATAGTTTGGAAATTCTTTTATGCTTAGCTTTTTTTAATTTATTATCGACAAGAAAGCTCTTGTAACAAATTACTTTTTACAATTTTACTTTTCAATACCTCTGTGTTTCAAATGTTATCTGTAGCAATTTTTTTCTAGTTTCTAGGAAATCTCAACTCATCTAATGTTTACAATCCAGTAAAACTATGCTTTTATTTTTTCAACTTTCGTTTGGTTCCACTTATTCTATCAAGTATTTTGGAAGCCATTGCAGCACCCTTGATGATCATTTAAATATAGTGTTACAGTAGTTTCACTGATTGTATTTGGTCAGTACTATTTCAACGGGTGCATCGACTTGAATGTTATGCTAATTATATTCTTATATCTAGCTTTATCAGTAGTTACTATTGTCTCACTTTCTTATATATGGAACCATGGAACCAACACACAAGTCGACTTTAATAAGTTTTTATGATTTCTCCAATTATATTCTACTTTGTCTGAAGGCACTTCTGTTTCATCTCCGGATGATTACGACACAGGGACTCGATTTTAAATATCTTGTTTTGCTAATTATATTCAGCTTCCTCGGAAGTTACTACTGTCTCACTTCTTTATAAACGACCCAGGAGCCGATTGTGATGACCTTGTAATGTGGATTTGCTAATTATATTCGGCTTTATCGGAAGTTACTGCTTTCTCACCTCTATGTAAACTACCCGGGAGACGATTATATCGATATTGTTATGGTTTTGCTAATTATATTCGGCTTTATCGGAAGTTACTACTGTCTCACATCTTTGTAAGCTATCCAGGAGCCGATTGTAATGATCTTGTAATGGTTTTGCTAATTATATACGGCTTTATCGGAAGTTACTGCTGTCGCACCTCTATGTAGACTACCCGGTAGACGATTGTAATGATCTTGTAATGGCTTTGCTAATTATATTCGGCTTTATCGAAAGTTACTACTGTCTCACCTCTATGTAAACTACCCCAGAGACGATGGTAATGATCTTGTAATGGTTTTTTGCAAATTACATTCGGCTTTACCGGAAGTTACTACTGACTCACCTCTTTGTAAACGATCCGGGAGTCGATTTTAATGATCTTGTTATGATTTTGCTGATTACATTCGGCTTTATCGGAAGTTACTACCGACTCACCTCTTTATAAATGACCCAGGAGCAATGTAATGATTTGAAATGGTTTTGCTAATTATATACGGCTTTATCGGAAGTTACTGCTGTCTCGCCACTATGTAGACTACCCGGGAGACGATTGTAATGATCTTGTAATGGCTTTGCTAATTATATTCGGCTTTATCGGAAGTTACTGCTGTCTCACCTCTATGTAAACTACCCCGGAGACGATGGAAATGATCTTGTAATGGTTTTTTGCTAATTACATTCGGCTTTATCGGAAGTTACTACTGTCTCACCTCTTTGTAAACGATCCGGAAGTCGATTGTAATGATCTTGTTATGATTTTGCTGGTTACATTTGACCTTATCGTAAGTTACTACACCTCTATGTACTATGTAAGCTACCCCGGAGACAATGGTAATAATCTTGTAATGGTTTTGCTAATTATATTCGGCTTTATCGGAAGTCACTACTGTCTCACCTCTTTGTAAATGATCCGGGAGACGATTGTAATTGTCTTGTTATGGTTTTTTTATTCAGCATATTATATTCGGCTTTGTCGGACGTTACTACTGACTTATGTGACTTGCAGATGCAAGTCTGTCAGTAGGTCCTAGTGGTTTAGATGAAGTCGATGTGGTTTAAATTATAGTAGATGCCAAGGATGCTGACAATAAGGGTATCGTCAGCATTCACTGTCAACTTAGCTCCTGAACTTTCCACTCAGGGTGTACAAATACTTCGTATTGCGGCTTATTTTTCATCACAGTTTTAAACAATTCTCAAAAACTGCAATGTTATTTGTTGGATTTGAACTTGGGTCCATCTGGTTACAACACCACTGCTTTACGAACAGGACTACGTAAGATGTCGTAAACTTTGTGAAATAAGTGTTCGGTTAGCTTATGGTACTTTACTAACGGACAATTTTATCCTCCCACCGATTCGCCATTGGAACCCAGTTGGGAGCAGTTTGGGGTTGAAAATGGGTCTTTTTATAGCGTTGTCAAAGGTTTAAATAGGTACCTAGTTTAGGTTAACGGAAGAATTTACTACTTGTTAGTCGATTTGAAGATAGGTATTATAATTCATTTATTAATTGAAGAAAGGAAGATCTTCTTTTTAGACGTAAAAGTACCTGTAAGATTGGACGTGTCCTTGGCATACCTTTGTGTGTACCTTCAGCAAAGATACTCATACAAATACGTAAAACACGTACCCGACACTTGCGAACCGTTATAACATTTACCGTTATGGCATTCGTTTTGAAAAACGCCGAATCGTCAATATTTTTTTCGATAGCTGTGCATTTTTATGAAGATCTGTATAATAATAGTGACTTGTTCTTGTAGTCATAACATACAAAAGCAAAAATTAGACCTGGTAACTGAAATGTAAAGTTATGAAACAAAAAGAGAATTATCCCTAAAAACCCGAACTTGCTCACCATGGGTTCCAAGGAAGCATATTTTAAATATCTAGTTCATGAATAGGAAGGAGACTACGTATTATATTCTTGTGCTTTAATACATTATACATCTTTTTGATTTTTTACTTAATTTTAGCATAAAAGGCGGTATTACTTACCAAATTTATAGGTTCTGTTTTTCATATTGAAATACGGACCGTCTTAGAAGTTGTCGTTCAACTACAATGCTTTAAAGTTACCTAAATTCAACCTAAAACTCATTAAACCTCATTACAAGCTTAGATTATAAAAGTTCTAAAACTATGCTTGCACGATTCTACGAACATAACGCAGCGAGGTCCTACAGCCATAGAGCAACGCGACCTGTTTATGGGAAGGAGACATAGCTTGTTTGCTCTATACATATACATATCTGTCTGTCATATGTTGCAGAGAAAATCGTATTCATATACACTACAACAAAAGCAATCGCCTATTCTTTTGGAACCTACACAAAACAATTAATAAAATACGCTCATAATTTCAGTAACACAATATTTTGTTATACCATTTGGAGTTTGTATTGACATAGAAGAAAGTCTCCAAACGGCGCGACGCCTTCCTAATGATCAAAGCCATATTAGCCACACGCTCACGCTCACATTGCTCCTCATATTGGTCCTAGTTTTGCCGCGAATATTTCCCTATCAGCCACACGCTCATCCACGCGCGTTGGTCCCTGCGTTTGTACCGCACTCCAGTATCGTAAAATGGATTACCGGGAAACATTCGTGGTAACACGAGCAGCATTCCCAGCCGCACGACATTCCTTCCCATTTCCCTCGCTAGTCTTCGCATGTGTGTGGCTACATTATGAGGTGGTGTTGCTCTATGGCCTACAGCTAATAACTGGTTCGCGCAACACAAAACGAAGCAGACACTACGCTAACTAATATAACAGGCGTAATGGCGAAAAATAAGCAAAAACCCATGCGGGGCGAACTTCGAGTGAGCTCTGCCTGTGTTCGTACTACATGGAGCTACTAAAACTTGTATGAGGATAATTTCTTTACTTTTGTATGAGGGACTGACTCTTGCAAGAAGCTTGTCACCACTGAGTTTTTGGACCCCAAAACCACTTAATTCAATCTAACAATCTCCTTTTGAGTAGCCCTAACGGTGTCAGTCGAACAATCAAAGACTTATGCAGTCCACTGCTGAAAGTTGGTTTACCCATCTAAATTTGCACCATAATGAGAGTGTGACCTTCACTGAACAGTGAATTTGGTACAGTGTTATATTTCGAATTTTTCTTCCCTTCAACATGATCTTGTCCGTTATCTGGTGCACGGGGTGGTTCGGGTGCTATCCCGCGTCTTTGGGGGGTTTCAGTTGCGATCCCGCTTCTTAGGGGAGGCGTGCGTGAATTCCTCACGTCACGCTGCCGTAATGGACCTGCTTCTGTAAGGACGGTGAGCAACCCACTCACCGTCCTCAGGCCCGGTCATGGACACTTGCGAAGAGTTGACTTGGGGCCTGAAGACACGGTAGATCCCCACCGTACCCTTGTAAATCTTTTCATTATCCGCTAGCGGACCACACGTTGTTTCACCCTCGTAGTTCCCGTTCCCGTCGGAATACGGGAATAAACTATAGCCTATGTCACCCGGGAATTGTATAACTTCACAACAGTGAAATTTTAAAAATCAGTTCAGTAGTTTCGAAGCCTCAACTCAATGCAAACGAACAAACAAAACTTTTCTCTTAATTATATAAGTAGCAATAAAACGTAAGCCTGCTTTTCTGAAACCACGCTGTATAAAATATTGTACAGTCTGCGTATACCCTATCCATTTAAATTAAGGAACCCTGCATTGCTTACAAGCACGTGTGCTTGTACAACTCGGTACCTACGGAAAGCTAACCCGTTAAAACTGTAGGAAAACATTGAAAATTTCGGCGCTTATCGGCCAAAGTCTAACTTTTATTTTTGGCGCCCCAGGGCGGCCGTCGAGCCGTGTGTGCACGAATCAGCCACAGACTGTTTATAAAATAGAGCCGCTTAGTTTGATTTAAGTTTAAGTTTTTTTGACGGCGCGGCGTGATTGGTATTTTATGAAATAAAAAGTAGTACTTTCGTTCTATCTTGTTCTTCTTGATTCAGACCACGTGGGCCACTTTCTTTATACGCTTTAAGGCATTTCTGCCTTCTTTTGAGTGCTGTTGGGCGTTACGTGAGGTTTTTAGTTGGTAGGAGTCCGGCATAGCATCCATGAAGGATTTTCCCTCACGTTAATCAAAAAAAACCACACAAACAAACAAAGAACGATTTCGTTCTATCATCGCACAGCTCGACACAGATGGCGTCCGGAGCGTTCGTGCACGGTAACGCTTAGATAATGGAATGAGCTCCCAGTCTCGGTTTTCCCAAACAACTACAATATGGGATTCTGCAAGGGTGGTTCTACAAGGTTCTTATGGAGTCGGCAGCGCGAGTGTAGCGCCTCTGGTGTTGCCAACGTTCATAGGCTACGGTGATCACCAGTCCACCTGGTGAGCCGTTGCTTGTGTGCCACCCCAGTGGTATAAAAAAACAAGTTTAAAATAAAACAATCCTGTCAGATTTTATAAAAAAATATTTTAAAAAATCAACAAGAATGTAAAGCTCACTGAGTGTAAACTAACACTCATTTTTTTATGCGTCCTTTATTTGAACTGTTCCCGTTTCGGCAATGTGTTCCACAGTTTTTGTTCTACTGATAGAAACAGCAAATTTAGAGGGCTAACGTGTTATAAATTGGTCACAGTAACTTAAAGACGTTTACAACAATAGAGGTGTTCGCACTGCCAACCTTATCGGCATATTGAACAGAGAGGGAAACCAATATCAATCCTATCCAATCAACCTTCTTTCTCTCTCTTGTTTCTTCTATGCATGCTAGCATAATACGATTTTTCAGGGAGATAAGTGAAAATTCTAAGCGTTTTATTACCGCCATGCACAACAATAGTAATTCCTTTTTTTCAAAGGTACAGTACTATAAATTGTCTTTATTTACGGACTGTCTGGTTTAAATTCCAAAAACTTCAATATATGCAGATAGAATTCACAAATATACTTAAAAATCATACAGTTGTATATTGATAAAAACTTCGTAGTATTAAAAAATTTCTACCAAATATTTTATTGTAATATACTTTATTAAAATTAATGAATACATGGAGTTTTTTTCTCATGAGACAGTATTTCAGGTTATTCTCTGTTAAATACCAAATTTTAGCCAAATCCGTTCAGTCATAAAAGCGTGATAGGGTAACAAACATCCAAAAGTGATACCGCCTGCGGTGCTGGAGGTCGTGGGTTCAATTCCCACCAGAGACAAATATTTGTGTGACCCATAAATGTTTGTCTCAAGAGTCTGGGTGTTTCTATGTATAATATGTATGTATTTAAAAGTATATAAGTATTAATATCCGTGGTCTGATACCCATAACACAAGCAGGTTATTCCTAGCTTACTTTGGGATCAGATAGCGTTGTGTGAGATGTCCGTGAATATTTTTTTTTTTTTCATTTAACTCTTACATGAGGTAGTAGCAATAAGGACTAATAAAAGTCTGCCAAACTTCGAAATGAACAGTTACAGATAACAAAAATAATTTTCCATACAATATTGCCGTGAAATTGACATTGTCATTGAAACAAAAACCTTTGTTCCTATTTCTGGAAGAATGTCAAACCATTTTCGCATCCCTTATTAAGAGTCATAAAGTGTGTACGTGTGTGATAACTCCATACCCTTGCCAGACTTCAAACAATGCTTATAGTTTACCAAACAAAAGTCACCACAAAAAAATTTGGACGAAAAAAAAAAGAAAGTTGAAAGGGGTTCCCTTTCCACTTTCTTATTTTTTTTCCATAAGAACCATCTCCTGATGATACCTCCTGACAAACTAACAAAAAAAAGAATTTGCGAAATTGGTCCAGACGTTCACGCGTGATGTCGTGACCAAGGAAATAGGGATTCATATTATTTATATAATAGATAATAGATATTTTGTAGTACTTTGCTTTTATTAAAATAAATGAATGCATAGAATTCTTTTTCCGCTTCTCATGAGAGAGTATTTCAGGTTATTATCTGTTAAGTACCAAATTTCAGCCAAATCCGATCAGTCATTAAAGCGTGATAGGGTAACTAACATCCAAACATCTTCATAAACTCTTACATGAATGAGGTAGTAGCAATTAGGACAAATAAACGTCTACCAAACTTCGAAAAGAACGGTTACAGATCACAAAAATGTTTTTTTCATACAAAATTACCATAAAATTTACATTGTTATTGAAACAAAAACCTTTGTTCCTATTTCTGGAAGAATGTCGAACCATTTTCGCATCCCTTATTAAGAGTCCATATGACGCCAAATAGACTATTACTTTGATCTAGATCTCAGGACTCGTGAGGTCTGCTGAATTAAAATTTGAACACAGAAAACTTCAGTCCATAAACTAAAAACGCTCTAGGCTCGAAACACGTTTACTGATAAAATCCTCGATAGATTTTTGTGTTGAAAATACCTCGATTCCGTGAAATTTTAAGCTAGATCTCGTATGTTATATGTTGTTTTTATAATATAAAATATTTATAAGAAAGACAATGGTAAAATCTTCATTTGCACTAGAGACTTTTTTTCATATTGGTTATAGTTTTTCTATAATTAATTTATTTCGTTAAAAACGCACAAAAACTGATCGCATCTCTCTCTTTTTTGCACGCTAAAATGTATAATTCTTAGTGCTCGTTTAAGGAGACGCGGGGCGTCAAGCTTCGCGTACGGCGTGGCTTGCAGCGGCGCGTCAAGCGATTTGACCGTTTATGGTGAGGCGGCGCGTAAAGCGGCCCGCGTCGCGTCACGCCCAAACTCAAACATATGGAAATGTAGGAGCTCGTTTAAGGACACGCGGGGCGTCAAGCGACGCGAGTGGCGTGGGTTCTCTCGGCGCTGCGTCCGCCGCGTGGCACGCAGCTTCACTCGGCGCTGCATCCGCCGCGTTGCACGCAGCTTCATATACGGCGTCGTTCAGTGCGACATAGGGATGTGACATTGTACATAAAAAATCGATTTTTAATTAATCGATTTTTTCTTTAGCATGAAAAATCGATTAGTAAATTATCGATTTTTCTCAAGAAAACTATCGATTTTTTTAAATTAATCGATTTTTTCCTAATTTGACATTTAATTTTTTATAAAATAAATACTATATCAAGTTTTATTCATCAATAATAAACAACAGAAATAGTAAGTTCTTACATAATCAACACAAATTAAAGTTTTAGAACAATCAAATTATAACAGGTTCAAAATATTAAAATAAACAATAGAAATAGTAAGTTCTTAATAATCAACACAAATTAAAGTTTTAGAACAATAAGGTTGAAATTTAAATGTTTTTCACATTGAATCAACAAAATATTCAAATAAATAAAAAGTAAATTAAATTATTCAAAAACTAAAAATCCGTAGGCAACGAGTTTGCATAAGTATATTTGTGATTAAAAAAAAAGGGGGCGCAGCTTCCATATAGTCCGTTCATAGTTAATTTACCTCTAGCTGAAAGGTTGGCTTTTCTGATTTTCGTGTTACCATACTAAGTTTTTTTTTCTCCCTTGTACTCCAACCTTAAGTCGCAACTTATTTTCTTCTTTTGCTGCCGTTTTTTCGGGCGTGGAAATTATTTGAGATGTGGAGGCAGCACCTTTGCCCTCGATGGTGATGAGTGTCTTTTTTGAATTACATATCCATTTTATGTAAATATAAATGAATCTTAAGAAAAATCTTATAGTAACAGAACTACGTGTTAAGTAATGTTAATTATACTGACTAATGGATATTTGTATAAAAATAACTAATAACGAGTTGATGAAGATACAGAATAAAAGAGGAGATAGAACGCCACCCTGAAACGTATGGAAATGTTCGAGTTCGACGTATGGAATTGAACTCCAATCTTTCATAAGTATCGATGTATCGTTTATTTTGCGTACGTGATATTTTGCTTTCATGACGTTCTGCTCCAGAGGGTTATAAACATCGATTACATTTTCAAAATAAAATATCGATATTTTATTTTGATAAATATTTTTATTTTAATATCGATATTTTCTATGAACGATATTGCCCGACATTCCTACCTAACGCATACCCCGCACCTCTCCCACCCCTTCCTTGAAGCGTCCTTCGCGGCGTCACCCGCAGCTTCATCCGCCGCGTTCCTCCATTGCGAGACTCGCTGGTTTACCCGCCGCGTCCTCCGCGGCGTCACCCGTCGCTTCAATTGCCGCGTCCGACGCGACGACACTCGCCGCTGTGGCAGCTACAACTCAAACAAACGCTTGCAAAAACGCTTCTCCTTGAACGCTCTGAACATTTCCTTTACGTTTGTGTTTCTGGCGGCCCGCTCGGCGGACCACACCGCTCGACGCGCCGCGTCTCCTTAAACGAGCCCTTAGTTTGGTAGGCTCTTAAGAGTCGTAAAGTGTGTAACGTGTGTGATAACTCCATACCCTTACCAGACTTCAAACAATCCTTATAGTTTACCAAAAAAAAGTCATCAAAAAAATTTTTTGGACGAAAAAAAATAGAAAGCATTTTTAGCATGCCCTATCTATACCTTTCTTAGTACTAGACAAAGCGCACGCGAGCCTGTATTTACGGCTGTTATTTCGGCCGTATGTTCTCACACGTCTAGATACAGATCTGATTCATTACCAGGCCGATCCCTTGTCTATACACCGGTTAAGGTTAACCCTCACATGATCACGTTAGCCGACTGATTTATTTGCGAATTTTATAAACTGGCCGTGTAAAATTTTAATATAAAAACTAGATGATGTTCGCGACTTCAGTAGCGTGAAATTCGACTTTTCGTTCTCGCTTCCCATAGCAACATAGGTATTCCAAAGATAAAAGTACCTGTCCTATATGTTATTCCAGACCATAATCAATCCGTTTTCAAAATTTCAGCCAGATATTTTTTTTTACACAACTGATGTGGCAGACAAGCATAGGGCGCACTAGAAGGTCTGGTGGTCACCGCAGCCTATGAAAATTTGCATTTGCGCTGTCGACCCTCTTAAAAACTTCTCCCTTATAAGAACCCCATACTCGTTAGAATGTGATTGAGTCACAAACAAACATCCAAACATCTTCACAAACTTTCTCATTTCAGATAATCAGTAGGATAATAGTATACCTATCTTACTTACTACTAACTAGAGGACGTCAAGCGGTTTCATCCACGTAGTTCCCGTTCCCGTGGGAATACGGGAGTAAAATAATGTTCACCGGGAATAGTGTAGCTTCCCAACAGTGAAAGAATTTTTCAAATCGGACCAGTCGTTTCAGAGCCTATTCGATGCAAACAAACAAACAATCAAATGTTTCCTCTTTATAATATTAGTATAGATATAATAAGCTTGAAAAATAAAAATGTTTGTTTCTCCATCATGCTCCAAGCTCCAACCCCTGAATCAAAGTAACCTAAATATGATATATATACAGCTATCTGATACACTGTGTAAACACATATGACTCTATAACTTTTATCTCAGAAACGAATCCCAGTGGGAAACTTCACGAGGCACGGGCATAATTAACATCAGCGTTGAAATTAGAAGCGAGATTAGCTTTCCTTTTAATACGTGTTCGCTTATAACAGTCTTCTGCATACCCTAATCGTAAGTTTATTGGCAAGGATACCTATCATCTTCTTACGGCGCGAATTTACTAGTCTTCCTCTTTTAGGGTTCGGCCCAATAACATAGCTTAACTTCTTTTATTTCTTACTACTATTATCTTACTAATTATAAATGCGAAAGTTAGTGAGTGTGGATGTTTGTTACTCAATCACGCTCAAACCGCTGAACGGATTGGGCTGAAATTTGGTACAGAGATAGCTTATAGTCTGGAATAACACATAGGCTCCTTTTCATCCGGGAAAATATTCCCACGGAAAGCGGAGGGGGTTACCGAATTTCACGCGGGCGAAGCCACGAGCATCATCTAGTACATTATAAATACTGCTCGTTCGCTCTAACTTTGCCGCTCGGCTCCATACTAAAGTCGATTTTTTAATTAGACGAAGTAAATTGACAGCAACCAATGTCACTTCTTCATACAATGTTGAGTATTTTCTATGACGAAGTGACATTAGCTACTGTCAATTTACTTCGTCTAATTTACAATTCGGGTATACGCCTCTACGCCAGCGGCAAAGTTAGAGCGAACGGGTAGTAGATAAGTTTGTAAGTGTGGATTTTTATTACTCTTTTACGCTTAAACGATTAAACGAATCTAGCTGAAATTTGCAGGGGGTTGCTTCTTTTCATCTCGGGAATGAGTTTCCTTGGGAAGTGGGAATAGAAACAAAATTGCACGCGGACGCCAGTTATTAGTGGTTAACGTCTTCTGGTACCTAAAAAAACCCTTAAGACACCTGGAAAAGAAATACAATACGATTGTTGTTACTTAGACGTAGGTACCTACTGCTATTACAAAACTGATGACAGCAGAAACATGTGAAAGTACGGAACTAATCATTCAGAATCACATACCAATAATTGATAAAATCGATTTAGATTAGATAATTATGATACACTCTGACAACGGGATGTTGGGGTCACGAATTAGTTCAATTATTTCGCAACCTGTTTTTGTGCTACTTATGCGTAATAGCACTATTACTATGGCATTCCACTGTTCGACGTAAACCTAATAAATATCACGGGTTTACCACTGGTGACCGAAATACATTTGATCATTTGACGTGTGACCGAAAAAACATTAGGCCATTCTACTACTGATCGAATGAACAATTCAACAAAAGAGGTTTTATCGAACAAACATTTGGTATTTTACTACTGATCGAATGAACATTTTGTTGAAAAACAGTTGACTTAAGAATATTTTTTTCATGAACTCCCCACGCTCTAAGAAGCGGGATAATACCTGAACAACCCTCCAAAGAGGTAGGATAGTACCCGAACCCACCCATTAGGTTAGGCCACGGTGGTGGTAGCCAAAATCTGTCGGTCTACCAGGACCCATTTAACCGCAAAAAGCTCTGTAATGACAGAATGTTTTAAACCAGGCCTCCTGGATTTGGGTCACACACACGCTGTTTTGCTGAAGTATTCGCCTCGATGTGTTGTTTGTTCGTAAATCTAATTTATTTCATTTACAACACCTTGAAAGGGAGGCTTATAATTCCGCTGTGTTTTTTTTCAGCCCCGTGTGGCGACGGGGTCCCGTATAGCGACGGGTGAGAGTACAAAATGTCATCACCCTATACATCCCGGGGTGTCGTCAGAGGCGACTCAGGGAATACTTTCTCAAAAAGATCCATTGCGTAGAGAGGGAAAACTCAAAACGCAACCCGGTTGTCAGTAAAATGACAATCCTAAAGCCAAGTTGTTGGGACCTCCTTCCAAAGGCTTACCCCAAGCTCCAGGTCATTAGCAGTAGCAGGACTTCGTTCATACAATTCGGACAATTCATGAATGATTTTCACACGTGCAAATAAAAAGGGGCCGTATAAATACCTTCAAAAGGTCAACACCACTTTGTTGGCATGGTATGATATGTTCACAAATTTCCACTTAATAAACCTTACCTAAGTTAATCTTGGTGCTAGATACCATAATAGACACAGACAGAAACAGCGAACCTATAAGGACAACTTGTTCTACTATTATACATAATTGTAACTCACAACATTTTGTATGCCTACCTGTATTTGAAAAAAAAGCCGTTGATTTTTCCAGCCAAGTTTCCAACGTCACATGTCAAACACCCCAGCCGTCACCTCACGTTCCCAATAAAAAAGTTTCAAGTTTACCAAGCGAACGGCTAAAGTGCAGTGTGAGTTGAAAACTAATCTAAGTGCCAGTACAAGTTGGCGTCCAGCCGTGGGCTGAGAGGTTTTTTCGCAGCCTTCAACAAACTACTCTACCGAGTGATATGAGCATCGCATGCATGGAATACTAACAGAGTAGGTTGCCACAGAGGCGTGACAGACGTTGTTTGAAATTATTATTACTTTCTGTATTTAAAATATATAGTTATACTATACTAGCTGACCCGCGCAACTTCGTCTGCGTCACATAATATTAAATGTATTATATTGTAGAATATTAAATGTAAGCTGAAGTCCTATTTTTTGGCGGAGTTGTAGGTAGAAGGCCTACCTTATATTTAGCTAAAGAGAATGACTTTGACCGCTTTAAAATGAGAACCTTTTAAAAATAGTCTGTTTTTTTTTTGTTCTCAGTCTGCTTGTTTTTTTAAATATTTTAATGTACCTACCCATATATAATGTATAATATATAAAAGTTATATTTTCCTTCATTTTCTTTGTGTTATCTATATATATAAAAACAAGAACTGACTGACTGACGATCAACGCACAGCCTAAACCGCTGGGTCTAAAAGCATGAAATTTTGCACAAATGCTCCTTATGTGACGTAGGCGAGCAATAAGAAGGGATTTTTGAAAATTCCACTCCTAAGGGGGTAAACAAGGGTTCCAAAGTTTGTATGGGACTATGTGATTCCTTGGTCCGATCTTCTTCAAATTTGGCATAAAACATCTTTAACTGAATTGATGGGAGACCTGTATTTTATTTTATTAAAATTTATCTTAAAAAAATAAAATGGGGTTGAAAAATATTTAGGAGGGATTTGCCTCATAGTTCATATTAATACTCCGTAGTCGGTACTTTTTAATTTTTTTTTTTTGACGCATTGTCATGTTTGACATCCCAATTCGATTTAAAAAAGATGTTCGCAATTTTTGATAAATGTCAAAAAAATCTAATAATATTTTTATTGTATTCTCTTTGAATTTTATTAAAACTGCATATTTTATTGATTTTTGCCCTTCAATATGCGGAATTGCCTTCATACTTTGTATGTCAAAAATACATTTGTGAGAATGAAAACCTGTACATGGCTGGTTATGAATCATGAAAAAACAGTTCTAGGTAAGGTGTACACGGTTCATCCGAATAATACAGAGTATTTATTACTAGCTTCGCTTACTTTCTTATTATATATACACTTATATAGGGTCAATACAAACGATCAGAGGCGTTATAGATAAACATTTAGCAGATGAAATCTACAGTAAATGGCTGGTCACAATAGGAAAAACTGTACGGGTTGCCTCTGCCTCGAAAGTCTGAAGACTTACACAATCCAGAAATACGAGAAAGAAAGAAGTTCATATTCAATTCCTTAGCAAAAGCAGAGAATGCTCTCTAAACCGATTAACAAAGACATTAGGTATAAATTTTTACAAAAATATAGATTAACTTCGCTCAAAGTACGTTTTGTGATTTATTTAGTCAGAATTATATTATCTATACATATAAAAACAGTACTGTAAAGTGCCGCGGGCTGGCTACAGAAGACGACAGACGTCGGCAGATGGAGCAAACGAGTTCCAAAGCGGGCATCGTGACTTGGTCCGCCCGCTAGATGGACCAAGGACCTAGAAGAGGTCACAGGCTGGATGCTGAAGGCGCAAGACGTAAATTAGGAGAGGCCTACGTCCAGGAGCGTACATGCTGATTTGATTGATATAAAAATAAAATCTGACTTAAATACCTGATCGAGATCTAGAACCTTAAAATTAGATTAATGGCATAGCAGCGCACAAAGAAACGATTTTTAGGGTTCGTGCCCTTAAACGGGACCTAATTTATGAGACTTTGCTGTCCGTCTGTTTGTCTGTCCGTCATGAGGCTGTATCTCAGGAATCGTGATTGCTAGAGAGCTGAAATTCTCAGATCATATATTTCTGTAGCCACTATGACAACAAATATTAACGTCAGAAAAGGGGGGCGAGGATTAAGGGGGCTCCCATCCAACAAACGTCAAGCTTTGCTGTTTTTACTACGGTACGGAACTCATTAGTATTAAAGTTTGCGGGATATTTACCATGTATTGTTGTGAGTTTCCGATGTTCTACATAAAAATGGGTACAGTGGACGGATTCGACCACCGAGACGCTCGAATAAGCCTGTGGACTATAAAGTGGAAAGACATCCAGCCTTTTTACCCTACATCAAAGGAGTGACAGATAAGGTCGCAAACATCCTAAAAAAGGTTTCAGTAAAAACTATCTTCACTCCTTTTAAGAGGCTGTCGCAGTGCCTACGTACACCTAAGGACAGTTTTCCACTAGACAAGCCGGGAGTGTACAAGATTGACTGTAGTTGTGGCAGTTCGTATATAGGCCAAACAAAGCGAACTGTTACGTGCCGAATCAAAGAACATATTAGGGCAGTCAAAAACAACGAACCACACAAGTCTGCAGTCGCTGAACACCTGTTGGAGTCCGGCACAGACCACTGGATTGAGTTACATAACCCTAAGATGCTCTCAACTGAACGTCACTACATACCGAGAATGGTTAGAGAAGCTATTGAAATTAAAAAGTTCAAGAATTTCAATCGTGAGGATGGGTTTCAGTTGCCGAGCGTCTGGCATCCAGTGGTCCGTTTGTGTATAAATAACCAAAAACAGTTCCAAACAAAACCACGAGTAGATACTGTGAGCATTGTGTGTCGTGAACGTAATCGAGTTAGTGAAATCGAAAGTGAGACCAGTGGTAGTGGTGTAACGCGTAATAAACGACTGCGAAGGAGGGTAGATCGATATATGTGCTGAGACTTTCACTTTCAACCGCCAGTACTTCAGTTCCCTCACAACTCACAACCCCTCGAAACTCACAACAATACATGGTAAATATCCCGCAAACTTTAATACTAATGTCAGTGACCATGAAAGTTTAAATACCTATATGGTACGGAACTCTCTGTCTTTCCACTCCGACCAACTAAGCCGGCCAACCGTTGTTCGGAATGGAACTCATTAAGGGACTTTATTCCTATCTATACTTTACTCTTTATTTATTTCCTCTGTGCGCGAGTCCGCTTCGCACTTGGCCAATTTTTTATACTACTAATATGGCAGACAAGCTTACAGTCCACCTGATGGTTGGTTACTGTAGCGGACTAATTCGCATAGTGAACGTTTGTAACACACGTGGCGCTGCTGCATGTCGACCCATATTTCCCTTGGCATCCAGTAGAGTCACGGGAAAGTAAAATATCCCGTAACCCTACTGATAGTGCTTCGAATTAGGTTCGTTTTCAATAACCATTTTAATGAAAATCCAAGTTGTGTCAAAATAATACAACGGGAATACACGCGACAGAAAACCACGCGATAAGAATAGAAGCAATGGGGAACCTTTCTATTTCTCTCTCTCTTACGCAAACGAAGTTGCGCGGGTCAGCTAGTGTATAATAAACTTACGCATGTATGTACTGAAGTGAGATCGTTCTGTATCACACACAAGCTCCAGTGGCTTTAGTGGTACATTTAGGCTAAGTTATTGTTTGTATGTGATTTAAAAAATAAAAAATAAATAGAGAGAATATTACCCGATCCCGTCACATTTTTGAATTTTGTTACAAAAATGTGATAAATGAAGAACCGCTCCACCGATTTTGTGCAAACTTCACATAAACCATCTACTAAATAGTCCGAACAAAGCCTAAACATTTGGTTTGGATAAGTGAGCCCGTTCATGAGTTATAAAATTACAACGAAAAGTGGCATTGATTTTTATATATATAGATTATTTTACATACATACATACATATAATCACGTCTGTCTCCCATCGGGGTAGGCAGAGACTACGGCTGTCCATTTGCTACGATTCTGGCATACCACTTTCGCTTCATTTTCTTGCATAATTGTTTTCATATATGCTCGCCGCTTAAGAGTAGTCTTGACCTGGCCTTTTTTTTCAATATTATTTTGAAACTTCTATTCTGTAAATAATCCTTTCGAGGAGTTATGGTGGGGAGTGGGGATGCCCACGCTAAAAAAAATCTTAATCTTTGGGCAGATTTTGGCGAAAATTAAGGGTGAAAGAACAGACTAAAATATTTATATTTTAGTCTGTTCACAAAAACGATTACTGAATAATTGAATATAGTTGTTACACTTGATTACTGAACAAAGAGCCCACCAAAATTACGAAGCCCAATCCAATGCAGCCATCTACTTACTGACCATAAAGAAAGAGGTTCTACTCGGGAAATTAAATTAACAAACTTAAAGTAGAACAAACCTGGGCATTTGACTGCAACTGTAGCTTAACACTAAAATCTCTTAAATTCGATCTTGCCAGGACCACTACGCTGGATCACTGTTTTATAGAAACTTGGAACGCTGTGTTTCCCTCCGACGACAAACTCGGATCCTTTCAGCTTGGTACGACTTTCCAATTCTTAGGCGACGTCATTTTCGAAACCACCGATTCCTGTAAATATGTACGATATCTCTACCCCAAACTACTCTGTACAAAGCCTTGCACGAAGACGTTGCAGGGCGCGCGGTGCCAAAATATTCATTTCTTCCGGACCGGCAACTTGTGCATCGTGCTGAACTGAGCTAGCTCGCTTTCCACTCGCTGATTTATGATTACACCTCACTGCTTCGAGAATGTTCGTCTTTTTGTACTAGTGTACCTTACCCGTAACTATAATGTTCATTTTTAGTTTTCTTTTTCTTGGAACTAGTTTCAAGAAGAATTCGTGTAATGTCGTGAACAAGAATAGAGAAAAAAGCAGGTCCTCTGATGTAGCTTTCAAACAGATGGGCCCTTTAGTTGTATAGCTTTTCAGTGGTATTCAAAAATCATAGTATAGTGTTAAATATTTTAACTACAGCAATGGTACGAGTCGAGTACAGTATCTAGACGTAACAATGCAATTTTTTTAAAATAAATTTACTTAATTGGTATCGGTCCAATGGTTATAGGTAAAGTAATATGGTGATAACCACAGCGAATCTCTATTGTTACGTAGAGCATCTATATATTAAGTAGACACAATTATAGAGACAGTTGGCTACAGCGACACAGCTATATGCTCTACCTGGCCCTACAGAGATATGTGCTAGGTACCTGAGCCTGTCTGCAGTATCGCACCTGCTAACTATGGCACGAGATAAGGACGTAGGGAAGTTGGAACGAAACTCTATACCAACCTCCCAAGTAAATTGAGAGAGACCTACATCCAGTACTGGAAATAGAAGATTGTGGGAAGTGTCTAAAATTAAACCCAAGTAGCTTAATTTGGTCTAAATGGCCCTATATAAAAGTATTCACAAAATATTAATTTAATATAATCGTTGCTATAAC
Source organism: Miltochrista miniata (assembly GCA_933228765.1). Lineage (NCBI taxonomy): Eukaryota > Metazoa > Arthropoda > Insecta > Lepidoptera > Erebidae > Miltochrista > Miltochrista miniata. The sequence continues at coordinate 22,070,488 of OW121767.1, read as the reverse complement.
AGTCACCTCTACAATTACCTACTACGCCACTGATTTGCCCTTGTAAAAATACGCTTAGCTATTTAAAACTTATGTAAATCGTATGAAAGGTCACGCAAAACCACCCACATGTGTATTCGGCCTAAAACGTAACCTATATACGTAACTCATAAATCACAATAATGTTACGTACTTATTATAGAAAATTCTACAGGAAGCAAAAAAAATGTGGCTCATAGTTAGCGGTTATAGAGCACAACTGCGAGGGCCTACAGTTAACTGAGAGATACAATTTATGAGCTGTTGATAAACTATTTTAATCTTAGAAATGACCTGTGAGCAATATCCCTTAAACAACTACAGTAATTAATATACTAAACTAAGCAATTGGTTAGATGAAGGTGTAACCTATTAGGTTACTAATCGTACTTCTATTTGTGTATGTGAACTTGATTAGACACGTGTCAATTTTCTACTGAATTTCTCAACATTCATATCTAAACGATTTTGCTGAGTTGTTGGTGTGTTTATTGTATTATCATACTCAAATGATGTTGATGGTATTTTTTTACTTATCAAGCCTCTTTGGATACTCTGTTTTCGTTGACTGTATGTAGCTGTAAATACGTGAAGAATGAAATAGCCTTCAAAACACAGGTACACTTGAGTAGTGTCGTCAAATATCTCTACAATTGAGTCTACATACTCTACATCACAATAGTAATTCGCAATGTTTATCATATAATTGCCGCGTTAGTATAGAGATAGAAATATGCGACTGTATGAGCATAAGCTCAGCATTAAATCGCTCAGTTTGCCACAAACATTTTGCTTAATCAGACGAACCTTTATTACGTAAACCACGTGGCATATTCCACCCTTGTTAAAACATAAAGTCAGATATTATCGGGTGCCGCTAACTTACTTATGGAAGTGGAGGGTAACAAAACGGTGATTTCAAGGGATATGCACGCATTTGAAACATTTTTACTAGAAATAATTCTACGTAAGTATTTTTAGGAACCGCGGGTGGTATAACTTTTAATAAGGCTACCTGAAAATGTGTTTACAAATTGCAGCGGTAAACTCACATTTTTCATTGCTGCGGCTGGGCAGTGATAACTAACACTAGAAAATACTATACTATCTTCACGCCAAATCCATTGCGAGATAGGCAGAAAGAATTGAGCGCCACCAGGTACGTGTACGTATACACACCTCACTTGCTTCTTCAACTAGAAAAGTACCATCAAACTAGAAGTCTCTGTGAAATTATAATGATAGGAAGCAATGGTTTTGCCCGTTAATGAACCGGAGTCATTTGACGCTTCAAAGATCATTTTCTAGTCCTGAGGCAGTACATGGGAGTGCCTGGGACTTCGCACACACACAGAAAAAATGTTGTGCGATTTTATTCGTAAGAGTCTGCCTAAACGCACAAGGAAAGGACAGAAACAGGATATCATTTAAAATTTTAAGCTGTTCCAATTTATACGGAGCTTTCACTGGCTTATCTCATACTAGCTGTTCCCCGCGGCTTCGACCGCGTAGAAGTCGTTGTCGCGTAAAATCATAACCCTCATTTTGCGCAGTCGGTTAAAAAGTAGCCTATGAAATATCCCTATACCATATTTCTTCTCAATCGCTCCAGCCGTTTTGGCGTGAAAGCGTAACAGACTGACAGAGTTACTTTCGCCTTTATAACATTAGTAGGAAAGTAGGGATGTGGAGTAACTTAGGCCACTTTATTTATTTCAAAATTATAAATATTAAGTCACCGACGAAGCCGAGGGTACAGTTTGTTAATAACAAAAAGAAGAAAAAGAGATTATATTAATGGCATTATAAGTTTATAACTCGTAGTACCAGAACCGTTTAAGATTAGTTTCCCATACCAATGGCATCCCATTCACAAAACCGTTTTTTCCTTTCAGTACTTGGAGTTCGTCGGCCGCTCAAGTGACGCTTATTTTCACGGTGTATTTTTAGTCAATGATTTGTTTTTGTTGCCAGAATGGTTCATAGATGTTTTTGTCCTCCCACGGCCTATTGTTCCTGGTGTGGATGTCTTTAAGACGGCATACGGTTACCTGAAGATAACGGGATGAATGAATCGTTTTGAGTCATGCAGAAATGTAGGTAGGTACCTACCTAATTATGCTGGCTATTCTGTAAGTAAGGCTTTTGCGGAGTGGTCTAAAATTTTATGTTCATAGTCTGTCCAACCGTTTTTTTACATAAACAATTTTTAATCTAATTAATTTAACCATTTTAATTTATTAATTATTTTTAAATTTAATTTTAATTCATATTTTTATTTAATGGAACAGTTACCTACATAGGTTCTCAGGCCGATCTCAAAAGTAAAATAAACGGTTGGACAGCATATTGTTATGTATTTTTATGAGCGTACAGCTCAGAATTAGTACCAGCCATTCTAAGCTGTCTGTTCAATAAGAAATGTTCTGCCGATTTATTATAAGAATGTACCTACCTATAGAGGTAAAATACCATGAGACTTCAAAAATCGTTTTAGAGTCAAATTTTTCAGACAGAGAGCTTTTTAACCATAAGGAGCTTTTGATTAAAAAGTTAGTAAGCCCTGCCTAGTCCTGAGTCTTGCATGTTTTCCACCACAGTCTCACGCCAAGTACCTACATATATTGTGAAACATTGTCTACACTTCGCCATCTACCAAATCCACACAGCAATAAAAATGAAATACTCGCCATCTTTTACGTGAGACAAAATCAAAAGATGAATTGTGGGCATATAACATGCCTCTGCCTACCCCTTGGGGTATAAAAGGCGTGATCATATGTCATATGTACCTATGTTTCGCCATCTAGCATAAACTTATAAGCTTGTGATATGTGATCTAGACAACTGATTAACAAACCTATATATTTATTAAACATTGTCATCGTCGTCTAGTCAATCGTACCTAAATGTTAACTAATTGATATCCTTTTTTGAATCACAAAATAAGCAATTACTAGTCGGCCTATACGAGTGGCAAACAAGTATACCGACAACGAAACACGGCGTGTGACACACGTCTGAACAGAGCGAATTAAGCTCAAAATTTTAGCTTTGAACAAACAATCTACGTCATCGCAGCCGTCAAACTTATAAACCCCATCAAAATCTGTCCCTCCATTGGGCAACCTTGACCCCACAGACACTAAATGACACACAGGTCAAACGCATAACACCCATTTTGCGTTAGAGGTTAAATAATATAAAATAATACCCAATTTTCGTACTAAAAGTGTTATCGCGCGAATAAATCTTAACATAACAAGCACGTTATGTTCAACTAAATGTTTGTTCATTTCGACGTCGCCACGCGATACACTTATTAGTTACCGCCAAATCTCTATTAAAATGACCATAAATTAGTTAGGAGAAATAGTTTTAGTTTTAAATGAAGTTTTTGTAATGCCTGTTTAGTATTTCATGTAAGTTTTGGTTCGATATAGGAATAAGTATTAATTTTATATTAATCTGATACTAGAAGGATATCTAGGTTATCTATCAATAGGTACATCTTCTATACTAATATTATAAAGAGGAAAGATTTGTTTTTTTGTTTGTTTGTTTGTAACGAATAGACTCCGGAACTACTGAACCGATTTGAAAAATTCATTCAATGTTGGGAAGCTATCCTCTTTGCGGTGAACATAGGCTATATTTTATTCCCGTATTCCCACGGGAACGGGAACTACGCGGGTGAAACCGCGTGTCGTCCGCTAGTTAAATATAAAATTCTCGTGTCACAATGTTAGTTACCATACTCCTCTAAAACGGCTTGACCGATTTTTTCTGAAATTTTATATGATTATTCAGTAGTTCAGAGAATCGGCTACTATCTACTTTTTATACCCCTTAGTGACCGGGAATATTATTCCACGCGAGCGTAGCCGCGGGCATCAGCTAGTTTTTTTTTTATAATTATTGGAATAGATGGCACTATTCCATCTTTCATAGGTAAGTGCTAGATTTTTTATTCAAGTGCGATTAATTAATCTACACTAATATTAGTGTAACGCCGCCCTTAAATCACTATGAAAGTTGACATAAGAAGTGACGTATTTTCCGAGTGTATCATAGACAGTGTGTGTATATAAGAGAGTGCGAGCATTTTGTCGGTCATTCTGTACTGTATACTAAGACTAGCCGAAGCTCTGCCCAATTTATTGTGTGTCTATACGGAGAATAAAGTAATTAGCAGAGTCCTGATGTGTTTAATTGCCCCTTCTGTTACAATCAGAAGTGGGATACTTCAAGAAGAAACCATGAAGACTGTCAGTTTTGAAGAAGAAAAATCCACTTTGAAGTACGCCGAGGGTCCTGTCGACAACAATAGAGCCTCGCAAACCTCGATTCCACGTGGACAATCGAAGCAAAAGTTACACGGCGCACATCCAAAAACAATGTGGATATTTATGAAATGTTTTACAAGATGCCTCCAGAGAACACGACTATCTTATGAATATGAACCAGTTTTCTTCTTGAATAACCTGCTACCTACCCATGTATATACCTTCAGTAAGAGCCCACCTGTATCAAAGCCCCGATATCAAGAATCGGACTACCGCATTGCAAAAATCCGACTGCATCAACCGCTTTGTCAAGCTGAAGTCAGTGGAATTAGTACCAACAGGCACGTCGCGGCGCCGGCGCTTCAGTCGTGAAGATTTTCATCGTGGAACACTTAAACTACAGCGCGCGGTAGCAGCGTGCTGCGGCGCTTGATGGAGACAGATGCTGCCCGAGATGGTCCGCTATGAACTACAAGGCTGAGATACGCTAAAAGCTGCACAGATAATTTGAGGTGGGTGCCACTAATTGCCTTTTTCCTATCTGATGTAGCCAGTCTTTGCCACTAATTCTAATTCGTGTAGCGAAATAGCCATTGCCAGTTACAACAACTACTGTAGACTACCAATTTACCATTTGCCTATCGCCTATTTGAAATAGCCGCTCTTTGTCACTAAATCTGATTCATCTACGAACTGAGCTATTGCCATTACTTGCCAGTAAGAACTATGTGTAGGCTCCTTGCCAGTTAGGCTAATAATTGCATTGCCTGTTAGGCTACTAATTGCCCTTTGCTTAGCCGAAATTGTCTTACTCCACACCTCTGAATTTCTCTAGTTTATTTAAATAAGTTCTAGTCATTGCCACTCCAGTAAAACAGCCGCCTAGCGTTAGGTTTTGCGTTAGCATTATGAAGAAAAGGAAAGTCTATTAAAATTAATCGTTATTCGTGTGAGAATGCTGGTAAAATAAATGAAATAACTATTATGCACTGGATGTCGTTGCAGTTCACGATCGATACCTGTTGGTATAACTACTAAAGCCCTTAACCAGTCAAATCTAGATTCAATAACATTCAGAACATTTTTGTAGATACATGCACTTTTTAGGTAATATCGAAACGCACAGTTAATTCCGAAAATTTACTATTTGAAAGAGGCGCAACAATATTGTTTCGATAAAACAAAGCCTAACTGTAATAAAATATGCGGATTTAGATAGGTATCTACGATCCTAAAACTGTAGATGAATAATCGAATCATACAGATATTTGCAGGCTATAGGTACCTATTTACTTATTTGGTAGGCATACTGAAACAAATCCAACAGTCAGTAAGTGGTTTAGCCCTGTTTAATGTAGGTACAATATAATACCATGCTTGGTTTCGATAAGTCGTAGTTGGCGGTAGTACTTTTATTCATTCGTTTCGATTCTGAATAAACGTGTGTATGGTTAGTAATTGGATATACGTTGAAATAGTGTCTCGATTTTATAGAATAGTATGTAGCTCGGTATTGTAGTGTTTTAACCGTACTAAACATGTGATAGAGGTATCGGAAGTGCTTAACAGCTAAGTGTAATGGTGTAGGTAGGTACTTGAACTAATAGTTATTATGTATTAATATATACGGGTCCGCACTTATTAGCGAAAATTGATTCATCGTAGTAGAAATTTTATGTAATAAGTATCTATTCGTATATAAAGTGTATTTGGCAAAAGCGCTACGGATCTTGAAATGAGCATTTGTCTCAGTGCGATATTCTAGATGTTATTAGGCCTCATACTTCGTGATCTTTTACGTTAAAGCAGATGGCATAAATTAAGTATACAAAACAATATCGCCTGAATCTTTCCAAATAATAGGATTTGAACCAAGAATGATGCAATTGTAGATTCGCTTAAGTGATGTTATCCCGATTATCATACTGGGATGGATTGAGTGATGAACAGCTTCAGACAATCCACAACAACTTGTTTACTACGATACAAATTCATCAACGATACGCCTAGTCCACGCGAAACGTGAATAAGTTAACCTGTAAACGCCTACTTTTCATAGTGAACTTTTGCCCATAAGATTGGTTTAATTGAACGCTGCTATGCCCAACCACTCTGCCTGTGACGTACTGTAAACCCTGTAGGACACATGTTACAATTCGTCCATGTTTACTGTGTTAATTGCAAGTAGGTACCTACGCCGCATTCTTCGATCAAAGTATATTGTTGATCGAAGGCCGTACCTATTCCTTTAACATTATCTTATAACTATTCCGCTCCCTTGAGTTTTAGCAACATGATACCTGCATAGCTATGTTATTCCAGAATTATTTGTCATTCTAATGGCAAAGAAGTGTTAAAGTCGTTTTATTAGCTTAAGAGTTTATAATACAAACCGTTACTAGTAGATATATCTTTTTGAGAATGAGCCTAATTACAGTAGACGCTAATCGTTTAAAGGTTAGACACCGTTATAGCCACCAAAAAAAAAAGAGTTAAAACGGGTTTCGGTTATTAAACGACGTATTTACGTGTGAGGACAATGTTCCTAAGGAGATATAGCCCTGCGTGCGCGATATTTCTATTCTTTACCAAAATTGGACAGACTGCCGAAAAAGCAAGCCCTTAACATAAATGTGCCAGCTGTAAGAAGTTCATAAATCCATCCAACTACCTAACACTAAATGTTAATTTGTTACATTCAGCATATCAATTGGCATACAGCAGCCAGCAACAGCATCTTTGTATTTCAGCTTCAAAATGTCGGTAGAATCGTGTTTACTACATTTAATACTTTTGTGGTATGATTTTGGAGGTACCCGCTTGTTTATATTTGGTTATTTTGCAGAAAATAGTTAAGATTGTGATTGTGTATGTAGTTGACAAGATAAAAGTTATAGCGAGACTAAGTTCAGGGAGTCCCTTGGGATACTAATGACATTTCGTTGTTTTATTGTACGGCATCGAGACTTCAACGCCAGTAAATAGTCATTTGCATAGGATGTAAAAGCGATAACAAAATCATATAAATTGATATGAGTTATAAGAGCTATGTGTAAGCCTAGTTTTATTTAACCTAGAAGTACGCTTTGTGACAATTGAGGATATAATAGAATCAAACAAGTTAGTAAGCGAATGATATGAAGTTTTGATAATATTGCAAGTTATTTACGTTGCGTTATTTATATAGTTGTGCCAAGCACTCGCTCTTAGTATCGGCTAAACCACAGAGTACATTTGTATAAGTAATAAGTTCGCAGACGCAGGCACCTTCCTATCTATAATGGCCTGATACGCAATGACTATAAGGTCCCATCGAAAAGTAGGTCCCGTATTAACGGATGCTTCTATTTGTCATGTGGTTTATTTATTTCAACGTCAGATAACTCACCCAGTAGATAGTAGATAGTGCCGTGAACATTCCACTCATGAATCTATCTTGGGACCAACTAGTATTATTGCTATGTCTATTACTTTGTGTGTTTATCGGGCCAGCCACTAACCAAGTCTACCGTTCCCTTTATGGGAACGATTGTTACAGATAAAGATAGTAAAGCAGAATGCAAGCCAATCTACCGTGATGATGATGAAGCTGTTTGGGCCGGGCTGGGCAAAGCCAAGCCATGCCACGCCACGCCACGCCACGGTATGCCACGCCACGCCAAACCAGCCAGCGAGCTAGTCCTGCAAGCTTGTTCTGCGAACTAGTCCTGCGAGCTAGTCCTGCGAGCTAGTCCTGCGAGCTAGTCCTGCGAGCTAGTCCTGCGAGCTAGTCCTGCGAGCTAGTCCTGCGAGCTAGTCCTGCGAGCTAGTCCTGTGAGCTAGTCCTGCGAGCTAGTCCTGCGAGCTAGTCCTGCGAGCTTGTCCTGCGAGTTAGTCCTGCGAGCTAGTAGCTAGTAGCAGGTTAGCGAGACAGGCCAGCGAGACAGGCCAGCGAGACGGGCCAGCGAGTCAGGTCAGCGAGTCAGACCAGCGAGACAGGCCAGCGAGTCAGACCAGCGAGACAGGCCAGCGAGTCAGACCAGCGAGACAGGCCAGCGAGTCAGACCAGCGAGACAGGCCAGCGAGTCAGACCAGCGAGACAGGCCAGTGAGTCAGGCCAGCGAGTCAGGCCAGCGAGCCAGGCCAGCGAGCCAGGCCAGCGAGCCACGCCAGCGAGTCACGCCAGCGAGCCAGTCAGCCGCCCAGCCCAGACGCCCAGTTCCTATTGCAGGAGCAACTGCTTACAGGATGGCCGAGTGTAACGCCGCCCTTAAATCACTATGAAAGTTGACATAAGAAGTGACGTATTTTCCGAGTGTATCATAGACAGTGTGTGTATATAAGAGAGTGCGAGCATTTTGTCGGTCATTCTGTACTGTATACTAAGACTAGCCGAAGCTCTGCCCAATTTATTGTGTGTCTATACGGAGAATAAAGTAATTAGCAGAGTCCTGATGTGTTTAATTGCCCCTTCTGTTACATTAGATACTAGCGGACGTCACGCGGTTTCACCCGCGTAGTTCCCGTTCCCGTGGGAATACGGGAATAAAATATAGCCTATGTTATCCGCAAAGAGTGTAGCTTTCCAACAGTGAAAGAATATTTCAAATCGGTCCAGTAGTTCCGAAGCCTATTCGTTACAAACAAACAAACAAAAAAACAAATCTTTCCTCTTTATAATATTAGTATAGATAAAGGATGGATTTGATAGTTTGTTTGCATCGAATAGCCTCTGAAACTACTGAACCGATTAGAATAATTCTTACACTGTTGGTAAGCTACACTATTCCCGGATAAGCGGTGTAACCGCATGACGACCGCTAGTAATTTAATATAATGTACTAAGACCTTAGACCATATAACACGGGACTAGCCTTTGCGAACCACCGCATACAAAAATATTCTGCCAGTTTTCATACAAGTGAAGGGGGAAACACAAAGACATATAAAATTTCATTGCATTTAAAAATGTATTAATCGACAAACGCGTAATGGCAGTTGTGTGTTAATTGTTATTGTACAGTCAACTACAATGTAATGTACTAGTTTAATCATATAAAATGATGTACTGATGTACAGGCTTTTCATAAAGCCAAAAGACCAAATGGTCATGTGCAATGGCAGAAAACAATGCTTAAGTAAGGCGCATCCTGTGGTTAGATGATCTAAGACTAAGACCCATTAATTTCAGCGACGTACCTATAAGTTAGCAGTCATCGATCTATATGTACTAAGTACGTATCTACTAGATGCGGCGATCAGAACAAGCGTTGTGTACAACTCAACCGCGGTACATGTACTCATCTCTTGCACGTGATGGAAATATTTTAATTTATTGTGGTAGAATTATCAAACAAAGTATTGTAAACGCAATGCACAAAGGAAAAAATATTAAAGTTAATGCTAAGTAATATCAAATATCATTATATACAACGTTTAGACAGCATTATTCATATTAAAATATGTGTTCTGAAGCACCCGTTGGGCGAGTCCATTAGTCTCGCTCTTGAACATATTCAATGTGTGGACGTTCCTGTCTATCGGTAGAATATATGTCAATGTTAGCAGTGTTAAAAATATCTTCAATTTATAGTTCTCCAAATTACGCTGCCTAAGTAGGGGTAGGTACCTGCCTACATAGAAAATTCGAATCGAATGTAGTTATTTCACAAGACTGGCACATTTATTCCTTTTAGAATAATAATCTTATTTGCTAGAAATATTGTTAACGAGATGACATGTTTCTATTATTAGGAGCGAAACAGTTCGCCTGAAATATTCAGGCATGCGTAATTATTGTAGGACGATTACAGGCTATTATTATACTTACCTACCTGTACCTACTGGATGTCTTTTCTACATATAGGTACCTATCATACCTTAAAGATTTATACCTAGCTATACGGGGTGTTACTGTTTACAAGAATTTATATTCGGATCTACCACCCCCAACCCCCAAACCCAAGGTGTTTTTCATTCAGGTGAAAACAACAAATATCATTGTTACGAAAAACAGAACAAAATATCTACCCATTTAAACATCACGGTGGGTGACACGTTCATTGACTTTCCGTACCTACCTACAAAGGAAACCGAGTACCTACCTAGTTAGGTATATCTTGTCCGTTATCTCGGACATGTCCTAATTTTCCCTCGACCTCGACTCGAGTAGGGACGCCCGACAACCTTGGAAATCAGATGCTAAAAGTTGACAATTTTTTTCGTTTCAATAACAAACCTTTCTTAACAGCGTTTACCTACCTTTCGACGGCCTTATTTCTTTTCTTGTAACGCATCTTACCTACCTGTTTAGATTAGATAAAAATAAGTAGGAAGGTATTTTTTAAATAATTTCTTAATTTTTTTCTTTCTTTGTGTTTACGAGCTACAATCTATAGAGATAAGAGTGTAGGTATCCGAAAAGTATATATAATGTGGAGGAGGCGTCACATATGTGTAGGTATGATATGAGACACGTGTGTCGTGCGAGGAGCGGGCCGCGGGCGAGCGGGCGGGCGGCCGGGCGCTGTGCGTGTGTGTGTGAGGGCGGGGCCGGGCCGGCCCACCGCGCCGCCCGCCGCGCTCCCGGCCCGTCGCTCGCCAGTCGTGCTACGTCGCCGGTTCGAGCGCTCGTCTCGAGAGACAGTCTGCGCTTGCGAGCCTACCGAGACGCACGTCCGCGCCTTGCACACCCTCGACTTGAAACATCACCAACGGGCCACTCAGTGTTATTTAGTTTACTGTGAATCAGTGCACGACTGTTGTTTAGACATACTTGTGTGAACTTGAATGGAATTTCGCAGTGCGAAGATTGCGGTTTGGCGGAAAGGTGACGAAAGGGTTGGGGAACCTAAGGCGCTAAGCTGGCAGTGGACGGCCCATCGGCGCGGCAGCGACGCAACTCCGCTTACACATTGACAAGAGTCCGCGCGATGGAAGACAACCCGCCCTCGCACGGCGGACAGGAGCTGTTCAACCTGCGCTGGAACAACCACCACGAGAACCTGGTCGCCTCGCTCGAGACCCTGCTGGTGGAGGAACGCCTCGTGGATGTGTCGTTCGTGTGCGAGAATCGGCACGTGTTGGCTCACAGGTTCATGCTGGGAGCCAACAGCGCGCTGCTTCGAGAATTGCTGAGCGAGCATCCCTGCAAACACCCGATTATTATCATAATGGATACTCAAGCGGAGGTGATCGAAGCAATTTTGAGCTTTCTGTACCGTGGCGAAGCAACAATTGCAGAGTCGCTTCTCAGTGACATTGTACGCATAGCAAAATATTTGAAAATAAACAGCCTGGTGGACACACTGGAGGTGGCGATGGAACAGAGACAGAGCGCCGATCAGACCGCTCCACGGGTATCTTCGCCATCGGTGAGCCCGATAAGCCCGCAAACAAGGCGCAAGCAATCACGCCCGAGGCGCCGCTCAGGGGAGTCCGATACTCCAGAAAATTTGTCCATGCGGAGGTCTCCCGAGCCTAATGGTCTGAAATCTGTGCGAATCCCGAAACCGCGTTCTCCTCCAAAAATGGAACAAGATGATTCAGAGACTGATGTCCCGCCGCCGCCGCCGAGGATGTTCCCGACTCATCAGGACATGTTCCCAACAGTTCCGCCATCCGCGTTGGCTCTGACCCCTCCCAGTAAGTACCCACCTAAATATTACTATTGTTAGATATCGCTTTATTACAACATTTTTTTTTCTATTTGCAATAATATTTTTTACCAATTACCTACTTGATCAAAAAGAATTTTTGTACCGAATGCATGATCAAAAATATTTTTGTACCGACCTACACGATCAAAAATAACCAATGCTTAGGTCGGAAGGTCGTTCATATCATTGCCGCCATGGTTGATCAACTTATAAAGTAGGCAGGTAAACATAGGTTTAATGATAAAAACTGACCTTGATCACTCATTGTCATCGTCTATCAAAATAATGGCGATTAGTTTTTGCTGTAGATAGGTATATCCAAGTCTTAGTTAAGTGTCTACTTACCTACCTATTTCGTCGGCTCATTGAAATAACTAAGAACAAAAAATCAAATGCATTGCCATTGTATCTTAAAAGAAACATTAATATTTTTATTTTATTTGCTGTTAATTTTATTTTTATTTTAATCTAAACAACAATCCGTTTTTCAGTAAAATGTGCGTAATAATGTAAAAAAAACGTAAAAGTAAAATAAACCGCCCTAACCTGTTTTCAGTGCAAAAAGCGCCCATAACATTAACCCCATAATGCCACGAGTCACGATGAATAACAATAACTGATCTATGCACCAGAAACGACTTTTTATTATTTACATTATTTTTCTTATATTTTATTTTATTTAGGTACCTATATCGTATAAGTTATTTTATATTATTACGTTTAGTATTATTATATTAATATTTTTTCATAGGATCTAAAGTGATATGGACGATAGAGGAGATAATACCTGTTGTCCTTTCATTTATAGTCTTTAAGTCTTTATTAGGAAAACTGCTGTATGTTTGGTGTACGAAAAAGGAATTATTTATATCCATAGCTGGCTCGACGGACTTAACAAATAATTTGTTGAACTTTTTGGAGTTTTTCGCTTTTTAAATCGTCTCTGGTTTTCACAAATATTTCAAAAACTAAATCAATAATTTGGTGATGCCGTTATGGATTTTACTGAGGTTAACAGACCTCAATTTATATTTACATAGACGTCAGATTTCTAATGTAGAATTTAAAAAAATATACAGGTACGTTTGTCTTACTGTATTAAAAACAATTAATATTTTCAGTTTAAGGTCCTTTTCAAAATGATACCATGGAATTAGTAAATTTGGATAATCTTTCTCCCTTACTGTCTGTATTATTTTTCTCCCTTACATCTTAGTTTTAATACTTTGTATACTACTTAGGTGACTGACAGAAGTACATGTACGGCCCACCCCGGTGTGAAGTCTTAAACGACAGTGTAGTCATTATTTAATAAAGATTTTATTTAACAGTTTATTATTATAAGATTATTGTAATATCATTAATAAATGAACTTAGCCTTTCGCAATTAACGCAATAACACATACCTGTCTAAATCCTGCACCCATATAGATCTAGTCCCTCCCTAAGAACCCTTCTTATTCTATCTTTTCATAAATACATTAATCGTAGGTACATCCTTCCAAAAGCAAGATTAATAAATTACAGTTCTTTAAAGGGATACATAAAACAGTATACGGTTACATAGCAAATAGATCTAAACCTAATTAAAATTTAATCATCTTAGAAACCAAATCGATAAATCGTTAATCCGTTATCGATTTCATAAATCGCATGCAGATTACTTACGTCTCGATCAGAGATCGATACCTTTAGCTAGTGTTAACTGTATCCGGATCGCTCCACAGATAAATTAAGATCACCTATTCATACGTCGGGTGCATTATCAAGGTAATCTCGTGAAAGGTTCTATCTTTATTAAGTCCATTAAGCGGACATGTCGCAAACATTGGTAATAAAACATCTCTGTAAATGGACTTAGCCGTTTTTGTACCTACCTACTACTGTATTATAGATATTGTGATCCCCATAAAGGTGTGTCAGTGTATATTATACCTCAATAATTATTGCCCGTGGGCTCCTATATCTATACAAGAGGAAGTAATTCAAACAGCCATCTTACTTTACGAGGCCTTTTCGATTTCTAAACGCATTTATGGCGGCAATTCTCCTATTGTCATAATCTAATTTAGGAATCGTATTTTAATCTAGAACTGTTCAATTCTTTATTGTGTGTTATAGATTTTTATTGGATATTGCATAAAATGAAGGTTGTAATCTCTAACAAAGCATTTAATTGAAATTGGAGATGATGACTCGTCACATGAAATTTTTTCAGCAAAGTTCTGGAATTAGAAGGTTTTGCTGACATTTTTTAAAACCTTTGTTAGAAAGTCCATTAATTTCGTCAATTATGTTCAGTGTAGAATGTTCGTAAGCATGCTCATAAATCCAAGTCTAATATATTTTACACAACAGACCTTTAGTGGCTCAAGTTGGAATTAGTCCAAGGAGTGGTTTTATACGTCAATTTTGTTTTATTGTTTCCTCAGTTTTGCGTATGTGCCGAGTGCTTGATTGCACCATAATAGACGTAGGTTGTAATGAAGGGTTGCACGCACACAAAACTCTCACTGAGTCTCGCCCGCACCGCCGACGTGCATGGGGATACTAAACACGAGGGGAGCACGAACATTTCCGCACTTGTCATTCCATTTCGAAAATCAAATTTTAAATTGCCCCAAATTCTAATGTTTTTGCATGTTTACATTTTTGTTACTGGCAGTTTGAGTTCATAGACCGAACTTGTTTTGGTCACAGACGTATAAAGTGGTTGATTTTAGTTTTTTAAATCAAACTCTTCTTTTTTACCAGCCATAAAATACGACTTTGAAAGTTCGATCAGTTCCTACAGTATGGCGGTTTATTTGAGCTTATTTTATTTAAGTGTGCCTTTTATCGTGTTCATCTCCGTATGTGATGGAGTTGATTACATTTAATGGTGGTGCGTAAATGTAATGAAGGGTTGCCGAGTACTTGCAATCATACAGTGTCGGCGAGCCTTCCTTATTGGACTCTGCAAATCCAAATTTTCTCGCTTATTCCTTCATTACTATTTGTATTATTAAATCGTTAATGGTTATTTAAATGCAAATTGAATCCATCGCTGGTAGCTATTTAATTGTTCATATTTAAAGAGAGTAGGTTCTAACCGACACCTATTATCATCACTGGGACTGAAGGTATTGATCATTTTAATCTGATTAGATTACAATAATATGCCTTAGTTTAGCATTAGGAATAAATATTTGTGTGATCCGCAAATGTTAACTAGACTATAGTAGTAATAAACGCGAACCTAAACTATAGTAATAAAGTATACTAGGTATATCATTTATCACAAGCATTTAATAACTTAATTTAAACTAGACGGATTTAAGTGAGAATGTCCCAAAAATATTTAAATACAATTGAAACCCATAAAAAATTCCAAGTCATATCTACCTACCTAGTTGGCATTTTTAATGGCATAAGTTAAGAATTAAGTATTACACCTTTAATAG
This sequence comes from Miltochrista miniata, assembly GCA_933228765.1. Taxonomy (NCBI): domain Eukaryota; kingdom Metazoa; phylum Arthropoda; class Insecta; order Lepidoptera; family Erebidae; genus Miltochrista; species Miltochrista miniata. The sequence goes on along the minus strand of OW121767.1, from coordinate 22,055,104 downwards.
CCACATTCTAATATCGCCCTCTCGTTTGCATTAATTCATAACCAGACACACGAGGTTTTCATTTATTTATTTTTATCAAATTTTTATTCGTTTTTACACCATGATACATTTCTGCAACGATCCTGATTGTTTCTAAAAAATATTTAATTTTCCTTTTTTTTTCAGCATTTTCCCCATAATTTTTTGATATTTTTTTCCAATTGACAACAAAATCAATGTTTTAGACGCTCTTGCGCAGTAAAGGGTTAAGTGAGTAATGTTCATTACACCGTCTAATATCCACATTCTAATATCGCCATTGCATTAATTCATCACCTGACACGCGAGGTTTTACATTAAGTACACGACCTTCAAGGGTGACAAAAAAATATGAAAAAAAACCTGCGCAAGCAACGACATTGGCACGGAGTGCTAGATACCGTGCGCGCACGCAAGGGCGGCTAGGTGCACTATGCGTCATCAATATATAGGACACGTCAACTTTTTGTTATTTATTATTCAAAGAAAAAATACTCTATATTACAGAACTAGCGGACGTCACGCGGTTTCACCCGCGTAGTTACCGTTCCCGTGGGAATACGGAAATAAAATATAGCCTATGTTCACCACAAAGAGTGTAGCTTTCCAACAGTGAAAGAATTTTTAAAATCGGTCCAGGAGTTCCGGAGCCTATTCGTTACAAACAAAGAAACAAATCTTTCCTCTTTATAATATTAGTATAGAAGTATAGATTATGAATATTTTTCTTTTAATTTGTGGAAATCCGATATCATGTCGAATTCGAACCGACTAAAGCCATTGACTAGTCTGTCTAGCGCCAGGCGCCTCGGTAAATTCAAATAAGAATCTTATTAGATTTTCTCTGTTGTAGTTGTTTTTTTTTTTTTAAATATTATGTATAAGATTCCTATTTTGACTGTTAAACTTTTGGTTCGAAGTACAGAATGGTTACAGATTTTCTCTGAATGCCCGTTGTAGGCTTTTCTCCTATAACGTCGGACCGGAATTACTGACTAAAGTCCACCTTTGGGATAAAGGCGTGATGTTATGTTATAATGCCTTTCAAGTTAATTCAAATATTTTTGAATATTTATACAAAACTGCAGTACCGTATTTACTGATTTCCTAATTTCTTTATACGTAAGCTACAAATGAAAGCGTAAATGTATGAGAAATATTGCGTCAATTCGTCTCTTGACGAACATAGACGACCGAATAATATGTGTGACGTCACATTTCATTCATACACTGTCCTGTAGGTATTTGTAACTTCTAAATACCTACGACCAAACACATTAGTCAGTAGTCAATAAGAATTACATTCAATGCGTAATTAGTCATCCTGTATTCCAGTTAATTGTTACTTAAATTCTAATTAATTACCCAAAGTCCATTCGCTACTGTAACAAACAACAGCTTGAATGGAATCAATATTTTTTTACGCACTTAACTGCTATATGACTGTGAGTGTTAAACTTTCAAGAAAAAACATGAGCAAATTTTACACTAAAATGTGATAAATATGATACGATGGGCAACAGGACTAACGAGACTAGATAAAATAAATAATGAGCCTATTTGTACTAATACTATTTTTAACTAGCGGACGTCACGCGGTTTCACCCCCGTAATTCCCGTTCCCGCGGGAATATGGGAATAAAATATAGCCTATGTTCACCGCAAAGAGTGTAGTTTCCCAATAGTGAAAGAATTTTTCAAACCGGCCCAGTAGTTTTGGAGCCTATTCGATGCTAACAAACAATCAAATCTTTCCTCTTTATAATACTAGTATAGAAAAGAAGTACTTTGTACATGGTGCAGATATTATCAAGGACTTTGGTAAAAGCTTTCCAAATTTCTTCAAAAAATTCTCTTCATTGTGCCCATAATGTAAAAATTATAAACATAACTACCTATTTATCTAATAGAAACCCACTATGAAATATAAAGTTATTTATAACATCACTACATAGTATATAACTAAGTCGCTTTCTCTGTCCCTATATCCCTATGTATGCTTAAATCTTTAAAACTACGCAACGGATTTTGATGCGGTTTTTTTAATAGATAGAGTGATTAAAGAGGAAGGTTTATATGTATAATAACATCCATTAAATATTGAAGAAATACTGTATACCTGTGCGAAGCCGGAGCGGACCGCTAGTTACGGATAAAATCAATCAATATTGCATGTCCCTCAATCACAGTACAGATATGCACCCTAGAAAGTATGAGATGGTAGATGCGCTGAGTGCGCCCGCGCATTTACATTCAATTGACACCGCATGCCAGTGACCCACTTGTAGATAATCTCCTTGGTTTGTCAATAATATTGGATTATAGTCCAAAATAAATAATTTGGATCTGAAATAAATTAGGGAGTTAGTTAAATGAACTTTAGTCCGAAATTCATAATTTGAATTTATTATGTTGCATTGTTTTTTTTAATAATTTATAGCATTATAGATATCAGGCAGCTTCTTTAGCCAATAGTAGGTATACTGTATTTCAATAGCTTTGCGCAAAAATGTAAACAAACACATTTGATCCTATATATCCATAGTTACTTGCAATTAAGTATTCACCCTGATTATATTCCAGTATCCAGGAGTCATACAGTGTTCTTACAATCATTTCGACACCAAATAACTTCTCTATGATAGTTTATTTTCATTTAAAAAACCTACTCAGGATAGTAAAAAAAATAATGATTTGTCATACTATATTTTTCTACTCATCTGTCTTAGACAACGATTGTCAATTATTGCCAGATCGAGTAGGATTGGACTATATATCTGAAGCCGACCTATATCCATATACTTAGATACTAACCTACCCCTGGCTCGGACTGCAGAGATATAATGTGGGTAACAACTGTCCTGGCTGCTGGATTATTTGTTATCCCCGTCCTTTTCCTACCTCAACCCTTTCCTATCCACCAATCCTATTCCTACCTCATCTTCTTCCCATCCTTTCTCCGCCAAGCCAACGTTGCCGTGCGTATGTGCTGCGTGACTAGGGGCGAGCCTAGTATTAGCGTGCCAATTGCCCTGGGGCCGGGCGACCCCAGAAGAAGGCTAGCCTTACTTAGACATGCGGGGCTCTGTCTGGGTGGACTTTATTTTCCCTTGCTTTTCGTGGGAACGCAATGGACAAAACCAAAAACAAAATCCAAAATGGCGGCGATGTGGTTCGCAACCCATCACGTCTCGTTTCCCATCGAGGCGAAAAGTGGACTGGGGATAGCCACTTTGCTACGTTGAATGTAAGAGGAGGTATGATAGACAAAATTGAGGAAGTATGCAAGATGATGAAAGAGAGACGCCTCGATATTCTGTGCGTGAATGAGACAAAGAGGAAAGGATGTGACACCACCACACATGGACCCTACACTGCCTACTGGTCGGGTGTGCCTAAAACCAGTAAAGCGTGTCAGGGCGTTGGTGTAGTACTGTCTGCGAGAATGAATGAATGTGTCACAGAATATGAATGTGTAAGCCCAAGACTCGTTTGGTTGAGGCTGAAGGTTGGACTTACCCGCATCTTTGTTTTAGGAGTATATGCTCCGCAAGATGCCCGGTGGCGCCGATCTTTACGAGACCAAAGCGAGAGGCAGGCATTTTGGGAGAGCATGAGTGATGTTTTGAGTAAGTGCAAACTAAATGAGAGGATAGTAATGTTAGGCGATTTTAATGGGTGGGTTGGAGTCAAGCGTGATGGGTATGAAAGAGTATTGGGAAAGTTTGGTGATGAGCGAGTGAATGAAAATGGAGAAAGTTTGCTTGAAGTATGTTTGGAGAGGAATCTTGTGGTGACTAACACCATGTTTCACCACAAAGATATCCACTTGGTTACGAGACAAGAAGGAAGTAAGAGGAGCATGATTGACTTTGTGATTGTTGACGCAAGGATGAGAAAGAAAGTACTAGACACTCGAGCCTACCGCGGTGCTGGGATTGACACAGACCACTTCTTGGTTGTCAGCCGAGTAAGAGGTCTGTTTCAGCGGTGGAGGCACCGTGTGCGTGAACCTGTTAGTGTACTAGAACGCATAAAAGTTGAGAATTTGCAAGAGATAGGTATAAAAGAGGAATTTGTGAGCAAACTAAGCAAAAAGTTTGATAATTTAGATGAAGTATGTGAGATTGAAGAATTATGGAAGCCGATTAAGGAAGGACTCGTGGAAGTTGCGATTGAACTGTGTGGTGTGAGCAAGAGAAGCCAAGGATGTAAGTTAAAAAGAATGACCGCGGAAGTTCTGAAAGCGTTGTCTGATAAGAAGAAAGCATGGTTGGACTTGCTGGCTACAAAGGCCAATCAAAGAATGCAGAAGGCAACAGATGAGGATGTACGAATGGCCAACGATGAGTATAAAAGGTATAAGCGTGTGGCAAAAGAGGTGTTAGTAAGAAAGAAGGAGAATGATAGAGATGAATTTGATAAAAGGTTATCTGGTGACTTCCAACAGAATATAAAATTCTTTTGGAAGTCCATAAAAGCGGTGAGGAGTCAACAGACCACATCACCGCTTAATAAGATCAGAAACCAGGATGGAAGTTTTGTGGGAGGAGAAGAGTGTGTGCTAAAAATATGGAAGGAGTATTTTGAAAGTCTATTTGATAAAGAGGATACGCAAGTGCAAACTCATTTTTGTGAAATGAATGAAATTGGTAATGAAAACGACATTAGCATGGAAGAAATAGTGGAAGCATTGAATAGTATGAAACTAGGCAAGGCTGCTGGGATTGATAGGGTTTCCGTTGAGATGCTGAAAGCAGGACGTGGCGTGGTGATTGACCAGCTGTACCGCCTTTTTAATCTGTGCTGGAGGAATGGCAGCGTACCAAAAGAATGGTCCAAAGCGGTCATTGTGCCGCTGTACAAAGGAAAAGGGTCGCAGCAAGAGTGCAAAAATTACCGCGGCATAAGCCTGCTCAGCATCGTCGGTAAACTGTATGCGAAAGTGTTGATAAAAAGAGTGATGAATGAAAGTGAAGGAAAAATGTGGGATGTTCAAGCAGGATTTATGAAAGGAAGGGGATGCACGGATCAGGTCTTCTCCTTACGATGCATAGCAGAAAAAGTTTTGGCGAAAAGCCAAAAGGTATATTGCGTATTCGTAGATCTGGAGAAGGCCTATGACAAAGTGGTGAGGAATGAACTATGGTCAACATTGTCTTTGTACGGGGTGAGCAGCAGCTTGATACGAGCACTGAAATCTCTTTATGAGGGCTCAAGTGCTTGTGTCAGGATCAACGGAGCTTGCACGGACTTCTTTAATATAGAAAGGGGTGTGAGACAGGGTTGTGTAGCGTCACCGTGGCTGTTTAACCTGTACATGGACAGTTGTTTGAAAGAATTGCAAGAGAGTGCGTGTGGTATAAAACTGAACGAGCTGACCATCAAATGCCTCCTATATGCTGACGATCAGGTGATCTTAGCTGCATCGGCGGAGGAGTTGCAGTTGATGGTTAATATTATGCATGAGGCGCTGAAAGGTAGAGGAATGAAAGTGAATGTAAGTAAGACTAAAGTAATGGTTTTTGAAAGAGAGGAATGTAGGACGAATTGCCCTATTATTATCGAAGGGCAAAGAGTGGAACAGGTGAAAGAATTTGTATACCTGGGTTCAAAATTTACGAGGGATGGAAAGTGTGACCAGGATATTGAGAGAAGAGTTTTGGCAGGAAATCAAGTGAATGGGGCGATGCATACCTTTATGAGCAGTCAAAACGTGTCTAAGAAGGCGAGAGTGGCTGTGCACAGGGGTGTGCTTATCCCCACACTTATGTATGGTAGTGAAAGTTGGGTGTGGCAGAAGAAGCATGAAAGTAAAATTAATGCAGTGGAAATGAGAAGTCTGCGAAGTATAGCTGGAGTGAAATTGATGGACAAAGAAAGGAATAGCGTGATTAGAAAACAATGTGGTATAACTGAAGATGTAGTGACAAAGATAGAAAAAGGGATGCTTAGATGGTTTGGACATGTTGAGAGGATGGATGAAAATAGACTGACTAAACAGATCTATAAGGCGATAATGAATGGGCAAGCTGGTAGGGGTCATCCTCGGCGTACGCATGGTAACCAAATTGATGACCTGCTGGAAAAAGGCCAGGTCAAGAGTACCCTTAACCGGCGAGCGTGTATGAAAGCACTTATGAAAGTAGAAGAAGCGAAAGTGGTATGCCAGGATCGTAGCAAGTGGAAAGCCATAGTCTCTGCCTACCCCGATGGGAAACAGGCGTGATGATATGTATGTATGTATGTATGTAACCTACCCCAACGTTTAACATCAAAACCTGCCTTAAAAAAAAGGTCAAGTCGCAATTCATATTATAGGTAATTGTTATTTACCTAGATTTCTATGAATCATAATCCTTACCTATGCGCGTTTTGAACGGACTGTCCCATAAAATTCCTTTATGTATTTTTTTTTTTCAAAACTACGCAAAAAAATTGTATTATTCAATGAATCCAATGATATATAAAAACTATAGATACTTTACCAACACTGAAATATGGCAACAAAAAAAGTCTAATTATAATACGTCTCGTTGTTATAATCAATTATAATATTAAATCTGTACCTACTACTAAGGAAGCAAACAAATATTAAGTCAAAAACGATTAAATTACTTTGTACCTCGAGACAAACTACATGCAATACAACAAATGCATGCATATAAAAGTAACCATGTCCTTATTTTAATACATAAAAAAAGCAGTGCCTTTAAAGTAACGGTAGTAGTTGAAAAAAAAATCGACCGACGACTAGGTACGATCATTTCAAACTTTAAAAAGTTATAAAAACAAACAACACATCATGCTAATCCATCAATAACGAAGGACGTAACATATTGCGTGTCCCAGCTATAATTAATATTCTAATCAATCCATTGTCTACACGAGTATGTGGTAGGTAAAAAAAAAGCATGAGTGCACAGGAGAGGCTATACCGAACTTAATTTAGTTTTAAATTTCAATTTCGAAGGTGAATATCCGTGTCATCTTCAAATTCAAATTTCGAACGCAAAGTAACAAAAAAATCTGAGTTACTCCCTTGGTCGCCCCTAAAGAAGTTTTACTTCAAAACATTTATACAACTACCTACGTACGCACTACCAACATTATTGCACATTGTCTTTGGTACAGCTCAATCATAAACGGCTTTAGGTTATAAAAAGATATTAAAAGTTTGAAAATAATTTTTGTATAGTTTTTTTATTAAGGATAATACACGTTCTTGCAATTTTAGTCGTATAATCCATCTAACACCTATATAAACGAAAACTTCATTATTTATTAAAGTGTAAAACTAATATAAACGTTTTTTTTGCCTCGCGCCCACGTCCATGTCAATTTATGACAGTGTGCAATGAGCTATAATAAATGACTGTTTGATATGTTGACCTATTATCAGCTACGAGACCATTGTTGAGTGCATCGGTTTTCCCACGTAAGTACTTCTATAACGTTATGTGAGCATTTGTGTCTTTTTATCGTTAGTTAGATTTGTTGTAATAGAGTAATAGACACTAAAGAATCTTGTGATTTTAACAAGAAAAATGAAAAATAATATCTTATTTAAATTGTTTGTTTTAGTGAAGATATTTATTTTATATTAGTTGTAAATAATTAAATTATGTTAGGCATGTATTAATGTATAGTAAGGATTTATTAAGTTAAAGAAACTTTGCTAGCTTATTGTAAAAAAAAATGTAAAAAGAATTAGATCCCGAAAAATGATTCTTTACTTATTTCTTCAAACAGACGCGAGATTTTGTTGAAATTTAAATGTTACACATTCTATTCAATAAAATTCAAATCGAATATTTTAAATGACGTAGTCGTCACGTCATCGTTGACTCCAGTAAGGAAAATTCAGTGGACTTTCCTGATAAAAAAATAAATAAAAAAATTATTACTAGACAAGATACAACAATTTCAGCTTTTTGGTTCAAAAGCAGTGTTCTGCTTTTAAAATGAATGCCGCGTTCGAAGATTTACTTTTTAATAGCATGAAACCGATCACGGTCTTGCTAACATACAGCCTCTCAAACAGTTTATGTGTACATATCTATCAGAGACAATTTATTCAGCAGGTGACCGTGTCGACGTCGTGAAAGGTGAGAGTTGTTGCAATACGGACCTCGACCACTTGAATATAACAGCGGCACGTTTACATGTTACACACTGTTTTACTTGTTCTAGTTTAACAACACGGAATATCTAAAGCTCTTGAGTTATTAACCCCCCGATTCCGTAATACTTTACCATGTTTTAAGTTCCTACCGCTAAGCTAGGCGTATTTCTTCTTCGAGTATTAAGGACAAGAGTCTTCAAGATCTCCAGATCTTGATAAGAGTCTTGACAGATTTTAAAAATCCTATTTTGCGACCAAAGTTTCAAATAACTCGCTGACAAAAACTGATTACAGCAGTCTCTATCTCTAAATGTTTGTAATAAATAAATAACAGAAGTATCTTGGCGTTGCCTGTCAACCCTGTAAGAACCATAGACAAGACAACGTTTTTCAATTCGATGTATGTAAAGATAGTGTAAATTAAAACTTTTTTTATGTGCTTCAGAGTTGATAAGATCATTCTCACTCATATTACGCGATGATTAACTATAATTACTTAGAACTAAACTGACACATCGTGAATTAGACCCTAAATTTTTCGGAACATAGGATAGGGCCAGAGGTGCTCAAGGTTTTTGATATAATTGTCAACTAGAAAATTGATTTTTTTTTTAGAATTAGGATTGCCGAACTTTTCTTACAGGATGTGTAAAAAAGTTAGTCTAACTTTTTTACACACCTGTAAGAATAGTTAGTGTGATGTCCTACAGTTGGTTCTGTCCAAGGTGGTGCCCTTTTCGTGATTTTCTTATTCGTACCAACTGGAGAACTACAAAAAAATTAATTTCATTTACATAAGTATTTTTCGCTGTTGGGAGTCTTGGGATATCCTTCCGAGGGCTTCCAACCGTAGGCTGTTAGGCAGGATACGTGAGGTTTTTTAGTCAGTAGAAGTCATCATGTTAGCATCCATGAGTATTTTCCCACACGTAAAAAAAACGTATTTCATATTTAGGAAACTACGAAGGTAATTTTGCTATCGGTAACTAACTATGCTTTTATAAACAAAGTTTTTGCGTTGAATATTAGATTATAAAAGTATATATTATTTATGTGTACCTAGATTTGTTTCCCTTAGTAGTAAACATAAATGTTTAATGTCTTCTGTAGGTACTAGCACTAATTAATATAAACGTTTATGATCTATATCCGTTGAGATGGATAGCTTATTGACCGCTGAACGAGTACTACTTAGATAGGAAGAACGCACTAAACTGGCCAGTCCTACTAATGGTTGCAATTACACAATAATAAAGCTTATTGAGCATTAGTCAACAACTTAATAATGCAAAACCCATATCTCGATTCATATTTGTTTGGGAACCTTTTTAATGTAAGGTAATTCCCTGGATGTTATGACGGACTCAAATCAACTAAAACCACACGGTCTTACCTATCCATCTAGCATCGAGCGCCTCGGGTTTTTCTCCGGAACGTCATCCCAGCCCAGCCCAAAATGCGTATGTTCGACAGAGAACATTTTTCTGAAAATCCTTGATAGTGACACAAGATTTTTTTCTAAAATTAATATCAGCCTGTAGAAAGACTATCGTACAAGACACTTTTTGTTATAAAACAACTTACTAATAAGAATAAACAAAAATATTATTTTTCTGCCAGAAAATCGAATGCGCGAATTACCTCTGTCTTAGTGACTACTAAACCTTTAGTAACTGGCTACTAATAGTACCTAGAAATGACTTAAAGGTCGAAGTACGTTGTCAGCTAGGGTCAAATAAAGTATGGTAAAAGTGATTAGGGTTAACGAACAAGGATAAAATTTATAAAGATTGAGTGACCATGTCTCTTCACGACTTTCGTTATTCGGACAAAGAAGAGCTCTTGTTTTATTGTCACGTTTCGGTGGATAAAAATGTACGGCAAAGGGTTATAGTATTAATTATTTCAATCTTTCAGAATAGGCACTGTTCAAAGATAAATTGATATAATTATGTTTTGAAGAAAACTCTAAAAAAAAGAAGCAAAACAATAATTGAAGCATGAAGGTGTAACAAACATTCAAGCATGAAATACTTATGATTGGATACAGCAAAAACTATAGCATAATAATAAATTTATAATCAGAAATAATGTTGTTTTTTTGGTTTTAATGGTACAAAAATACTAACGCAAGTATTCCCCGTATTAGATTACAAACATTTTAATAAACTGCATAATTAAGTAATAGTACCATCAACTCAACCACAAAATAATATTTCGAGGGTCTAAGTCTAACCCTATTTATTGCTAGATGTCTTTGTCACTTTGTGACAGGTATTTCAACATGGGTTGCGACTGCGAAGTTTGATGATATGAGATCCAATAAAAAAATGGTTTTAATAAAGGAAAGCAAAAAGGTTTTTTTTCGCGATATCACGCTATTGAACGCGGGAATAGACTCGGATACTAAATGTAACATTATTCCTTAGAACATCGTTCAATTTCAATACACATTATTAACATTTTATTGGAATAAAATTATTGTTGTATTCTAAATGCAATAAAATTTTAAAATGCTGCGTATTATGCATGTATATGAAACTGCGTCATAATGACAACTAAATAGGCGCAAATCAAAGGTGTCGACGCAAAACTTTGAGAATCCCCACTGATTAGTCCGACCCCGACGCACGCGACTGCGTTCGAACAGCAGCTCGTTACTCACGTGTATTGACAAATACTCATGGTTAATTGGTTGAAAATACGCATGCGCGCGCATGGTCTGAGGCCTCAAAGTAGATGTCAGTGGCTAGCGGGGCGATGACGATAGCGGCGATTTTGGATACTTTTGATTAATTTTATGATCTATAAAGTTCGATTTAAAACTGTATGTATTTTTTTGGAAAAAATCTAAATACAAGGGGGAACAGTACTACGTCAACTTATATTGAGTGACTGCCGCTCGTCCCTCAGATGCCGCTGCCAGTATCAACGTCGACCCGCTGTCATCCAGTTCACTTCAATAAGAATTCATAGGTTATAGATCCTCCACATTCACACGAGAACTCCGCCGAGAACTTTTTTGTATCCACATTCGGAGAACAAGGCGAGAACTTGCTAAGAATATGTGAATCATATCCACATTCACGTTTCTCGTGCTTGTCTCGTGTGAAGGTGCAGCGTGGTTTTGTATTATGGCAGTGTATTTTCTTTTACAATATTTCATTGTAAAAAAAATACACAGCCATATAAAAACAAAACTAGAATTATCTATGTTAAAAAATGCCGCAGTAATTTGATGTGGTGGTGATGCCATTGCTTCAACGAATTATATTTATCGGTAAAAGGATCAATATTTTTGTAATGTAGATACCTACTGCATTAAGTTAAAAGAAAAATAATACTTAGGTACAGTCAACTACAATGAAATGTACTTATTACTAGTTTAATTTTACAAGGGATTTGGCGTGAAGATAGTATAGTATAGTATAGTATAGTATAGTATAGTATAGTATAGTATAGTATAGTATAGTATAGTATAATTTTACAAAATTATGTATCCTGCGAGTCTCATAATGAACATCGATTGTGACAAACATGGTATCCACCGAACTTTACAGTAACATGTATTGATTGCTGTGCATGCTATTTATTTTCTTATTTTTAAGTTATGGAAAGCTTTTGTCGTCGCCCCGCTTGTCGCCAACATCCAGGTTAAGAATCTAGCGTGGCGTGCGCGCGCGCAGTCTCTACTGTAAATAACGCTCTTTACGACTCACCACTGTTATCAATAACTGCTGTATTGAAAGCTGTCTCGGTTTATGTGCTCGCCTTTGATAGGTTCAGTTATCGAATATCCCTTATTTAGTTTATGAACAGGTTACGCGGGTAAAGGAGAGCACTTTCTTGGTAATTCTTCAGAAGAAAAGATAATATTACTATTAGTGGCTTCAATGTTCTGTCATTTTGTTCTTTTTTTTTAAAAATTCAATATGATTGATTCCAAGACATTTTTTTAATGTAATATCATCGTAATTAGGTTTCATCACAATTAGCTTCTAGGTAAAAGATTTCATCAGCTCATTTTTGGTTACACTCCCCAGTAACGCTCCCTGTTATAGGTGCTATGTTACAGTGGAGAAAACGAGATTCTGGTAACATTTTAAACAGACGACTACCTACCATTACCACCATTTTACTGGCAGTCGTACAAAAATTCTAACTGTCATTCGTCTCAGGACCTTACCATAGTGTAACTGTAAATGAGTCACGGAGGATCATTTTTTAGAACACAGAACTATAGCACTATAATCAGTATGGGAGCCTAAGCATGACAAACATTCTCTTTAATTATGAATTAGGTAGTACTCTTATTCTAAACAGTGTGACGTAGTAATAAAAAAATACAAACAAATTTACCAGCTAATAAGTATAATATTTTTCCTTATTTCCGGCTTATGAGCCCCGTTGTGACTAACGCCACAATAGGGATGTACGACTTTGACGACAGTGTGTCGTTCTTGCCGCGTCATTCACTCGTACGATAAGTGACGTGTGTATTGTTTTGTGCAACTCCATGCAACACATTCATCTTGTTGGAAAACCACACCGAGAAACATAACACATTAAAAATAATCATACCAAGTAAAACAACCATTAAGATACCTAATCATAATGATATATCCACCGCGTTTAATGAAAATTAAAGAAATTTAGATACATATCTTCTAAGTACACACGAGAGAACAAAAATTGTATGTAAATTGTTAGATAGTATTTAAAGACACAGATTTGTTTGTTAGAATATCTCATGAAGAACTGTTATACGAGTTCCCATCACTAAACCGGAACTGAAATCACACATTACATTTAATTTTATACGAATTTAATAACAAGTGAGATGCGAGCCAGATCCATTGTGCTCCGTGACCATGAGAAAAAAAGCACTGCTCGATTTTTTTTGTTGTCGATAAAGAGGTGCCGACTTACAATTGGAAGCAAGATTGATGCGTGTACATCGTATCTACCCGCTGTGATCGGCCGCGGCAATAATTAATATTCCATAATCCATTCATCCCTACGGACTACTTTCACCCAGATCTCTGACCACCAAACCAAGACCTCTCGCGGTTCTAGCACCCACTACACTGTCACGTCACAACCGGTAGCAATCTTAGATCATCTAACCACAGGATGCGCCTTACTTAAGCATTGTTTTCTGCCATTGCACATGACCATTTGGTCTTTTGGCTTTATGAAAAGCCTGTACATCAGTACATCATTTTATATGATTAAACTAGTACATTACATTGTAGTTGACTGTACAATAACAATTAACACACAACAGCCATTACGCGTTTGTCGATTTATACATTTTTAATTGCAATGAAATTTTAGATGTCTTTGTGTTTCCCCCTTCATTTGTATGAAAACTGGCAGAATATTTTTTGTATGCGGTGGTTCGCAAAGGCTAGTCCCGTGTTATATGGTCTAAGGTAGCAATATATGTAATCGTCACACGAGGTAATTGATTCCGCCCGTAAAATTCGTAATTTGAATAGACCTTCGCTGAATGAGAACCGAAATAAGATCACGAGTGCGCGGAGTGCGTTCGGAAACGCTGACGAGTATCGTCGAACCTCTCACTGAGCAGCACAATGACCGCGGCGCATACAGCAAGATCTCTCTCTTGATAAACATATAAAAAACTTAACGAAAAAACTACATGTCATGCATCTACGTGTGCGAGTCAATTTCACAGCGACGGTCATGGGAATCGAGCGACGAATGGACTTTAGAAAGCAATTAAAATCTGTGCCCACGAAAATGATAAAATGAACGCATTCAAAAACGCGCGATTGACACATTAAATCAGCGAACACGTCGCGCTTTTGTGCACGAGTTTCTTATGATGCTTAGTCCGATAGACTTCCATGCGATGAACGACACTCTGAGTCCGACAATGCTTCTCCGAAGCAAAGATTTTGACAAAAAGTGTACGACGCACGCCGGTAACGAGACATAAAGTAGACAGGAAAAAGCAAATCAAAGTGTGATCTCGTCTACACTTTACTTCGCACACAAATTGGTTATTGCTGTGGTGAATAACTGTTTAATCTTTCAGCGATTTTTACTTTAGCGCCACAAGTTTTATTTGGCCTACATCAAGGAAAATACCCTCGCGATCAACAACGTCACAACTCTTAAACTTTTGTACCTTTCTGTGAAGACAAAACAAACTACTTAGAGGCATCGATATAGATAAGACTAGATGACTAACGACCGCGCCAACATCAAGCCCACTTAACGTAAGCCCACAGGCTTAGGTGAGCCAAACGTCAGTTCAGTCTGACGCCGTTACGCCAATCGTACGTACAAATTGAACCGGGCGACAAAATGGGCAAATGCACAGTAAAAGATTGCGATTCTAAAGCATAAAAACACAATTAGTCATGTAGAATTACTTTTCATACGTAATTATACTATTTACGCATTGATATCAGCGTAAATACCGCTATAATCGAATTTTGAAAATAAAATTTGTGATTGCCATTCAGTGTTACCACTAAAATATCGATTTGGTTTACCCACATCAGTGGGAGAATTAGTAATTAATTACCTATGTAAGATACATTAATAATATTACCCGACTAAGGCAGGGTTATGATTTTGACAGGCTATATACGTATGTCTGTATGTTCATGTATTCCCTCAGAGCTCCTCAACTAGGTACTTATTAGAACTGGACTAATGAGATATTGTTAGAAGCACCTTGACGTTCGACTGGTTATAAGCTTTTAAGCTATATGTCATGTCACTGAATTTAATGGTGCGCCCTCTAGCGGCCATTAAGTACTGTGTTAAAATACATTTAAGAAAAGAATATCGTGTTTGGTATTAAATGAAAGGGTTAGACGTTTTGTAAGTGCCTTTTTAATGGTCTGTATAGAATACTAGCGGACGTCACGCGGTTTCAGCCGCGTAGTTCCCGTTCCCGTGGGAATACGGGAATAAAATATAGCCTATGTTTACCGGGAAGAGTGTAGCTTCCCAACAGTGAAATAATTTTTCAAATCGGTCCAGTAGTTTCGGAGAGAGTTTGTTTAGTACACCGGGAACTAACCCTAAAGACGCTGGATAGGACCCCTATGCGAGACGGCAGTGTTAGCCAAGGTCTATCGGGAAGCGATACGATATGGTCACGCCTTTATCCCCGAAGAGGTAGGCAGAGGCATATTATATGCCCAAAATTCACCTTTTTTATAAGAATATAACCCACGTCATATTTGGTGAGACATACTGCCGCTGCCGTGTTGAGATGGACAGGCACAGGTTGTGACAGCCTGCTGTTGAAATTTTTCAACCTTGGTCAAGTCCTTCGACTTGGCTTAACGACTGCCATTTTACTGGCACCCGGGACCAACAGCTTAACGTGCCTTCTGAAGCACGGAAACGTCGGATATGCTCAAATAAATGCCAGCCGGGACACCCTTCGTAGGCAGTAGCAGGGTGCAGTGTGGTTTTAGTCCGTAGGCGTTCTTTCGGACTAAACCACACATAAATAGCGTCCATGCGTAATTTCAAACGTAAAATAGAGAAACCCATCTTAAGGTAGAGAAATTTCTAAAATGGACACCTGAGAAGATTTATATCTACCGTTGATTAATGGCACTTGGTGAAACTTGCTGCACATATTGCAAAAAAACCGGCCAGGTGTGAGTCGGATTCGCGCACGGAGGGGTAAACGCGAGACTGTATCGCAGGAACTGTGGTAGATAGAGCAAATTTTATCACAGGTGATGTATGTTTCTGCCGCCATAACAAAAAATACCTACTAAAAGCAGAAAAAGACCCCACACAACAAACGTAAATTGCCGTTTTTGTATGGGGACCCTCTGTGCTTAAATTCGACTCACACTTGGCCGGTTTTTTTTTTAAATATGAACACGTGAGTTTCGGTTTCAACCGAAATAAAATAATAAATGAAATAGGTACATATATTATGTAATTATCGTGGGTAAAAATTTCACACAGTAGTCAACACTGCCCCACGTTCGTCATGTTTATGTTTTTGTCTTTGTCTAATCGCAGCGGCGGTGGTGTTCACCGTACGCGTGTGACTGAGACAGATATATATTTACCATCACTGCTTAAAAAGTTTCATAGTTGCGTCTTCTCAACTCATAAGTAGCCGTGCTTTTATCGAGACGCGATGTTCGTGCTTGCCTCTCTAATGATAATATATTAACTCTATGCTTAGAGGTCTAAAGTGGACTTTACTTTTTATCACCACAAAAAGGTCAGTATGAAATCGAAATCAGATTACAAATCCTGCGATTATAAAGTTTCGGCTGTGCACAAAGGGACGGTAACCACAATTTGGTTGCGTTGACCACACGGCCATGCATTATATAGATACGTTACTGAACGTACGTGTTATTTTGGACGTGACTTCCGAGGTTTGAAACAACAAAAACTGCTGCTAAAGCTGTTTCGGGTTTAGGTCAGAACTTTTTTTACTGAAGTTAATCATAGACATAGATGAGTAGGTACTCTGTATGAAAATAATTATAAATTTGAAGAATTTTATTTGGTTTCATTTCATTTTCTCCGTCATCATTAATACCCATTCAGTATAATAATTAATAAATATTCTGGCGCCTACTATTCAGTAGCATCCCATTATACCCAACGTCATAATTACATTTACAAGTTAATCACAAGTTGTTTCCGATGAATCAAATCCCAACCAAGCATCATTTACTACAGAATAAATTCATTAATGAAAACATATGTTTCATTCATAAACACATACACTTTGCGTCACAATAAAGTAAATACTACATCCAATAAAACTACTGGGAAACAAATTGAATGTCATTGGAATATTCTTGGGAATTTAATTACAAATTATGTGAATGTTGTGTATCTGCGCACGAGTGAGTCACGCATGTGAGTAATGCTGGTAGACAAAGCAGCGGTTACCGGTGTGGCCACATACACATTTTTACCTTATTTCTAGGGACTTCAAAAATTTTGAATGAAGTCAAAAACTTTACTTGTAGTAACAAAATTGCGTAACTTGATGAATGTACAATTAAACACAGTTATCACTTTTATATGGCGAAGAGTGCTTACAAATATTTTAATGATCTAGAATTTCGATGACTCTAGTACCTACAAGACTTATAAAAGTGCCCAAATCCTTATACCACCTTTTTTAAAATATTACACCGATATACTTTCTCTCAGTCTTACCTACATTATTTCAGAATATAATTTTAAATTTTACAG
The DNA here is from genome assembly GCA_933228765.1 of Miltochrista miniata. Lineage (NCBI taxonomy): Eukaryota > Metazoa > Arthropoda > Insecta > Lepidoptera > Erebidae > Miltochrista > Miltochrista miniata. The sequence continues at coordinate 22,037,727 of OW121767.1, read as the reverse complement.
CTTCCATGTAAATTACAATGATGTACCTATTAGGGCTTGAATATCGGACGCTTTTTCAGTTCCGGAATTGGGTTTCGATATTCAGTATTTCAATTCCGGAATTCCGGAATTCCGGAACTCAATCAAGTTTCGTTTTGTACAAAATAGTGATATGTAAAAGAAGATACGGGAGCTGGCAGTCCTACGTGATTAGTGATAAACTACTTTGATTCCCAGTAAAATTACTTATTTTAACGTAACCAACTAATAACCACACGTTTCCTAACTATGGCCTACGGTTGGCCTGGGTAAGCCCTCAGAAGGATGACCCCAGGATTCCCCACAGACCTTGACTATCACTGCGGCCTCACCTGGGAAGTTCGGGTGCTATCCCACGTATTTGGGGCTTGTTCGGGTGTTATCCCGCATCTCAGGGCGTGTGGCGTGCGTGAAACTTTCACGTTACACTTTCGTCTTGGGCGTGCTTTTGTAAGGACGGCGATTAGCCCTCCCACCGTCCTCAGGCCCCCGATTATGGAGGCCGATAGTCTTGGGCAAAGACATGCGGAATTCGGGTGGGAGCGTTCTCTCTCGATCACTTTTCGCTGCATTAACTGATCACAGAAAGACGCAGTGGCGTCCCACTTACTCCCACTGGAGATCATAGCTCGCGCAATGGTCTCCAGCGAGAGAATGTCCACGTCCAGACCTACCACGAGAACCAGGCGCTGTTAAGCCCACGCTGTGCACTCCACTAATGTGTGAAGTATTGTGTCCTCACTGCGTTCCTCGCAGTGCTGGCACTCGGGTGTGGTTTCCCGGTGTATTCGTCACAGATACTTACTGAAGCTCCCGTGCCCAGTAAGCATCTGTGACAACCGGTAGGGTAGAGCAGCCGCACCGTGGCTCCTCTCTAGTCACTCGCCCATGACCGGTCTGACCGCCTTGATTGTGGCGATTCGGCGATTCCCCCCTTGTGTGATGTTGTGATGTGGCGATTCGATTTGTTGCTCAAGTCTAGGTCTCCACAATTTCCTTGTGGAGCTGGAACTGCCGAACCTAGATTTCTGCAGACGTTGGCATATGACCCCGCTCCAGCGCCTCCTTGCACCAGAAAATAATAAATTAGAAATATAATTAATTAATTTAAACAAGGACGCAAATTGCCTCGCTGCCAGATCCTCGAGACATGCCGCCTCTGAGCAACGTCCCACGCAGCACCCAATCGTAACCGATGTTCCACAGAAGCGGTCTTTAAGACTGATCCCTGCGGAACATCGCACGACGTATCTCGCTGACCCGGCTGGGCCCTAGCCAGCTTGGGTAAGTTAGGCCTTCTCGGAAAGATCTGGCCCCACGCGTGTGAGGTGCCAGACTGTGCGCTGTGCAATGATACGCTCAAGGAGCTTGCATACCTAACGAGGTATGCAAGCTCCTTGAGCGTATCATTGTAGGGGATCAACCGATCGGGGATCGGCCGGAGTTGCTCAACGGAGCAACACGATCGGCCGATCCCCGGATGGGCAGACTGCCGACCCCCTTGCCTTTCGGATCAGAACCAGTTTCCCTGTCTTCCAGACCTTGGGAATCTGGCCTATAGAGCCCCATCACTCGAGGCCTGAAATCCTCAAGGGCCAGGACCCACGCTCAGCCTGGAATGCTGTAGGGTCCAGGGGCACGGTCCCTGCGGAATCTAAGCCGCAGTAAAGTCGCCCCTAACTCACCTTCAGTGACTTCGGGTACGTCGTTCTCGCTGTAATCAGCGTCGGGCGCCTGAGACGGAGCCATGTGCGAAGGAATATGTTCCTCCGCTTTGATGAGAACAGGGAACCCAGGACCCTCCCCACTCTGGGTCAGTGGAGCGCCTTGGGGCAAAGTTTGCCCCTAATGATAAGGTACGGGCCCCACGAGTTCCGTCAGAACTACTAGAACTATGCTGAGTGAGACCTCTGTCAAATTCCAACAGCGCCGTTTCTATCAAAGTTAAATTTAACTCGTAGCATAAGTCAGAACTAAGTCTAAGTTCGCACTAAAAAAAATTCAATAAACAAACACGTCATCAATAATATTATTATTATTTAAATAGTATGTTTTCTATCAAATACCATTAATTTTATGGATTTACTTTCTTAGTAGGTTTTAGAAATATCATCAAATAAAATGATTAATACCTAAGTATATAATCGAATTAATTTGTTAATAGAGAAATCCTAAATATCAACATTGTAGTAATTAAAGGTAATTAAATTGCATAAGAAGGTTATAATCTACATTTTTATTTGTAACTAGCTGACCCGCGCAACTTCGTTTGCGTTACATGAGAGTAAGAAAGAGAGAGGTACCTATTGTATTAATATTTCGAGCATTATAATGTTTCCCGTCGCACTTACTCCATTCGCGTTGCTTATATTCATTAGAGCTGACCTAAACAACTTCGTTGCGTCACATGAGAGTGAGAAGGAGGGGTATTAATATGATGTTTCCCGTCGCATTTACTTCCGCCCATCCGTTTTTGGTATGGAACTCACCGTGTGCGAATCCGACTCGCACTTGACCGGTTTTTATCGTTCAGTTAACTGGCTACCAGTGCAGACGACGTTTACTTCCGTCGCCGTCGTGTCGCTTATACTTTAAAACTTAATAAGAGGGTTATTGTAAGTGAACCTAACAGATAAGCATATATGTAGTTGAGAACTTTTTTTTATAACTTTTTAAGAGGAACAATTTTGTAATTCTCATTTTTAACGTAACTTAAACCATTTACGCAGCGTACGCAATGGAAGCTCTCAAAAGAAAGAAATATTCCCTGTTCTCGAAACATTATTCATGGCTGCTCCGCTCCAATTCGTCTTCGCGTGATGTTATAACGTCATTAGCCATCCTCAATAAATGTAATATTAAACTGTAATATAATTTTTGAAATGCAACCAGTATTTTCTGAGATTCTAGCACAAACCAACTATTCAATTTTATAATATTGTGAGCGACCCCTAAGAGATAGACATATGCTGTCGCGGACTTTTGTTTAGAACTTTTTAAGAGAAACAATTTTATGATACACAATTTTTACGTAACTTTAACCATTTACGCAGCGTACGCCTCGGAAGCTCTCAGACGGTAAAAAATATTTCCCATTTTTAAAACATTCTTGATTGCTGCTCCGCTCCTATTCGTCGTAGCGTGATGTTATATAGCCTATAGCCATCCTCGATAAATGGTCTACCAAACTGTAAAAGAATTTTTGAAATCCAACCAGTAGTTCCTGAGATCCTAGCGTTCAAACAAACAAACAAACAAACTCTTCAGCTTTATAATATTAGTATGGATGAAATTAAAGAAGATGCGAAAATATGTTTTTTTTTTCAATATCGAAATACCGGTATTGATCTCGCCAATTCCGGAATTGAGAACGATATTAGATTTTATCGGAATTCCGGAATTATGTCAATTCCGGAATTCCGGAGTTCAAGCCCTAGTACCTATGAGCAGTCTCTATTTTGCCTACGCTTTACAAACTAACATAAATTAAAAACAATAGTTAAGATATCCTTCCTAAATTACATTAAATTTTCTAACGGGTTTACTTGATAAATTAATTTAATCTAGGTATCATTCAATGGGTACAGCTGTCAATTTGCAAGTAACTATTTAGGTGTACCTCCTGCTGGTATTTTTTTAATGCAAAGAAAAAGCTACAAAAATTGAAAAGTAAGCTTGCCTAGGGTTATAAATATTATAATACTATAAAATATGATTTTTCTGTGGTCACATTAAATAGGGTATCCAAGTAACTTCATCTAGTAACCCTGAGTAGCAACGAATCATTTGCGCGGTCAACCGCACTTGTAAATAGTAATTTTAAATCAATCTTATCTTTTTTCTATCCTTCCAATATCAATAAACTTTCTATAGGTACTTATATGTTAAGATATAGTTCAGACTCTTTGTATAGATACCTAGTCAGCTATGCCATACTAAAAAAAATCGGTTTGCAGAACAATTTTTTTTTCTTGGGCTTCCTTGGCTTATGAATTTTGGCAAAATTCAAGTCATTTGAATATTCTTAACTTTGTTATTTATAGTTTGTTTTAATGAATTTTCTTTATAAATTCATGGGAAAAAATCTTTACAGGATCGTTAGAGTTCTGCACCAAGAAAAGCAGCGTTTAGCGGCGTCGTGTAACTTTTCATCACCAAAAGAAATTGATTAAACGTAGGAGTTGCCAACTGGAGAAACTTCCTATAGTCGAATTTTTAATTAGACGAAGCAAAGTGATAGCAACTAATGTCACTTCTTTATAGAAATTAATCAACATTGTATGAAGAAGTGACATTAGTTGCTGTCACTTTACTTCGTCTAATTAAAAATTCGACTCTAGTTCCTTTATTGAAATCCACTCAAATTTCTGTTATGTTATGACGTATTGTTGGTGTTTTGTTTACATTTGAAAACAAAAACGTCACATTTCGAATAAAGTACTTTTGAATTACCACATTATGACCGACCACAATTTACGTAATATATAATTAACAAATTAATTTTCCTTTTAGTAGTTCTTATGGCGTGCTTTACATACGCTTACAAATCAATATCTACTTTAAGGATATTTTATAACATAATTTATTCGCCCTTGTGGTGACAGGACAGAATATAATAATAATAATTAAGACGACTAAAGAAACAATTTGATTGCGTAGAAAGAAATTACTTAGAGAGGAAAAATTGACGATCCGTCTGGCAAGCGTCTGGCAAAATTATTTCCCAAAAACGAATTGTTGGATTCCAGGAAGGCGTATGCCAAAGTGGGCGTCCAACTTCTAAAATTAAAACTCGCCCTAAATTAGACTTTTAGTAATAAAATGACATCAATTTGAATAGGAATGGATCAAGTCGTAGACGCTACATAAACCAAAGCTAATAATGAGATTATTATTCGTATAACCTCTTCTTTTCTCTTCAAATTTAAATGTAGGTATGCCGCTTTTTTTAACGTGAGGGAAAATCCTCATGAATGCTATGCCGGACTCCTACCGACTAAAAAACCTCACGTATCCTGTCTAACAGCCTACGGTTGGAAGCCCCGGGTAAACCCTTGGAAGGTTACCCCAGGACAATGTATAGGTACCACTGTCTAAATTAACAGGCAAATAGTCTATTGGAACTACCAAAAAGGAATTCAGTTCCTAAACTATTATACCTAATCTTTCTTACATTTGTAGGACAAGTAGTCGGAAATATTTTTTAAAAAACCGTATGCATATAATGAAACGCTTGCACGTTACGTAACAAACTAATTTTATATAAATTACAATACCTTTTTTGTTAAGTTCGCGGAGAAAGGCGCTAACACTCGATTACAAAGAATATATCGATTTTTTAATTTACTATTCGTTTGAGTCTCTGCTCTGAATCGATTCTAAAATTACTGAATATCGTTCCACACGATACATTGTAATATACGTAATAGTATAGTAACCGCAGCGTATTTCATAGACAATTGACTTTATTTCCAGCCTAATATTTAAATCTAATCTGTAGCGTAAATATATATAATCTGTAGTAGTCAGGTAATATCTGTTGAACGACGAAGGCTGTACGGTGAATTACTTTTGCCTCATACTTTAATTGAACAATAATAAGGTTTATGATTCAAAATAACCCTTATTATATTTGTATTGGCATTGAAAGTGTTTAACCCCCATCGCAAACGGGTCTGTGGTACCGTAGCTCTTATACAGGACGCGTTCTTTAATTCAAAATAGAATTTTAGCGTTGATTCTTGAACACAGATATTTCAAGTATCAAAATTGATTCAGTCGATTATATTATACACTTAGGTCTTTTTAGAATCTTTTGTGATAAGTCAATAAAGTCGTAATTCAAAATATGTCTAGTGAAATGTGTAAATAGAATGTCTAGTAGGTAATAATGTCTAGATATAAATACGGAACTAGGACTGAAAGTTATAGTGGCACTAAAAGTAAACGTACGGTGAAAGTATTTTAAGATTTAGCGGTTAACTGCATTATTTATTCATGACTTGCAGTAAACTTAAATTGCACTTTAAACAAGTGCAGTTTATTACTCCAAAGCAAGTCTATCGAAATTATGTAGCTCTTTTTTTTTTCATAATAATAATTATTATTCATATCTTACTAGGTATATCTTAATTATATCAGGAACTTCATAATAAAGTTGAATTCGAACTTATTTATTTCTATATTTTTTTAACCTTTGTTTGCCTATGGTTCGGTAAATAATTGATGCCAATACAAAATTCTTTACTTTTTTTATTGAATACGAATAAAAAGAAACTTAAAATACAATGATGCTCAAACATTTCCGAACATAAATTGAAGTATCAGAAGTGCATTAATCTATAATGAGCATTTATTATAATTAGTGCACTAAAATTGAATAAATTCAATTTGAAAACGAAAGTCATCTCATTGCTATAACAAAAGATAAACAGTAAACAAATAAAGCAGAAAAAAAAATTAATTGATCGATTTAAACCCGCTTCAAAATCAATAATTACTCATATAATTTGATGGCTGGAGCCACAAAAACAATGGGCAATTTAGTGCTAAAGTGTGAATACCGTGTGGTCTACAAATCGAGCACAGAAAAAATAAGATGTCAGATATTAAAGCCTCATCTATGGTAGGTACTCCGCGCATAGACAATGAGCGACTCATTTTCGAAGCTCGTTCGGAAACAATAGAAAGCGGGCCTTCTACAACTTAACTTCACACGGAACGCGCAACCAGTGGAAAGTTAACGAAAATACATTTCAATAGCTAAAAGCAAAATTGGATGAGTGAGCTTACGAAATTATCACGTTAGTGACCGTAATTCATTTGTATATTGTATGAACTCTCTCAGGCGCCTGGCTGGTCGTGTGAGCGTGTGTGATCCCGCTAATGTGTTCTTGTTATAACACCAATTGCGCGCCGTTTGGAAACCGTTCTTACATTGTGAAACTAACATAATTAAGATTCACACATGAACTAACTACATTCGTCTTATGATTTTTTTAATATTAAGTAGATACTAAAAGATTACATAAAACAACTTCGAGCAAGCGACCATTGTCTGATCGGTGATAATCAAACGGAGCCCAAGGTCGACCAGTCTTATAAATATTAAGTTGCTTTTATGAGCAATCGCCGGTATTAACACCCCATAATATTTATGTATTGGGGACTTACACCGTACACGCGATCCTCTCGAACAATGCAAGGATAGACGGTGCCCATCATAATCGACCTAGACTTCTTTCCACTTTAATTATTCCTCACATCGATTGCGGCGTACTCGTATACTTGACTGAAACAATAGATTAACCCAGTTGCAGCATATTGTATAGTAGTAATGGCGTTTCTCGTCCCGCGATATTATTGCTTTCGTATCCTTGGCGTGAGCGGCTATCTATCATGTGATCTATTGTACCTACACTCGACATCGGTATTAGATTAAAACGATAATTAATGCTGATTCCATACGACCTAGATTCGGACCCGCTCGATAAAGTTAATTTACAGTTATAGTTGTAAATCTCGTTGCAAAATAAACGGCGAACACGCGCGCCTACCTGACCGTACACAACACGCGGTGTCTCCCACACACCCTCCCCCGCAGCGTGTGTGCTCTGGAAACTGCTGAATGGGACCCTTCCTGGCCGTAAACTAGTGACTATAACCCGGCAAAGGCTAACATACACTCCCCGGTAACATACAACATGCAATGGAAACTGATTTCCTTCCCGCCGGGTAACACAGAAACGCACGCATGTGGAGAGAAGCAACACATGTGCGTGAGTTACGCGCAAGCGTGAGGGTGCGTCAACTTTTGTCTGAATGAACGGGGTAAAGTTTGACAATTTGTGTACACATGACCGCGAAAGGGTTGAGTCGAGTTGCGAACTAAGTTTGTGAGCACTTTCGATTTCGACGCGTGTTGCATATGGGGCGAACGTCGATCGATCGTTAACTTTGTTGTGGGCCAACTTTGTACGCTATTTCGTTATAAATCAGATTAACAAGTATCGTGGAAACTTTATTGAACAGTCACAGTGTGTTGCGAAAATCTGTTAAAAAATTACCTTGTGAAATGTGAAAATTTGTTGGAAAAAATGACGGATCGAATCGTACTAGTAACGTATTGCGGGCGTCTGGTTAGCGGGTGTGTTTCGTAAATCATTGTTTATGGTCGACTAGCTCTCTGAAGGGGTCCGAGAGACCGGAATTAGAAAGCGTCAAGCGGCTCGACTTCGCTACAACTAATTGACCGCAAGGTTTACGCTGTTCTGCTAGAAATTGTGATGTAATCATATAATCATATTGAAAATGGAATTAACTGAAAACACTAAAATTCAGTTTCTAGATTTACAAATTTCACAATGTACCCAGGAACGTAACTTAGTCTATTTTTAGCAATTCTTTTGTTTGAATTACCCTTTAAATTACTTAGTCATAGGAACTTTGGAACTTTTGCCAAAACTTATCTATCGATATTTCGTTCCATTGTATGATTTAATCTATTTCAAATTATGTTTTGAAATGAGATGAACCTATCCGTAAAATTGGACTAATGTTAGGAGCATAAAAATAGAAAAATGATGACGGTTTTTTGTATAACTTTGTTATTCACCGTTGAACGGTGTGTTTATATCTTTACAAGATAATTTTTAATTTTTTGTCTTATTTTACGTTTAATACCTTTCTTACACAATAAACAAATTTCGATGAAATATTTAATAAGAGAGTTTTAAACATATGTAGAATTACCTAATTACTTTCTTCCATAACTCCCCTGTACTTCCCTAAGGGTCGCCACAAACATTCACGCCTGTACTTACCAACCTATACTTGCACAAGTCTAGCGGCTGTCCATACTCGCGAGTGAGAAAATCACGGCTATGTTTTTGACGTATTGTACGTATTTCCTTATAATCTCTATAAGTGATTTATAGCCCGTGTGTAGATACGTCCACAGAGGGTGTGTAGAAATACGTGTTTTTTTACGTTTGGAAATCCTACATGGATGCTATGCCGGACTATTTCCGACTAAAACCACACGATGCCTTACAACTGTAACTATTTATTTATTTATTTAATATTTATGCACACAAATAACAACAATAAAAGAATTAACATTAAAAGAAAAGAAGAGTAGGTACAACGGTACTGCTTATTTCTAAAATAGAAATTTCTTCCAGCAGTCCGACGAGAGGAAAGCGTGAAGAATTATATTAAAATATGAGGTAGAAGTGTGAAAGAAATCGGGATTATATAAAGTGCACACACACAAACTTATTTTATCACTATATACATACTCATATACACAATTAGACATATACATACATACATACATACTATATAGACACATATATATACCTACACATTATACATATCATATCTATGAACTTATCCATCTAAATGATTATATGACCAAAAATGTAAGAAATAACCAAAATTTAAACACAACGATCATAGAACATTGGAAAGGTAGTGCGAACGAACTTTCTTTTTAAACATTGTTATTGATTTTGAATTTTGTATATTAGGGGGAACTGTCTATGGCCGGGAGTCCCGGGTAAGCCCTCGGAAGGATGTCCCAGGGCTGTGTAGAAATACGTGGCACGAGGATAACATCGCCGCAGTTTTCTCGCTCGTCTGCTCGTGTGGACAGCCCCTAAACTTGCACAAGTGTACTGTACTTGTGGGCCTGTCATAAGGCCCTTGGGTACATCGTGCAATATAAATCCATCATGTACTTATCATGTAGTTTTAATTAAAATTATATTGATACTATTCACTTTTATGCGCCATTAAATAAAATACACAGAAGCTATAAACCGTATCTACATACACTACGTACAGGACCTACTTTCTACCAACCTACAAAAACGAATACATTTTATTTTTTAATCTCCACTCGATGCTTAGGCTTAGGCTTATTGATTGTCGGTAATTATGCAAAAATAACAAGTTGTGATTGGATCGCGCTGCTCTAACTATTGACATGCATTAACAGCTCGTTAGTACCGTCAGCACAAAAAGTAGGCACTCAATACCACTTTACAAATATACTGAAAGGAAAGTTATTATTTATTTATTTTCGTAACATAATTTTATAGGTAACATTTTGTTTGATACTAAATTTAATTAAAAAGCTAAGATGTGATTTATGTTGAAATGTTCACTTATTTTGTCTAGTTATTAGTTGCCTACGTAATTTTATAAATCCGCGCTGCCTACGTAATTGGTATTGGTCGCTTTATTTTTTCGTTTTGATCGTTTCAGAGGGAAAATATTGACAGAGAGTTATGAAAATTAGGCAGGTATGGTATGTCTAGAACTATCTAACTATAACATCATCGGGCATTATATTTGTAGGATAAGAAATGTAGAAATGATCGATTAAATATTATTATTCGAGGTTCGGTCCTCACCTATGTCTTCCATGATCTTGTCTCCATGATATTGAAACAAGTCAAAAGAAATTTGACAAATTTAATAGGAAAGTTAAACTTAGGACTCTTTGTTTTGCTTTATTCATAAATGGTTATAAAATTTGTACAATATTAATGTGTACCCTTACACAATCTATTAGAAAAAAAATTAAATCAAAAACATGGGTAGGTACCTAGGTACCTACAATCGTAATTTACATGAAATTATAACGTATAATTATTTAAAAAAGTGTTCTATTCTAAAAATTTTTTGTCCATCTGATTCGAGCTTAGCTTAGCTTATATTTTATTAACTAGGAATCGGCTACGATAGCTACATATTTACTAGAAAAGTACCAATTTTTGCGAAGTGAAAATATTGTATTCTGACCGTACACAACCACAGATCCCATAAAACAGTGGCCATCCGCAACCTACTCACATATCGTTCGAATATACATATCTGTAGTTCGCCTAATTAACGCGCCGACATTTATGTATCTAGTTATACTTAAGATAACATGAGATTATTGCTTAAGACGGTGACTGCCACTGTAGATATTGAATGGCTACCATATCTTTGCTTACGGCGGAAACTTGTACTGTCGTTTTCTGAAGATAAGGATTATAAATTACAAAGTAGTCGACTTTTTGCTTACCATACTTGATCTTAATCACGTGTTATGCATTCCTGTATTTGAGGACCTTGCTCTGGAGTCCGAGATTCACTTTCCTGCTAATACATTTCATGGTTACATTATGAACTTTTTGCTAAAACACTTGTACTCTATTCCACAACTTTAACTATTACTAAATATAATCTGACCGGTTTTACAGCATGTCGCTTTTACAGCATTTTCAATGTATTACATCAAGTCCCACCAAGTTCGAACAATCAAGACATTTCATGGTCTCCCAGCTTTTTCCAATTCCATATCTAACACATTGGATTTTCCGCCATATCTACTTTTCGCCATATATTTCCTTGCTTTGGTCTGCCTGATCTGATTCGCGTTCCTAAGAAAGTCATTAAGAATCTAGACTGTAGTTTAATGTTGACATTTTAACTACCTACTGCAAAACCCGGCCTTGTAAACATTTCGCAAAGTATAATATGTACTTTGTTTTTCAATAAGCAATACCAATGCACACATCTTATAGGTACTCCATTTTATCATTTTAAGCCATATATACATAAATTTAAATTAAACAAACGGTGTCAGCACCTTAACTAAACAGTTAAACGTAACTGCGCAGAAAGCTGCTTTCAAATGCAAAAGCTCAGCCTAATTAAATTGCATATACGTAGTCATATAAGTCGAGTAGTGATGTGCCTGCATGTTGTAAATGCGAATTAATAACTATTCATATTCGTAATCGAGTTGATTCAATGAACACACTGGTTTCTTATGCGGGGATTAGTATTTATTGATATTGAAGAGATAAGATGGTATTGGCTACGGAAGCTTTCATTTATGAGTCAGTAGCAATGTTGGAAAAATGTAAAATTCTTCATCTAAATGAAACAAACACTTACCTAGTATAAATTAAAAGTAGCGATGTGTTATGATCTTAGACCATATAACACGGGACTAGCCTTTGCGAACCACCGCATACAAAAATATTCTGCCAGTTTTCATACAAGTGAAGGGGGAAACACAAAGACATATAAAATTTCATTGCATTTAAAAATGTATTAATCGACAAACGCGTAATGGCTGTTGTGTGTTAATTTTTGTTGTACAGTCAACTACAATGAAATGTACTAGTTTAATCATATAAAATGATGTACTGATGTACAGTGCTTTTTATAAAGCCAAAAGACCAAATGGTCATGTGCAATGGCAGAAAACAATGCTTAAGTAAGGCGCATCCTGTGGTTAGATGATCTAAGGTTATGATCAATAAAAACAAGGCATAAAGGTTTAGTGACCAAGCCAAAACCAAAATTTATGAAAAAAAAATAATTCTGTCTAATTTAGGCTGTTATTTGACAGATTTCACCAGCGAGAGTGATTGTGTACAAGCTCTTTTAAATCTAATCAATTGTCGATCGTTATCACTCATAGAAATTAGACTCGATTGTTGAATGATTATGCAAATTACAAAAACACTTTTTATTGATTTGATTGATTAATCTTGTAACTTGGGAGGCAGTGTTCTGCTATTAATCTAATTTAAAACATTTATAATAACTATACAAGAAGGTATTTAGAATTTAAATTTTAAATCTATACCTACACACACACACATCTTCTTTTAGATTCCTACCTGGCTGTATAGATAGACTGACATAAGCATAGACAGACAAAAAAAAGAAAACAGAAAACTAAATGTAAAAGTTTAAAATGAGAATTCTCAAACTGGTAGGACAAAGCTCCGTCTGACTGCATTCGCAATAAAGCAACGAGTATCGATTTGTCGCGTCCGATTAGCGGACGTCGACACCTACGGAATTGTATTTTACATTCTACGGTACTATTCTAGTCTGGAAACCACCTTGAACTTGTCTAAAAAACCTTCCGAACCCTTCCTAAATTTGTAACCTGGGGTTCATGTAAACCCGGGCCGCTTTTAGGAGAAGAGTCTAATTTGGTTTTTTATTTTTGACATTACTAGGAGCAACAGCCGTCTCCCAATAATGTCAATTTAAAAAAAAAAAGCCGTCCCATCGGTAATGTATTGCTATATGTAAGGCATTTCTGCTGAAGGGTTATGTAGTATATTTTTGGTCCCAAGTAGTTACAGGTGGTGAGATTATTGCCGTATCGAAACGTATTTGTGTAGGTTCGCACACAACGTTATCTAGCCCAAACTAAGCTAATATAAGCTTGTGCTATGGTATCTAGACAACTGATAGACACACTTGTATGATTATTCTAAATACTTGACATATTAACAAATATTGGAGGATCACACAAATCCTATTTTGGATATTGATACCTACTCACCGTAGCAATAGGATGCTTAACTAATGACCGTTCAGTGAATAAGCGGAGCTACGAGCGCTTCCAATGACAATAACAAGCAATAAATAAATAATTTATACCTCCTTAATTAAGAAATTATTGACAACTTGGCAACACACGTATTTTAATATAAAAATAAAGGAATAGCGTATAAAACCTTGTGGTAGTAAGTTGATAAACAAGTACCTACAATACATTTTTTTGTGTTTGTCCGTGTTCATATTTTGTGCCAATTAACACACACTTATTTCTTTATTTATTTCAATGTTTACTGCTAGTTTCCGTGTATAATAATAATAAAAACAATAAATTTATTTATTCATGATGTCCACAAATGTATGTAGGTATACATGTTTTTCCCCTTACACCAACCAAAAACTAGATTATTTAAACATTAGAAACCATTCAACGATAGCAAACAAGCGAAACATTATCAAATGCTACGAAATAATTTTGTAGACGGTAAAAGACACAATTTTAAACCGCTAGCGCCATCTAGTAGCGAGTAGAAACATGAAAACTGTTGCACTTACAATAATTTTAAAGTTTTGAATGCGAGCTCTTTTGCGCTATGCGACGACTGATGAATTTTATTTAAACAACTTCAAAAAAAGAAGGTTGCTGAACTCGACCATTTATATGTTTTTTAATTTATAAGTAACTTTACACATTCAATGTACAGGCTATTTTTAAGTTTAAATTCCGTTTAGTTTTTTAAATTTTGAAACTTACCTGCGAGTTCATGCATCCTACCTGATCTTCGTGAACTGATGGTTTATGAGCAAACTAGGAGATACCTTAACTATTGTAAGTGGCCCCATACACGTACAATAATATTGATCAATCCTACTTCCTACTAATATTATAAATGTGAAAGTTTGTGAAGATGTTTGGATGTTTAGATGTTTGGATGTTTGTTACTCAATCACGCTCTAACAGCTGAGTGGATTGGGCTGTATATTTTGTACAGACATAGCTAATAGTCTGGAACAACACATAGGCTACTTTTTATCCCGAGAAAATGTTCCCACGGGAAGCGGGAACGGGTACCGAATTTCACGCGGGCGAAGTCGCGAGCATCATCTAGTATAGCAATAAATTAACCGTGTATGGGTAATATTGAGGTTTGAACAAGCCTATATTCGGACGGAAATAATTATTGATGCAATATTATTGAGTCAATAATATTGTACGTATGAGGCTGGTAACAGTACATTAAAAAAATTGTGAATAAGGAGCTAAGGTCGAAACACATATTTCACTGTAATGAAGCTAAAATTATTTAGGTAAAAGTTCATGAAACGGCGGAGTGTCTCTAGGTTATTTTAATAATGAACTTACAGACATATTTTGTAACACGAAGAGTGCGTTAGCAATAGGCTACTAAACGTTTGAAATTATGTTTTAAAATTATTGTAAACTTTAGTTTGGCTACTCACCGATAGATGTCCCTAGATAAATAGTCTCCAGTAATTATAATTTATTTTTAGGATAATTAGGTACACGTCTCACTCAAATAATAATATTGACGAATACTACGAAGTACTCTTCTGTTCTAAATCGAAGACCACGTATTCGATTCTTCGTTCCAATATTTATTTTATGTGCACTACGATTAGATATTTATCATGAACATTATTTATCTACGACTATAGTACCTATATGTGCCCCAAAATATGTATCTAATATTTTATATGTTTGTCAACAGTGTTTGCAATGGACCCGGCCCTAGGACTCTTCACCCCCGGCATCGAACACAAGATGTACCCTCTCATGGACGTGGACCACCGCGGTGGTCAGCAATTGGACCCACAACTGTATGCCACTAAAAAGAAATGTAAGTAGTATATATATTTAAAAATTTGATATCATGTTGCCTTGTAATATGTGGTGTGCTTTTTGTATATTTATTTGTGGTAGTAACTAGTCTTTAATATCAAGATGCTTATAGATTTGTAGTAATCTTTTTGTTTGTACATAATTATTAGTAGTTCGTAGTGTTTGTTAACCCACTATTTATAAGTACCATCACATTGCTTACT
This sequence comes from Miltochrista miniata, assembly GCA_933228765.1. Classification (NCBI taxonomy): domain Eukaryota; kingdom Metazoa; phylum Arthropoda; class Insecta; order Lepidoptera; family Erebidae; genus Miltochrista; species Miltochrista miniata. The sequence continues at coordinate 22,022,280 of OW121767.1, read as the reverse complement.
TTTTTCTTTTATTAAAAAATGCAAACTACTAAATCCAATTAACAAATTAAATTCGGTCGTAAACTCATCGCGGATAGACATCCCTTCTTATGAAGAATCCTTAATCTAAATTATAGTTTAGACTATAATTTGAATTTAGGATTTTGAGATGATCATTTGTACATACTGGGTGGCTTTTAGGGTGTCAAGCCGCCACTAGCTGGTAGCAGGGTTCCATACCTATCGATTTAACCCCCATGTATGTTCTACGATTTTTTGTAGTTTTCGAGATATTTTTATTTTTTCGTTATTTTTCCACGTGGCTTTAAATAATTACAACTTCTTTTTGGTTCGACTTTTCTTGGATATTTTTTTATTATTATAATGCCTATTGATTGCAGTATTATGGACAAAATAATCTCCTTCCTAACTTTGATACAAGATGTAAAAATTTTAATCGATAATAAAAAAATAGGGAATTATGCAGAACTACTCGAAAACTACAAAAAATCGTAGAACATACATGGGGGTAAAATCGATAGGTATGGAACCCTGCTACCAGCTAGTGGCGGCTTGACACCCTAAAAGAAACACCGTGTATATAGTAAAATTGTAAAGGCTTATTGTTCTGACAAATGCCAAAAAGACATGCATGCGTCATTTATGCCATCAAGAAAATTTCAAGCAGCTTACGTTTTCCGATAGTTTATTACAGTTTGCTATTATCCTGGGTCAACGAGAGTCTTCGCCAGCAGCAAATCCTCACACAGAACGATGCCGCACCGTACGTTCCTGCACAGTACTTTCCCGTACAGTACGTTCCCACACAGAACGTTCCTACACAGAACATTCCCACGCAGAACGTTCCTACACAGTACGTTCCCACCCAGAACGTTCCTACACAGAACATTCCCACGCAGAACGTTCCTTCACAGTACGTTCCCACACAGTACGTTCCCACACAGAAAGTTCCCAAACAGAAAAATACCAAACCGAAAGCACCCAAAAAGAGAGCCCCCAAAAAGACATATCCCAATGGTAAGTGTTAATATTTCATCATTTTCTTCAAAGATTGGCGTTGTTGGAGGTCTGGAATTTAAACCAGCCTTTATTTGAGCCAAATCAGTTCTCATTTTTTAAAAGGTTGGAAGCCTGTGAAGCGCACGTGGCCCCGCGGACTCAGTGTTCTGTAAACGATCACTGCAGTAAGCAACATTTACTATGGCCGGATATGGATGGGTGACCACCACGTGGACCACTTTGTGACATTTATTTACGAGCGTTTCCGTGCTTCGGAAGGCACGATAAGCCGTTGGTCCCGGTTGTCAGTAAAATGACAGTCGTTAAGCCAAGTTGAAGGCCTTACGGGGCGGCTTGAAAAATTTCAACTGTGGGTCGTCACAACCTGCGCCCGGGTCGAAAGCGCGTGTGTAGCGCCTCTGGTGTTGCAAACGTCTATAGGCTACGGTTACCAACCTTCCGGTGGGCCGTAAGCTTGTCTGCCACCTAAGTAGTATAAAAAAAAAACCTTTATCTGCTCTGATCCTCATAATCCGAAATTTGATGATCGAGATAGATTAAAATGTCAATTACATGGTTATTTGTTTCTTGAGCTTCTTATACACAATTCTTTTCCAATGAAATTTGTGTATGTGAGTTTGCGAGAAGCTTTTTAAGGGAGGTCAGTTACCAACTTTAACTGGTTAGGTATAACCTCAACTTAGACCAGCATAATCTACATCACTCTTTCATCCTTTATACCAGGCCAGCATAATCTACACACTATAACTACTACTATACACTGGCAATATAGTGATATTGTCACTGTAAACGCCCTTAGACAAGTTGTTCAAATTACTCGTCTAAAGATACACAATAACGTCCCTTAATATCCTAACGGGTTCTGTTCGAAATATTAAATAATTGCTACTTTCGTACAAAATAATGAGCATCGCATAATAGACTGAACACTACTTTACTCGTATCAGACACCGAAGAAGCACACGGCGTCGCGTCGGTAGTAACAATGAATCGCGGCGCAATAATGCACAACTGCATGTATGCGTCCCCATCACACATCGAGTGCTCTCGCAATCGCACTGCGCGAATGTTAAACGCCCATTGTTTCCGCGCAAATGTTTATTAAGACGATCAGATATCGTATCTCGTAGTGGAACAGACGGAGAGTCTAACGTATGAATGCGCTCCCAGCTGCGGCCGGCGTTCCTTAGTTCCCCACAGAACACAATAGTCCCGATCGATTAGACTCCATCGCTCGAGTCAGCCACACGTACGGAACTCCGCAGACATCCTTTCTCGTTAATCAGTTACAAATAGAAAATATTCATTTATAATTAAATAATAAAAAATTGGTCGCTTTCTGGAATACTTTGTTCACAACTCGGACGGAAGTAGAAGTCGGAAGTGGTTCGCTGGCTTGTCTTCCGCCGAACGGCTTTGATCGGGTTCGACATGATAGAAGCACCAGTCACAAAGAATCACGGTAGATAAAAAGATGTAGAACAAAATTAAGCTTTATGGACGGAATATAGGCGGAAACAGGCTCAAGTGGCCCTGTAACGTCAAATAGATTCTAATTCTTTCATACTTTCTTTTTGGGTATTTATGTAAATTTTTGGTCGCTTACAATTTCTGTAACAAGCCGGATACCAGGCAACCCTACCTGTGACGATAGTTAAAAGAAACACTAATTCCCATAATAAAATATGATTTCTTCGACGTTCTGAAATGTTCATCGTGTTATCTGATCGGAATGGACTTAACGTGCTCGGTTGAAATTATAAAACTATAAAGTTAGGGGCGACGTCGCCGGCATATGCATGTCCGCGTTTCTTTTTGACAAACCACCGTAATAGTCGCGTGCTCATATCGAATTAATGACAAATCGCCGCCAACAAAATGTCGCTGCAACCCGCTCATTTCGCTCGCTCAGAATACTCGGTACAGTTATTGCTTAGCCGAAACATGGTTATTAGATAATGGTGCCGTCGCGTAATTCCGTCGCGGTGGCGCGCGGCACACGGCATGTGTCGTGCCGGTATACGTGCATTTCGCTGATCATAAATAACAAAGCTCTGTACTTCTATTGTGCTAAAATAATTAGTAAACTAAAAACCTACTAAAACGCTTTGAATTCTAAACTTATTGTGAACTAACAATTACTTGGTAATGAAGTAGTATTAGAAGTAGTGTATATTATTGTAGTTGTAGATTGTTGTGTTGCATTGTAGATTGTACTGAGGTAACGCAAATCCTTGCTTGATGCTTGCTGTTGGCGCAGCGTAGAACAGTAGCGTTTATGGCTGCATTGCACTGAATCTATCACAGCGAGTGTTCTGCAGAGCTCTTCAACAACCAAAATTCCATACTCTCATTATCAAACCCCAAAAACGCGGGGCAGAGGTACAGCTCTCATACAGTGAACAGAAGCAGACCTAACGATTCAAATGATCGTTTCTCTGTCGAACCTTGGATAGATGCTTGAAAAGCTCCGCTAGCACACGTGATTCCTTCCTCTTACAACCACGAGTTCTTCAAGAGCGGCGTGAAGAGGCACATCATTAAGCCGCTAACTTGAAAACCCCTGTAAATAGTTGTGTAGACAGTAAGTCCCAATCTCTAGATGTCGCCATGGCTTTCCATCAGGTGGGTGGGGGGAAAAGCTAATTCTAGTAGCAGCCAGAAGTAAAATTCTTCAGTGCACAGCAAAAAATAATAATACAAGTTACAACGGACCCAAGAACCCGTAGTAAGGATCGAATCTGAAATGACAATGGAGAGTTTTATTAAGTACTACAGTATACATTTCTTTCTTTCTTTCTATTAATAAATAATAAATTTCACAGGGAGGCCAAAAGGACAACACAGCGCACCTCGCGGTGGGCCACCTCGATCTTGGACGAATGCTGAACTCACACAGGCACTACAACACGTCTGGAATAAAAAGATGACCACAAGTCAAGCGTCTCGTGTATTTGGTATTCCCTATAATTCGCTACTCATGTATGTTCGAGGAAAATATGGAAAAAGCCTGAAGTTAGAGCAGCTGAGGAAGGACTGCATTGGCTCTCCACTTGACGTATTAAATATGAATTCCGGTAATAATAATAACAATCAACCAAAACACCACGACAAGGATGACCACCACAATGCAAACCAACGATCGGCGAGTTCAGAACCAGACATAGGCTCTACTCCTGTGTTCAATCCATTCCCACCAGGTTACTACCCAGATTTTCCTCCCGGTTTTCCACTGCATTCGCTAAATATGTTGCACCTGCTTCCGCCTAATGATAAAGCGAGGGAACTATACCAATCATTGCCAATGGCCCTGGATTCATTATCGACGAAAGAGGAAGATTGTAAGAGCGATAGATCAAAAGAAAATTCTGCTGACGAAGAAGGTGAATCATACCTGGGGCCCACACACGCGCCTCATCCGGCAGACAATCGCACTCTTGTGCATCACAACGGACAGGACTAGATTCCCTAAACGTGTTCCATCAACAATACTGCGATATGCACTTTGTCATTATTAAACTGTAATGTAAAAATATTATGTCTTTGTTATTCACGAACTAAAACTGAAATTTAGTTAGTGTACTATAACCTAAGTCGTTAAGAATCAAAATTGCATAGTTCTAGATCTAATTTCGTGTTATATTGGTATATGTAAATATAACCGATATTCTAACTGGAGTCGAGACCGGTACCCAATTTTACCAATTCATTCTATGATGAGCGATACATGCGCTTATAAAGTACACATTGGACTTACGCTTGGACCACCCCGGTTAAGGGTGCTTTGCACTGCGCTACGTTGCTATGGATGCGTTTGACATCCACCAATCACATGCATCGGTCCATAAGTAACGTTGACCGTTTAAGTTAACGTGATTGGTGGATTTCAAACGCATTCATAGCAGGGTAGAACAGCACATCTCTGGTGGAAAAGCCATAATAATGTGGGTCTAAAACTTTGATTTAGAGAGACACCCATGACGTAATCCTGTTAGTTACATGTTAGTACATTGCTAAATATTTACGAAACCCATTTTCTCACAAATAGGAATTCGTTCATTCCAGTATAAACGTATTTTTACTGAAATTTTTAAGGCAATGCGCTTACATCAATGTTGTCGATTCACATCTATATTTTTTCAATGTGCAACATGTGGTGTATCAGACCTATCAACCCCATAAGTCGATGATCTAAAAGTAAATTAGAAGAAGAATGGAGCGCTTTATAATCCAAAATTCATTGATCGAAACTCGTAGTTGCCCACTTACTCCCATGCAATGTATTGGTAAAATTTTAATGGATATTTCTTTCAATCTATCAAGTGACTCCGACATATAATACCAATCGCAATGCAAAAAAAAAATATTAGGAAAAGATAAGTGATATGTGAACTGTTGTCTATAGTTGTATAAAATCACGGAAAATGAAAATTAATTTTAAAATTTTTCATATCTATGTGATGTATTTTGCGTTCTCTTAAGTATTTGTAGTTATCACTAACTTCAATTGGAACCTAAAACTCGCTTAAACAACTTGGACGGTAGTCAGAGAGCGACGTCTAATAGTTGTGTTGTCGTGTGAAATATCTAAATGGAATAATGAATACACTAGAAAAGTTTCAGTTTTAATGTAAGTAAAGTCTTAGTATGTCGTTTTGTGATTTCTCCGCGTATCGCTACCGGTGATGTCTACATTAAAATTATCTAATTTAGTTAAATTTAAAAAATGTGTTAATATTGTAAATGTAAATATTAATATCGCATTTTAAGTGATAGACGATAATTTATTTCCAAGGAGTGCAATAAGTATGAAAGGTGTTGTGACTGTTAGATATTGTTAAGACATTCCGAATTCATTAAGTACTTACTGTTACATTCCTTATTTTTAGATGATGTACTATAAATTATATCTTCGGATTTTATTGAATCTATTTTGATTGATTTGTCGATTGATAGTGAACCTTATGTAAATCGTGTTACATAAGAATTCACTATTGCGTTCAACCAAAGTTTGTAAAGTAGGTATTAATAGTTTACTTGATAATAAACAATTTTTAAATGTAAATAGTTATCCTTAAAAATAATTGGATATAGGAACATTTTTGGATTAACTACTAAGTACATGGACATCGTATGTCTCAAATGATAATTTAGCATAACCTATTTGTAATTAAAATAAATTATTCTAAAGTTAAGGCGGGAATACTCATATCTGTCGCTGGCCATTCCACTAAAGAACCAGTGTATCCTTTTCCCATCACATTTTCGTGTCCCACTAGCTCCAAAACTTTATCTTCTGCGGATACTATCTTTTGTATTTCACGCGTCAAGTTATAGCTATAAGCTATATTAGCTTAAATTGTGCTAGAAGGCATTGAATGAGAATGTCCCACAATATTTCTTATTATATGCTTTTGCAAAGCATCCAGAACTCCCCAGATCCATGCGTAAAATGCTTTTTAGCAGTCCACAAAGCCATACATATTTTTTCAGCCAAAACCCGGCTTCCTCAGTTGATTGACACCAAGATTTCTAACGAGGCTATTAGTGCCTTCTATCACCTCTCCAATGCATGTCAATTTATGGCGCCCAGTTCTATCTTGAGTTCGGTAAGGCGCTCGTTCAGTCGTAGAGTTAACCTGCTGAACGTAGCTACTTCTTGGACACGCTATTATTTAGCATTCTTGCCAACGTCAAACAGGTATGTGTATTTCCACCTTTAGTATTGTGAATCCAAGAAGCTGGCCCAGGAGGGAATGCAGCAACAGCACGTCACAGAAGTGTCGCGACGCACTAGTCTGAGACTCACTCCCCCATAAATACACAGACCTCCCTCAACTTGAAAATATCACAAAATACAGAATACAATGCTCTTGCAACAAAAATGCTGATGCTAAAATATTATCAACACCTTTTTTTATTTTATTGTCCTCTCTAAATAACTATTGGATAAAGTTTGGGCATCGGAAATCAAACGAGTCCCGTCCCACAAATAATTTCAACTTTTATAACAAATTTATATGTCTATTTCATTTTAAATAAACTTTATCTGGTTGTGATAAAAACATTCATGAACTAATACCAGTTTTTTTGACAGTGAAGCAATCAAATTGACGATAAAAAAATAGATTTTTTTTATTGAGATATTAATTTAATATTTTAAAAATGACAGTGCGCGCCACGATGTTTAGACAAATAAATGTATCTGCACTCAATGTTCAAATAACAAGGAGCTTTCCAAATTTTAGTAGTTAAATAATAAAAACTAGTATAAATGGTTCATACTACCAGGCTTTAGATAAATGTATACAGTGAACAATAGAGATCTTGGTTAATTAGATACATGATTTTAAATATTGTAAATATTATTATTATTATAATATAAAATATATCTGTTAAATAGAATCTTTTTTTCTGTATAGTCTACACTTATATAAAAATCAGTCTTTAATTTATACAGTAGATATGGCCGCTCCTTTTAAACAAATGAAGTTTCTTGAAATATACGTATTGATTCAAATCTAGCAACTATTATTATAGTTGTTGAAACATGAAATCTCAACACAAGACTGAGCCCTATTTACGATTATATTTTATAATATTGTACACTGCACTACATAATGACCGCACAGCACACACAGACACACACATAAACAGTTGAATTATTAAAATTAACCTACATACAAAACCGACAGTATCTAGTAACACATAGTGTCACTTCATAATAACAATATTATCATTACAGGGATTTTATATATTAAACGATTATATGATATTGTACTTAATAGTTTTAACAGGTATTTTATTGTATTTATTTTTCATTCTGTTTTAGCTGGCAATATTGAAACATGTAAAAATGCACATTTTGCAACACACATGTAGGTTATAAATTAGGTGATGTATTGGTTATAGAAATATTTGTCTGTACGTAACGTATATACATGTGCCAAAAATTATCATAAACAAATCATTTCAATTCTGTATAATGTTCCGATGCATTTTTTTTATATTGCGACTTCACCATAATATTATATAACTTTCATCACACCTAATTCGTACAAATTGAACAGTATTAGTGATTTTGTTAAAGTTTTTATCGAGAAGTGTTTTTGTAATTAAGTTTTGTTATTTGTTAACGTGTACAGTTGTAGAATTGGTTACAGCTGAAATGTTTTACAAGGTTCATGAGAAATTATTTTAAAGTGTATATATTGTAGCAGCTTCTTTTTAATGGTGGAAATCTCCAAGGATAAAGCGAAGGAGCTTGCCATTTAAGGCTGGACATTCCCTGACAACCTGACCTGTCTCAGAGGTCGACCTTGGCGGCCCTCTACTAATTGTTTGGGGTCAATTCCCTCTTTATAAAAAGACGTGCGATAAAAACACATCGCGTCACCACCCAAGGTCTACTTCTGCTGGGCCGTCAGGTGAACCAAATTCCCGTCCACCACGTTCTCGAGGACGTAGTTCCTTTTGCGATCTCCAGAGCCCAATGCGTTTTCTACGACACGGGTCGGTGATATGACTTATGTTAAGACTATATGATTTTAATTTCTTCGTTATATAGTAAATTTATGTATGCTGGCTTCTTTTCTATGATATTTATGTCCTCAAAAGCTTCGTTAAGCTTTTCAGCACCGTTCTCATTAATCGTAGATGATATCAGGAGCCTAACATAATATGTATTTACATACACGAGATCTACTTATTTTGATTTCATAATTTTATGGAAAAATCAAATAATTTAGTTCCTGCAAATTTCGTTTATTCATTATTGATTTATGCGATAAATGCGATGATTTTTAGATTTTAGATAATTCTTCTTTTTTATTGTATCGATAGTAGAAGATAAGTTTTGATTTTGTAATTTAATTTGTTGTCTCTTGCTTAAAATAATGACAATTTAATTAAATGATGTTTAAATACTAGGATGTAAAAAAGATTATCTATTCGATCTTTAATAAAGTAAGAAAAAATATTTATGTTCTAGTATCATTGTAACTTGTAATTGAAATGGACGAAGAGATGTAGTAAAATTCATTTACGATCACCAACGTAAAGTGTAAAGAATAAAACATGAAATACCAACTGGTTGTTTAATTTCCTGTAGGTTGGCTTTGCCGACGCATCACAAACTTAAATTTTTCTGAAACCCATAATACAATTTTTTTATACACATATCTACTACTCAGATGACAGACAAGCTAACGACCCACCTGATTGTTGGTAACCGTAGCCTACAGTCGTTTGCAACACCAGAGGCGCTACATACGCGCTGCCGACCCAGAACTTGCTGTTGAAATTCTTTAAGTCGCCCGGCGCGTATAGTCCTTCAACTTGGCTTAACGGCTGTTACTGATAACCGGGACCAACGGCCTTCTGAAGCACGGAAACATGTGTCACAAAGTGGTCATCCATCCAAGAACCAGACTCGGTGAAATTTGCTTATTACAGTGGTCGTCTACAGAACGCCCAGACCGTCACCGCAGGGCCACGAGCTAAAAATTAAAATTGGTTAAATGTTAGTTTAGGTGCCTATAGGGCCATGACATGTAGGTGTTCCAGAATATAGACATATTACGGCTGTTTAGTCAAAAAGATATGAATATCAGAAATAGAAAATAAAGATCAGTAAAACCTTCGGAAATGGTGTTCGCAGTTCCTTCGGCTAAGGTGTACGATTCTCTATGCAGATGCTAACGCCCCAACTTGTATGCTAGATCCCTTCTTGGGCGGCCCGTTCCGAGATTCATGAAAGATCAGACCCAGCAGCCGTACTTGACCCTCGACTTGAGCTATACCTGCCTGGCCCTAGGAGCTGCGTCTCAGCGCGTTGCTACTTGCGCCGTTGTGAGGATGTCTTCGGCGTAGCACGAATACCTATATCTGAAACAGTGATCGGTACAAAAAAATGTGCACATTTAAATATATATAACTCAAAGGTGACTGACTGACTGACATACTATCAACGCACAGCATAAACCACTGGACGGATCGGGTTGAATTTGGCATGCAGGATTGCAGGTAGATGTTATGACGTCCTATACTTTATTCCCGTATTCCCACGCAAACGGGAACTACGCGGGTGAAACCGCGTGACGTCCGCTAGTGTGTACCTACCTATTATGAAATCTACGCTTTGGTGTAAGATCCTGCTATAGAACGATCTTCGTCGAGCTGGTTATTGGATGAAAATTATTTTATATTCAATGAAATATGTCAATAAATAAATTGCAATTGGGTTGCCTAAAAACTCAGTTCAGAATATGATTTCCTAATCAAAACTTTAAAAAAAAATACATTTCACTGGTGATCAATGAAGTATCAATGGTGGATTCAGTGAAATAATCTTTACATTTTAATTAACTTTAATTCATTAAGTATATAAGTATTAATATCCGTGGTCTTAAACCCATAACACAAGCAGGTTATTCCTAGCTTACTTTGGGATCAGGTAGCGTTGTGTGAAATGTTCGTGAATATTAAACCGACCGTTGTAAGTTACTAGTAGGTATCGATTTACTTGTTTATACCTGCGTACTCAAGAGTTGTGACAGGAAAATATCGCCAACCTACCATTTGTATATCCTACTAGCTGACCCGCGCAACTTCGTTTGCGCCACATAATAGAGAGTGATCCTGTTCCCGTCGCATTTACTCCCGTAGCGTCTCGTCGTTAATATTCAATACTACGTGAGAGAGAGAGAGAGAGAAAGGTTTGTCGTCGCGTGTATTCCCGTCGCATTATTTTTAAGAACAATTTCGTTTACGAAAGAGGTATCCCGTGGCATTATTGTAGAAAAAAATTATTGCCATTAAAATGGTTATTGTGCACCAACCCAAAGATAGACACATGCTATCGCGCAATTTTTTTAAGAACTTTTTTAAGAGAAACAATTTTGTAGTAGGTACAATATTTTACATAACTATAAATATTTACGCAGCACACGCAACGAAGCTCTCAAAAGGAATAACTTTTCCAACGTTTTTGAAACATTTACTATTACTGCTCTGCTCCTATTCGTTGTAGCGTGATGCTATATACACTATGACACTGCACAATAACGTAGCTTTCTATTGGTGAAAGAATTTTTAAAATCGGTTCGGTGGATCCTAAGATTACCCCTTACAATTTATTTAAGAGATATACAAACACACAAACTTTACTTCTTAAAAAATTTACTTAGCACAAAGTTAGCATATTCTGATTTATCAAATATCATTGAATATAATACTGAAATCAGTGCCCAGTAAAACTATGAAGGCTTAGGTAGACATTATTAATCTCTCTCATAGTCATATTGGCACTGACTTCAGTATTATATATAATGATATCTGATAAATCAGAATATACTAACTTTGTGCTAAGTAAATTTTTCTTTTCAGTTTTTAGTTTTGTTTGAAGTCGGTTTCTTTTTTGTTCAGTTTTTTTTTTCACTATTTTTAGTGTCGTGTGGACTGAAAATCTATCTATCTAGGTGTAAAGTTCTCGACAGGTGAATTGAGTCCTCCTTGTTTGAAGTCGGTTAAATAATATTAGTCACGCAGCACACGCAACGAAGTTCTCAAAAGGAATAAATTTTCCCCCGTTTTTGAAACATTTACTATTACTGCTCCGCTCCTATTCGCTGTAGCGTGATGCTATATAGCTTATGACACTCCGCAATAACGTAGCTTTCTATTGGTGAAAGAATTTTTAAAATCGGTTAAGTAGATCCCGAGATTACCCCTTACAATTTAACAAATATACAAACACACAAACTTTACCTCTTTATAATATTAGTATAGATGATATCTGATAAATCAGAATATACTAACTTTGTGCTAAGTAAATTTTATTTTTCAGTTTTTAGTTTTGTTTGAAGTCCGGTTCTTTTTTGTTAAAATTTTTTTTTCACTATTTTTTGTGTCGTGTGGACTGAAAATCTATCTATCTAGGTGTAAAGTTCTCGACAGTACAAATTAATCAAACCCAAACACAAAGTAACTGCTGTATATCGTAAGGGAATTCTCTCTACTGTCTTTCGTCTCCATCATCAGATCGACTCCAGACCTTCATTAAGTTGTACTACTTTAAAACGCTTAATAAAAAAATTTACAATCGCTCTAGATGCCCCTACAATTTTTCAAAGTTCCTTTCGATTTCTCCAGGATGCCATAATCAGATCCGGGCTTCCTTAAAATGGGACCACCTTAGGAGTACCTATTTTCGAACGAAAAAAAAAATTTCAAATCGTTCTATAAACGACGGAGTTCTGCGCGAAAAAACATAAATTTTTTTTTAAAAAAAAACGGGTGAATTGAGTCCTCCTTGTTTGAAGTCGGTTAAATAATATTAGTCACGCAGCACACGCAACGAAGCTCTCAAAAGGAATAACTTTTACCCCGTTTCTGAAACATTTACTATTACATTTACTATTTCTGCTCCGCTCCTATTCACTGTAGCGTGATGCTATATAGCCTATGACACTCCGCAATAACGTAGCTTTCTAATGGTGAAAGAATTTTTAAAATCGGTTTAGTAGATCCCGAGATTACCCCTTACAATTTAACAAATATACAAACACACAAACTTTACCTCTTTATAATATTAGTATAGATGGGCGACTGGGCGTTGTACTTTCAATTGGTATTATCCAAATCAGTGAAATGTATTTTTTTAATTTTTATTTTGATTAATCTTATTCTGGGGACTGAATTTTTTAGGCTCTTTTGCAATTTATTTATTGACATACTTATTTAATGGAATATAAAATACTTTTCATCCATTAACCAGCTCGGTGAAGGTCGTTCATTCTCATACCATTTGTAAAACTGGGAGTCCTAGGACATCCTTCCGAGGGCTTATCCGGGGCTCCCAACCATAGGCTGTTGGGCGTTACGTGAGGTTTTTTAGTCGGTAGGAGTCCGCGGCATAGCATCCATGATGGATTTTCCCTCACGTTAAACAAAACCATTTGTAAATCTAAATGTTTCTTACTCTTTCACGCTCCGACGGCTGAGTGGATCTGGCTGAGATTTGGTACAGGGATAGATTACAGTCTGGAATGACACATTGTTATCCCGAGAATAAGTTTCCATCTTATAGTGGTGTTCTGAAATGAGTAGGGGAGGTCATTAATAGTTCTGAAATAAAAATGGACCGAGTATCAAACCCTGCAGAACGCCCGTGCTAATTACAGATCCTTCTGAACGTGTACCCCTAACAACGACCCTCTAGTTCATTTGTTTAAATATGTACGTAGTAAGAAGGTCAAGAGCCTTGCTCCTTCTCCCGTAATGATGTAATCGCATATCGCTAATATTATAAATATTCGCAAGTATACTAGAAACACGGTTTCGCCCAGATGGTACTATACATTATATACACTCATACTTATAGAATTCGGGACTTTACGCGAAATACTATTTACTTACATTCACTGACGTTTCGAGCACGTTGCAACGCCCGTGGTCGCGGTTGGACTGAGGCGAGGATCGACAAAAACCACGAAGTTATTTCTTGTCGAACTACCCTCCGTTGCGCGTTGTCATTACAACGAAGGATAAGGCCGGCGACACATTACACTCACTACGTCAGTTTTAATTGGCACAGTTTTACGTTTAAGTTTATTAATCACTGAATTCCACATCCCGGAGAGCTTGTATCCATCATCCCTATTGAAATTTTTGTGTTTTCTGATTTCAATGGCTTCACGCACCATACGTGGATAATAATGGCGATCAGTGGAGAGGACTTTCGGTTGGTGAAGTTCGATCCAGTGATTAATGCCCGAATCAAGGTGTTCTGCTATTGCCGATTTGTTCAACTGACTATTTTTTACAGCTCAATATGTTCTTTGACCCTTTCCGCGATGGTCCGCTTGGTTTGGCCTATGTAGGAACTACCGCAGCTGCAATCTACTTTGTAGACACCTGGTGTTTGCAGAGGAATGATGTCCTTTGGTGTTCGCACGTACCTAGCCACTTTGGTTAATGGTTTAAAGATCGCCCGAATGGAGAACCGCCGTAAACACGACCCGATCTTGTCCGTTATTCCCTTTATATATGGCAGCTTGGCAGGCATGGAATGTCACTTGCCTCGCATAAGGGGTCAAAAAGCGACCGTGGCTTAATCGACTTTGCAGAGAAGCTACCTGGAGAGCGTGGACCAGAGCTTGAGCACAGCTTGCAAATTCAGATGTCTCTTTTAACCGGCTAACCGGCTCGAACTGTTGGAAGAAAGGTTTCTACTGCGATTTTGCACCGGGTCTTGGACTTGGACAACTCGAAAAACGAAATGGGAACCGGGAACAGAAAAACGGACAGGTAACCAGCAACTAAAAACCAGGAACCCGAAACCAGGAACCTCGGAACCCGAAACCGAGAACAGGATACACACTTTGCATCCGAAACGTTCGAGCACGGTAACATCAGCTAGTAGCTTTCTACCTTGCACGCTTAGATTGTGGACAGTAGGTATGGGGTTCTTCAAAAGGAGTCTTAGAAGGTTTTTACAAGGTTAGCAGCGCGAGTGTAGCGCCTCCGGTGTTGCAAACGTCCATAGGCTGCGGTGACCACCAGTACATCTGAAGGGCCGTATGCTGGTCTGCCACTTCTCTGGTATTAAACCAGAAAGCCGTGAGATCGTTCTCACAAGACTGCCCCTCTCTAACACGTTTATTGTGATTGTGAAAGTTCTATCCGATTGAAGTTGTTAATTTTGTTTTATTTCAAACTTTGAACAGATGATCCACGTGACCTAATGACATAGTAGGTCGTAGGTAATGCGACAGTCACAGTTAAAGACAAACTCTCGCCCGCCATAAGCCCTTCTCTAAGGCACTCTATTTTATAGAGGGGCTAAAACAAAGGAAAAAATTTACAGATAAACCTAATTGATCTGTAATTTTTTTCTTTTTTTTTTAATACCAGTAAAGTGGCAGTTGACGTTGTGTACTGTGCGATTCCTTGTTACAATTATTGTAACTAGGAATCGCACACTATACAACGTCAACTGCGAAATTATGTGCACAGTGCGCGTGAGTCGGTGCGCGGGGTTTGCGAGGTCAGGAGCTTCAAACAGGGCGCTTGCAATTTAAACCAACCCCACCTCCCTTTTCATTTATACAATGACTAGGTAAACCGATTTGTGCCCATTCTCCTTTCAGAGAGAAAATGGCTGTAATTTGACAGAACTACGCAGGCTACGCAGAGGTACGCGTAGTTGGGAAATATTGTGTGACTAAGGCTGGATTCGACCAAAATCGGAGTAAGGCTATACTAGAGAATAGGTCGTACTTATACTAAAAGTAAAGTGAAAGTGAAGTTACTACCAAAGACTAACAAGCATAACGTAACTATAGTAACCCTAGTTCCATACTGAAGTAGTCTATCCCGTAGGGTTACCATAGTTACGTTATGCTATTAGTTGTTGGTAAAATAGAAAGTCACTTTACTTTTAGAAGAGGTATAAGTTATTCTGCAGTATAGTCTTACTCCGACTTTGGTCGAATCTAGCCTAAGCCGTCTTATTTTAGCGAACTACTAACGACATAACTTGCAAATTAATTACCGTCAGATCTGAAAAGGAAGCAGACAGAAATCTGTTAATATGGAACCTTGCACTGCTGCCCACTCCCAAAGGAGGATATAAAATAAAACGACAAGTTAGATATCACATTAAATCATACCCTTTTATTTTCAGTGTCATTTTCATTAAATATGATTTTATAAATACAAAATTATATGCTAATCGAACGGTGGATACAGTGTAACAATTATCGTAAGCCCACATCGAGCACATATCATCAAAAATCTATCACTCTCTCTCTCTCTCACACTCACATAAACGCGTATGGTAGTTTCTCTTTCTCCCACACTCAACAGAAAGAGAAACAACTGTTAATATAATATTTTATCTTTCAGTAAAGAAACGCAAAATCTTTCAAAAATAAATAAAAACATTTTATTCAAGCATTTTTTCTGTATGAATTCCATCGCATCTCAAAAAAAAATCTTTTCTTTAATTAAGATCTGTTTTATTTTAAAAGTGTTTTGACAAATAAAATAGATTCGTTTCAAGTCTTTCTGCCTTTTTTTTGTTATCACAAGTTTTTGTTTGTGATATTCCAAATCAGATGAATATTTATTACTAGCTGATGCTCACGGCTTTGCCCCGTGTGGAGTTCTGTTCCGTACCTTAAGATTGTGATCTATCCCTGTACCTAATTTCTGCCAGATCCGTTCAAACGTTAGAACATCACACACTTTCACATTAATAATGTTAGTAGGATATACACGTCAAATAGTAAATTAAACGAAACATATTAAGTACATAGAAATAAAATATATTGTTCCCTTCTAAAGTACAGTATCGATACTAAGACCTGTAAGTCCCTATAGTGTGACAACGGAAAGACTTGCTTCTAGTTTTTAAACTATTACCAGATCTCATAGGGCCAGCCCTATACATAATTAGTGACTACTAGAAGGTGCCCACGGCTCCGCATGCGTTGAATTCTGTATCCGTTCCCGCATCCAATGAGAGCTTACTCTGAGGATGTGTTATTCCAGACTATATATTATATCTATGCAGAGACGTCTCTGAATAGCGTCAAGCGCGTCTAGTAAATACCTCGCGGAGTCATTCCAAAGGTGAGAACAGTATTCGACGCAGGCAACATTTTCGTATTTTTTTTTTGTTCATTTCCAAATTGACAGTGCCGATCGGTTCTGTTATCGATACTGTGCCTAAACCTTTCCGTTCCAGAACGACTATAAATTCAATCAGTATACTATCTCTGTACCAAATTTCCAGTGAAAGAGTAACATACATCCATTCATATATCCTCACAAACTTTCACATCAATATCAATACATATAATAAAATCGTAACAGGTCGCTGTCTGTACATGGAAGATAAATAAGAAAAAATATTATAGGGGGGCTTTATGAATGCAATAGAACCCAAAACAATGATTTTTAGAATTTTTGTCTGTTTGTCTGTATGTCTGTATGTCTGTATATCTGTTTGTCTGTACGGTTGTGCACGCTAATCTCAGTAACCGCTCAACCGATTGCAATGCGGTTTTTTTTATTGTGTTGAGGTTTGCTCCAGTTAACATTTAGCGTTTGTTTTATGTAAATCGGTTTAGAAATAAAAGAGTTATAACTCTTTTAAGAATCAGATATTTTGAAAATTTTAATTGTAGGGGTTTCTTTGAATGTGATTGAACCTAAACTGGCGTGTTGGCTTAATCATTAAGCTCTTTTATGATTAAGCAAACAGGGCAGTTTCAGACGCTGCTTGATGACTCTGATGAAGAAATACCTCTCCTTTCATACACCTTATGTGACGTAAACGAAGTTGCGGGCTCAGCTAGTTTATAATATTAGTAAGGTTTCTTTCCAAACATAGTTAAACTTGAAAAAAGAACTTTATTTTAAGTCCGAAACTAGTCGGGCTTTTAGAAATAGAAAAGTGTGTACAACCTTTCAGCAATATAACATTTTCATTCAACCAAATTTGCATACTCAATGAAGACTTCGATAATAATGTAATTTAAACCATTTACATAAACTTACAATAATGTTAGTACAACCTTATACTAATCTTAAGCAAGTTTAGTTTAGCTTATTTGGTAAGGTTTTTAAATATTATCCACCTAAAAAGCCAAATTGTTTTATAATCATGGAGATAACAGATGTTGAATTATATTCTCGATTAATCTATAATATAAGTCTTTGTCAAATCAAAACCTGCTAAGTCCATAAAATGATGGACATAGACGGTTTTGATAAGACAAGGACCATATGGTGAATTCAGACACGCTCTATCCAATTGGAATATGCTAATTAAAATATTTCGAAGTCTTACAGACAAAGTAACGTTATAAAATATATAAAATACCAATTCGATAGAGACGTGTTTATTTAAGAATGTACTACATTTCAAATATAAATCTTCTTCTACATATTATCACAGTCCAGGGCGCGGTTTTTATTTTATTTTAATAGTTTCATAGCAGTAAACCTAACCTAAAGTCTGGTTGTAATGTTACTGGTTTTTCTAAGTGTTTTGAATTTACCTAATCATTATATTTTGTTATTTAATTTTATAAAAAAAAAATCTTGAGGTCACAAAAAAATAGTTGAAAAATTTATTAACATCGATGTCAACTGGGTTGAAGAATTGCATTTTTTAACATACATTAGTAATAAATCATTTTTAATATCATTATTTTTATACAGTTCGGCAATAACTAATCTAAATCTATTTTCAATGGCAGTGAGTACTTGTTTATATAGATTTATTTGAGCAATATTGTGATGATAAATACTTTATCCTAGAAATAGTTAATGCCCATCTAACTTTGGTATGTTTTAGTAAAGGAACATACCCTTATATTTTCAACTCATAAGAGTCTTCACTGCAGTGAAAAACGCTAACTAAATATACACAATATGTACATACAAAATCACACGTTTGTTCCTGAAAACTATATATTAATTATTCTATTTTATGACTATGGTCTCCTATAAACGCTCTAGGCAGCGAGCAACGTTACGGCGTCCGCGTTTGGTGTGACGTGTACGCAGCCTATGGCGTTATAGAAGACCATAGTCTAATAGTAACTTCCACTAACATTACAACCAAACATATAATATCGGTAATCTCACTCACAATTTGGCTCATTAGGAATGGTTAACGATTAATTCGGTTACTCTGTCATTATAATCCGGTATTAACTTGTGATGTTTTGTTACATTATACCTAACATTTGGGCAGTTGTGTTAGGTGGTTAGAATCGATTTACTAATCTTCGATTCGACAAGATAAGCTTATATGTTATGCTATTAAGATGCCAAACTTTAACCAAAGACAATATAATAGTATTACATACAGATCGGCAACTTCCTGTCGCGCCACAGCTGTCAGTAGAGTTGACGTGCGCGTTAACGGACAATTTGCTTACATTTTATTGAACACAGATCACACGCACACATTCAAGCTGGAGTTTCCGCCCTGCCCTGTGCTTTAACCGTCAAATTGACTAACTGAATTATTTCCCAATTCAATGTGAACAAATTATCGATCTCAAGCAGAACTTAAACCTGTGTCTTTGGGTGAACCGGGTCAGACGCCCAATGAGACGCTGTTCTTAATCGACTAATGCTTTCACCAGAAGACGCAGGTTCGAATACTACTTGAGACCGCAAATTTTTCACATTATATTTATGAGATTGTTAGCATTTTTTTTAACGTGAGGAAAATCCTACATGGATGCCATGCAAGACTCTTACCGACTAAAAACCACGCGTAGCCTATCTAACAGCCTACGGTTTGGAGCCCCGGGTAAACCCCCGGAAGGATACCCCAGAACTGGAGTTAGTTTAGCATATTAATTGCTTTTCAAAATCATCTCTTACGAATTATTTTCATAGTCAAGATGATCGATAAATTGCCAAATCGAGTCGATTAGTAATCGAAACTTCATGAATTGTTCCCTAGGTTCGATTTTATGTCCAAGTTAGATAATTATGATCGAATGGAATGTGGTACTCCAATTTATTGTTCTACATAATATTAAACACCAATTTTACATTTAAATATAATTTTAACACATAAATTTATTTGCGAACGATAGTTCCATTTTTAATGGACTGAGTGTGCGAGAATCTCCAATCCATCGGTTTTTTTATTATGTAAAGTAGTTTTAAACCATTTCAAATTTTTAAATTTCAAATTTCTCTTGTTTACTCATTGTCTTAAATTTAGAAATATTTTTATAACATGCTATAATTGTAAGCATTTTTATTTCTTAAAGAATGAAATAAGAAATAATTCTTAAAGATTTGAATTTAATTTTTATTTTACTAAGTGTCGAAATAAGGAGATTTGTACTATTAATTACTATTTTTTATATTTGTATCATAATGTGTACGCAGGTTTATTAGTAAGCCGTGAAGTCAATTAATAAGGACTATTATAGCTAGTACTAATTATGACTACGTCGTGCCTCGCATTAAGTAGCGAAACACATCTCGAAGTAATGACCTGACCCCATCAAAAATGGCTAATTCCATTTAATGTACTACAAATAATATTTTCGACAAAAACCTTAAATTTAAGATTTTCACACTCCCAAAACGGATACAATTTCAATAAATACTGTTTTAATTTTAAATTCACATCCCATTTCAAAACGTTACCACGTATACATTTGGACAAATTCGACACCAACTTTTCACAAACTCACCAACATAACACATCGGAGATCAAACTCAGCTAAGTCCCAAAAACAGCACAGTACTTTGTACACAATTCAGTTCAAACGTAACAATTTCACAACCACTTGCCTTGTCAAGTGCGAGGCGTAATCTCATTTCCTATGATGTAGATAGCGGGTTACTATCGCTTGCAATTCTTGAGGTAACTTTGTTCGGTCGTACTTAGATGAGTACGAATGGACCGTCTGTGTGAGTTGTGCGTGCAAGTCCAGTAAAACTTCAAGTCCTATTGTCCGAAGTGCCTTCGCATTCTTAAATACAATGTTATCTAACTCAGTCTTGTTAATCAGTACTTTATCAGCGTCTGGAAGAATGGAAAAATTAAACATTAAAATGTGTAAAATAAGGAGTAAGTACATACATTATATATTTAATAAAGAGGAATAATAATATATTGAAATGGCAGACGCCGTCTTCATCCATAGATCAAATCACCCAGTCCATTTTAACCCCCAATTCAATAGCCCATTTTGTAGTTAGCAATAGTTTAGCTCCCATTGTAGGCAGTCCATTGCCGTTCTTCTACATAAGGCGGTTGTGAATTGTCTGCAGTGGGGGTCCCATTTCCCAATACATTAAAAATCTCAAAGGGCCTCTGCATGTTGGACCAATATGTTCCCATGTAAGCCTCCCAAAAGACCGGGTATCTTCAATAAAAAAAAAGAACATACCCGAGAAAAGAAGAGACATAATAATAAAATATAATTTCTAAAGTCTGGAAATATAGTATGATTTCTGTTGTTTTTTATTAACAGAAACAAAATGAACTTTTATTTCATAACTAGCTGATGCCCGCAGCTTCGCCTGCGTGAAATTTTGTTCCTAGACTTTAGCATATTTCTGTAGGCACCAAATTTCAGCCAGATCCGTTCAGCCGTTACAGCGTAAAATAGGAACAAACATCCACACTCACGAACATTCGCATTTATAATAATAGGTATAGATAATTCAACTCATCAGTGCGCGCGGCGCTATGTGTGCGTGCGCTAGTAATTATACAGCTTTAATTTGTGTGGCAGTGATGCGGCCGTCTTCACAGAGTACATTTTTATATTATGAGGTAGAGACGTAACTCTACTTATTGACGACACCAGCGGTGCCAAGCAGTCTTTGCAGGAAACGCTCTGCGTGGCCGCGAAATAAACATCATATTTATACAAAAAGCATACAGCGTCATCTAGTTCCCGTTTGCAGGCAACTCTTACGTTATAATGAAACGAAATCAAATATCATGACAAGTCTCAATGTAACTGCAACGTTGAGATCCTGTGTAACTTGGTCACATTATAATTCAGTACATAGTGTTCTTAGTGATAATACCATGGGTACAGTCGTTAAAGAAAATGTCTAATTCTTCACGGAGAAAATGTTTAAGAAGTCAGGTAAATATTTTTT
Source organism: Miltochrista miniata (assembly GCA_933228765.1). Taxonomy (NCBI): domain Eukaryota; kingdom Metazoa; phylum Arthropoda; class Insecta; order Lepidoptera; family Erebidae; genus Miltochrista; species Miltochrista miniata. Next base: position 22,000,593 of record OW121767.1, on the reverse strand, counting down.
ATGTGTCAATTCGATGGAATTAATATTTGTTATCACTACATATAATAAAACAAAGTCCCAGCCGCGTCTGTCTGTTCACGATATACTTAAAAACTACTGCATGGATTTTCATGCTGAGATCACCAATGATTCTTGAGAAAGGTTAACGTATATAATTTGTTGAGTTTTTGTATACACTAAGATATAATGATATTAGTTGGAGATGTCGGAAAAAAAAAGGTGTCTGGGAGCTTTTAATGAAAACGCTGCCTAAACCCTTCGAGGCATAACAAGATAATGTATGGTAGAATTGTGTAACTTATAAAGGCCTACAGAAAAGTTATAAATCATAGAGCTCCAAATTCTAATGCAAAAAAAATAGAAATGCAGAGATGGTCGACGGAAAAAAACATTGCTTATACTGCAAATATGACAAAAATTGAACTGTACGTATGACTTGATTAAAAAAAAACATGTAAAAAAACTGTTGAAGGTCGAGAGTCTGTACATGGAAGATAATTTGAAAATTTTAATTGTAGGGCGTTCTCTAATCGATACTGAAGCTGAAAATGTAATTAGAAATTTTCATGTCTGTCAGTCTGTATCCTGATTATGAATTGATTTAAATGAAACTTGGTACAATCTGAGCTTATGATCCGAGGAAGGTTCTAGGATACTTTTGTTCCCGATATATTGCGCGGTTCCTTTGGGAGAGAGCAGGGCAGTTTCACACGCTTTTCGCACACCTTATGTGTCAGCTAGTTTGTTATAAGATTAATGACATACTTCAGCCATATGGCTTAAAAGTTCTTCGGCTACCACCGTATCATCCTGAACTAAACCCAATAGAAAATATATGGAGAATTTAAACAAATTATAATGCTTCGCATAAAATCGAACAAAATGTGATGGAAATAATGAAATTAATAAACGAACGTTTAAGTCAAATTGATGAAGAGATGTGGCGTTATACTTGTCGACACGCCAAAGAAAAAGAATACTATCGACATTTTGATTGAATTTATAATTAACCTTGGAGAGAGCAGCGAATACTAAAATTCCTCAATTTTATTCTTCAAACAGCGATACATATTAATGTGTACAACATACATTTCACCCATTGAGTTTTTATTTTAGTTAAACAAGTGTTTTTGTATTTTGTACTTCACTGTACCTCATGTCATGCACACGAAGTCACTGTGTTTAGACGAGGCTTACCCACACATAGTGCCGCGCGCACAGATGAGTTGAACTTACTATACCTAGTTAGGTAGATTTCTGATTAACAAATTCATTATGCATAATATATGAGCCAAGTAAATTTATTTATTAAATACATTTCTTAATTCAATGGCTAAACTACTACTTGACACATTTTCTCTTCCCCTTCGGCCAGATTGGAAACCAAAGTTTGGAAACCGGTTTCGTAAAAAGAATTATTTTTCTTTTAACGAAACCTGGTTTCCAATAAAGAAAAATAATTCTGTTTTCGAAACTGGTTTCCAAAACAGAAAGTTAGATCTTCTTTCGAAACTCAAACAGAACTTTCAATCTTCATTTAAAACTCTTCTTTCTAGCTGTTTATTTATGCGTACAGTTACAAAATACATATTCAACTGAAATTGGTACCTATCTATTCTTTATTATCAATAATATTTCATATTAATAATAATAAACTTCACGTAAAATGGTAAGTTAAACTTAGTGAAATCATATTAAGTATGTACCAACCTATATTAGAAAAAGAAATGGAGAAATGATTTCTATACTTACAGTGTTCTACTGTAATCTTTCCTTCCTTGAGCAGTTTTATGGAAGCCTTGTTTTTGTTATCAATTTCTATGTAATTTTTGCTTCTCATATTATTCGGTTTGGGCTGTCAACCGCCAATGTATGCCTCAAGGTGGTTTGTGGATAACGCTTGTTTTTATACATAACGATACTTGTAAGTGGCCAAGAAATTATATCTTGCCGAACAGAGTTCTAAAGTTATATTGGAAGAGTTTCGAAATAAGATCTAACTTTCTGTTTTGGAAACCAGTTTCGAAAACAGAATTATTTTTCTTTATTGGAAACCAGGTTTCGTTAAAAGAAAAATAATTCTTTTTTCGAAACCGGTTTCCAAACTTTGGTTTCCAATCTGGCCGAAGGGTTCTCTTCTAAGCAATTGACATCGTAACTTAGTTCCTTCTTCAGGTAGCCCCAGCCTACGACGTTTAAACAACCCGAACTACTGTAGGCTTTGTCCTCCTAATACAGATGGTCCAACCAAGACCTGGTAACGTAATAACAATGTAAATTTCATCAGCTGAGTGTTCATGTTCATTGTATTGGCTCTTTTCAGTCCTGTCGAAAGTAGTCTTCGTAGAGGCCATTCCCGTATTTTACAAAGACTTAGTGAGTCTGTTTCCTGACAGAATGCAGACAGCACTATATGTAGAACAAAGTTCATGCCTTCCATGATCAGTCTGCTGACAATCTTTGTCGTAAGGATTAAGCGTAGATGGTAACATGCGGTGTTATTTTATTGACCAGTGGATACTACCTGAAGCGTGGTCTTTCATTTTTTCTGGCCAGCCATTTTAGAATTTTCTTCTTCTTTTCACAAATGTATTTTTGTCACACAAAATTTGAATAAATTAGCAATAATACTTCCGTATAGCATATTTGGTTAATATTATACCAAAATAGCGCTTTTCATTTAACTTTATGGCTTTGTAGTAAAATCATCTCTTTAAAGTCTGAAGTAAAACCATATCATAAATGACAACGCTTTCACAAATTATGTGTCAAAATAAAAAGTAATTTAAGTAAGTATAAAATAGGAGCATAGCTATTGATATCAACTCCGGAGAAAATCAGTCCCGGAGATCCGGAGAAAAACATTCCCTTTTTAGCTCGTTTTAGTATAAATTTCAATAAAATACGAAACACGTCTTCCATCAATTATGTTAATAATGCTATATGCCAAATTTTAAGTAGATCGGACCAAGGAATCACGTTGTCCCATACAAACTTTACCCTTCTTTTTTATACCTTTGGAGGTGGAATTTGCAAAAATGTTAAAATTACTTTTTTCAAATTGTATTAAACAACGCTCATGCTTAGTTTCATCATCGTACCATTAACCATTTAAGCAATAATTGATAATAACTTTGGGTTTAGGGATCGAACCGCAAAATTAAGTTTGCTTTGAATTCTATATACTTTTCCAGGATAAAAAGTACCCAGTGTGGTGCCCAGGCTATTAAAGAATAATCATACTAAGTTTGATCGTAATCGAACCGGTAGTTTTTGCGTGATGCCTGAACAAACAGACAGACAGACAAAAAATTTTTTAATAACATATTTGGGTTCAGTGTCGGTCTAGTAACACCCCCTGCTATTTATTTTTTTGATATTTTGAATGTACAGAATTTTCACTTCTACAGATTTATTATAAGTATAGATTAAAGGTCGGGCATCTATGTTCTAACTCTTTGCATCTCAATCGAAAAAGCTTTATGCCGTTGGAATAAAGTTCATTTTTGTTTACGTTCTTCAAATCAAGTTATATTTAACAGACTTTTGAAATCTGTTTTGGAAGACAGCAGAAATTGAGAAGCAAATATTTAAGTTAGAAATCTTCTTACTCTGTAATGAAGACTTTAATAAAGCAAGTGGCCATTTAAATTATTGGCCTTAGCACAAGTGAAGAACAAATCTTTTAAATTATTTTAAATAACAAGAAACAGTTAAAATACAAACCTCCACTGGAAGCGTCGTGCCCAGAATTCCTCTTCTTTGGTGATGTCTTCGTAGGGGACTTCTCCGTCGATTTGGCCGGACTGTTGGAAATATTAAATGCACACATTATTATTTGCTTTGACAGGCAATTCTCAAGACATAGAAATTAATCGTGACGGCTGCTCATTTGCGTAAAAAATTTCTTTATGCAGGACATGAAAAAATATCAGCGCTAAATATAAAAAAAGAGCACCCCAACCAGGGTCCCGTCTTGTTGTTCGTATAGACGGCAGATGTCCTACAAATTGCATTACGACTTTCAACATCCCAATCAAATCTTCTTTGTTGGGTCCCTAAATTACAATAGTGTAGCAGAAACTTAAACAGGCAGGTGAAGTTACGATGACGAGTTATAGATAAAATTGAGTATGATTACACACGCGGTGCGAGAGAAACTACTTATAATTCAATTCACACCAAGCCCAAACTATACAATTTCTTCATTTCCTTACACTTTTTCGCTTTCAAATGTAATTCACAACGAGTCAAACAGTCTTTTACCACTAAGGTGGCAGACAAGCATACGGCCCACCAGAAGGACCGGTGGTCACCGCAGCCTATGAACGTTTGCAACATCAGAGGTGCCACACTCGCGCTGCCGACCCTGTAAAAACCTCTCTAAGACCCCTTTTGAAGAACCCCATACTGAGTCTTATACTTAGATCGCTTTTTTATCGAATACGGACTTTTTCTTTAAATACTTTTTCGTTTCACATAAAGCCTTAAAATCTTTAAGATTAAAGACTGTTATTTCTTACCTCTCTAACACATGATTGCAAGCGACAGATCTCGCAGTAATATTAAACACAGAGCTATCTGAAGTATCTTGAGGCCTTCTCAAGGGCGCGTCGTCGTCGGAACCGGAGGAGGACGTCGCGTCGCCATTCGGTAATGGCGTCGATGTTATTGGCTTGTTTTCTTTGCATTCTTCGTCTGTTATAGCCATGCTGGAGTCCTTGAAGTTCTGTGGGGTTGAAAGACGGGTAGTAAATGTTTTTGTATAATTTTTACACAGTGGTATATCAAATAAAGGTCCTACCTACAGCATAAGCTAGTATTGCCCTTGCTGTAGGATTTGTACAACTGGTAAACGTCTGCACTAATATTTTAAACGAATTCTTTGTTTCCAATTGATAAACTCTGAAACTACTATTGCAGTGAATTATCCACCGGCCTATACTGTGACCCTGTAAAGGCGAGGCGGAGAAGTTTTAAAAATTAGGGGGTGGGTTCAGTCCGGCATCAGAAGTTCCATGCAAAGCCCCAACAGAGGATTGAAAAATGCATTTATTACATTCCTCGCGTCAATAAAAAACATAAGCTATCATCATATTTATCGTCAAGCAACTAAAATTAGAAGTTACCTTGGAAGACCTCGGTCGCTTGGCAACCAACCCTTTAGACCACGCGTTCATCCGTCGCCGCTTGCGCTTGGCGGAGTGCGAGTCGCTCTTGTCGCCGTTCTGAGGAGGCCGCGGGGACTTCTCGCTTGATATCGCGTCTATCAGTGAGTGGTCTGAGGGAAAATACAAAGATCAGCATAACTTTCTTAAATAATAATTTTGATAAATTGTTTGCGAATGATCGCGAAAATAAAGTATAAATAAACCGGCCAAGTGCGAGTTGAACTCGCCCATGAAGGGTTTCGTAGCAGCAAGTAACATAATTGATGTTTTAACACGTTCGCAGTGGTAGTGATTTTTCTAACCGAAAATTGCGGTTCATGACCTATTAAAAAAAAACGACCAGCTCTATCTCGTTCAAACTAATTTTCGTTGGTAGTTTTTATGGCAATGTACATCATATATTTTTTTTAGATTTATCACTCTCTTAGTTTAGAAGTTAGAGGGGGGGGACACTCATTTTTCGACTTTGGAAGTCCCTCTTGCACAAACTATTCACTTTAGAAAAAAATGATTTTAGAAACCTCAACAGCATTTTGGAAGACCTATCTATAAATACCCCACACGTATGGGTTTGATGAAAAAAAAAGTTTAGAGTTTCAGTTCTGAGTATGGGGACCCCCAAAATTTGCTGCTTTTTTTCGGCACGTATTTAAATCGATATCTGTTTATTCCCTTTTTCCGAACAAAATATTTCAAAGTTTAACCAAAAATACTGACTTGCACACTAATTATGCACACTAAATAAACCAAATTCATTATACTATTTAATGGTATTTGCAGAACTATTTTACTGAACGAATAACTATTATCAGAATAGTATAACTAAAAATTCCATTGTTCAACAAAAATATTAAAACTTTTTTAAAGAAATCTATCGCCTAATTTACTTTTAGGAACATCGTTTATTCTAAGTAAAACCTCAATTTAATCAGTCGCCTCTACAAAATTAAATTTTATTGATCAAAAAAATAAAAGTCTAACCTAACCTAACCTATTCCGTTATAAGATAGTACTATTTAGAGTGCCAGTTAGTATTTTTGATATGCAATTTGTAGGGTAAACCACCCAATCGTTGGCACTCCTCCAATTATTGGCACTTTAGGTAATTTTGCCCATTTCTAACAGAAAAAGAATGCTATTTTACTTTTTAATGCATACCTACAACTACATAATGGGCAACACCGAACTGAAATAAACTAGGTTTCCCTTATTTTTCGAAATATACTCTTAACTAAAGTGCCAATAATTCATTCTAAAAGTGCCAATAATTGGGTGGTTTACCCTATTTCAGTTTCACAAATCATATATTCGATGTACGAACCACATTTTTGATGTGAATAGGTCATCTCGTTCTGAGTAATATTTAAGTTTTTTAAGTAGGACATGTTTAGTTAATGAATTGGATTTTTTGCACAGCATTTAATTTTCTGGTTTGCATTCAGTAAATTAGTGGAGTCACCTAGTGTGCAGAAAAATTAAACAGAGGTGCATTTAAAAATATCCCCTTTTTTTCTAGTGTTATATAAGAATCTTAATGCGGTTCACAGAATACATCTAGTTACCAAGTTTCAATAGCATAGGCCGTATAGTTTCGGAGAAAAGTGGCTGTGACACACGGACGGACAGACAGACAGACAGACAGACATGACGAATCTATAAGGGTTCCGTTTTTGCCATTTGGCTACGAAACCCTAAAAAGGAAATCATTTTTAATGAAATGAGTATCCATTATTGGTTTATTTTGACGTTACATACGTCTCACATCCCAAATACTCGGCCTGCACCGGAGTTGCAATTGTTAGTTTACTAAGTGATAAGCTCAAAAGACTTCCCCCAACTTTATAGGTAAGTACATCGAGAGCATTTGCATGAATCGACACCAAACCTTTGAGAATACACCGATTTCATTCAAGAATTCGTTAATGTTCTCGGATGGATGGCCTTGGTGCTGATGACTTTTAGGCATCAATTTCACTCAATGTGAATAAGTGGTCGCAATTTTTTTTTTATTAACAGGTTTGTAACTTTTCTCCGTTTCGGATTGAAGACTTCTTGCAATATAAATAGGTCCTTTCAAGTCCATCTTGATAGACATCCATAACACCCAGATTTACAACACGTTTAAAACACGACTGCCTCTGTGGCGTAGTCGGCAGCGACACCGCCTGCGGCGCAGGAGGTCCTGGGTTCGATTCCCGGGTCGGTCCAAATATTTGTGTGAACCACAAATGTTTGTTTCGGAGTTTGGGTGTTTTCTATGTATAATATGTATGTATTTAGAAATATATAAGTATGTCTATCAGTTGTCTAGATCCCATAGCACAAGCTTAATAGCTTAGTTTGGGCTAGATGATGTTGTGTGAGAATGTCCAGCAATATTTTTAAAAAAATAAAAAAAAAATACAAAAAACATCACTCACGTAAATTCGAAGCGGTATAAATAAAGTCAGGCAGATCATTATCCGCGTTCCCCTCCTCGTGCCTTTTCTGAGCTATCCCCTGACACTCCAGCTCGAAGTCACTGTCCATTTCCACGTCTATCAGGGCATGAGCGTGGTCCCGTAGCGAGCAAGCTTCGTGACGGATTTGTTTGTCCGATGACGTTCTGTGTTTGAAAAAAATGTTCATAAAATCATTACTGGAATTATTATTTCTATGGGACCATATTGCAACTATTTCGCATTAAAGTAAACAAGGATCACGTAAATCGGATCAAGCCAGCGTAATGGATGTACAATGTGTAGTACATACATAACAAAACAAGAAGCCGTGAGATCGTTCTCACCCGCCTGCCCTTCTCTAACACGATTATAGTGAAAGTTCAATCCGATTGACGTTGTCATATTTGTTTCATTTCAAACTTTGAAAAGATGATCCACGTGAACTAGTGATGTAGTTTAATGCGACAGAGTCACAGACTACAGACAAAGTCTCAACATAAGCCCCTCTGCTCTCTATTTTATAGAGAGGTGCTAAAACACCAATCGAATTGAGACCCTTCTCCTTTTTTGAAGTCTCGGTTAAAGAATGATGAATTGAGAAAATTTTAGTGTGTAAAATATAGCATGAGATCTGTGACACTTGTTTACTTAAAGAAAATGAACATTTATTCCAGTTATTAGTACTTTGGACATGTGTGTTTTTTCTGCATTTTGCAGCATTAGATTGAAATTACACATAAATTTTAGCCGCTCTCTATAAAATAGATTGCAGAGGGGTTTATGGTGAGACTCGTGTCTGTAGTCTGTGACTCTGTTGCATTAAATTACGTCACTAGGTCACGTGGATCATCTGTTCAAAGTTCGAAATAAAACAAAAATGACAACGTCAATCGGATTGAACTTTCACTTTCACAATAAACTTAGAGGGGCAGTCGGGTGAGACCGTCTCACGGCTTCTTGTTTAATGACGTTGATATAACTGTCATTCAAAATTAGCTACATTTTACACAATACACAGTGCCTACTAATTGTGAATTCTGTACTAACAGTACATTTAACTCTCAACGTATTAATAGCTCTCAAAGAGAGACTTCCAAAAATCTGCAGGTTTTCAAATCGTTTGTACATTTTGATGTTTCTTTTCTTACCTTATAATTTCATCATAATATACAATGATTTCGTTGGACATAGGGATATGGCTAGTTTTAAATACAACATGCCGATAGATATGATTATTTAAATAAGGCGGCATTACAAATGCAGAATTCAATTATAAAATCATGTAAAATGAAGGCAATAATGATATTGTTATGTGAATATAAACCAAGTTTTAAGTTCATTGTACGTAATAAGTTTAATTTACTTATAAAATGTAATACTAAAAATCTATTCATGCTATTTAAAACTACAAATCAAACTGATAAAAGGTTAGAGGAATATTTATAATACTTACTAATAAATTATCAGCTTACAATAATCTATTTTTGCATTCAAAAAAAAGCGTTACATTAGTTATTCATACCTACACATTCCTCTAGCCCTTTGAATAGCGTCGTTGGGTAAGGAAAAAGACGAAGTTTATTAAGTTTAGTAAGTTTATTATAACAAGATTGGAAATTATTAAATAAATAATTGAAGAGAGCTAAAGATCGGGCTCGGATGGTGATTGAAAACAAAAATAAGGTGTGGTCACATGAGTAAATAAACGGAACAGAAAGTAAGTTTAGAACAAACGCGCGAATCGGTTGCACCACTACAAGCTCGTCGAACGTGCGTATAACGACTTATATGCGACGCATTGCGACAGGTGGAGTTGACACGTCTAATTCACAAATTAGAGATATAGTCCGGTACGAGAAAGTTATAAAGTTCCTATAATTCTAAAGTTGGTTTTTTTTTTACAGTGTGTGAGGTAGGTATATATAATGCTACTGTAGCGTTTTCTAACAGATCTGAGGTCGGGGCTAGGTATAGTTTAGGTATTTGTACGTCAATTGTATAACTGAAAGGATATTGAATTAGAGATAAAAATCTTTGCGCTATGGTGTTAAGCTAATAATTGCCGATATATATTTACATTTTCTAACAATTTCACCCACGGGTTTACCCGTAAATTACAAGAAATGATTTTTAGGGCCTAGCTCAGTGACAAAAATATTACAGTCTATAAAACAAACGTATTGTAACGTGGAATTCATAAATAAATGCACGAAACGAAATTCTAACAAATTACTCCACATACTTTTTTGTTTTCATTAATCTTATCTTTTATAATCGATTACTGCTTAAATAAAATATTAGAGATATTAGAGTTTGTCGCTACTGTTCCTTAAATATCTAACAAGAATAATACAAAAAATTCTAACACATTAGTCAGTGAATTAAAAAATAAAAAGAGTTTTCTATAAAATATTATCCCCGCAGTTTGCGCGGGTAGGGAGGGGGTTCGCAGTGCCAGTCGCTAGGATCAAGTATAACTCAGTCGTATCGTCTAAGTAGGTAGGTATAGTATTGTTGCGCGCCGCCCGTTTCTTTCACGCCGCACCCTGTTACAATTTTGTGCACTTTGTTAGTAGAATTTCTAGTAATAAAACAGCCAAGTGCGACTGGGACTCACGCACTAAGGGTTCCGTACAAAATTGACGACTTTAAAAACTATTACTATCTATCCCACTGGAAAACTGACATCAACGGTATCTTCCCATTCGCCTACCTATACATAGATTGCTACCAGGTGGGAATTGGGAATATAATTCCCATTTGCCATCAAGTGCGTATTGGGAATTTATTGCCCCCACTTTAACTCTGCGTTGTTGTTTGATTTTCCGATTTTCCTTTCCACTTGAGACGGTCATTATGCGTGAAAAATAGGTTTTATGATAACAGAAGATACTTACCTGGTTAAACTTTTTTGCGGCGTGGTGTTTTATATTTAACAGTCCAGTCTTTTTTTTTTTTTTTTTTTTAACATGAGGGAAAATCCTCGTAGGATGCTATGCCGGACTCTTACCGACTAAAAAACCTCACGTAACGCCCAACAGCCTATGGTTGAGAGCCCCGGTTAAGCCCTCAGGAAGGATGTCCCGTGACTCCCAATAACAGTCCAGTCTTGATTCTTTCGAATTATTATTATAATAAACAATTTTTTAAAACGAGTTGTCATCTGACTATGCTATGCTTGGGAAAATTTCAGGGATAACTTGTCTACTAATGCCGAAATTGGACTACTCCTAGTATCAAGTATCTCTTAAGTATAGTGTCTCTTAGCCCGACTTTATTTTACTGTTGAGACGCTGGAAAGGCAAACTGCATTAACAGCCAATTTGGTCGAATATGAGTTATATATATCGTTATAATCGCCTGATTTTTCTCTAAGGTAACGATTTAATCTGAGCACTTTGGTGGTCGTTCAGACACCGGTGATTTTCGATATTTTAATATATTTTTGTGTTTTAAATCCACTCAATTTTTGATTTTGGTTCATAAAGCGCCCATGACAGCAGCTAAATACTGATAAGTCATTTAGCCTGCACATGATTTAAAAAATCATTATTTTAAAACATTTAGCCATTCCATTTTTAGAAATTTTCACGGCATAAAACATTTTAGTGGTTGGTAATTATTATAGAATTTCAAAATAAGTCAATTTACTGGTCAATAAATTTTAGTTTATTGTCGTATAAAGCCTTTTACCTTCCTTCTAATTGTAAAAATTAGGACGTTAAACCAATTTTGTCGATGGCCCTTACTAATAAATTGGTCGATAACACAATTTTACCTGAATTTATTTTGATGTGTTTAGAGCACATAAGCTACTCTGCTTAATGCAAAATTCATTTTATTAGTGTGATAAAACCACCAAAAAAGAAAGACAAATATAAAACACTGGCGGTTAGACTATACGTCAAGGTCGTCGTTTGCAGTTAGACCGCGGCTGTTAGCTAAGAGCCAAACGTTCTGTGGGTACTTCAGCCACCTATACGGTATAAAACTGGGAGACTACACCCATTATCACTAGTCATAATTGACTAGTGACAACGGGTGTCATCTTCCACGATTATAACGAATGCTAATTTCTGGACATTTGCGAAGGCGAATATCTGCAGCCGATATTTGCACAAATGCGAAAACCTACTTATTGAATTCCAAATTTGCGTCACTTCACTTCACACGTTACAAAAATTGATTAAATTATAAAAGTATATTTATTAGTATTGCAGCTAACGGGATATTTTCCATGTGTTATTGAGAATATTTGATATTTCGGCATATGGTCAGTATGTGCATCTTTATCACAAACGGTCCACTGAATCTGTTCATAAATACCATAGATGTGTTCAAAGAAAAATAACAAACAATATAAAGATAAGAAGAAATAAACACATTCAAAGACGAATACAGAAATGAAAGTAGATTGCGGACGTTCTTCGTGGGGCTAAAAAGCAGCCACACGCAGCAAGACCTATAAGACGTTTTTAAGGTTAACATCTGCAAACATAGCGTAGCGTCTTACGATCTGGTTAATATAAAAAACCGCAATCATTAAAGTAGAACACCTACGATGCAATATCCAGTCTTTCTAGCCCTGCAAAACAGCCGGACCAAATGGCGCAAGGAGGCGCTGGAGCGGGGCCACAGGCCGGCGTCTCGAGAAATCGAGGCTCAGAGGTCCCAGCTCCACCAGGAAACCATGGAGACCTGGAAGGTGCGACTTGAGCAACCGAAGGGGGATTCGCCGCAATCGCGGCGGTCAGACCGGTCCTGGACAAGTTGCTGGAGAAGAGCCATGGTGCTCTCTCCTGCCGGTTGTCACAGATACTTACCGGCCACGGGAGCTTCGGTAAGTATCTGTGGCGAATACACCGGAAAACCACGGCCGAGTGCCAGCACTGCAAGGAGCGCAGCGAGGACACAGCGCTTTACACATTGGTGGAATGCACGGTGTGGGCGCAATAGCGCCAGGTCCTCGTGGCAGGTCTGGACGTGGACACTCTCTTGCTGGAGACGATGGTACGAGCCATGAACTCCAGCGGGAGTAAGTGGGACTGCGCTGCCTCTTTTTGCTTGCTCACCGTCCTTACAGAAGCAGGCCCTAGACGACAGCGTGATGTGAGGGATTCATGCACGCCGCCAAAGATGCGGGATAGCACTCAAACCCCCCGCCCCCTAAATGAGGCCGCAGTGGTAGCCGTAGATTTGTTGGGAGTCCTGGGGTATCCTTTCGAGGGCTTACCCGGGGCTCCCAACCGTAGGCTGTTAGGCATAATACCAAAGCAGTTCGCGTTAGGGTACTTCTTTGACGTCAAGGAATCTTCAATTCTCCGGTATTAATAGAAACTACCCTAAACTGCGAAAAAAGTAACAAAGACATAAAAATGGGTGAAACAGAAAATGCTGAGACACCGGCTGATGGAGTCAGAGATGGCAGCCGTAACTTGCACGATACACGTGAGTAAGGGAGGATACCTATCGCTACTTATGTGATGTCTGGTAATAAGATGAATAATAACGAAATTAAGAGGATGCTCATAATAATATACACATAGGTATATTCCGACTTTGGGGAACACTTTGTTCTCTCTGAAGAAGGCTCTGGCACAATGTGTAAAGCAAAGAGACGAACCTAAATTAAGATAATGCAAAGCAGTGCTGAACCAGTGAGACTGAACAACAACGCTCTGGAAGTGGTCCAAATAATAAAAGAAATGGTGTCAATGTGTGAAATCACCGCAATCACTGAGAGCGCTCAAATAATTTACTACCAAACAAACTCGGGAAAGGCAACCATATACAGCGACAGTGAAGTGGCATTGAAATTTAAGTAAGAAAATAATAACATCAGCAATCGTGAAGGAATATAGAAAGTCACTTGACATGTTGGAGGAAAAGACCGAAGTATACGTACATAGATTGGGTACCTGGAACCTAGGGAATTTCGGGTGACGAAACAGTAGATAATCTAGCCCCAGAGGGACCAGATGAATGCTTGGTTGAACCTAAGACTGAACTTCCCATCGCTCATAAAATCACCAAGGGCGTTATCAGCAGGAGCATAATGACAACGAGAAGTTTAATCTTAGATTGAGATTTTCAACGGTAATGAGATAGTCAAAGCTAACAAGAGGAAATATGAGGCTAGTTAACGAGATAATTACAGGACATTGTAGCCTGAATAGTACTTGACAGTACTGGTTAAGAGTGATGGATTACCCCTCACGACCGATATGCTCCTGCTGGAGACCAGTCTCAACTTATGGCTGAGTATAAAATAATTTCAATTAGCAGATCTAAGATTATGGGTACGACAAGAAAAAACCAAGAAAATTTCCAGTATCTGGATGGGTCAGATAGTACGATCCTGTTAATAAACGAGAATTTGACCAGACGCCGTGGAAACTACTGGAATACTCATACTCATCTTTAGGGGAAGTCTGGGGAAACCGATTGTGTGGTGTTACACGCACAAAATAAAGCTTTTCCATTTTGATAACAGGGATTCATTTCAGAATCGTGTAGTTTTATTTTTATGATAATCCATAAAGTTACGCTCTTGATTTTTAAGAAAAATCAGTATACAAATATAGTGTAATTTGAAGATTATTTTACCGATCACTTACATAAGTCATTCATATTGGGAGATAATACTAAAAGTCTAGGAGTGACTTAACGTTTAATGCCGGAAAGGATAATCTGGCTGTCATCTTTTGACTTGATTCAGCCCGATAAAACATTTTACTTTGATGTGAAACTATGCTGAACAGAATATAAAACATTTATCTAGTTCGTTTTATACAGCTATTTGATCATTCAAACGTCTTTAGCGAACCGCAATGAGGATGTTACAGTAACTTAAGTCATTTTTACCTTACCAAAATTATGTTGTGCATTGTATTATCTCCAATATATTAGGAAGGAGGATACATACATTTTTTTATTTATATACATTTCATAGTAAACGTTATTTTATAATAACCATTCTGATTTACAATGGGATTACTCAAGTGGTTAATTAGTTATGATTTTTTTTGCAAAATATGAAACTTTAAATGCCTCTCCTGAACAATTCATATGATGGTCGTTAATCCAATTAGCCTTTCCAGCGTCGATATCGCTACTATACGTGCCAATTTGAAGAACTGAGATCGTAAAGGAATTAGTAAACAATAGACTAACATTATCATTTCATTGTGCAGTCTCAAGTGGAATCGGAATCGATCGATCGAGTAATAATAACCGACGAGAGACCGTCGACTGCGCATGCGTACCACGGCTGCGCGCCGCCGCGTCGATGTCTCTCGCGCCGTTTTGAATTATGTTCGCGCCAATTTAAAGTTTTTGTTATTATATTACATATTTCTTGACTAATGTGTTAGAATTTTTTGTATTATTCTTGTTAGATATTTAAGGAACAGTAGCGACAAACTCTAATATCTCTAATATTTTATTTAAGCAGTAATCGATTATAAAAGATAAGATTAATGAAAACAAAAAAAGTCCAAAAGTCCAAAAGTCCAAAAGTCCAAAAGTCCAAAGTCCAAAAGGCCAAAAGTCCAAAAGTCCAAAAGTCCCAAAGTCCCAAAGTCCCAAGGTCTCAAGGTCCCAAAGTCCCAAAGTCCCAAAGTCCCAAAGTCCCAAAGTCCCAAAGTCCCAAAGTCCCAAAGTTCCAAAGTTCCAAAGTCCCAAAGTCCCAAAGTCCCAAAGTCCCAAAGTCCCAAAGTTCCAAAGTTCCAAAGTCCCAAAGACCCAAAGTACCAAGGTCCCAAAGTCCCAAAGTCCCAAAGTCCCAAAGTCCCAAAGTCCCAAAGTCCCAAAGTCCCAAAGTCCCAAAGTCCCAAAGTCCCAAAGTTCCAAAGTTCCAAAGTCCCAAAGACCCAAAGACCCAAAGTACCAAGGTCCCAAAGGTCCCATCTAAAAGTCCAAAAGTCCCAAAGGCCAAAAGTCCAAAAGTCCCAAAGTCCCAAAGTCCCAAAGTCCCAAAGTCCCAAAGTCCCAAAGTCCAAAAGTCCAAAAAGTCCAAAAAGTCCAAAAAGTCCAAAAAGTCCAAAAAGTCCAAAAAGTCCAAAAGTTCAAAAGTCCAAAAGTACAAAAGTCCAAAAGTCCAAAAGTCCAAAAGTCCAAAAGTCCAAAAGTCCAAAAGTCCAAAAGTCCAAAAGTCCAAAAGTCCAAAAGTCCAAAAGTCCAAAAGTCCAAAAGTCCAAAAGTCCAAAAGTCCAAAAGTCCAAAAGTCCAAAACTCCAAAAGTCCAAAACTCCAAAAGTCCAAAAGTCCAAAAGTCCAATGGTTCAAAAGTCCAAAAGTCCAAAAGTCCAAAAGTCCAAAAGTCCAAAAGTCCAAAAGTCCAAAAGCCCAAAGGTCCAAAAGTCCAAAAGTCCAAAAGTCCAAAAGTCCAAAAGTCCAAAAGTCCAAAAGTCCAAAAGTCCCAAAGTACCAAGGTCCCATCCAAAAGTCCAAAAGTCCAAAAGTTCAAACGTTCAAAAGTTCAAAAGTCCCAAATTCTCAAAGTTCCAAAGACCCAAAGTACCAATGTCCCATCCAAAAGTCCAAAAGTCCAAAAACCCTTAAATGACATGCTATCCCTGGATAAAGTACTCTTAATTCGAATCCACCGTGGTGGGGAACAGAACAAAGATGGCGCGTAACCAAAAATCGTGACGTGACGTGACGCAAATTTTTTTCCAACGCCGATAAAGAAGTTTCACTTCAAAAAGTATGTGAAGTAATTTGTTAGAATTTAGTTTCGTGCATTTATTTATGAATTCCACGTTACAATACGTTTGTTTTATAGACTGTAATATTTTTGTCACTGAGCTGGGCCCTAAAAATCATTTCTTGTAATTTACGGGTAAACCCGTGGGTGAAATTGTTAGAAAATGTAAATATATATCGGCAATTATTAGCTTAACACCATAGCGCAAAGAGTTTTATCTCTAATTCAATATCTTATCAGTTATAGAATTGACGTACAAATACCTAAACTATACCTAGCCCCGACCTCAGATCTGTTAGAAAACGCTACAGTAGCATTATATATACCTACCTCACACACTGTAAAAAAAAACCAACTTTTGAATTATAGGAACTTTTGAACCTTAAAACACTTAGTTTTACTGGACTATAAGTAGGTATCGTATTGTTGCGAGCCATAAGAACCAGTAAAATTTTATGCAAACTATTTACATAATAAATTGTTTGTTATTTGTTTGTTTTTATAATGACGGTCACACACTGTAAAAAAAAAACCAACTTTTGAATTATAGGAACTTTTGAACCTTAAAACACTTAGTTTTTCTGGACTATAAGTAGGTATCGTATTGTTGCGAGCCATAAGAACCAGTAAAATTTTATGCAAACTATTTACATAATAAATTGTTTGTTATTTGTTTGTTTTTATAATGACGTTGCAGTGGTGTAACTAATTAACTGCTAGGCGCAGCTTGTAGCGCAGCGGTCAGGTGACCACAAATATTTTAACTTTCTAGTAATAAAACAGTCAAGTGCGACTGGGACTCACGCACTAAGGGTTCCGTACAAAATTGACGACTTTAAAAACTATTACTATTTATCCCACTGGAAAACTGACATCAACGGTATCTTCCCATTCGCCTACCTACACATAGATTGCTACCAGGTGGCAATTAGGAATAAAATTCCCATTTGCCATCAAGTGCGTATTGGGAATTTATTGCCCCCACTTTAACTCTGCGTTGTTGTTTGATTTTCCGATTTTCCTTTCCACTTGAGACGGTCATTATGCGTGAAAAATAGGTTTTATGATAACAGAAGATACTTACCTGGTTAAACTTTTTTGCGGCGTGGTGTTTTATATTTAACAGTCCAGTCTTGATTCTTTCGAATTATTATTATAATAAACAATTTTTTTAAACTAGTTGTCATCTGACTATGCTATGCTTGGGAAAATTTCAGGGATAACTTGTCTACTAATGCCGAAATTGGACTACTCCTAGTATCAAGTATCTCTTAAG
Organism: Miltochrista miniata; assembly: GCA_933228765.1. Classification (NCBI taxonomy): domain Eukaryota; kingdom Metazoa; phylum Arthropoda; class Insecta; order Lepidoptera; family Erebidae; genus Miltochrista; species Miltochrista miniata. Next base: position 21,982,998 of record OW121767.1, on the reverse strand, counting down.
TATAGTGTCTCTTAGCCCGACTTTATTTTACTGTTGAGACGCTGGAAAGGCAAACTGCATTAACAGCCAATTTCGTCGAATATGAGTTATATATATCGTAAGAATCGCCTGATTTTTCTCTTTCGAATGGTCTAGGTAACGATTTAATCTGAGCACTTTGGTGGTCGTTCAGACACCGGTGATTTTCGATATTTTAGTATATTTTTGTGTTTTAAATACACTCAATTTTTGATTTTGGTTCATAAAGCGCCCATGACAGCAGCTAAATACTGATAAGTCATTTAGCCTGCACATGATTTAAAAAATCATTATTTTAAAACATTTAGCCATTCCATTTTTAGAAATTTTCACGGCATAAAACATTTTAGTGGTTGGTAACACAGGTCTGCAATGGTTTTCCTCTTTGAAATCTGAGTAACATTTTCTATAGTTTCTGATGTGCTGATTACGAGAAAAATAATAAAAAAAATCCATCACGTCAGGATTTTTTGATATTGAATATTTAAGATTTAGCTCCAAAATGTCTGAGCGTCTACCTTTAGAAATTTATAAAACGTCATTAAAATACTTCAGCTTAATTTTTATTGCATTTAATTCGTGTAAGGGGACATAGAAATTAATGCAAATCAGTAATTTGATGATTACTACATAAAAAGTACAAGTAATCCGCATTAACCATGTTGAAAACGGGTAATTTTGACTTAATTTAGTAATAAAATAATAAAAAATATTACCTAGTAGTAATATTACCTAATTGTTGTAAATATTATTAAAAAAGGGTGTAATAAAGATAAGCCAAAAGGCTTTTTTTATTAACTACCCGCACTTATTTAGAAAATTAACATTTGAAGTGCGCATCTTGCAACATGAACTTTAAAATGTCATCGCGAAGATGTTTAAATTCTCCAAATTGTTTTTGTAATATTTGCGGGAATTTTATGGTGATAAAACAACGAAACAGCATTACTGACTTTGTAAAAAATATTTACAAAAGTTATTATGGAGACGTTTTAATTAACCAAAGTCAAAACTTGGACACCTCATAAACTTTGTACGACTTGTTTATTAGAACTTCGCCAGTGGTCAAAAGGACAGAAAAATAGATTCAAAATCGTTTCGCCTATGCTACGAAGAGAGGATAACAACCATGATAAAGATTGCTACTGTTGTTGTTGTGACATAACTGGATACAATTTTAATAATAAAAGGGACATAAACGAGCACTAAACTTCATTTCCTAAATTCGCACATTGATTACTTCCCAGAAAATCTAGGAGCCGTTGGCGAAGAACAAGGCGAAAGATTTTACCGAGATTTGAAAGAGCTTGAAGTCTGGTATCAAGGAACATGGAATACTAGCATGATGGCGGACTATTGTTGGTTATTGAAGCGCGACGATCCAAACTGGAATTTTAGCCAAAAATCGCACAACCGAAGGTTCCAGGAAAAAAGGACCAGGTTCAACAAATAAAATTTACATGTAATTTAGACTAGTAACAAGTTGTTATTATATTTTAGTCGTTTTTAAAGTTAAAAGTAATGTACTTTTTTAAATATATATTTTTTATGAGAAAACTTGGTTCTTTTTTTCTATTTTCTTTCTGTACCATTTTTGAAAAATCTGGAGGTGATGCAGAAAAACTAAGTACATATTCGTAATCAGCGCACCAAAATACCCTAGAATCAGCTATCAAATTCCAGAGAGGAAGTTATGACCCTCATTTTGCAGGCCTGTGTAATTATTATAGAATTTCAAAATAAGTCAATTTACTGGTCAATAAATTTTAGTTTATTGTCGTATAAAGCCTTTTACCTTCCTTCTAATTGTAAAAATTAGGACGTTAAACCAATTTTGTCGATGGCCCTTACTAATAAATTGGTCGATAACACAATTTTACCTGAATTTATTTTGATGTGTTTAGAGCACATAAGCTACTCTGCTTAATGCAAAATTCATTTTATTAGTGTGATAAAACCACCAAAAAAGAAAGACAAATATAAAACCCTGGCGGTTAGACTATACGTCAAGGTCGTCGTTTGCAGTTAGACCGCGGCTGTTAGCTAAGAGCCAAACGTTCTGTGGGTACTTCAGCCACCTATACGGTATAAAACTGGGAGACTACACCCATTGTCACTAGTCATAATTGACTAGTGACAACGGGTGTCATCTTCCACGATTATAACGAATGCTAATTTCTGGACATTTGCGAAGGCGAATATCTGCAGCCGATATTTGCACAAATGCGAAAACCTACTTATTGAATTCCAAATTTGCGTCACTTCACTTCACACGTTACAAAAATTGATTAAATTATAAAAGTATATTTATTAGTATTGCAGCTAACGGGATATTTTCCATGTGTTATTGAGAATATTTGATATTTCGGCATATGGTCAGTATGTGCATCTTTATCACAAACGGTCCACTGAATCTGTTCATAAATACCATAGATGTGTTCAAAGAAAAATAACAAACAATATAAAGATAAGAAGAAATAAACACATTCAAAGACGAATACAGAAATGAAAGTAGATTGCGGACGTTCTTCGTGGGGCTAAAAAGCAGCCACACGCAGCAAGACCTATAAGACGTTTTTAAGGTTAACATCTGCAAACATAGCGTAGCGTCTTACGATCTGGTTAATATAAAAAACCGCAATCATTAAAGTAGAACACCTACGATGCAATATCCAGTCTTTCTAGCCCTGCAAAACAGCCGGACCAAATGGCGCAAGGAGGCGCTGGAGCGGGGCCACAGGCCGGCGTCTCGAGAAATCGAGGCTCAGAGGTCCCAGCTCCACCAGGAAACCATGGAGACCTGGAAGGTGCGACTTGAGCAACCGAAGGGGGATTCGCCGCAATCGCGGCGGTCAGACCGGTCCTGGACAAGTTGCTGGAGAAGAGCCATGGTGCTCTCTCCTGCCGGTTGTCACAGATACTTACCGGCCACGGGAGCTTCGGTAAGTATCTGTGGCGAATACACCGGAAAACCACGGCCGAGTGCCAGCACTGCAAGGAGCGCAGCGAGGACACAGCGCTTTACACATTGGTGGAATGCACGGTGTGGGCGCAATAGCGCCAGGTCCTCGTGGCAGGTCTGGACGTGGACACTCTCTTGCTGGAGACGATGGTACGAGCCATGATCTCCAGCGGGAGTAAGTGGGACTGCGCTGCCTCTTTTTGCTTGCTCACCGTCCTTACAGAAGCAGGCCCTAGACGACAGCGTGATGTGAGGGATTCATGCACGCCGCCAAAGATGTGGGATAGCACTCAAACCCCCCGCCCCCTAAATGAGGCCGCAGTGGTAGCCGTAAATTTGTTGGGAGTCCTGGGGTATCCTTTCGAGGGCTCACCCGGGGCTCCCAACCGTAGGCTGTTAGGCATAATACCAAAGCAGTTCGCGTTAGGGTACTTCTTTGACGTCAAGGAATCTTCAATTCTCCGGTATTAATAGAAACTACCCTAAACTGCGAAAAAAGTGACAAAGACATAAAAATGGGTGAAACAGAAAATGCTGAGACACCGGCTGATGGAGTCAGAGATGGCAGCCGTAACTTGCACGATACACGTGAGTAAGGGAGGATACCTATCGCTACTTATGTGATGTCTGGTAATAAGATGAATAAAATTAAGAGGATCTTGATATTCCGACATTGGGGAACTCTTTGTTCTCTCTGAAGAAGGCTCTGGCACAATGTGTAAAGCAATGAGACGAACCTAAATTAAGATAATGCAAAGCAGTGCTGAACCAGTGAGACTGAACAACAAGGCTCTGGAAGTGGTCCAAATAATAAAAGAAATGGTGTCAATGTGTGAAATCACCGCAATCACTGAGAGCGCTCAAATAATTTACTACCAAACAAACTCGGGAAAGGCAACCATATACAGCGACAGTGAAGTGGCATTGAAATTTAAGTAAGAAAATAATAACATCAGCAATCGTGAAGGAATATAGAAAGTCACTTGACATGTTGGAGGAAAAGACCGAAGTATACGTACATAGATTGGGTACCTGGAACCTAGGGAATTTCGGGTGACGAAACAGTAGATAATCTAGCCCCAGAGGGACCAGATGAATGCTTGGTTGAACCTAAGACTGAACTTCCCATCGCTCATAAAATCACCAAGGGCGTTATCAGCAGGAGCATAATGACAACGAGAAGTTTAATCTTAGATTGAGATTTTCAACGGTAATGAGATAGTCAAAGCTAACAAGAGGAAATATGAGGCTAGTTAACGAGATAATTACAGGACATTGTAGCCTGAATAGTACTTGACAGTACTGGTTAAGAGTGATGGATTACCCCTCACGACCGATATGCTCCTGCTGGAGACCAGTCTCAACTTATGGCTGAGTATAAAATAATTTCAATTAGCAGATCTAAGATTATGGGTACGACAAGAAAAAACCAAGAAAATTTCCAGTATCTGGATGGGTCAGATAGTACGATCCTGTTAATAAACGAGAATTTGACCAGACGCCGTGAAAACTACTGGAATACTCATACTCATCTTTAGGGGAAGTCTGGGGAAACCGATTGTGTGGTGTTACACGCACAAAATAAAGCTTTTTCATTTTAATAACAGGGATTCATTTCAGAATCGTGTAGTTTTATTTTTATGATAATCCATAAAGTTACGCTCTTGATTTTTAAGAAAAATCAGTATTAAAATATAATGTAATTTGAAGATTATTTTACCGATCACTTCCATAAGTCATTCATATTGGGAGATAATACTAAAAGTCTAGGAGTGACTTAACGTTTAATGCCGGATAAGATAATCTGGCTATCATCGTTTGATTTGATTCAGCCCGATAAAACATTTTACTTTGATGTGAAACTATGCTGAACAGAATTTAAAACATTTATCTAGTTCGTTTTATACAGCTATTTGATCATTCAAACGTCTTTAGCGAACCGCAATGAGGATGTTACAGTAACTTAAGTCATTTTTACCTTACCAAAATTATGTTGTGCATTGTATTATCTCCAATATATTAGGAAGGAGGATACTTACATTTTTTTATTTATATACATTTCATAGTAAACGTTATTTTATAATAACCATTCTGATTTAAAATGGGATTACTCAAGTGGTTAATTAGTTATGATTTTTTTGCAAAATATGAAACTTTAAATGCCTCTCCTGAACAATTCATATAATGGTCGTTAATGCAATTAGCCTTTCCAGCGTCAATATCGCTACTATACGTGCCAATTTGAAGAACTGAGATCGTAAAGGAATTAGTAAACAATAGACTAACATTATCATTTCATTGTGCAGTCTCAAGTGGAATCGGAATCGATCGATCGAATAATAATAACCGACGAGAGACCGTCGACTGCGCATGCGTACCACGGCTGCGCGCCGCGCCGCCGCGTCGATGTCTCTCGCGCCGTTTTGAATTATGTTCGCGCCAATTTAAAGTTTTTGTTATTATATTACATATTTCTTGACTAATGTGTTAGAATTTTTTGTATTATTCTTGTTAGATATTTAAGGAACAGTAGCGACAAACTCTAATATCTCTAATATTTTATTTAAGCAGTAATCGATTATAAAAGATAAGATTAATGAAAACAAAAAAGTATGTGGAGTAATTTGTTAGAATTTAGTTTCGTGCATTTATTTATCAATTCCACGTTACAATACGTTTGTTTTATAGACTGTAATATTTTTGTCACTAAGCTAGGCCCTAAAAATCATTTCTTGTAATTTACGGGTAAACTCGTGGGTGAAATTGTTAGAAAATGTAAATATATATCGGCAATTATTAGCTTAACACCATAGCGCAAAGATTTTTATCTCTAATTCAATATCCTTTCAGTTATAGAATTGACGTACAAATACCTAAACTATACCTAGCCCCGACCTCAGATCTGTTAGAAAACGCTACAGTAGCATTATATATACCTACCTCACACACTGTAAAAAAAAACCAACTTTAGAATTATAGGAACTTTTGAACCTTAAAACACTTAGTTTTACTGGACTAATAGTACAGATGGAAAACTTATGTTGGTACAGTACTACCAGTTTTATAAGTTACACCGATGAACCTGCGCAGAACTCTATTTTTTGTAAGGCGCGAAAATATATCTACCAATCACAGCGCGCCACATATTCCCGCGAAAATACCCGCCTGCTATTGGCTGATGCGTACGCGCCATGTCTGGCTCGGCAGTCAGTCTGTCTAGACAACGGTGTAGTCGCGTTCATTGCTCTGTCGTACACATCCTGTTCACGTCTTGTTGTTTTCGACCTTAAATTAGTAGCAATAAGTTCGAAATTGCTTTGCAATTTTCATTCGGTTTAATTCGTCAGTGGGATGAGCTATTCTGCGCAGCCGAATAAAGCCGATGCGACTTATAAACGTGGTAGTAATGTACTTTCTTTCATACCTACCCTCTGCTACACACACTCGCGCACAAATCAGTATCGAAAATTCGGTTGAGACCGCCGGACCTCGTGTCTGTGAATGAGTTGTCTATGTGTAAGTAGCCTCAGCAAATTTAGTATGTAGGTTTCCAATACTATCTCTAATTTGTGCCTAGTTCAACCGATTTACGCGTTTGTTCAGAGCTTAGTCTTTGCTCCGTTTATTTACTTACGTGGTATCATTTCAGTTTTTCAGCCGGTTTGGGTTCGGCATGTCATCAGATTTACAGGGACATAAAAACTTATATATTTTCCACAATATTTGCTTTTTAACCTGATACAATGTAAATATTTAAGATAGTAAGCATAAAAGGTAAGTAAAAGCGATGAATGAAATATATACAATAGTTTTTTTTTTTTCAGTTGGTGTCGAGACCCGGTCCATGGGGTCCAATTTCACATAGATTGTTTAAGATATTAAAAAAGCACTTAGTTGACTGGTGACCCAAGGGCTGGCAGTTATTTCTCTCTACGAATATGTTTTCAAAGGGGAAATGCTGTCAGTCTTTCGGGCACAATGCCTCGGAGGCCTTATTTAGATTAGTTTAGATGGCTATAAATGTATGTAATAACTAGATGATGCTATGCCCACGGGAAGCCCGTTCCCGCTTCCCGTGGGATCATATTCCCGGGGTGAAAAGCCTATGTGTTATTCCAGACTTTAAGCTATCTATCTATCTATCGTTTTTTACGCTTTGGGTACGGAATTTCAAAAGACAGCTATCAAAAAATAAATTACTGTCAAAACGGCCCTCTCCTTTTTTTATCTCTGTGCCAAATTTCAGCCCAATCCGTTCAGCCGTTAGAGCGTGATTGAGTAACAAACATCCAAACATCTTCACAAACTTTCACATTTATAATATTAGTAGGATTATGTAACAATGTAATTTCTCTCACCTATCCGGATTATATTCGAGTGCGTTAGCGCATATCAGATCGATATCGTCGAGGAACTCTTTGGCGCAGTTGTACTTATGCATGTCCACTTTGGTCATCATGGTCTCCAGGTCCATGGGTTGGCGTACTATGTCTAGGTAATCTGTCACCTGCAATGTAAGGTTAATCAATATAAGTCTCTTAATAATATAAGTCGTAAAAAGTTAATAGGCACATTTCGAAATTATTGTCACAGCGACGACTCTCATTCGCTGAATCCGGAATTTGCCAATGAGAGTGATGCATTTTGAAATTTGAGAAATCTGTAAAAAAAAGTTAAAAAAGCTAAAAGGGTGTAGTGGGGCCCTACCAACACCTTCGGGCCCAAGTCAACCTCACGTGCAAGCTCGTGCACCTGCTGAACAACGGACGAGGCTCTGACGTCGGCGGTCCATTTTAACACGGCGATGGGCTCACCACCTGTTACGTGGGACCGAATTGTACACGGTGAATTGTAGGCCGGTATAGGCCTCTGCCTACCCCTTCGGGGATAAAGGCGTGAGTATATGTATATGTATGTAAAAAAAAGCCGGTCAAGTGGGGAGTCGGAGTCGCGCACGAAGGGTTCCGTAACAAAAAAGGTAAAAAATACGTTTGCTGTATGGGAGTAATAATACCCCTTTCTCTGATTGTAGAACTTATTTGTTGTTAAAGCGGCAACAGAAATAGGTACATCATTTGTGAAATTTTCAGCTCTCTAGCTATCACGGTTTTTAGGGTACCGTACTCAGAGGGTATACAACGGGACCCTATTCATGAGACTTCGCTGTCCGTCTGTCTGTCTGTCTGTCTTTCCGTCCGTCACGAGGCTCGAGAACCCTAAAAGACAGTTGTCAAACTATAATTACTCTCAAAACAGGCCTATTATTTTTTGTCATTTGAAGTCATGCAATGTTTTTGAAATACATCTAAAGCCTTTATACATACCTCTTCTAAATCCACAGGTTTGGTAAACTTATAGAATCTCCTATTAGAAGCGAGTTTACGACAGATGTCTCGCAGGAATATTCGCAGCTCACGTAGTTTGTAGTCCTCTTTGCGCTTGCGACGAGTTATTTCTTCTGGCGTCTCCCGGGGAGGCGGCGGAGGGGGTGCTGTAATAGATAAAGAGAACAAAGAGATAATTTGACATTTTTTATTCCATACAGGGGAAAGATGGGAAACTTTCAAATTTTATTTTTATTGATATTTTGAACAATCTTACTGATATCAGCTTTCTGGGAATTTATGTAACTTTACTTTTATTTTTGGTCTAATTTGACCGGACTATAAACGCAGAGTGAATTGTTTCATACAAAACTTCAACACCACCTTAAACTCTGCACGAGCCTCTTTAACCAACAAGCAATTTTTCCACACAAGAGATGGTAAGAGAATGTGGATCAACCTGTCTAATGATATCATATCAGTACAAACTGTTAACCAGGAACGAACTGAATATATTTTTCATTCCTTCTATTCGAAAAGAATCGCTTTGGACCTCGATAACAGGGCGCAAAATAGCTCTTTTCTGTTAAGAGCTTTTTAGCGGGCGGCAAAGTGATTTGAATTTGGAACTTGAAAAATTCATAGAAATCGAACGCAAATTGTTGGATTAGGTACTGGCTGGTAGGTGTTGGCTGTATAGAACCGCGGTGACCTATGCTTATTAAAAAAAAACTAAAGAGCGTGATTTATCTCTCTGCTCTTGTAGTAATCAGTACCACTTTACCAAGCGAAGTTGATGATTCAAATGTTACGAAAAATTTCTTTACTCGATCGAGTTTTATTTGTCCTGAACTTTTACGAAAATGGATAAAATGAGCGTGGTATGCATCCTTGCCGACGGTACTAAGGCGATTCTGGTAAGTGCCTGATGTAGGTGCAGGCAGTAAGCACGCATTAGTCAACTTCGCTTGGTGGAGTATTTTATTGTATTCTGCAAGTATAGTGACTTCTACGTCGAATTATGAAAGTGACAATGCATTAATTAACTCCTGAATGGATATGGAATGGACCTAACTACGTCGTACAAAACTTATTTTTTCTCATAGAAAGGGAATGAAAAGTAGAGTATATTACTCGGGAGCAAATTATTTTTCCCTCGGGCGGTGTACTTTGAATCCCTCACTGCGCTCAGGATTCTACGTTAGAATCCCTCGCTATGCTCGGGATTCTATTCTAGAATCCTTCGCTTCGCTCTTGATTCAAAGTAGCGCCCTCGCCGTAAAAATACTATTTTGCCCCCTTGTTATACAATCTACTATTTCATTTCTCATACTCGGAAAATAGTGTTTTCTTGATCTGACTATTGGGTGGAAAATGCTATTTCCCTCCCTAGGGAGGGAAAAACTCATACAAATTACTACCATCTAAGGGCCGGAATGAAATTTAAAAATAGAATGCTGACAGGTCAGCTGTGATAGTGAAGAGATTTGTGTAAAAAAAAAAATATTGCGGCCATGCGACTTTCCAAACAGCCAGTGTGAACTTAGCGAAAATTTCTTAGAGCGGAATCTCTGCAACAATTACGCGGTGAGTTCCATACTTAAAATTTAAAAAGTCGACATACACTAGCGGGATATTATTATCTGTTATTTATCTGTGACAGAATTCAAAATTACATTATCGGTAATAATCTTTTATGGTAAGGTTTGAATAGGTATTATTATTAGTTTTATTTTCCTCATATATTCGAAATGAAAAGTAGAGTGTTTAACTCGGGTAAAAGAATCAATTCCGACTCGGACTATAGCCGGTCTAAGCCGGTCTAAATACCTCGGAAATTGATTCTTTCCACACTCGGTTAACAATCTACTATTTCATTGATTGATAGGGAAGACGTAATGACATAAATCGGAATGCTAGAGAACAACTTATATTTATTCTAAAAGTAAAGTGATTTCCCATTTCACTAACAACTAATAAGCACAACTTAACTATGGTAACCATACTAAAGTAGACGTAACTATGGTAACCATAAAGAAGTAGACTACTTCAATTCTCTGGTCTTATTCCGATTTTGAATTACAGGATACAGGCAACTGCCTGCCTGTTTAAAAAATAACAATAATCTATACCTCTAGGTAGCGGTGGCGGGGGTTCATTACTCTCCACAGGCGGCGGCTCCAAGAGCGCCTCGGCTAGGACTGGCTTCAGGAAGTTGATCACTTCCGACACGTTGGGTTCCCGCACGCGGTACACGCACTCCTTGTATATCGGGAACAGGTCTTGTAGCTGAAATTATTTATTTATTTATTTACTAGCTGTCGACCGCGACTTCGTATGCGTGAAAATTATGTTATAATTCCAATTTGATTGCTCTCTGCTTAGCCCCTAGGATATGTAGCGTGATAATATATAGCCTATTTGAGGACCCTACTCCTAGTTAGTATTTGTGCAAAATTTGAATCAAATCAATTGAGATCTTTTCGAGATCCTTCCGGAAAAAGCAAAGCAAACAGACAGAAATAGATTTTGTTATTATATATTGCTATACTACCTTAAGTTGAAATAATTAACTGAAACAAGCGTTAAATGGTGGAAATCAGAACATAATTAGAATCAGGCAAACATAATGTCATAGCAATATCAAAAGATATTATTGAGCAAAACAAATGATATGCTTTAAAACAGTGCTGAAACTCTTAAAAAAAGAGGTCTTTGCTCAAGACCTCTTTTTTTATTGAGCCCTGAATATAGGACCATACATTAGAGATGGTACAAATGGAAATTGACTGCCTCTGTGGCGCAGTCGGTAGTAGATTCCCACCGGAGACAAATATTTGTGTGACCCATTAATGTTTGTCTCAAGAGTCTGGGTGTTTCTATGTATAATATGTATGTATTTAAAAGTATATAAGTATTAATATCCGTGGTCTGATACCCATAACACAGGCAGGTTATCCCTAGCTTACTTTGGGATCAGATAGCGTTGTGTGAAATGTCCGTGAATATTTATTTATTATTTATTATCACAAATCTCATGTATGTACTTTATTTTCACACCTACCCTCTGCTACACACACTCGCGTGCAAATCAATATCGAACACTCGCCTGACCTCGTGAAATGAATTATCATTAGAAGTAAGAAAACGTACAGTGGAATTCCTTTTTCTTTTATTAAAAAACAAATCATTTATTAAAAATATATATATTTGCCTGATTTTCTTACTACCTACTCTAATGTGTATGAAAATTGATGATTTCAAATTAAAAAATCATTCAAGCAATGTGTTTTACTTATTAATTAAAAATATTTCTTTTATTATGCGGAATTTTTAAGAAAATCAGGCATTTTTCGTGAAAATCAGGCGTTTTTACCATGTAAATCAGGCATACATTTCTTCAGAAATGGTAACCCTAGATGGGTCTGACACAACTTTAAGAATCGCTCCAAAGAACACAGAGTTTGACGAGAAACCTTACCTCTGTAGGCAACTCCTCATGCTGACAGTCAGCAGTAGCCAATAACAGCGTGTTAGGTCCATGAGCGCGAGAGCGACACAGCTGGCGGAATAATGCTGTTCCCGCTCCCGCTATCGCTGCCGCTCCGCCTAACGCAGACCACACGCTGCATACATCGCGAACGAACAGTACGCAGCCGCGGTCCGCGCGACGACACTCGGAAAACACCTGGAAAAACGAAATCATCTTCAATATTGCACAAATTAAATCCGCTTCAGCCGGCTAGGAAACCGAAGTTTTGTTACTGGTATCCTTTAAAGATTTTTAATACGTCTACGTAACTGGTTACCATGAAGGATTTTTTATACGGCTATGTATAGCAGCCTATAGCTGCTCACTGCTGGACGCACAGGTCTCTCCACACACATTATGTCATGATACTGCGCTTTCCGCATTCAGTTCCCGCCTGTGACCCTTATACAGTTATTGTACGGTATGGTGAATAAAAAACAATCCTTGAATTGACACTTGTATTTTTGAATTGACATTAGTATTAAGTTTTGACATTCGAATAATGGTAATTTAGAATTGACATTTGTATTTTAGAAATTGACCTTTAAATGATTGAATTGACATTTGTAGTAGATTTTGACATTCGAATTATAGAATTGACATTGGGAATCACTGAATTGAGTTATAATTGTTGAAATTACGTTGCTTATCAATATACGTAGGTATTACTAAATTATGAGTGGAATTATTGTTAATCTAATTCAGATTAATGTATTGTGCGGAAGCGGATCTGATGCAGGGATAGGTTATAGTCAGGATTGGAATAACACATAGGTTACTTTTAGGCCCCCGAGTAAGTTTCCATGGAATGAGGGCGCCATCTAATAAGTTATAATGTTCCGCTTGCTTGCTGATACTTTGGCGACATCTAGCGAATTGAGTGACTCTTCACGCTCCGTTTGAGAGGAGATAAATATGTGGGTTATATTCAAGGTACAGCATTGTAAAAAAATCAAGTATTTACCGATATAAGCGCCTGTTCTTGCGTGAAGGCATGCGCCGAGTGCAATGTAGCCATACTGAGTTCCTTCACGGTGCAGTGCTCGAGTTGCGACAGTAGTGCCGGCGCGATGTGCGTCTCCGCACAACTGCCGGTGATCAGTAAGTTGTTCAGGGATAGTGATGCGTCTGTTGACCTGTGCGAGAAAATACCTATACATAGTTTTTTACATCTTACTAATATTATAAATTTGAAAGTTCATCAAACAATATCACTCTTAAATAAACTTTTATATAATCCAGACTACATGAAAATCCGGCTAGAAGGACCCTTAAAATCACCCAGAGAGTCTGTGATTCTCCGGATACCTTTATCTATCCATTCTACTTTAATAAAAACAGTTGAAAAAGAATCTTAGCTTTTCTCAGTACTGGAGTAAGCGCGAACACTCTGTAGAGCACGCCACGACTAGTGAGTGCATCGCTTCTATAAGGTCGTTATTAATACCTTGTATTCTAGACAACTCAAATCCGGCTCGAAGGACCAAAATAGAACCCAGAGGAAAATAAATACCGGTTTAAAAGTAATCTTACCTCTTCTCAGTGCTAGAGTAAAGCGGGAACACGGTGGCACTATGCAACTGCGCGTCTAACAACGGGGCACAGTGCAGCGGTAGGCGCTTGGCTGCTAGTGGACTAGTTCTGGCACTTGCCGCTACTACCGAATGCATCGCTTCTATAAGGCCAGTGTATAATTGCATGCAATATTACCTTCAATCCGGCTCGAAGGACCAAAAAAGAACACAAAAAGAAGTAGAATGGTCCCTTAAGGACTTTACTAAATGTTCTGTAACCATAGATAAGGTACTCAAAACATCAAATGATAATACTGAGCGCCTTAATTGTTTCCTAAATGACCACTTATGCAATATTAACTGCCCTAAAGCAATTGAGCCGGTGGAGGCTCAGGGTGAACCGGTTACCGCTGAGCCCCTAGCTCCCATTACTGCATGCCAGCCCAGTACATCAGTGGATATATTGTGTGACAGTGTAAATAATAGTAACAGTGTAAATAATAGTAATAGTTGTACTAAATTAATTGTATTTAGTGATGATATTAGTACCAATATAAGTTCATTTTTAAAACAAAACTTAAATTCAAGTTATTACTCGGTTATTAATAATTGCTATCCGGGTGCTTCATTAAGTGATATTATGCAAAAGATATTAGAATATAAATTTGAAGCTAACAGTAAAATAATAATTTTCTGTGCAAACAGGGGCAAAATTAGCAATGATGATTTGTCCCCATACATGAATTACATCTTAAACTTAAATGTCATACAAGTTGTAATGTTCACACTTCCATTTATAAAAGGTGTGCCAGACTCGGAAAATTCATTTAGATATAAAATGAATTTACGTTTAAACTTAATAAGTCAGTATAATAATAAATTTAATGTAATTGACTTTAATTCTGTATTTGACACAAATTTGTCACATAGCAAGTATAAAGTCTATAATAATCACAAGGGTAGGTATTGTCTACCCAAATATTATAAAAGACAAATAGCAAGTTTGCTATTCAATTATTTCTACTCTATAGCCAAAAACTTGGCTGAAAAAACTGCTTTATTTGAGCAGAGTAGATTTAGGACTTTGGAATCGGTTCCAAGTAATTTAAATTAACTTCTGGGACAACAGAGGATTTACCCTCTAGCCTAAATTGTAAATTGATAGAGTTGAATTTAATTGCAAACCATAACTATATCGGAAACTGTCCTCCGAACAAAACTAAATTAAAAAATGTTAATTATATCAACCTGGTGCATTATAATATAGCAACATTAACGCAGGTCAAAGAGTTTGAATTGGAGCTGTTCATGAGCTCAGAAAATATTGAAATTGTTTGTCTTACAGAACATATGCGTAAGGAGTATGAGCTCATGTTCAGTTTCAGTAGTCACCGGGTTGGTAGTGCGTTCTGCAGGGTCAACACAACACGGGGGGTTTCGTTGATTTTATTAAATAAGAAGTTGAAGTATAAGGAACGGAAAGATGTTGTGTCCCTCTCTGTAGAGTGTACAGTTGAAATATCGTGCGTAGAATTGGAGCAATTCATAGTAGTATGCGTATATAAACCTGGAGTCTCACCCTTTTGTGACTTTGAGGAAGTAATGGATAAAGTGCTATTTAAACTTGGAAAAACTAATAAACACCTAATAGTGTGCGGTGATTTTAATGTTAATATACTTATAAATACGCGTCAGACCAATGATATCTTAAATTTATTTAAATCACACAATCTCACTAACTTATTTTTAGAGCCTACTAGATATTGTGATACAACAGCTACTTGTCTGGACAATATATACAGTGATATGTTGCCAGAAAGTAAGAGTATTATAAATAAGATAAAATCAGATCATACTGGTCAAATAGCATCTTTCAAGATCACAAGAGAAACAGTTAAAAGACGTAAAATATTATGTAGACCAGTAACTAGTGACCGCTTGGAACGTATGCGAGTTGGACTTTGCAATAAACTTCCATTTTTAGACACTGGCTTAGATTCAAATGTAATGTATAAGTTATTTTTTGATTCCTTTTACAATGAGTTCAACTCCATATTCAAGTCTAAGGAAGTCACAATCGGTGACAGGCCAGCCTTCAGTGAATGGGCCACTGAGGATATACATAAAAGTAGACAAAAACTGTATGAACTATACTCAGAAAAACAGCTTAATAGAACAGATGAATTTCTAAATTATGTTAAAACTTATTCAAAAAAGTTTAAAGCAGACTGCTTAGCAGCCAAAAGAAAGTATATAAGTAATAAAATTATCAATAGTGTAGACAAAGTTAAATCTACTTGGAAAATAATTAACGCAGAAAGAGGCCAAGCAAAATCAAATGATAATAATTTTAAACTTAAAGTAAATGGTAACATCATTACAACAGATGCCGAAGTCGCTAACGAATTTGAACATTTTTTCTCTCGAATACCAATAGATTTGACCAGAACCCTAGGTTCTTCTACCCCAATAGCAGAATCCTTGTTAAAAGCAAATGTTCCTTGCTGTAATGAAATATTCAAGTTCAGTAAAATTAGTATACACACTATCATAAAAACTTTTAAATCTTTAAATATTAAGAAAACGGCTGACCTCTGGGGAATTTCAGTACATTTAGTTAATTCGTTAATTGAAATGGTTGCCCCTGAATTATCAATAATATTTAATAATTGTGTTGATAGTGGTGTGTTTTCTGACTTAATGAAGTTTAGTAAAATAACTCCTCTGTTTAAATCGGGTAGCACCTCGGATCCATCCAATTTTCGTCCTATTTCTGTACTACCCACGTTTAGTAAAATCTTTGAAAAGGTAATGCTTAATCAAATGCAACATCATTTTAATACAAATAAACTATTCCATACTAAACAATTCGGTTTCACGCGCGGTCGGTCTACCACGGATGCTGGAATCAAATTATTAGAGTGTATATATGAGGCCTGGGAGGAGTCGTATGACGCTTATGGTGTATTCTGCGACTTATCTAAGGCATTTGATTGCGTCCAGCATCAGACTTTAATTCAAAAACTTGATTATTATGGGATCCAGGGGACAGCCTTGGATTTAATTAGTTCTTACCTAAGAGATAGAGTACAGAGAGTAGTTATAAATGGTAAACAGTCACATGGTTCTGCTGTAACAATGGGGGTGCCTCAGGGTTCAATTCTGGGACCTTTTCTATTTTTAGTGTACATAAATGATCTCCCTCACCTTATAGGAGACAATCATGAGGTAGTTTTGTTTGCTGATGACACATCTTTAATATTTAAAGTTGAACGTGGACAACGCGATCTTGACGAAGTAAACAATGCCCTCTCTAGGGTAGTCCACTGGTTTAACGCAAATAATTTATTGTTAAATGAAAGTAAAACAAAATGTATTAGATTCACCTTGCCAAATGTTAGGCTCGTTAACACCAGTATTAGGATTAGGGATGATCAAGTAGAATTGGTAGATGAAACTGTCTTTCTGGGCATAAAGTTAGACTCCAACTTGCAGTGGGGGCCTCATATCGAGAGAGTCTCGGGCAGACTGAGCTCTGCAGCCTATGCCGTTAAAAAGATCCGACAACTGACAGACATTAGAACAGCGCGTCTTGTCTACTTTAGCTATTTCCACAGTGTCATGACCTATGGCATACTATTATGGGGTAACGCTGCCGACATCGAATGTATCTTTGTGTTGCAGAAAAGGGCTGTCCGGGCTATCTATGGTATGGGGTTTCGGGAGTCATTAAGAGAAAAGTTTAAGCATATCAACATCCTTACTGTGTATTCACAGTACATATATGAAAACTTATTATATACTCATAAAAATAACAGTAAATTTATTAAAAATAGTGATATCCATAACCTAAACTTAAGAAATAAGAATAAATTGGCTGTACCTAGATTTAGGCTTAATAAAATAAGCAATTCTTTTGCGGGCAATTGTATTCGAATGTACAATACATTGCCGACAGCCGTAACAGGTTTGTTCTTCTCAGTCTGTAGCATTTCCGAACCCCCGGTAGAGTCACAAAAATTTTGACAAACCTAAATAATTTTTTTAAAGATTTCAAAGGGAATAAAAAAAAAAGAAAAAAAAAATAGATAACCTACTTTTCTGTATTCCAAAACCAGTTTCAAAAGTAATCTTACCTCTTCTCAGTGCTAAAGTAAAGCGGGAACACATTCTGCAACACGGCGGCGGCACTGTGCACTTGCGCGTCTAACAACGGTGCTGCTAGTGGACTAGTTCTGGCGCCCGTCGCTACTAGTGAGTACATCGCTTCTAGAAGGTCGTTATTTAAGATTGCATGCATTTTTACCTCAGATCCGGCTCGAAGGTCCAAAAAAGAACCTAAAGAGAAATAAATACCTCCTTTTATGTATTCCAACAAAAGTTTAAAAGAATCTTACCTCTTCTCAGTGCTAGAGTAAAGCGGGAACACATTCTGCAACACAGTGGCAGCACTGTGCACTTGCGCGTCTAACAACGGTGCGCAGTGCAGCTGTAAACGCTTGGCTGCTAACGGACTAGTTCTGGCGCCCGCCGCTACTAGCGAGTGCATCGCTTCTATAAGGTTGCATGGAATATTACCTTAATGTATTCCAGACTAACTCAAATCCGGCTCGAAGGTCCAAAAGAGGACCGAAAGAGACAAAAATATCGGTTAAAAAGGATCTTACCTCTTCTCAGTGCTAGAGTAAAGCGTGAACACATTCTGCAACACAGTGGCAGCACTGTGCACTTGCGCGTCTAACAACGGGGCGCAGTGCAGCGGCAGGCGCTTGGCTGCTAACGGACTAGTTCTGGCGCCCGCCGCAACTAGCGAGTGCATCGCTTCTAGGTCGTTATTTAAGATTGCATGCATTCTTACCTCAAATCCGGGTCCAAAAAAGAAAAAAATAGCAACTTTTCTGTATTCCAGATACAAGGAATCTTACCTCTTCTCAGTGCTAGAGTAAAGCGGGAACACATTCTGCAGTACAGTGGCGGCACTGTGCTTCTATGAGGTCAGTGTAGGATTGCATGCAATATTACCTTAAATCCGGCTCGAAGGACCAAAAAAGGACACAAACAGACAGAATTACCACAGTTTCAAAAGTAATCTTACCTCTTCTCAGTGCTAGAGTAAAGCGGGAACACATTCTGCAACACAGTGGCAGCACTGTGCACTTGCGCGTCTAACAACGGTGCGCAGTGCAGCGGTAAACGCTTGGCTGCTAACGGACTAGTTCTGGCGCCCGCCGCTACTAGCGAATGCATCGCTTCTAGTAGGTCGTTTCTTGTCACTTCCACCTGTAGTAGTAATATTATGTATATAATAACATGTAATAAAAGGTAAGTAAAGGTTCTTTTTTTTATATTTTTTTTATTTATTGGACAAAACTTTTCATTTTGATACACAACAACAACAGTAAGGGTGTTTTATGTGTAACATTTAAAACTACTTATTTGCCAGTTCAGTGCAAGCTTATATAGACTAGAGTGCGCTCGACAAATTTAAGGGCGAAGTAAAACCACGAATCGTTTTTAATTCTGTCACCTACACTAAAAACACGCAATGTTCGTACAGAGCTTGAATGTGTGTGCGACCAATAAGGCTAAGCAAATGTTCCCTCACGACACCCGCCAACTGTAATGACAGCTGTGGCGCGGGACTGGCGGGGGTGGGGAAGCTTGGTCAGTGAGGGGCAGGGAGTTTCCTATCTGTATGTAATACTATTATTATTATTTTTGATAAAATCTAAAAGAAATCATACTCACATTTTTGCTGTCAATAACCAGTGCGTGCTCACTTTCGTACACCTGTGGGTACACTCTCCTCAGAGCTTTCAACACCGCTTCGGAACACAGGGCTTTGAGATCCGATCCTGAAAATGAATACATATTATGTTGTACATACATACATACATAATATTATGCACGCAGAGGCGTATTATATGCCCGCAATTTGCCTTTTTTAGAATTTGTCCCACGTAATAGGTAGCAAGTCGTATTGCCGTGTTGAAATGGCCAGGCAGGTGGTAACTGCCTGCTGTTGCAATTTTTCAAGCCGCCTATAAAGACCTTCAACTTGGCTTAACGACTGCCATTTTACTGGCAAACGACGGAACCAACGGCTTAACGTGCCATTCGAAGCACGGAAACACTCAAATAAATGTCACAAAGTGGTCACATGGATGTCACCTATCCAAGGACCGGCCACAGTGAAAGGTGCTTACTGCAGTAATCGTTTACAGAACACTGAGTCCGCGAGGCCACGATAGGTATCTTACCTCCATATCCCCCAGTAACATCAGCGATATAATCCAGGGTGTGATCCGTGGGTATCGGCAGCCAGTCCTTAGTGTATATGTGTAGTATGTCCCGCCTGGCCGCGGCGTGAGGCGGCGGGAAGTGCAACTCGCGGTCAAACCTTCCCGCTCGACGTAGCGCGGGATCTACCGCGTCTAGGCGGTTTGTTGCGCCGATTATTACTACTTCGCCTCTGTGAAATGATAAATTGATTAGATATTGTATTGTAATATACCAAATATCTAATGGTTTAGGCCCAAGCTAACCTCGTCTCTTCCCTTTAAACCAGACAAATCTGAAGCGTTTGGCAGACAAAGATTTACATAGTTGCATAGATAGTGTATGGCACCTAAATCGATAAATATGGACGACGATGTTTAGGTTTTCACTGCGAGCTGAGCGGACTTATTTATAAATCGCACCATGGAAGCCCGTGCCCGAGCCCGCTTAGCTCGCGATGGAAACCAAGCGGTCTTACCAAGAATATTACATTTGGGCCTTCGAAGTCTTATATGCAATAGGAAAGTAAAGAGGTTGCCTGGCAGAAATTCCTTTTAACGATAAGCGCCTATTGAACATACATAGATATTGTATATACATAGAGATATTAAGATCTTCTTTAAATAATTATGTTCCTTCATGGTGTACAATAATAAATATTATTAAAGTAACACTACAATATAGCAGGAGTCACATACAAACCTGTCACACAATCCGTCCATCTCAGCCAGTAAAGTACCGACGACGCTCGTGTGCACTTGTTCCTGTCTCACACTCCGTACTGGCGCTAATGCGTCTATCTCGTCGAAGAAAATTATTGATGGCTTCATTTTGTTTGCCTGCGAAAATAAATTATCATTTATACAAAGGATCGGGCTGAATGCGGAAGGCGCAGTTGTGGCGTGAATTGAGAAACGTCAAACAGTGGAATGCCATAGATTGCTTTATTGTATAAAACCTCCCACACAGTGAGCTGACGAGCTAAATACAAAGGTATGTGAAAACTACCAGACCGAATGTTGTGGCAATGTACATTGAGGCTTATGTCCAGCTAATACATAATTCATATTCCTTTGAGAGGTAGACATGAAGGAGTCCTACAGTTGCATAAGCTAAAGAATTAAGTCCTCTGAATATTTAAGTACATTTAATTTTTATTACATTCTGAATTCTTAAACATATGGATAATCTTACAAATTATCCATAGCAAACCTTAGCTAATTTAAATGTTAAAAAAAATTAAACCTCACCTGCTGAAACAGCAACTTCAAGTGTCTCTCACTCTCACCAACCCATTTCTTCAAACAATCCGCTCCTTTCCGCATAAAGAACGCCACTTTCCTTCCCCCAACCAAAGAACATTCGTTTGCCAAAGCTCTGGCTAGCAATGTCTTCCCAGTACCGGGTGGTCCGTGAAACAGAACGCCTTTTGCCGGCCGCGTTTTGAACTTTTTGAACAAGTCAGGGTACATTAGGGGGAATAGGACCATTTCTCGGAGACATTTTATGTGTTCTTCTAGACCGCCGACCTGTAACGAAAGTATAAGCATTGAAGAAGGAAAACGAAAGTCCGAGTACCGGGTTTTAACGCCCTTAGCACACCTCCGCCGCGAAACCATGATAGCGGAACCGCAGTAATTCCGCCAAGTTCTGTCACATGTAGGAGGAGCGGAACACTAGCGAAACCGCCTGTTCTAATGCATAGATTTAACTATCTTCTATCTCTTTCACCGCACGGTTTCGCCAATCTGCTCCTACGCCAGTCAAACCTCCGCGCTTCGGCCGCCTTGTTATTGCGGTGCCGCGTTGCCTACGCGCCGGTTTGTCAAAATTGACAGAAATACAGAGCGGAACGGCGAAACTAATATTTTTTAAGTAAATGGACGTGAAGTTCACGGAAAAACTACTTCAAGCCATCAGAAATAGGCCCTTTATGTATTTATTAAGTCATCCAGATAATAAAAATAATATGACAAAATTGCGATAGCGTCACATCGACTAATTCGTGTCAGGTTCCGTTGCCCAGTTCCGCTGTTCAATCCACACTTGATCACAGCGGAATTCATTCAGCGGTTCCGCTGTTCTGGTTTCGCGGCGGAGGTGTGCTTAGGGCGTAATAAGCGATTTCGTGACGAGAGGTGAAGCACATTTACGCGAATTCGTAATGGAATCTAGACAGATACTCGTGTTTATCACTGTAAGGTGATGTCCTGATTTTATATAAATTAGGGCTAATGTGGTTACTGTGATTGTTTTTGAGGACTAACCCCCTTATTCATAATCGTTTATTAAACCTATTTTAGTTAAAACACATTTTAAGTCTATTGCTTTCTCTAACCATACTCTGTCATTGGTTAGAGACAGGAATAGACTTACCCCCTTATTCATAATCGTTCATTAAACCTATTTTAGTTAAAACACATTTTAAGTCTATTGCTGTCTCTAACCATACTCTGTCATTGGTTAGAGACAGCAATAGACTTAAAGTGTGTTTTAACTAAAATAGGTTTAATAAACGATTATGAATAAGGGGGTAACACTACTTTCTCGGAAAATTAATAATGGAGTGAGCTATAGATTCCACAACTTCAAATAAATTTATAGTCAAAACTAAGCAAAATTATCCTTAAATTAGGTTCACACAATAGTGGCAACTGCGTACATTATAAGTAATTCAATATTGTAGACCATTTATTTAAGTTATAAGACAACACTATTAAACGAAAAGGAACAACGAACTCCATTCAAAAATACCCAAGTTGAATTCAGAACAATTTCTTTGAGACATGGCCATTGTTAGAAAGGACCGATAAGTACTACTTACCGAAGTGAATCGCACACTGCCATCAACTTCCACTGGTTGTATGTCTCTTAATGCTCTATCAGTTTTCTTGTCATCTGTAGACTTTGATTTTTGTCTGCAAAACAAATGCCTCAGTTTAGAATCAGACATGGCTCAAACTATAGCTTTCCACCACTGGAGACCTGGGTTCGATTACAGAGTCGATCGAGTCCAAATATTAAGCAGCGTTTACACTACCGAATGCCAGACAGCCTCGATGGCACATTCCATAGAGTAACTCCCTGCCCCACTGAGGGTCCTGGGTTTGATTCCTGGGTTGGTCTTAATTTTTGTGTCTTCCACAAATATTAGTTTCAGAGTTTGGGTGTTTTCTATGTATAATATGTAAGTATTTAGAAATTTATTATAGTATGTCTATCAGACGTCTAGATCCCATAGCACTAAAATAATGAACAATGGTATAGTTTTCATAGTAAGTATCTCTAAGTGGTATAAATTACAACAGTACTTAACACGCAAATACACGATACAGTGAGTTTCTACTGAAGTCTAAAATAACTTTAAACCTTTCGTATAGGATGGAACTCCTACTACAACTCACCTGCCCTTAGTTTTATTTTTCATCGACACGTTAAGGTCTTCATCCGAGTCTGAACTTGAAGTGCTGGACGTACTAATACTGCTACACGGCGATTGTGCTGCGTAATAAAACGTACGTCATATAAAAATGGTTTGTATCAAAACACGGTTATTTAAACAAATACATAACGAGCTTTTTCTTAAACTTAATAATGACAGCAATACTGAATTTGGAAGGTTCAAAATAGCGATAACTGTAATCTAAAGTACTGAAGCACGACTCATGTTATAGCCAAAGTACGTTATATTGATACACATAAGTTCTAAATTCAGCATTATGGTCCTCATTAATCTATGGATGATGATGAATGAATATGAAATTAGTTTACACCGGGTTAAAAGCAAGAAAATTGGTACTAGACAGCACATTCCAGATAGCAAAAACAGAAAAATTAAAATAAACTCAACTCACATCTTATAGTTTTTCTGCGCAGCATTTTTGGTTTTCTTTCCCTTAAACTATATGGCTTCTTTCTTATTGTGAATTTTTTCGCTAAAATAGAATAGTTACAATAAGAACAGAACTATAGTTGCACCACAACAGTTAACAAACATTCAACACAATAATAAAATGGATGCGTTCCAGCCCATGATTGTCTATAGGTAGCTGGTTCACATCCGGCTCGAAGGACCACAAAAACGAACAACTAAACATAACTACAAGTGATTGGCTGCACTTATCACTTTTTGTACACTCAAGATAACTACATCATATATCGCAACAGTTGTACGTGCACATTTTCTAGGTAGATAGTGAAGAAGAAAGTATGAGGAATAGTCTTAGTCTACAATGCAATGAATGATTAGTGCTGTTATGAAGTGAAGTTTATATGAAATTATTCAATATTGTGTATTAAATGAATGAATTTTGATGAAAGCAGTGTATGGTTGCACCCCTTTGTGAATATACTACATAACATTTCAAATATAGCTAAAAAAATTCAAGTCAAACCCGACAAAAGATTATGCAAATGCCTAGCGATAAATCGCTGGAGTCAATATCACCACTTTGGAAGGTCGGAGTCAATTTTGACTTTTTGTTAGGAAGAATTGTGTGACTTGGCATTGTTTGTCCATTTCTCAAATACTCTTATTATTTAAGCTCGCCATTACGATGCTGCCCGTCTAATTGAAAGCCATGGCGATATCTAGCGATTCAGGACCATTCTCACAGTCCACAAAACTGTGTTCAGTGGCCGTAAAGTTGGCATTAAAATGATGTGCCTCTTCACACCCCTCTGTTAACACGTACGCAGGAGCTACGTGATACGAACTTATTTTAATTTAAATGAGAAACGCATAATGTCGCATAATGCCATCCAACCTTCCATCGTTGTACACAATAGATGCCGCGAGTGCCTGTACTTCGCGTGCCAAAAAGATAACAAAATGTCTTATTTCAATGCAGTGTCTATAAGTCTGCATTAAGCGTTTTTGATGTCAAAGTAGCACGATAGTTTTCATAGAAATACAAGCATCGCATCTATTGTATATAGTGTGTCTGTGGGTTTAACGCTTTAATGCATCTAATTTAAGAGCAAATGCTTTTGAATCAGCGTTGAGGTTGGTCATGCGATATAGATAGTTACCTCTGCCCCTAGAGCGGGTCTCTCCAGGCGTGATCTGTACGAAGGCAGGTTTGGGTTTGCGCGTGCGTTTGGAGCGACGCGGCGCCCGGAGAGACAGGTCGCTTCCCGACTCAGACGAGGATGACTCTAAAATCATCATATTAATGATATTTTAGTCATGCATCTTACTTTCTAATTTGTCAAAAATACATTTTTTTTTTATAATATTGAATTGACTACCAAAAGAATAAGGTACAGTAGTACCACGTTTATCCTCTAGCGGCCCAAGGTCCCTTCTAATACCCTTATTAACTTATGTCATTACAGCCCAAACAAATATTATGAATTTCTTATTTACCGCCCATGTTGACTGCCTCTGTGGCGCAGTCGGTAGTGACACCGCCTGCGGCGCTGGAGGTCGTGGGTTCGATTCCCACCGGAGACAAATATTTGTGTGACCCATAAATGTTTGTCTCAAGAGTCTGGGTGTTTCTATGTATAATATGTATGTATTTAAAAGTATATAAGTATTAATATCCGTGGTCTGATACCCATAACACAAGCAGGTTATTCCTAGCTTACTTTGGGATCAGATAGCGTTGTGTGAGATGTCCGTGAATATTTATTTATTTATTTATTATTTATATGTCCTTTTTAAGGGACCAAAAACATTTATTTGATTTTTTTTATAAAGTAGCGCCCTAGCAATTTTCTGATTGATTTATCATACTTGTCAATCTATAATGAACTTAATCAACTAAGTTTCCGACCTTAAAAATAAAGACAAAAGTATGATAAGCTAATTTTCATTAAGGCGTAAACACATCAAAAAGGTAAGCAACAATTCAATCCTATTTCATTATAGTTAACATTACATTTCAAATAATAAAATATACATGATTTAAAAGATATTGAAATACATTAAAGAAGGAATTAATTATTTTTGTGGCATTATTAGTATTCATGATAATTTATTGGTAGAAAAAGAATAGTCCCTCTGAATTCCCTTCAGGCCGTAGTTTGCGTGAAGTGTTATATTTCTAGTGCCTTGTAAGGGACCTCGGGCTTTAACAGAGTTTATTAATTTTTATTTGTTTAGCTTTCAGCACTTAATATATGGATGTAGATAAGTTGCAGCATGATTCAGAAGGCCGGTGATGATAAAGACCTGTAGTTCAAACCTTCATCAATTATGGGCGCGTCTCCACTCACTAAGAATTCCAAACTTCCCCATGATACCCCCCCAGACTCATCAATAATGCGGTTTACAGGAGGTAGTGGTAGAGACAGGGGCTAAGGCTGAGGAAGTCTTCGCGGAAACGTCTCGAAGATCCATCGACCTCCTCTTCATCGACTATCGCAGCAGGGCCTCTAGTAATTAACATCATCTTAGAATAGTTATGGTTCATAAGAAAATAATATAAAAAAAATCAAATACATACATTTTGGTTTTATTAGACACGTTTTGAAGTCTAGTATATTATCAACTTTCAAAGAGTATCTTTGAAAGTTGATAATATACTATTTTTGTAAACTGAGTGTATGTTGATCTCCTTATCTACTCATATCTCTCCTACAAAACTTGATGATTTAGGACTGCATTTCGGCCCAAAGTCCCTTTAAATACACTAATGTAATTTGTCAATTTAACTAGTTTAGGATGTCTAATATTGTCACCAGGGGCTAGAAAAGTTTTATAAAATGAACTTTTCTAGCCCCTGGTGACAATATTAGACCATTAAGAGTGCTTTAGCCTCCATTAATTAACAAATTATTTCTGGGCGTTAATTGATAAATATTTTTAGTCTCTTAAATTATGCGTGGGCCGCTAGGGGTTATAAGTTACCCCGATGTACCTGCGCATAAGTCTCATATTCGAAACGCGCGAAAAAATCTTAATAGAGCAAGAGCCAGCGGCCCCCAGGCATTTGTTAAAGTTTAAAAGCTGTAAGTTTCTCAATGTATGTCCCCAACACAGGTAAGAACGAACCCCGCCTATGAAACTTGAGTCGCGGTGGCTTTCGCAGGTATCAGGTAGTAAAGGTGTGTAAAATTGTGTGTTAAATTTGGTAAAGTATAAAACTCAGTTTTTACATATTTTACTTATAATAATCCTAAAAGTCACCTTGTCGAAAGCCAGACACTTTGTACGGTTGCAACCCTCTGCCAGACACCCTTAAAGTATATTTAATTATTACTATACTTACGTTATAGTATAAAAGCTGCAATTTATATATGTTATTTGGAGAACTATCAAATGATGTTTTCTCAATAGCCAGACAGTTTCAGTAGTTCCTTTATGTTGCCAGGCACATCAAAAGTTAATGTAGATGCGAGCGCCAGGGATATATTGACGGAAGCAAAGAGCAAACGGACATCTGCATTTTCGCGAAAATCGTTTTTTTACATTATTGAATTAAGAATTTTGTCTTCCATTTGGCCATATTTATTATATTTTTAAATATTTAGTGGTATTTTGGAGCGTATAAAAAGACAGACGGGCATTATACACTTGTACGTGTATGCGTCGAAAAATTTGGCGCGTCTCACTTCTTAAAAACAAAGGTATCAGATACTTGACCGTTTCGTCACGGGAGGTTGACGTATTAAAGCTTGCGTACTAATTATTCTTAAATCTGTGATTTATTCAACTACATTCCGTAGTACAGTGTTATTATAATAACATAGCAGAAGGAATAAGTTATTGTCAAATTTGGCACAAAATAGAAATCACAGACAGGGAATCCATCCTCACACTCTACGTCCGGAGCGTTCGAGCACGGTTAGATCCGATAGGGGCTTTCTTTGTGGAACGATCTCCCTGCCTCGGTTTTCCCAAACGCCTACAGTGAGGGGGTTTTACAGGGTCGGCAGCGCAAGAGTGGCGCCTCTGGTGTTGCAAACGTTCATAGGCTGCGGTGAACACCGGACCTTCTGGTGGGCCGTATGCTTGTCTAAAATCAAATTAATGTTTACAACACAGCGAAGATCTCACAAATTTGATGGAAAATACAATCATCGAACAATCCCATGAGGGTTCTTTTTTTTAACGTGAGGGAAAGTCCTCACAGATGTTATGAGGGACTCTTACCGACTAATAAACCTCACGTAACGTCCAGCAGCCTATGGTTGGGAGCCCAGGGTAAGCCCTCGGAAGGATGTCCCAGGACTCCCTACGGACCTATGGCCCAGGGGGTGGTTCGGGTGCTATCTCGCGTCTTTGGGTGCGGTGATGAGGACACTCAAGATATTGACGACCACGATTCATAGAATATCTTTGAAATATTTTTCCATTAATTATTGTATTAGATTAATTATATTATTCCAATAACTATTATTAAAATAATTATTTAAATATATTATTTAATTGTTAATTTAATGATTCCTAAACACAGAAATTTTATAAAAGAATTTTCTAAACATTTATTCGTTGATCCTTAGTTATGGTACATAATGAATTTTCATAGTAAATCTAGAAAATAGTTCTCATTATACACAATAAATGATAGCTGATGCGCAGTATAACGTTGCAGTGGACCGAACGCGGTATTTCACTCGCACCCTCAGACACACATATCCCTCGCGCTCGCACCTACATTAGACTTTTGATGTGCCTGGCAACATAAAGGAACTACTGAAACTGTCTGGCTATTGAGAAAACATCATTTGATAGTTCTCCAAATAACATATATAAATTGCAGCTTTTATACTATACCGTAAGTATAGTAATAATTAAATATACTTTAAGGGTGTCTGGCAGAGGGTTGCAACCGTACAAAGTGTCTGGCTTTCGACAAGGTGACTTTTAGGATTATTATAAGTAAAATATGTAAAAACTGAGTTTTATACTTTACCAAATTTAACACACAATTTTACACACCTTTACTACCTGATACCTGCGAAAGCCACCGCGACTCAAGTTTCATAGGCGGGGTTCGTTCTTACCTGTGTTGGGGACATACATTGAGAAACTTACAGCTTTTATACTTTAACGAATGCCTGGGGGCCGCTGGCTCTTAGACCATAACCAATCACAACGCTCCGCATAGACGCGCCAAACATGGCCCTTTGTTATTGGTTGTCGCCTGCGCGCTATGTTCAATGCCCGCAGCATCGCGGTGCAATGAGCTACAATGAGCGAGATAGCACTACTCTTTCGATTCATTGCATTTTTAATCTTGACGTAACGCAATAAAATCGATGTTACAACAGCGTTGGCAATCGTAATTAATCAGCGTTAGCTTGCTCTCTTAGCAAATTTTGTCGATGCGACTTATAAACGTGGTTCACCTGTACTCTGTATCACCTGGTTGATTTGGTGGTGGCATTAATATTTATTTAGTTACGAATCTAAAGACATTTAACTATGTGAAACACTATTAAAAAACATACCAGATTCTTGTTGACTGTCATCCTTCTTTGCTTGCCTGCCACGTCTAGTCTGTCTCGTTTTCGCAGGAGTTTGGTTACTGAAACAAACAATCATATTATTGTAAGAAATTTCGTCCTACAAATCGCTTCAGTGCTTACAAAATGATACGTCATTTGGCAATGATGAAGAAACGCCCGAAAAGTACACAACTCTCTTGACTGAAAGCCATAAATAAGTGAAAAATAAACTTCACTTTTGTAGCAGGAGTAAAGCTACCATGTTTACTTTTAGGGTGAAATTGAGACCGTATTCGTAAGACTTCGCTGTCCGTTTGTCTGTCTGTCTGTCATAAGGAGCCTCTCAGGAACCATGATAGCTGAAATTTCCACAGATCATGTACTTCTTCTGTTGCCGCTACAACAATAAATACTAAAATCAGAATAAAAGGGGAGAACAATCTTATATCTGCATCACCCTTAGATAGACTGGTAGATAATGCCTAAGGCATTAAGTCCGCCTTGTACTCGGTGCTAAAGTTTAAACTAAATAAATGAATAAGGGGGGGGCGAGGCTCCCATACATACAACAAACGAGATATTTAACTAATATTTCTACTAACCTTTCACTATCATGTCCTAACACGGGCTGTTCTCTCTCCGTCTTGACTTCTTTCTCATTCTCTTTCACAGTCTCTTCCGTGTCCATCTTCTCTTCCTCCTTCTTACTCTCCGGTGGTTTCTTCTCGATGACAGTCTGGTTCGGTTCATCATCGGAGTCCGATTCAGTGTGATCCTTGAAGTATAACGGATACTGTTAACAGTTGACATCTATTCTTTTATTGTGATTGCTACTTACAATTTATAATTTATATCTTGTCAATAGAGTTATCCATACTAATCCAACTACTCCATTTTGAAA
Source organism: Miltochrista miniata (assembly GCA_933228765.1). Taxonomy (NCBI): domain Eukaryota; kingdom Metazoa; phylum Arthropoda; class Insecta; order Lepidoptera; family Erebidae; genus Miltochrista; species Miltochrista miniata. Next base: position 21,953,069 of record OW121767.1, on the reverse strand, counting down.
CCAACAGTTAATCAAAGGTACTTTTGATTGCCTGTTATGTTATGTGATGTATGGAACATTGCTGCGAAATGTATATTCCACTAATAAAAATTCCTTGAATCAAACTCGAAACTATGACGGGCACTCAATTTTCGTTCAAATGCAGATAGACAGCGTCAGTAAGTACATACAAGAACTCAATATTAGACTCCTACAGGGATTGTAATAAATAAACGAAATAATGATGTGTCAAAGAACTCACAATAACTTTGGACTTGTTGAACCTAGCTGAAGTGCGTCTTTGTCGAGAGAGTTGTGTGTCTTCATCCGTGTTCACAGGGACATGTGGACGGGTCTGGAAAATAAATAAAAGGCATAAAATTATTAAATACGTAGATGAATAAAAAAACTCCTTTACTTACATAAAGGTACAGGGCATACTTCACTGATTCTCTCCAGAATACTTCTCAGTATCGAAGGCAAGAATATCAATTTATTCTTAAAGGCATATCCATACTATTTTTTCGTATTAAGTTTTGCCAAATAAGCGCCCGAATATCTGATTTCCAGCATTCTTTCCCGTGGCACTACCAGTAGCACTTATCACGATCGATTAAATACAAATAAAATTTTGAATGATTGATTGATTTCTCCCTCAGTGAACTTGCCCAGAAACATAACAATGAGTAGGTATTTTGAAAATAATAATAACTATATAAGAGTAAGTATACACATCAATCAACATACTGCTCGTTCGCTCTAACTTTGCCGTTCGGCTCCACACTAAAGTCGAATTTTTAATTAGATGAAGTAAATTGACAGCAACTAATGTCACTTCTTCTTATAATGTTGCGTATTTTCTATGACGAAGTGACATTAGCTACTGTTAATTTACTTCGTCTAATTAACAATTCGGGTATACGCCTCTACGCCAGCGGCAAAGTTAGAGCGAACGGGTAGTAATAATATATATTAATACTTACTAATTTCTTTCTATTTGACCTGACTCTGGCTTCATCGCCCGAAGAAAATTCGTCTGAAGAACTAGAGCCCTGGAATCCATAAAGGTCCGGGTAGCCTTTCACCTTCAGTTCATTGGTGATCCAGGATTCATTGAAGTTGTGATGGAGGAGTTTCCGCTTGCGACAACTGCGGCGCACGTCTACAATAGGAGAATTTATATGAAGGTAAACATAATGGTCATGCGCTCATGTTATAAGTCCTGCAAGTTGGTATTGCGCTGGAACCTTGTCATAATGACAGCTAAGTGACGTCAACTTGCTGGGCTTATACCTATTGTGAATGAAAATACGTAACTGTAGCAAATGAATATACACCATGATCAATCCAAATGGGTCAGTAGGGAGAAGTCAGAAACTATGAGAGATAGCGCCATTTGTTTTTTAGAACCACGGCTTCGACTTTTTAATGTAATAATAATTTACATCCAAACTTTTTTTAAACCCTCATACATAACCTAACTATTTGGATTGCTCATCCTGTATATTTACATAGAAGATATATCTTGATAACTGTCGCGCGTTTACGAGTGTCAATGGGAAAATATTCTTCTACTAACATTATGGGACTTCGTCAAGAAAAATGAAAATGTACAATGGCCATCGTGTGTGGTCTCCTAACAATTTCTTCGAAAAAATGTAGGTAAGCTAATGAGGTCTAGCATGATTTATTAATTATACACTAGCGGACGTCACGCGGTTTCACCCGCGTAGTTCCCGTTCCCGTGGGAATACGGGAATCAAATATAGCCTATGTTCACTGCAAAGAGTGCTTCCCAACAGTGAAAGAATTTTTCAAATCGGTTCTGTAGTTCCTATAAGCTATCTCTGTACCAAATTTCAGCCCAATCCGTTCAGCCGTTAGAGCGTGATTGAGTAACAAACATCCAAATATCTAAACATCTATGTAACTAATCATCTTCGCAAACTTTCACATTTATAATATAAGTAGCATTAGTAGGAATTTTGCAATATAGCTACCGTGTCCAAGTGTTTTATATAATGTTAAAACCGTTAGATTGTCAATTCACCAATCGATATTTTAAACGGAGATTGTATAACCTACATACACATTCCAGATCGCACTTTTTTTAATGTGAGGATAAATCCTTCACGGATGATATGCCGGACTCCTACTGATTAAAAACCTCACGTATAGCCCAACAGCCTACAATTGGGAGCCCCGGGTAAGCCCTCGGAAGCACGTCCCAGGACTCCCAACACACCAACCGCTACCACTGCGGCCTCGCCTAGGGGGGGACATTCCATATTGCATGTCACTCACTTTCTTGTATTGGCTTGTCCTCACTCTCTTCGTAGTTCTTCCTGGGGCCTCTGTTGCGCCGTATCCTCATGCTCCTATTTGTTGAGGCATTGTCGTCAGCGAAGAACACGCGCACTTGTCTTGAACTGGAATTTGAAACGGTGTATCTTACATTAGTACTTTGGCGACAGCTGAAATACTAAAGATGAAATTATATCCTTTAAGTGCCTATATTGGTTTCGGGTGTGTAGAGTTCGTGTTAACACGGTCACTTGTAGTGATGGTTGACTTACGAACTTAAAGCGTCATTCTGTCTATGTCTTATGTCTATATTTTTCTTACGATTTGAAACATTAATAAATCAGAGCGACATACGCGGAAAATAGCGAATGCATTCTTTCGTGTTTACGCCGGCGAACGCGCCTTGCTGCGTATTATGCTGGCTTCTCACGGCGCGTGATATGACAAGTCGCGCCGCGCCAGGTCGCATCTACGCGCCTTGTGAAGGGAATGGCTCGAGGGGACGCGGGCTGGCTCGAGCAAGCGCGTCCTATCCAATCGAAGTCGGTAACTTCAAAGGCGCGTGCCGGGGCGGCGCGAGCGCACTCGTGGCGACTCCAGCGCGCGCGAGGTATTCATAATCTTCTACAGATGTTTTACACAAATTTTCAAATTTGCTTGTGTCTTTAACTAAATCAGATAACAATCCGAACGTTAAATAACGAATTTCCACTAAATAACAACAACAACGGTGACTTCTTCTTTTTGCGACATGATGCGCTGCGTGTCTCGGACTGTAGTGTACACTTGGCTGCGGCGGGACCAACGCGCGCCGTGAGAACGGGTAGCGCGGGCTCGCCTGTTGACGCATGCTCGCTCGCACAAATCGGCGTTGCGCGGCGCGACTTGTGATATCACGCGCCGTGAGAAGCAAGCTTTACGATCTGATTGCTGATATTCCAATCCGTAAGAATAAGATAGAAATACGTCATAATCTGATTATGTGTGAGTAGATTGCGAAGGATTTGGTAGAGCGACAACTTGCCAATTAGTATGATCAAATTTGTCTACTACAACGGGTGTCATATTTCTGTTATTTGAGTTATTACTTACCGTCGAGAATATTTTTCAGGTTCTGTGTCACTTTCAGGAAACATTATTCGAGGCATCTTAATCGTCCGAAGACGACGATTATCTGAAAGTAAAACAATAGTTTTGAGCTTTTTTCTCTAACCCAAAATCGAATGAATCAATAATCAAAAAAGTCAATGTCTTCAATGTACTTACATTTAGTAGGCCAGTGTTGTATCTTTCTAGTAACTTTGTACTGACTACTTCTTAACTCCCTTGGTGTCAAGTTAGACGGCTAAAAATAACAAGTATGACATATTTTAATGAAGGCAATATCTAGACAAGATGCACAATGTTCTGCCCATGACAATTAAGTAACTTATGAAATAATATGTAATTTCGTGTTTAAACTATAAGTACCAGTACAATACCGGCTCTAGTAAGTGCTTTCAACAAAGTTTCTAGATCAAGTCAATTGCAAAAAGTGCAGTAAAAGGACAAATTCTATGAAAATTTACATCTAATTCTAGCTACCAAACAATTAAAATGACATCTACATTTATCAAAATGTATTGTAAGAGCTTTGGGGGTGGTATACGTATACATCATATGTTAGTGATGTACCAGCTGACCAAAAGCCCTGCAGCACTGCAGCACTGCAGCAGGGGCCCCATAAGGTCCCCTTACAGCAATCACTCCCAACAATGCCAAAAATAAGTTAAGTTATAACTGCTTTAAGCAACCAATAAAAATTAACCACAAGTTTAAACTAAATGATGATAAAAATGTACCAATTGAAGGATATTTATTTCATATTTTGCCGGCCGATGAAAATGTAATCTGCTATTCAAATTCTTGCGACACAGAAATAAGACAGATACTAAAGTAATACATGACACGGCTTCTGTTTGCTATAATTTTCCTCAAAGTCCACAAAGCTAATATAAGGCCAATGACTACCTTTTATCATCATTCAAGTGTTCATCCCAGTTAGATCTACCAAGAATAATCATAGACAAGACAATAGGAACATCCTGTATGCAGCAGCCTTAATCTCAATAAAAAAACACTACTTCATAAAGCCCCATGTTCGCATGTACATGAACATAGAAGTATATTTTCTAAAGACTGGCCCTTAAAACCTACCTACAACTATATCGGCACATACTGTTCCAGTAATTTAGAAAAAACAACTGATAAAAATATGTAATGTGTTGACTATAACCGACTGTATTGTACAATACAGTCGGTTATAGTCAATATCAGTTTATAACATAAACATAGATATGTTAACCACATCCACCCCATGCGAACACAGAATAAAATTGCTCATACACAACAAGCAAGTACCTAGTTGTTTTACTGTGGCACAAGTAACTGTCTATCATATACTACTTCATATGAACAGCAATGGGAACCGGATTAGGCAGAACTCGCATAATGGAATATTTTCCTCTACAATGAGAGTTGCTCCTAAATAGAGCAGTTGTAAATATAAGGACATCTGTTCAGGAATATATTGCCTGAGAAGCATTGTTAATTCTAGGAAATAAATCCATCATGAATAAAGAATATGGGAGAATATATAGGTTTCTGATATAAAAGAAAGCATAAGTGCGATCTTCAGGGTGCATTGGAACATTTTTTATAGATTTACGATTGGCTTGAGTAAATAACATAGGCCCCCTTTGCATCAAGCTTGGCTTCAACATATGCAGCAGTCAGAAGATTTTTATGTAATCTCTATAAATATAGGTGTGGTGGCATAGCTGGAGTTATTTATGGAAAATATAAGGCAACTGTAGTTTGGTGTACTTGTTTTCTACTCTAAATTCTAGTTATTATATAGTTTGTTGACCCTTTCTTTTATTCAGCCTTATTTCATTACATTTACATATTTTGTAAGGTTACATAAATGCATTCCTAAGACAATAGTTATGTGAGAAAGTATCCATTGTAAATGTTTCAGACTGAGAAAACAATTGATGTTATGCTATTCTTCTCAGATTCTTAGGAACATAATGTATATGTATATGAATTATTGTAGAAGACAGAAATAACTTTCAATCAAAATTGACATAGATATGAATATTGCTAGGATTTTTGTCACAAAAAACATCACAAGTTTTATTTAAAATAATAAAACCTTTAGAAGAATAAGCACTTAAAGCACATGCATTGACTTGCAATCGCGATACTTATATGGAACAGGGACAGGAAGTTGGTGGTATAAGTATCTACTACAAGGCTTGCTATCAATCCTTTACACAAACATAAGGCTAATAGAGCGTCACCTTCTGTGTTTTTTCGTCAGAGACGCTGCCCGCGTCGTTCATAGGATAATTCCCGTCCTCAACATCCCCGTTTTCTCCATTACTGCGACGGGTTTTCACCATTGCAGTAGATGTGTTGTAACTTTACATATATGCCCAAATAATCGTTATCTAACAAACGAACGATAGTATAAACACACTCTAATAGCAATTAAATGAAAAATACAGACATTACACACTCGAAATAGAAATAAATGCGACAAAGGATGAGCGTTATCGCTCGCACATGTCGTTACACAGCGCCATGTTAAACGAACAATGTAGTTCAGCTGGGAGCAACTTTTGTTTTAAGTAACTCACCGAACACACGTACTGTTTTCTTAAACAACGTTTTTAACTATATTACTATTATATATCATTACGGAAAACCTCGAGAAATCGATGAAATTACGTGATACAACTAAAATTCACTACTCACGATGTTTTTATTGACAACTGTCAAAAATTCCCGCAAATTTGTCATATTTAAAACTCAAGAATAAAAAGTCAAGCTTGAAAGATTTTCGTTTCAAATAGCAGAGTTTCAGCTCAGGTAAACCTAGATAAACATCCACTCCTTTCGTTTGGCGAGTTTTGAGAAGCTAAAAGAATAATGATCAAAAGAATGTAGCTTAACTGAAAGAGTTATACTGGTCACTGGCCTGGCCACCAATAAAGGCAGACTTTTACAACGATTTGAATAGAACGTACTGATTGAAATTGTGTAAATTCAAAGTTTATATGGCAACCCGTGAAGGAGAGAGGTTCTCTTCTTCCCTAACCTGCTTTTATGTTCTTAATATCGTATATTCCCCACGGACCCTGGGTATCTGTCCCCTCACGAGGTCCGTTGAGTACTGAAAATAATCTCGTGTCCAAGGGACCCCCTTACCAAGTACGTGGGGTCCCTGTCCCTACTCCCTAACAAGAACAAGAATTCCCTGCGGACCCTCACTCTACTTCTTCGTTAGTATAAAATGAGTAGGTACAAGCAGTGCTATATAATTATTTACAACCACCGTATAGTAGAGTTAATAAAAACTTGTAAATCTTTAGCTTCCTCCACACTACTCGCGAAGTGGAACGAAGTGGGACGAATACGATAGTGTATAGAGATACTTCGGCTTACTTCGTCAAAAGTTTACTTTGCCTCAGGTGACTTCTTCGCTGTGACTACATAAATAAATCTTCTTCTTAAATACATTTTGTGATATTTATTGCGAGCGTGCTCCTAAGTGACTGTGTTTTTCTTTTTACTATGGTTGTTTATTTTTTTTTAAATTACACAATAAAGTCGTATTGACGAAGTAAAGTGACAGCAACTAATGTTTTACTTCGTCAAATTAAAAATTGGACTTTAGGGCGAGGCCGCACTTGCGGTTATCGCGGCGGTTTCTAACCTCAAAATGTCAAAACATTGACTTGATTTCATTGATTTTGTCAGTTTGATGACATTTTGAGGTTAGAAACCGCCGCGGAAAAACGCAAATGCGGCCTCGCACTTATATGTAATATTTCTATGTGACTAAAGTATTGACAGGATTCATTATTATCCATTGACATATATTCTACCGATAGACAGGAACGTTCGTACATTCAATATGTACGCGCATTAGCGAGAATGGACTCGCCCAATGGGTGCTTTAAAGCGCATATTTTGGTGTGAATTATACGGTCTAAACGTTGTATAATTATAATATTTACTTAGCATTAACTTTAATGTGTTTACCTCTGTACATTGCGTTTACAACACTATACCACAATAAATGAAAATATCTCCGTATACGATACTAATGGACTCGCTCAAAAATGGTATCGTCCAAATCGACGGGTGCTATAAATCACATATTTTGGTACTTATGAATATTACGGTCTAAATGTTGTATAATTATATTACTTAGCATTAACTACAATGTGTTTACCTCTGTACATTGCGTTTACAACATTTTGTTTGATAATTCTACGACAATAAATTAAAATATCTCCGCAACGTGCGTGTCATTCGTATTATGGCACAAACCGAACTAACAAGCGATGTGTACATGTACCGCGGCTGAGTTGTACACGACGCTTGTTCTGATCGCCGCATCTAGTACGTAGTACATTTAGATCAATGTTATTATCTTTATTAATTATATCTCGCGATTTTTTTTTAAATTCTTAGGCAGCCTAGTCTCTGATCTTAGCCTACTAACAAGAAAAGTTGAAATATAACGCGATTATCTGTGGTGATAGCATAGTGACAGTGACAGTTATGACAACTGACGTCTGACGACAGAGACTCTATATTTATAATTATAATCTTTGGTTTGGGTTTGGGTCGTAGAGGGAGAATATACCCCTCTACGGCTTGGGTCGAATTTGTTTCTTGGTTTGGATGTATTGGACAATATTGGACAATATTTTCCAAAATAAAATAATTTTGATTTTTAAACACTGTTAAAATTGTACTTACTATGTAATGTAAATACAAGTAATTTAATAAGTTGATGTCAAACGTTTCTATGGCGGAAAATTCCCAACAGAAATCTCCTCTAGGAGAGCAAAAAGTTCTATTGAACGATGTTTCTACCAAACAGCATGATATTGATGATGAAGAAATATCAGCCAGGATGACAGCATCGTATAGTGAAATATCGTTTCACTCTGATCAAGGACAAGCCGAGAGTCCGGATAGGGCTGGACCTTCACGACCCTATGATTTACCATCACAGAACCGCAAACAAGAGAAGCTTCCATTAGATATGGATGGACACGTTAGGTACGAAGGAGACATGACCCATTATGTAGCTGATGATCTTGAGTTTAAAATTAAATTATCTAGTCCTGTTGCTAAAAGAGGTGAAACTCCTGTTTTTGGTAGTTCCAGTGCATCAAGATCCAGTACTCCATCGGGAAAGCTGTACAGACAAATACTTGCACCTCAGATAGGGCAAATAGATATAACAGTGTTACATGACTTGGAATATGAAGCTCAAAGGATTGCTCAATCTGTTGATAACTTAATAGAAAATTTATCAAGTATCTTACATTCAAATTCTTCATTGACTGCTGAAAATATGGATGTATACAAAGATGCAGTAGGTAAAACGTGTGATGCCATGGATAATAATATTAAAAGTATGTACACTATACTGGCTAAAGGAGAAGAAGTTTCACAAGCTATGATCCCCGTGCAGGCACAGGCTGCAAGAATTGCAGAAATAAAAAGATTGCTTCAGATATTTGAAAATAATCTCTAATATCCTTGTATAATATCAATTACTGTTAATAATTCTAGTTTCTAAATATAAGAACTTCATAATTTAATTAATTACTTTACAAAAGAGCGATTTTATTCATAACTATTGCATGTCATGCAGTTTTTCCACTTAGTTCACATTCCTGTGGAATATAGTTATTAAATATATCTTATGTCACCCGGGGATAATATAGCTTCCCAACAGTGAAAGAATGATCAAAATCAATTCAGTATTACCCTTAGACCGTATATCACGGGACTAGCCTTTGCGAACCACCACATACAAAAATATTCTGCTAGTTTTCATAGCGGGTGAAGGGGGAAACACAAAGACATATAAAATTTCATTATATTTAAAAATGTATTAATCGACAAACGCGTAATGGCTGTTGTGTGTTAATTTTTATTGTACAGTCAACTACAATGAAATGTACTAGTTTAATCATATAAAATGATGTACTGCTGTACAGTGCTTTTTATAAAGCCAAAAAAACCAATGGCAGAAAACAATGCTTAAGTAAGGCGCATCCTGTGGTTAGATGATCTAAGGTATTACCTGAGCCTAATTAATCAATGCAAACAAACTTGGCATAGTCAGTAACGATACTGCCTGCGGCGCTGGAGGTCCTGGCTTCGATTTATTCGATTCGGTCGGTTCAAATATTTGTGTGATCCACAAATGTTTGTTTTGGAGTTTGGGTGTTTTCTATGTATAATAAGTATGTATATCAGTCGTCTAGATCCCATAGCACAAGCTTTATAGCTTAGTTTTGGCTATAAAATGATGTTGTGTAAGAATGTCCAACCATATTTATTTATTTAAACACTAGCTGATGCGCGCGGCTTCGCCCGCGTGAAATTTGGTTCCCGTTCCCGCTTCCCATGGGAACAGTTTCCCGGGATAAAAAGTAGCCTATGTGTTATTCCAGACTATACTCTATCCCTGTACAAAATTTCAGCCAGATCCATTCAGCCGTTAGAGCGTGATTGAGTAACAAACATCCAAACATCTTCACAAACTTTCACATATATAATATTAGTAGGATACAAATAAAAAATCAAATAGTTCCTCTTTCTATTATTAGTATAGATACATACATATAGTCACGCCTTTATCCCCGAAGGAGTAGGCAGAGGCATAGTATACACCCACATTTCACCTTATAGTTTTATGTCCCACGTAATAAGTGGTGAGCCTACTGTCGTGTTGAAATAGACAGGAGCAGGTCGCTGGCCGCGAACCGCAGTGGATATTTTACAACCCCTTCTATGGTCTTTAACTTAGTCACTTCTTACGACACCTTCGGGATGTATAGGGGTGGCGACATTTTGTAGTATTACCCGTCGAAACACGGGACCCCGTGTCGCCATACGGGTACATTTAGTATAGATAGGCATTTTAAAATATTACATTGCTAAAGACTTACCCTCATATTCATAATCGTTTATTAAACCTATTTTAGTTAAAACACACTTTAAGTCTATTGCTGTCTCTAACCAATGACAGAGTATGGTTAGAGACAGCAATAGACTTAAAATGTGTTTTAGGTAAAATAGGTTTAATAAACGATTATGAATATAGGGGTTAGAATTTTTCGCATGAAAAATATTCTTTTCATGAATTTACTTGACTTTGGCAAACCCTCAAGCCGAAAAAGCCCAAGAATAAAAGAAAAAAAAACCAGACTGAAGAATTTGACGTTTTGTACTGTCAAGATTTAATTGAAATCTGTCATTTTCTGACGTTTATTTATTGATAGTTATCTGTCTGTCATCAACATCGACCGAGCCAGGTCGGTGTCAGGGGGAGTCAACTCTCTTAGCATCAAATGCGAACACCTGGGCGAATTTTGCTAGATGAAAAAGCGCTATACGCCAGACAAAGACAACGTGTATGTCTATAATCCTGTGATCGTCTTTCTGGAACGCAATTTAAATTTTAGGTTTGACATTGGTTTTTGTCATTAATGACGGCCATTTGACATCCGCCATTTCACTTTCATTGTGATAATTCTAATAATTGATACCTATTTCTTATTTTGTGATAACTAAAGTGCTATTTTTTTCAGTATTGCATATTTCTCTATATGTAAAACCGTTATATTGCGATATTCCGATCCGCTTTATTACTTGCCTAACCTACATTTTCGTTACCTACCCATTTTCAATTTTGTGTTAATTATCTTTGAATTGTTTGTATAATGGCCAACACAGAATTACAACGAAAATGTGCAAAATGTCATACTACTGCTGGCAATGACGAAACCGCGAACTAACGATTCCACAGATTTCCTCTACCTGGAAAAGATGGATCTGTGAGGTAAGTTTTTTTACCGGTTTTCACAGGAATACTTATTTATGTAGGTGTGTGTGTTTGTAAAACTAATATCATTACATTAATTAGGGTTATACAAGAAACATATAAAATTATAACTAGGTACTTAAAAATAAATAAAAACTAACTACCTACCTATCAATATAATAAACTTGGTGGCTTAACTTTAGATTATCCGCCATTGAGGTAATTATTGCAATACTAGCTGATGCCTACCTTTATAATTAATTTCATCACAAAAAACGACTTGTAGTGACCTTGCGTAACTACATTTCATAATCTATCATACGCATCTTTTAGTACAGCTTTAGCAACACATTGTAAATCATTTGACGAGTTCCTTATTGATATAAATCTAATTTATTATTTCAGAACACGTGTATGGGCCGAATACTGTTTTCCAGATGAAAACTAGTCTACTGAGGAATCACTTAGAAATTTAAGCAAACAGCATAAGGTGTTATGCAGTAAACACTTTGATGACAGTTCATATACCAGCAGTTCCAGGACACGATTGAACAAATTTGCTATCCCAGTTGGAACAGAAAATATAATGTGGCGGTTACGTCAGGAAGAATGTTCAACTTCAAGTGAAACTGTCATATCCAATGACTCAGAGGTGAAACTCCAAGTGGATTCATTTCAAAATGAACCGTGCGTTACACCTCTATCTGCTGAATGCAAGGTATGTTTAATAAAGTTTTAGGCATAGAAGTTTTAGATAGAGAATAGAACTCTATATATAATTCATACTCCAAGCGGGTTATGGAGCGAGCTTTGTTTGGATTTTCTTAGAAGATTGAAATTTGAAATGAAGTCATATGACAAAGATCTAAGGTTACCGACATAGCCTGCAGAATAACCACTTTTCATTTCCCCTTTATAACTTTTTACCTGCACACATTTTTATTGGAAACCTATATTTTTACTCATAAAAGACCTAAACGAACAAATCTAAATAAGTGTCAACATGTTACAAGGGTTGTGAAACATCTTGGATTGCTCAATGAATTTCCCAAATCAAAGAGCATGCTAGGCCATCGGTCCAGTTGTTATAGAAATATCTATGGCAGTCGTTGAATGGGAATTTGGTGAAATGGCCCCATACAGGACTGATCACCAGTTTGGTTAAATGGCGTCATTGCTAGAATTAGTAGTATTAGTGATATTATTAAAACAGGGATATTGTATCAGAATCTAAATTCAGGGATTCAAGCCATACTAAAATTCCTGCAGGTTTTAATAAATGCATTTTATCATTTCCAGGTACCACAGACTGGCAGAGGAATTTTAAGGGAACTAGATTTAAAGAGATCTGCAGAATTAACCCCAAGAAAACGGAAACTATATTTAAGGTGTAGAAAAAATTTGAGAGAGATTATGAGATTAAGGAAAAGAAGTAAGAATCATCAAATTTTACCTAAATTACTAGCAAATGAAAATGTTCAAAATTTAATGAACAAGAACATATCTGGATCATTTGCCCTACTATTTACAAAGTCAACTAAAGAATACCTCAAGAAAACTAACTGGACATAGGTGGAGCATAGAGGACAAAGTTATGGCATTAAGCATATACAAAAAATCAACTGGAGGCATGGGTTCGATTCCTGCTCAGTGTAAATATTTGTGTGCATGAATATTTCTACTTGTATTGGTCAGGGTACTACCGTGCCTCGGAGAGCACATTAAACCATCTGTCTCGATTGTCATAGAAACATCTAGCGCAGTGGTTATGAGAGAAATGGCTCATATACTAGAGCTGATCACCCGTTAGGTGAATAATTGTGTCCCCACTGGAAGTACTGTAGTACTTTTTAATTCAAATAACTACCTATCTATATTTCAGGTGCTAGAAGCAAGCTTCCAGGCTGGTTTGAGTATTGTGGCTACTGTCTGTGACAACTTTGGAGTTAATGTCAAAGCCCTAAATTCACTTGGTTCCTCAGTAGCTGAATCATATTTTGATTTCAACGGCCACAAAATAGTCACCATTATGGATCCACCGCACCTTATAAAATGTTTTCGGAACAACTTTTTAAAATATAATATAGAATGTTCTCAAGTACTATATAATGATGGGAAACCAGTAACAGGTAATTTTTACAGTTATCGCTTGTACGGTCAGCCTCATAAGTAGTTGTAACAATACTGTTATAAATAGAGTGTATACTTATAGAAAAATTGTTACATACAAGTTGTAGGCGATAGAAATAAAACGAAAAGAACTTTTAGGAAAATCAGATGAGCGGTCGCGGGTAGGTACGGGCGGGGGGCGGGGGGCGGGCACCAGGCAGCGTATACAGCGGCACCAGTCGGTGGCGCGGGTACTGCGGCTACTGGCGCATGGCGCCTCGACCGCCGCGTTTATTGACGAGGCACGTACAGAGGCACGTAATAATGTAAGTACAAATAGTAAACCAGTTCATACGTTCCAAAATAAAACTAAATCAAAGGATTCACAGGGAATGAAATTGACAATAAAATATATTGATAGTACGTCACTTACACGAAATTTCAATAGTGTATATCTACATATGAGGCTGATTGTACTGTGAACTACTGTGACTGTGATAATAAAGACAAAAAACACAGTTAAAAATAATTTTGTTAATGTTACAGGTATAGCAAAGTGGGCGCACATTAAGGAGTTCTATGAAAAAGATAATGCTAACCCTAATTTTGTGTTTGCTCCTGCATTAACTAAACAACATGTAGAACCTAATTTCAAGCAAAAAATGAAAGTTAGATTAGCAGCCCAAGTATTAAGTCACTCGGTGGCAGCAGGAATGCTCGCAAAAATCGCCAATAGTAAGATATCTTTATTTATTTTTAGTCTTTTGCTGACATTGTTTAAGAACAGGAGGTAATGAATATCTGTCAAGACTACTGTATATCCCTTTTTGTCAGAACTCCCCATCAAACACCAATAAACTGGCTGAATTTTTGAGACGAGTCAGTAAACCTTAACTATTATAGTTTCAGTAAAATGGTCATAGGAGGATATTGTTAATATTCAATGGACGGAATCTACGATCAGAATAAAAAGATTAAGTTTCATAACCGAAATTTTTGCACTGAGCCTTGATTATTTTTCTAGAAAAGTAGCCCAAGTTTCACATTTTCATAAACTTTCACATTTATAATATTAGTAGGATACCGGGTAAACATTCATTAAATAATTATTATTTTAACATTACTAATAGATACCGCAATTGTATTTTTTTGTATAGAGTCTGATAAAATGTATTAAGATCCTTATTTTATACTTTACTTTCAGATGAACTTCCGCAAGCAGCTGCCGCGACAGCTATGCTAGTCGGCAAAATGGACCAATTGTTTGATGCATTGAATGGAGACACGCCCGACTTGAAAAGAGGAAAAAAATACCTCACTAACTTGACTCAAAGGAGCCCACACCTGAATTATTTCAAAGAAATGAAAGTATTGTTCCAAAATATGACATTTTAAGGTGCCAGGTCCAAGCCGCCATCGATAGATGGGTTTTTAAGAACCCTGAATGCCGTGGAGCGACTTTTTCACAATATGAAGACATTACAAATAGGAAGTGTATCAACAAGGCGGCTCAATCAAGATCCACTCGAAAATTGTTTCGGGTGCATCTGCAGCAACTGTGGATGCAATGCTAATCCCAACAGCATACAATTTGTTGCAGCACTGAAAACCGCAATGATTAGCAATTTATTGCATACAAGTAAAAATAAAAATTGTGAAGACGACGATAATACTATTTTAAATAATTTAAAGTCGTTTTTGACACAAAATATTGCTGAACAGTCATCAAATACAAGTAATATCGGACAATCCTATAATTTAATGTATGATGTTGAAGCTACAGTAACTGCTATGCCTCAGTGTTCTGGTGAAATACAAGCTTGTGCATATGTGTGTGGGTTTATGTTAAATAAACTAGCAACCAAGTGCAATCAAAGCCGAACTGCAATGCTTGCAGACCAGAATACAGAGGTTAGCCACTTATTCACCAGTTTTAAAGAATACGAAAGTATGCGCGCTAGTTTAATATATGTTAATAATAATTTTGTGAAAACTGTCGAGAGTGCTGCAACAGTTGTGAATAAATATTTGAACGAGCATGGTTGTGACGTGTCTTTGAGAAAGACCTTAGAAGGAAAATTGAAAGAGCAAATAAATTTCGAGTGGTTGCTTGATTGCGCTGAGCATTATAATGATAATAAAATTTTCATAATTATGTCTACCATAAGTATATGCTTAAAAAGGTTTTGTGTTTTGCAGAATAGGCAGTACACAGAAGAAGCATCAAAAAAGGCGCTGAAGCGGAAAATAAATATACTGTAAAATGTTTAATTTCATCAAAATCTGTTCAGTTGTTTAGGCTGTAAAGCGTAACAGACAGAGTTACTTTCGCATTAAGTATTCATTAAACTTTACTAGTCACCGCTAGAATTAGTAGTATTAGTGATATTATTAAAACAGGGATATTGTATCAGAATCTAATTTCGGGGATTCAAGCCATACTCAAATTCCTGCAGATTTTAATAAATGAATTTCATCATTTCCAGGTACCACAGACTGGCAGAGGAATTTTAAGGGAACTGGATTTAAAGAGATTGCAGAATTAACCCCAAGAAAACGGAAACTAAATTTAAGGTGTAGAAAAATTTGAGAGAGATTATGAGATTAAGGAAAAGAAGTAAGAATCATCAAATTTTACCTAAATTACTAGCAAATGAAAATGTTCCAAATTTAATGAACAAGAACATATCTGGATCATTTGCCTTACTATTACAAAGTCAACTAAAGAATACCTCAAGAACACTAACTGGCTGAGCATTATAATGATAATAAAATTTTCATAATTATGTCCACCATAAGTATATGCTTAAAAAGGTATTGTGTTTTGCAGAAAAGGCAGTACACGAAGAAGCATCAAAAAAGGCGCTGAAGCGGAAAATAAATATACTGCAAAATGTTTAATTTCATCAAAATCCGTTCAGTTGTTTAGGCTGTAAAGCGTAACAGACAGAGTTACTTTCGCATTAAGTATTCATTAAACTTTACTGATATTGAAATATATGTTTTTATTGACCTTGAAATATGTATTTTCTTTTATAAACATACTAGCTGATGCCCGCAGCTTCGCCCGCGTAAAATGTGTTCTTCCCGTGGGAACTTATTCCCGGGATAAAAAGTAGCCTATGTATTATTCCAGACTGATGTACCTATGTACCAAATTTCAGCCAGATCCGTTCAGTCATTTGAGCTTGAAAGAGTAAAAAACAACCACACTCACAAACTTTCGCATTTATAATATTAGTAAGAAGTAAGACCTTTGACAAATGATCAAAAGAATGGTCTTACTCAAAATCATAAAAATGGACTATTTTTATGATTTTGAGTAAGATAATTCTTCTGATCATTTGAAAGCTTCAAAAGGATTCTGTAATAGCACGTTTAAAACTCGCGCCAAATGTATTAGTTCCTGGGCATAAAATGGAGGCGCTAGCGTGCTCCGTGTTGGCATTTTTTTTGTATGGAGTTGTACTTCTTTCCGTAGGATAAAAGTGTTCTGTGGTCGGTGTTTGGTTGGTGTATCTCTCTGAAGCTTTGAAGTGTGAAATGTGTTTTTGTAAAATAATGTAAATTGAGTTACTAACATGAATGTTAATAACAATTTAAACTTGAGTTTGTTGTTGTTGGTCTCATGACCATTTACTATACAGCTCCCAATCAGATATAACGTGCAAATGGGTGACGTGCTAAGCTTATTTTCTGTGCTAATAATGAAATTTAAATCTAAGTTTAATGAGAGTAAAATTTATTTCCACTATGATCTTCCGTGGGACAAGCTCAAGACCATCAAGTGGATGAATGAGAAGGCATCAGCTAACAGGGCTTATATTCCTACCACGGTGAGTACATAAAACCAAGTACCATGAGTAGAAAAATATATATTTACAGAATTGAATACATTGAATAATACACAGTGCCTACATAAACAAACAAGAATATTATTATTGTTGTTGTCTCTGTTAAGTATTTCTCTTCTTACTTTGATGTGACCATAAAAAAATAAATAGAGCCATGTGAATAAAATAAACTAAGTAATTTTCGGTTATTTGTATCTATTATTGATGTCATTTTATACATTTTAATAATCATCATCAAGAGAATATAAGTTTGAAACAAGTATTATTTTGCCCCATATACCTATACCTAATAAATGAAATCAAATTATTAATTTCACCTTATAAATAGTTAAGATACACACAAGTTATAATAAAAGATAACAGCTAATATTGTGGGGCACTCACAAACATCACTAAAACATTTTCAAGTGTGGTCGCTATATCATTGTATTAATATTTTTGACAGCCTGTACTAATAATTACCTCTACTACCTACTACAAGATTTTTTAAGACATATGGATTTTGAATATATTATCTATCTTATCTATCTCTAAACAGTAAAATGATAAATATGTCAAAAATAAATTAATATCAAGCTAACAAGATTTTGTTAGCTAAATAACCCACTCCGGCTTGTATCTGATGCAAAGGTGCCCATAACACTTGCTGCATTCCCCGCTGGATGGCAATAGCTAACCTTCACACCAGGTATCAGCCAGAGCGAGAGTCACCTGTTTTCTCCACTATTCTACCTATTCTATTACTAGATTTAAAATTAAGGTTACTAGGTTTAATTAAGGGTCGGTTATAGCGCACAAGTAGGCATTTGGCGCTCCCCTCGCCCCGGACGCGAGACACACCGCGCGCCGGCAGCGGCAGTGAACTCTCATGCCACAGTATACAGTAGAGTAGAAAGAAACAACATGCTAACTTTGTTTGACGTAGTAAATGCATCTAACTTTAATATGTGTAGTGATTTTTTAGAGTTTCGTAAATAAATGAGTTAATTATATATATTATACTATTATTTTTAAGCTAAAGAGTTTGTTTGTTTGTTTAGTTGTTTGAACTATAGAGTCTTAGAGACTGCTAGTTGAATTTCAAAAGTTCCTTAACAGAATGTCTATTTTTCAAAAATATCAAAATATATAACATCACGCTAAGGCGAATGAGAGCTGAGCAGCAACGAAACATTTTTCGAAAACTAGGATATTTCATTTTTTTTGAGAGTTTCCGTTGCGTACGTTTGCTAGATGGTTACAGTTGCGTAAAAAATGAAAATTACATAATAGCTGGTCATAAAAAATTCTAAAGTTTTCTAAAGTTGGTATGCTAAGTATGAATCACGTGATCATTTTGCAATTCAATATGGGCGCCGCGCCATAATCACAAAATTTCATGATGGGTATCGTTTAAGCTCGGCGCTCGTGGCCCCGCGGACTCAGTGTTCTGTAAACGATCACTGCAGTAAGCAACTTTCACTATGGCCAGTCCATGGATGGGTGACCATCCATGTGATCACTTCGTGATATTTATTTGAGCGTTTCCGTGCTTCGGAAGGCGCGTTAAGTATTTGGTCCCGGTTGCCAGTAAAATGGCAGTCGTTAAGCTTAAGTAAAGGCTTTATTTCAACAGCAGGCAGTCACAACCTGCGCCTGTCCATTTAAACACGGCAATACGGCTCACCACCTATTACGTGGGACAAATTATACAAAGGTAAAATGTGGGCATATAATATGCCTCTGACCATATTATGTATCGTTTAAGAGGTTTTTCGGTATGCTGAGTACGAATCACGGGATAATTTTGCAATCCAATATGGCCGCCGCGCCGTAATCGCAAAACTCCATGATGGGTATCGTTTAAGTGGTTTTTTGGTATGCTGAGTACGAATCACGGGATAATTTTGCAATCCAAAATGGCCACCGCGCCGTAATCATATAATTTCGTGATGGATATCTTTTAATGGGTTTTTTCGAATGCTGAGTACAAATAACGTGATAATTTTGGAATTCAATTTGGCCGCCTAAGCTATTTACAGTAGTAAATTAAAAAGATTTGCTTATTAAGTTTAGGCCTAGCAATGCGAAAATACTATGACAACAGGATTTTTGTAAAATTAAGGCCAATGACATTAAATTGGTACCTAGCATACGAAAGAATCCCTTAATAGGTACTCATCATGAAATTTTGTGATTACGCCGCGGCGGCCATATCGGATTGGAAAATTATCACGTGATTCGTACTCAGCATTCCAAAAAAACCCCTTAAACGATACCCATCATGAAATTTTGTGATTACGGCGCGGCGGGCATATTGGATTGCAAAATTATCACGTGATTCGTACTCAGCATGCCAAAAAACCCCTTAATCGATACCCAACATGATATTTTATGATTATGGCGCAGCAGCCATATTGGATTGCAAAATTATCACGTGATTCGTACTCAGCATAACAAAAAACCTCTTAATCGATACCCAACATGAAATTTTATGATTATGGCGCAGCAGCCATATTGGATTGCAAAATTATCACGTGATTCGTACTCAGCATACCAAAAAACCCCTTAAACGATACCCATCATGAAATTTTGTGATAACGGCGCGGCGGCCATCTTGTATTACAAAATTAGTACGTGATTCGTACTCAGCATACCAAAAAACCGCTTAAACGATACCCATCATGATTTTTGAGATTACGACGCGGCGGTCATATTGGATTGCAAAATTAACACGTAATTCGTACTCAGCATACCAAAAAACCCCTTAAACGATACCCATCATGAAATTTTGTGATTACGGCGCGGCGACCGTATTGGATTGCAAAATTATCACGTGATTCGTACTCAGCATACCAAAAAACCGCTTAAACGATACCCATCATGATTTTTTGAGATTACGGCGCGGCGGTCATATTGGATTGCAAAATTATCACGTGATTCGTACTCAGCATACCAAAAAACCGCTTAAACGATACCCATCATGATTTTTTGAGATTACGGCGCGGCGGTCATATTGGATTGCAAAATTAACACGTAATTCGTACTCAGCATACCAAAAAACCCCTTAAACGATACCCATCATGAAATTTTGTGATTACGGCGCGGTGGCCATATTGGATTGCAAAATTATCGCGTGATTCGTACTCAGCATACCAAAAAACCGCTTAAACGATACCCATCATGATTTTTTGAGATTACGGCGCGGCGGTCATATTGGATTGCAAAATTAACACGTAATTCGCACTCAGCATACCAAAAAACCCCTTAAACGATACCCATCATGAAATTTTGTGATTACGGCGTGGCCGCCATGTTGGATTGCGAAATTATCATGTAATTCGTAGACATTTTAATGCATTAGGTAGCTGGTTACCATGTCGTGAAAACACTTAAAAAGTAAAAGATCACCACATTTTTACCATGAGTCGCGTATGTATTTGTAACGGTTAATCTGATTACATTTTGCCCATTACTGATATTTTTATACTGTGGCGCGATTTCAACGTAATTTGGCATAATAATTACGAAATAGTTGCGAAAAAAACTGACACAGGTCCTGCCTCCACAAGCGCCAGGGCGAGACTGATCGGCCGTCAGCGGCGCAATTCTATTGCGTTTGGTAGATATTCGTACATGATAACTATGTAAATAGTTGTTTAGAGAAAAACGCTCGGAAAATGTGTATAAAAACTTAATACCTTTAATTGAGTGCAAAAAAAATATATAAAATGTTAATAGTTTAGCCACAGTTTTGAAAAAACTTTTCTGAGAGAGTCAACTTTGGGATTTTTTTCTATCTAGTGAAATTTATTGGATCGTGTAACGGGCTCGGAATATGTTTAGCTTATATCCTTAACTATTATATATATATATTTTTCAGATTTAAAAACCCTTTACTTTTTGACTAGGATTGTTTCAAAAAACTCAAAATCTGACCCACGCGGCCTTAACATACCTATCATGTTTGGATCAGTAGACTCCTGGTACCACAACATGCTCAGTGCTCTGTAAATGATCGCCATGTAACATTGCATGCACAAAGGTCGGCCCTGGAAGACATATCTGTATGTTGTGATTGCAATGTTTTCAAACTTATGAAGGTACTTTTATTGAGCTATTGGTTTTGACTACCCATAACATATTAGTTGTTAAACCAAGGGGGTAGCCTACAAAAGGATGACACTCAACAATGAGCTAAGTACCAAATACAACTGCCAAAATGATGGGCATTTTATCGTTATCTGCTTACCCCTTCAGAGAAATAATCGTCACTAAGGGCAATAGACAGATTAGCAATTACATGAATATTGATAACACTGGTTTACTTTGTTGCAATTGGCACGAAATTTATGATTGATCGAAGTCCAATAGTATTTGACACAAATACCTACAATAAATATTATCTCATATCAATGCTGTAAATAAAAGATTTCCTGATCTGATTAATTGGTCATTGTTGCATCAATAACCATTTTTTTATGTGTGAAAATGCCCATGGATGTCTTGCCAGACTTGAACCCTAGAACTATAAGAAAACCAGTGCCTTGGGTGATTCCTCAAATGATACGCCATCTGTGTTGATCCAGCACATAGGCGTAATCCCTTATCTAAACAAACTCCCTACTGTGCAGAGGCTGTTTAGAAGGAAACCCTAGCTCACATTATTCTACACTGTCACAGCATGAGTCTGTACAACTCTCCTGGGCGGCGACTCTCGACAGTACGACTTGAAGTTAAGTATAAATTAAAATGGCATTTGTACATAACACATTTAAAAACAGCTAGCTAGACATGAGCCTTTCGTCTAAACTTTTAAGTAGTGTCCGACCGAAACTGGTTTTCCAGCCGAAACCGAAACCGAAACCGAACTTTCGGCCCCAGGGTCAGTTTCGGCCGAAACCGAAACCGAAACTCATATTGAAAAAGAAAAATAAAACAGCCAAGTGCGAGTCGGATTTCCGCACAGAGGGTTCCGTTACAAAAATTAGGTACAAAAATTACGTTTGTTGTGTGTGAATGTTTTTGTTTCTGATTTTAGTAAGTATTATTGGTTATAGCGGCAATATAACAGGGTGAGGTGGTGGTAGCAATGTCTTTTGACACCGCCAACGCCTTCAACACCTTGCCCTGGAGCTGCGTTTGGAAGGCGCTAATTTACCATTCGGACCTTGGGAAGGAGGTAAGAGGCATTTCTAATGAAATTGTTTTTGTTGTTTGTTGCTATGGCAGGAACAGAAATACATCATCTGTGAAAATTTTAACTGTCTTACTATCACGGTGCATGAGTTACAGGCTGCTGACAGACAGACTGATGACCAACGAAGTCTTAGTAATGAGACTCTGTTTTACCCCTTTTTAACGGAATCGACTATAAAGGGGTAGGTTCATGTAATGTCCTAGATCACCTTTTTAGGATTCCCTAACCAAAAGTAAAAACGGGACCCTAAAAAAGTGGTCTAAGACATAACACAGGGGTAACTGTCTAATACTTCTCAATTATTGTAATTGCTTGTGATTCGGATAAAATTGTATTATAACTATTGATTGAAAGTCCTTTGTAAATCTGTAAATCTTCGGTTAGTAACATATTAACTGGCTGGGCTGACCCCAACCACGTCATAGGCAGAGCCAGGCACTCAAAATTCGCGAACACGTGAGTTTCGGCCGGGCCGAAAGTTTCGGCCCATTTTGGCCGAAACCGAAACTGCGGCCGAAACTGGATTTTTTGGCCGAAACTGGCCGAAACCGAAACCGAAACCGAAACTTCGGTCGGTCACTACTTTTAAGTCGTATGATCGAGAATTTGCGCCGTTTAGGAATGGCACAACATGAGACGATGACGTTTCACCCTTACTGTCGTGTGGTGGAGAATCGGCACCTTGTGCTTCTAGATGGGAGCTAAAGTGGCATGATTTTTAAACTGCTCAAGGTGTTATTTTTCTTAGCACCTTTTTTGTACTAAGCATTGGTTCGTCTTCGTCTTAGCATAGATGGAATACCTGCTGCTATCATCTTTTTTAATGGTTTTGCAAAAATACTTTTTAACTAGGTAGGTACTGCTCGTTCGCTCTAACTTTGCCGCTCGGCTCCATACTAAAGTCGAATTTTTAATTAGACGAAGTAAATTGACAGCAACTAATGTCACTTCTTCATACAATGTTGCGTATTTTCTATGACGAAGTGACATTAGCTACTGTGAATTTACTTCGTCTAATTAACAATTCGGGTATACGTATACACCTCTACGCCAGCGGCAAAGTTAGAGCGAACGGGTAGTATGTCCTTATCAACCATCTGTCTGCTGCCCTTTGCACCGGCATAGATACCGGAACCAAACTTTTATCGGCATTGTAATATAAAAAGCTTGTTATATAACATACCTATATCATTTGTATTCATACGTGTCATTAGATTATACTATATTTTATAATATAATCGCATAATACAGGTACTGTCAGCGATTAACTAAATAAGCCGGTGTCGAAATAACACGGATAACCGATAGGCGTATCGCGTCATCATTGCATTAAGCATTACAAAGTAAATGTCTGTACAAAGATCAAGAGGAGCTGTTACCTAAACGACCTTATGGGTAAATTGGGTAGTTATCTATCGATCGCTGATAGGTTAATGATGTTGATATATGAAACACTATTACGATTTCATGTTGATACTGTATATTTTGTACTCTTTGGTGATCAACTTTCGAGATGCAATATATATATGTACGTACCTACGTTCGTCTAATGTCTTCTTTCCAGTTTTGGGCTATATGTGCAGAGCTGAGATGTCACTTACTTACTTCGACAAAATCTTAATAAACAAAATACAAAACGATAAATGTTTTCTATAGATGCCTTTGCTTCAGAAATTCCAAAAACTTTACTAGGAGGGCTATTTCGTCATATTATTCCTCTTACAGTCCCAAACTCTACAAGTGAGGCTGAAGCTTCTACGAGAGTGACAACTATGTACCCTTAACCCATCAGGCTCACGTTCACGGAGGAAGCTCGGTCTGGAATAACCCGTGCCCTCCCGTATCTCTTACCGTTGCCTTTTTGAGTATATCACTTCCTCGGAAAACATGACTGCAGTGCAGAACCGCACATCCTTTCCGATCCGTGGACATCTAGTATGATAAATAGTTCTTATCTGCCGAATGTAATGATTACTTTTGAACTATTTCGCTGTCTTCTGTCTATCTTCTTTCATAATTTACATTTAAAAACGGGTAACACAATAAACAGCTACCGACGCTGCTTATGCAAGATTGTTTACTCAATGTTTGCTCACAATATTACCTAGCTACTTCGTCATAGTCATAATTCAATAGATGTATATAAAATCTTGCCCCAAACAGAGTTGAGCCAGCTCATGAGCTGCTTGTGTAACCTAATTTATGATAATGCGGACGTCATTCCTGTTTGCATCTAAAGTCTTAGCTTTTTCAGCGTCCTTCGCATTCTCGATAATGAGCGACACTGGCATATTATACTGTCAACTCTACTTCGGCGTCAAGCCCATGCTTTTCGCCCATACCTTGACTAGACCCAGAGGGTGCTTAACCTGCCTTTTTTGTCGCTCTATTCCACTGGCCAAATCCATTTATGGATTGCAGACATTGCTGGATCGATGTAGCAAAATCCTTACCAAAAACCTTGTTATATGTTCCGCAATGTCACGAAGATGAAGGCTGACTTGGATGCGGTAATTCCTCATGCAGTATTTTTAAGTCTGAGCAAAGTTCATGTGAAATAGAACTCAGACAAGTACGAGTACGACTTTCAAACCGAGAGTTGTGTGTGTGTAGTGTATGTGTAGGTATGTAGGTATGTGCATCACAATGAACAAAACTCCGAATGAACCATCGACCTCTTCAAGGAGATATTTCCTTTCTATACTTCATTGTTATTGTATTACATCAATGTGACTTTGAGCCATTTGTGGTATCTATCTCGTATTTCGTCTCGACATAATAAGCCATTGTGTGCGAAAATGGTGTTGATTTCCAGGAGTTTCAGTTCCCCCTATACATAAATCGAATTCTGTATGTGTAATGTGGCCAGCTGTGACAAGGGCTATGAAATTCTTGTTCCGTTATGTTTGAAAGATTTTTTCTAGTCAACTTATACATTTAGGCCTGTTCTCATCACGAAACAGATAAGCGACACGCTATACTACGGTTCCGTTTTCGCGTCACGGAACTCTAAAAGTAATGTATGAATTAGATTGCAAGATATATTTACGTACACAACATTGTTAGTAATATCTGTCCCTTAGATACGACATTTAAATGTATAATAGACGTGTTATCGTCGTACGCCTTTCGTCACGCGACAGTAGGGTGCTCTTGATAATTTATGGTTTATATATTAGGTTCATAATTCAATTCTTTGGCTGTATATCTATTATCTTATCTACAAATCAGCCTGTCTCAGTAGTATTTGTAAGTATTTAGGGAGGGTGATTGGCCTTATTGTTCCACACTCGGCTGACGATGCTGATGTGTCGAGTTTTTCTTCTTTTCGCTATGATTTCGTCCGTTAACCAGCAGGTGCACTGCGTCATACTGAATCCCGAAGCACGGTCGTAGGCAGCCAAATGGAAGGGTGGTTCTAGTCGGTAGGAGTGTGTGTGGGAAGCATAACATCCATGAGAATTTCCACACGAAAAAAAAATGGCCCCATTTGCTTCCATCCAAGCTAGCAACTTTTTTATCCCTTATTTGACCCTGACATTGTGAAATGAATTCCCCCCCTATCTTAGTTTTCCCAACCGCCTACAGTTTAGGTTTCTTTAAAAGGGGTCTTAGAATGTTTTTGCTCGGTCGTTTTGCTTAAAGCTTACCTATGAACTATTTTTTTTGAAAAATTTGAGAATATGCGATGAGATTTCAGAAGAGATACTCGTGTAGAACAAAAGTGTTGGGATGAATGTTAATTTTAGCTCAGTACGTGGGTGGATACCTACTGTACCCTCGGTACAAGAGCCTTTAGGGTGGCTTCACCTTTATCAGTACCGATTAATCTTTAGTTGAACAGTATTACATATAGAAACATGAACATTTTCTTACATAATTAGATAAGTACAGTATTGTTTTACCTAAACTATATTTTGATGATGAAGACTATTTAGATATTACTGATATTTTGTAGAAAAATTGAATCGAACTGTCTGTTGATAAAAGATTCTATACACCAGGGGTTCCCAACCTGTGCGCCGCGGCGCCCTGGGGCGCCGTAGAAAGTCCATAGGTGCGCCGCGAGGAGACTCGCGGCGCCCCTCTCTCAAAAAATAAAAAGAGCACAAAAAGAATAGCCCGCCAAGATTTTTGCCAATTCTGCTTAAGCGGGCCACGTTCCGAACTGGTGGTGGTATTAACTTTGATTTGTATTCATGAACGTGTCGCAAGTGCCTGTGTAGTAGGAACTATGCGATATAAATGTTTTTTGAGTTTGAGTTTGACCCGTCGCCGTCCTTTTCCGAGTCGCGGACTCCGCTCTAAAACTCCTTTGCAAAAAAGGGTCTGGCTGTCAAGACAACTATTTCGATTTTTTAAAACTAATCTACGCGGTGTCTGAGAATAGTTAGAGGCGAAAGTTGCCACCTTCCGCCCAAGGAAATCGGGTAAGTCCTCACCGCGTTAACCATCTTGAAGAGTCTTAGTTGATCTCTCAACTTAGTTGGTGATCAGATCGATAATAAACGAGTGGCTGGAGAGGAGCCATGGCAATCTCTTCTACCGGTTGTCACCGATAATTAAGGGCACGGATGCTTCGATAAGTATCTGTGGCGATTACGCCGGGAGACCGCGGCTCAGTGTCAGCACTGCGAAGGAAGCAGCGAGGACACAGCGCTCCATACAGAGCATAGCGTGGGCGCCAGGTCCTAGTGGCAGGTCTTGACCTGAACATTATCTCGCTGGAGACTACGGTACGAGCGATGATTGATCGATGATTTCTAACGGGAGTACGTGGGAAGCCGCCGCGTCTTTCTGCGAGCAGGTCATTCTCGTGAAAGAGATGGCGGGGAGGGAGCAGGGAGATAACTCTCCAACCCGAGATTTCCAGTCTGCGGCGAGGGTGCCATACACTCGATTTTGCCCATACTATCGGACTCTATGGCCGGGGGCCTAAGGTCGGGGTGGGGGCTGTTCACCGTCCTTACAGAAGCAGGCCCAAGACGACCCAGGAAGCGAGAGTGACACCCGAAAGCTTCCAAAGACGCGGGGAAGTACTCGAACCAAACGAAGTAAAGTAGATGACGTCGCTGTGGTAGCCAAGGTCTGTCGGGAATCCTGGGACATCTTTCCAGAAGCTCCCGACCGTAGGTAATGGTAGAGCACCGTATGGCTTCAGTCGGTAAGATTTCGGCACACAGATTCCACAAGTAAAAAAGAAGGCAGTGTCCCTAGATAACGCCGACTTCACATGTTTTCCCGGATTTAGTCTGCATAATGACTTTGCCGAGGCTCCATGGCACAGGAAAGTGGCTTGTGCGGAGGATTACTAGTTGGGGGGGGGGGTGACTACACGTGATATGATGGGGAGCCGTGAAAAATTTCAAGACTTATAAGGGCGCCGCGGCCTGCAAAAGGTTGGGAACCCCTGCTATACACAGTATGACGTGGTATGACGGTGATACAATTCACCCAACACTACAAAGTATTACCTTACCTACCTTAACACGCATTACGCAACCGTAAACTCGTTTGACTACGAGCATTTTGCATGACTGAGTTTTGCACAAGTTACTTGGAACATGTAGGTACTTCGACGGAAAGATAGTATGTGTAACGAAATTAGTTAGTAGGACATCTCAGAGAATGTGGCGCTATTTCGATACCAATGCAAAAAAATAGATAATTATGCATCTCGGTTCGCGTTCCGAATGTTCCGACTTCCCATGGTAAAATATTCCCGGGATAAAAAGGAGGTAGCCTATACTTATTTCAGAGTAGGTACTTATTTCCTGTACGAAATTTCAGCCAGGTCCATTCAACCGTTAGAGCGCAGCGTAATTGAGAAAACAGCGAAATTGAGAAACATCTCAAACTTTCCCATTTAAAATATTAGTAGGATGAGTAAAGTATAAAGTGGATCTGTTCTGTAGTTAGATTGAGGTTATAATAATTTCTCATTTGCGACTATCATGCTTTTAGTGCAAGGTTTTGCCTACATTGTACCTAAGTAAGTAAGTACCTAACTAGATTATTCTTAAGATTTCAAATTTCTAAGTCCAAGGGCTTCGTTCAACTAAGCGTCGTCGGCGTCCTTCGATAGTTGAGTGAGTGATAGATCTCTAAATCTTCACGACCTCAGCAAATTGATATCGTATTGTTCTGTTGTTCAAATTAGAACTGTGTATTGTATAATAGCAC
This sequence comes from Miltochrista miniata, assembly GCA_933228765.1. Classification (NCBI taxonomy): domain Eukaryota; kingdom Metazoa; phylum Arthropoda; class Insecta; order Lepidoptera; family Erebidae; genus Miltochrista; species Miltochrista miniata. Next base: position 21,924,556 of record OW121767.1, on the reverse strand, counting down.
GTGCCGTCTAACAATAGAACTTCTGCAGAAGAAATATTTCACATCATGTTCAATATCAAAACGAATCCGCTTCGGCGGTTTACGCAAATGTTTCTGATGAATGATTTCATCTGATATGTAACCTGTAAATATGTATTCTATTGATTTGTTGAAAATTACTTCAACAAATCAATAGAATACATATTTACAGATATTAATTACACTAAAGTGGTTATTGGTTATTTTACACCACCGTAATAAATAACCACACAATGTTTGCAAAAGGCATTCTCCATCATTTCTGGAACTTTGCCCCTGTAATGAAAGCAAGTGCTCAAAACTCTACTTGATATACGATTTTGTCGCCTTTAGAACATCTCCACTTCTTCTTCTTCATTGAGAGGTTGTGACTGCCTGTTGTTGAAACTTTTCAAGCCGCCTAGAAATGCCTTCAACTTGGCTTAACGACTGCCATTTTACTAGCAACCGGGACCAACGGCCTAACGTGCCTTCTGAAACGTGCACGGAAACGCTCAAATAAATGTCACAAAGTGGTCACATGGACGGTCACACATCCAAGGACTGGGCATAGTGAAAGTTGCTTACTGCAGTGATCATTTACAGAACACTGAGTCCGCGGGGCTACCCAAGGAAGCGCTTCTCTTCTAATGAACGTACGCACCACAGAAATTACTTATAGCATCCCGCTGAAATGTAATTAGGTAGAGACATCTTCAATCGCGATAGGCTGCTGCAGCTCAATTTAAACTTTATAATAAAGTAAAGGTTTTGTTCCAGGTGGAGAATGTCGCAAACGTTTGTACACATGCCCTATGCGTTGCGCCCGCGTCCCTGGGCGCACGAGAACTACTCACGCGCAGCGTCAACGCTCCCCAAGCGATCGCCGCCGTTGTCTACGGACTAGCCCTGTGCCTCCTCTTCGCTGTATCTACAACCTTCCATTCCGTATGCTGCTGTAAATCTGATACGTAAGTTTTCTTTTATTACCGCTACTGTTCCTAACTTTATTTTCTGCTGAACAATTATTGTACTAATGCGAAATTTTGAGATGAAGGACATTTACAATGTTTCTATGCAAATAATACAGGGTCATTTGTAAAACGCCAGGAACCTGCTAGGACTAGATAGTCAACGTCATAACTAGCAACGTTACTTCTACGACTTTTGAAAATTCGTTACATTTTACTATCATACTTCTGCGAGGAGTAGACCTCGCGGGCACTTAGGAAAAAAATTGCAACCTGTGACGAATCAATATCCGTTCATAAATAAAACGACAACAATCTTTACCCCTTTGGTCCCCCATTTTCCCCCTATCAAAAAAAAACTCGACAAAAGAAATTGCAACCTGTGACGAATCAATATCCGTTCATAAATAAAACGACAACAATCTTTACCCCTTTGGTCCCCCATTTTCCCCCTATCAAAAAAAAACTCGACAAAAGTTCTATTTTAAATCAAAGATCACGTGTGCTCTCGTTCGCTTCGCTCGCTCGGTCGAAAACTCTCATTTACTTCGCTCGCTCGGTCAAAAATATGGATTTATCAACAGGACTTAGGTATTTGAATTCGAACTCGCGTCTTCTTCCTTGCTAGTACGCGTTTGAAAACATTCGGTGTTTTATTATCGGAATGATGTGTAAAAGTTAAAAGGTCATACTCATAGGTAATGTTATTGGGTTATTGCCGCATATAATGACTTTTTTGACGACGAAAATGTAACTTCTCTCACGTAATGTTACGAGGAAAGAATTTCAAGGTTTTTATGGTTACTGTAATAAAACCTTGCCGCTGCCAGTCGATTAATAAATAAATATTACATAAAAATATGTAACTGTATTATAATGGCCGATTTAAACGTGTACCATAACTCACAAAGGAAATAGGTTTAGTAAGTACATACAGGAGGTATGTACTTACTATGATTTAGATTATAAATAACTAAAAACTATTTTTTTTAAACAATGAGTGCTTTTTTTATTAATATGCATAACTATTTTCCGACGGTGAAATTGAATATTTCAAACATATCAACATGAAAATCACATACCTAATAATGTCTTATATTCATGACCTATGATTTTCGGGCAAAATCAAAATAGCAGAAACATCGAGAGATAACTTTCATAATGTTAATAAGCTAAAAAGACCGGAAAACCATTAGGTACGAATACTACAAACATACTTATTGAATGAGTTTTGTAAGAAATTACTTTCTCTAGCTAGGGTGAAATAAACATTACTTGGTCATAAACACGCTACGGTTATTTTCCTTAGTATTAATCTATTCATTGAAAAAGGCTATCTCCTTTCCGAATAAGTGCTTGCAATCAACTGAAATATTAAGCGATACCCACGCCTTTGTCAATATTGTTTCAGCAAATTATTCTGTAGGCAGGTAGTAGGTATCATTTCATAATTGCCTACACAAATACAGAGCGGAATTTGTAGAACTTCAAATGGATATATAGGTATGTATAACTCTGCAAATACGGCCATTTTCTCTATTATTATCGTAGGGAGGAAAAGTTTGTTTACACATTAAATATACAGGGTGACCCAGAAGTCGACGTCAAGCCGGAATCGGGTAACAGACTAGGTCATACATAATAATAGATGTCAGAAAATTTAAAAAAAAAATCTAGGTCTTATATTTTAAAAATTATGGACGTTTAAAGTGACGGTTATTTCATTCCTGTTGCTACAGATATGTACTTTTTTGTTTTGTTTTTTCTCTAATGTAACCCTGAATACTTTTTCTTTAAAGTCTAAACTGAATTTTAAAGTCAATGAGGAATGTTCATAAGTATGTAAAATTACTTGAAACTTCGTTTCAGTAAAGCTTTTATAAATACAAATACACTAGTTTTTGTTTTATTCAAAAATACCCAGTCGTTTTGATTTTACAATCATTCAAAGTTCGCGAAAATTTGTTGCCCCGCTAACAGTCACTGAACCGCGGATGACGTCACATTATAGCGCGGCTCCGTGCGGTCCGCTCCGCGCCCAGCTGTAGCAGTGAAAAAGTCCCGCGCACGCAGTGTTACCTATTATTCTCTTCGCTTTTAGCTGAGTGAATTGTTAAAAAAATAACGAAGGCTTCGATAGGACAAACAGATAACTTACCTAAAATAGATGGGCTTGTGGTTGCTCATTTTTAGGGTTTCGTAGCCAAATGGCAAAAACGGAACCCTTATAGATTCGTCATGTCTGTCTGTCTGTCTGTCTGTCTGTCCGTCCGTGTGTCACAGCCATTTTTCTCCGAAACTATAAGGCCTATGCCTTTAAAACTTGGTAACTAGATGTATTCTGTGAACCGCATTAAGATTCTAATATAAAACTAGAAAAAAAGTAGTAAATTTCGGGGGTCCCTATACTCAGAACTGAAACTCAAAATTTTTATTTTCATCAAACCCAAACGTGTGGGGTATCTATAGATAGGTCTTCAAAAATGCTATTGAGGTTCCTAACATCATTTTTTTCTAAAAAGAATAGTTTGCGCAAGAGACACTTCCAAAGTGGAAAAATGTGTGTCCCCCCCCCCCCCCCTCTAACTTCTAAACTAAGAGAATGATAAATCTAAAAAAATTATATGATGTACATTGCCGTAAAAACTACCAACGAAAATTAGTTCGAACGAGATAGAGCTGGTAGTTTTTTTTTAATACGTCATAAACCGCAATTTTCGGTTAGAAAAATCACTACCACTGCGAACGTGTTAAAAAATCAATCAATGTTACAACGAACTATAAGAACTTTTATATTATGTTACTTGCTGCTACGAAACCCTTCATGGGCGAGTCCAACTCGCACTTGGCCGGTTTATTTAGCTATAAATAATGATTTTTTTTGGTCGAAATGCGAAGCGTCTTTCATTATAACTCTTATGAAAATTTGTTAAAACTGTTCTATATTGTGTTATTTATCCAAAAAGTTACTATTTTAGATAAGTCGTAGCTTATTTTTATCGTGATGCTAGCTAGGTAGAAGTATGTATGAGAAGCCAAGGGTGTAATATCCTAAAACTCTAAAACTAGGATGAACTAAGAGGACTAGGGATATAGGAGACTAAGGTTAAAGACTTAGCTAGAGATAATATGCGTCTACTTATTCCTAATCGGGAACAGATGTACTAAAGCTTTTTTAGGGTTCCGTAGCCAAATGTAAAAAATGGAACCCTTATAGATTCGTCATAACTGTCTGTCTGTCTGTCCGTTCATATGTCACAGCCATTTTTCTCCGAAACTATAAGGCATGCTGTTGAAACTTGGTGATTAAAAAGCATTAAAAATTCTACAAAAAAAAATTGAAAAAATATCACTAAATTTTGGGGGTCTCCATACTTAGAACTGAAACTTCAAATTTATTATTTCATAAAAGCCATACGTGTTGGGTATCTATAGATAGGTCTTTAAAAATGCTATTGAGGTTTTTAATATTTTTTTTCTTAACAGAATAGTTTGCGCGAGAGACACTTCCAAAGTGAAAAATGTGTCCTAATCTAACTTCTCAAATTAGAGAATGGTAATAAAAAAAATTATGTACATTGCCATGCAAACTCCCACCGAAAATTGGTTTGAACGAGATCTAGTAAGTATTTTTTTTTAATACGACATAAATCGCAATATTCGGCTAGAAAAATCACTGCAACAGCGAACGTGTTAAAACATCAATCAAAGTTACAACGAACTAGGTACAAGAACTTTCATAGGTAATTATTATGTTACTTGTTGCTACGGAATCCTTCATGGGTCCGACTCGCACTTGGCCGGTTATTTATTCAATGACGAAGAGTTTGGTTGGTTGGTAGTGCACGCTGCTTAGGAATTAAAGGGGTCCCGAGTCCCGACACGATCAATTAGCAATTGTCAAGCACGTTAAATATAATGTGTACATATACGTCGATGCACACACACATGCAAAGAAATCACGCACACTGAAGCAACTTCCATTCATATTTAACGTGATTGACAATTGCAAGGCATGATCATGTCGGGAGCCCATAAGGGTCGCGGGTACAAACATTTACGTGCATGAACATGAATATTTGTATCGGTCTGGGTGTTTTTAATATTAAGTACTTACCTATCTATTTACAATAAATATAAATAAGTAAGTACCTACATAAGGTGTAAACATTTTCTGTTTATGTATAACTTTTTCAGATCACCAAGAGAAAGCTATGGTGAGATGCTATAGGCTAAATCCAAGTTAAAAGAGATGCTCTTCATTGCATTTATCCACTTTTTCTGCAGTTTTAAGTCCTTTGGAACTAGGAAAAACAACTTTTTTGGCGTCTTGATAGTAGTACTTGTACATTTTGGTACAACACAGGATTTCCGAGCACTAGGATTAGGCATATCAATGAATCTTTAGGGAAACGTAAGGCTGCGGTACTGAATAGCGCGAACGGACTGAGCGACTGCTATAACGTGACGTCATACAGTGCGAGCGCGGGCCAGCGGTCGCGGACTCACTTTAAATTCTATAACTTGGGAAGTAATTGACGTATCAAAATAATTCTTTCACACGTATTTTTTATTTTTGACGGAGAATACAATAAGCTAAAATTCAAAATTAGTGAACATTCTTAATTTCTCTAGCTCGGAAGTAAAATGTCACCATTTGCCCAACTAATTTTTTTTATAAAACAGGACCTAGATTTTTTTTATATTATTCTGACAACTATTATGACCTAGCCCGTTACCCGATTCCGGCTTGACGTCGACTTCTGGGACTGTATGTAATTACACAAAAACCTTAGGGATACTAAGAAATACATATTATTATTACACCATTCGTGACCTTTAACTTCTATCTCTACGCAAACAATTTGCAGCATATTGTCATTATACTTAAACTCGTTGAAGCATAGGGTGCACAGAATAAGTAATAGTAGAGCATAATTTTTTTACCTAAACTTTCTTGATGAATAACTTTTAACTTTTGGTTAACACTACATTGCATGAAAATCCATTCAATAGTACAACACGTCGGAAATATCTGCGAACCTGGCTTCCCTCGCGCTTCCCCGCACCTGACCCCTTGTAGGTAGGTATATCCCGTTCGCTCTAGGTTTGCCGCTGTGGATGAGGGACGTAGTATAGGAGGCGACCTTAGAGTAAACATTAACTAGGCGACAGGGTAGTACGTACAGGTACATTTGTATTTGAATTTATCGCGAACAGACTGACCGGCGCGATGGAGCTCTTTGTTTTGTAATTATGTACTTAATTAATTAATACAGAACCACTAAATTAGCTATAAATCGTGACCTGAGCGCTATTAGTTTGTGGGTCAGTTCGTTTGGCCTTCACATAAATCTCGAAGAGTACTCAGGCTTTGATTACTGATAGGAGGGACATGCGAACTGGACTCTATACGAATTCTATTCATATTTTATTGTTCCACTATCTGCTAATCGTGTACGTATCAGTTTAGATATTTTCTCATGGACAATGTTGCATTATCTGTCCTGGAAGAATTACTTAAAGGAAGTCGGTGAAAAATTTCACTGTTCATCAACAAACAACAACAAACACAACAAAAATGTATTTATTTCACTTAGGCATATACAGATGCACTTGAAAAACCTCCCGAATATAAACCAAAGAATTACCACCAGATCACAACGCGACCCACCTGCGAAAACACTGGCAAGAAACTCAGCGTTTCCAGATTTCTTCTTCAGCTTCAAAATCAAAGTGTACATTGCTTTTACATTCAATACTGTGACATTGATCCAACCGATTATTGACTAAGTAAAGTATATGGACAATATGGACATTGTAGCTGAAGTTGTAGAAAGCTTGAACGCCTGCAAAATTTATGGCATTCGATTTATTTGTAACCTGCGTAAGTGATTTTGGTCCGCAATTTGGTCTTCGTGAATTGGATATAGAAGTCTTACTTTTCTCATTGGTGGACAATGTCGTGGGCATTTTTTCGTTCATTTTGGAGAACTCAACTTTCTAATGGAGAAATAATTTTAAAATGAATACTAAATGTTCCAGAATTTGTCGATTACAAAGAAACGAATATTTTCTCTTTATAACATAGAAGCATAGCTGATGTGATTAAACAATCCTTTTCTTTGAAACGATAATACAATATCTACAAGTCGATCTTTTTATACAGCTTCAGTGACCGAGGGAAAGCACCCGAGCCGAAAGGTTACAGACGGTTGCGCCCGCTACGGGTTTCGGGTACTCGTATTTCAAAGGGGCACAGTTGAACACGAAGCTCAAGGGATTTTGTGAAATATTTTATGTTTGTAATAATATACAGGGTGAGTCGTAAATAGTGGTCCAACGGTCAGGGTGTGATAGAACAGGTGCCCTGCTGTAACATATTTATACAATTTCGTCCAGATTTACCCAAGGGTTTCAGAAAAAAAAATACAATACTAGCTGACCCGCCGAACTTTGTTCCGCCGTATCAAGCTGACGCGATATAAGATTTATTTTCTTAATTTTTGAATACAACCCTTGCCCTGGTCACAACTAATACACAAAAAAAAACAAATAAGCGAAATCAGTCCAGCTATTCTAAAAATCAAAAAATTATGCGCGTACATACATTTCGCAGATCCATTTTTATTATACTTACTAGCGGACGTCACGCGGTTTCAACCGCGTAGTTCCCGTTCCCGTGGGAATACGGGAATAAAATATAGCCTATGTTCACCGCAAAGAGTGTAGCTTTCCGACAATGAAAGAATTTTTCAAATCGGTCCTGTAATTCCGGAGCCTATTCGTTACAAAAAAAAAAACAAACAAAAAAACAAAGAAACAAATCTTTCCTCTTTATAATATTAGTAAAGATAGATAGATTAGTACAGCATTAGATAATGTGTTTTACAATGTTTTCTTTGAAAACATAACATAATATCTATTCTATTTAGACTCGGTATTTTATACAGCTTCAGTGACCGAGAGAAAGCATCCCAGTCGAAAGGTTACAGACGGCTACGCCTACGTATACAGGCTCAGTCGAACGTGAAACTCAAAGGCATTGTGAATCCTTTGCATAATATGATAAGTCATGTTTCTATTATTTATGAGAATTAACAATTATCTTTACATTGAATAAAACTGTAGAGGATCGAGAGTCTGTACATGGAAGATATTTAGAAAATTTTAATTGTAGGGCGTTCTCTAATCGATACTGAAGCCGAAAATGTAATTTAAACTTTTCTTGTCTGTCTGTCTGTCTGTCTATCTATCTGTCTGTCTCTCTGTCTGTCTGTCTGTCTGTCTGTCTGTCTGTCTGTGTCGCGAATAAGTATCACGCCGAAACTACTGAATGTTTTTAAATGATACTTATCACAATCTGAGCTTATGATACGAGGAAGGTTCTAGGATAGGTACTTTTGATCCCGATATTTTGCGTTGTTCCTGTGGGAGAGCGGATGAAAGAGGAAAAAGTTTTTCAAGAGTAATTTCTCAACGCGAGGTCCTATTTAAAAATAAATGATGACAGAAAGGGAGTACTATAAACATTGTTTCACAAAAGTTTCAATACTGAGGGTTTTGATGTTCAGATATTAGAGACATCTCAACTTTCGCTAAATATAATTCAAAGGTTCTTTTTGAATGTAAAGGTCATTCTAAACTTGCGTGTTTGCTTAGTCATAAAAGAACTTAAAGATTAAGGGTATTGTAAAATAATTCAGTCAGGGACTTATTTTTTTAGAATAGCCTGAATCTTTAAGTTTTTTCTGATTAAACAAACAGGCAGTTTCACACGCTCCTAGGAGTCTGATGAAGAAACACCCCTCCTTTCTTGGACCGTATATGTATGACGTAAACAAAGTTGCGGGACAGCTAGTAGGTAATATTATAATTTTATTGTCATCCTTGAAAATTAAACAATTTTCTAGAGCCTAAAAAAAATAATTTTATACTTATAGTAAGTACTTGCCTAACAGAAAATTTGCTCATGACAAAAAAATATTTACTATAAGCATGCAAAAAGTAAGTGTAGAAAAGTGAGGAAAAATAAATTCAATCCATACTAATATTATAAAGCTGAAGAGTTTGTTTGTTTGTTTGTTTGTTTGAACGCTAGGATCTCAGGAACTACTGGTTGGATTTCGGAAATTCTTTTACAGTTTGATAGTCCATCTATTGAGGATGGCTATAGGCTATACAACATCACGCTAAGGCAAATAGGAGCGGAGCAGCAATCAAGAATGTTTCGAAAACGGGGAATATTTTTTACCGTCTTAGAGCTTCCGAAGCGTACGCTGCGTAAATGGTTAAAGTTGCGTAAAAATTGTGTATTACAAAATTGTTTCTCTTAAAAAGTTCTAAAAAAAGTCTTTTAAGGTTCGCTCACAATATTTTAAAACCGAAGAGTTTGTTTGTGCTACGATCTCAGAACTACTGGTTGCATTTCAAAAAATATTTTACAGTTTCATAGTCAATTTATTGAGGATGGTTAATGACATTATAACATCACGCTAAGACGAATAGGGGCGGAGCAGCCATGAATAATGTTTTGAGAACGGAAATATTTTCTTTCTTTTCAGAGCTTCCATTGCGTACACTGTGGAAATGGTTAAAGTTACGTAAAAATAGTGTACTAAAAAATTGTTCCTCTTAAAAAGTTTTAAAGAAAGTCCTGAACCGCATATGCCTATCTTTTACGGTTCGCTTACAATAACCCTCTTAGTAAGTTTTAAAATATGAGCGAGGCGACGGACGACGGCAGTAATCGGGGTATACTACGCCAAATCGAATGCCAAATAATCGAACATTCAAAATATCGAACGTTCAATATATCGAACGTTTAAAATATCGAAGATTACAATATCAATGTTCGATATATTAAACGTTCGATATTTTGAACGTTCGAGTATTTGGATGTTCGATTATTTGGCATTCGATTTGGCGTAGTATACCCCAGTAATCGTGGTCTGCAGTGGTAGCCAGTCAAGTGAACGATAAAAACCGGTCAAGTGCGAGTCGGATCCGTACCATAAAAGGACGGGCGGAAGTAAATGCATCGGGAAACATCATATCACTTTACATACATATTAATACCACGCCTCTCTCCTTCTCACTCTCATGTGACGCAAGCGAAGTTGTGTGGGTCAGCTCTAATGAACATAAGTGACGGAGTAAATGCGACAGGAAATATTATATCAATAAATATTTATACTACACTTCTCTCTTTCTCACTCCCATGTGACGCAAACGAAGTTGCGCGGGTCAGCTAGTATGAAATAAACTCGGGCCGGAGAACGGCATGAAGCAGTTCATACTCCTGCATTTCTACCATTAGGGGAAGTTTAAGGCTAAAGAACTTCCGCAGCCATGTTCCAATAATAATAATTATATAGCTATGTCGCAAGGATCTTCCAAGTCCGACACAGTAGTGCGGACGCGCGAACGCACGCTCACACGCACACGTACGCATCACACAAATTTAGAGCACTTGCAGAAATGCAATGCTGCTATTCGCGCTGATGATGGCACAGCGCAGCGTAGCGCAGCTCCAGGCCGACACAGCGCGGTCAGCGTGCAGCACTTGATGGACAAGCTGAGATAACCGACACAGCGAGGACAGCAAGAGCTGCAATGATGGCCAAGCTGGAAGGCCTAGAGCGCACAGTGTTTTATAATCGCTCAGTAGCGGTCACTCTTTTTTTATGGCCAATAACGATAGATATAAACGTAGTACAGCATAATATGACACACCAAAAATTGAAAAAAAATTAGTTTTGAAATTATGAAGCTTTTCTTAAAAGGTCATTGAACTTTGACAAAAACATTTTTACAGATTTTGCTCGAAAGAATCAAAATTTATGGTGGTTAAAATTAGCAATGAATGGAGGAATATATTCGTAATGATGTGCAGAAATTACAAGTCTGCACCTGCCCTAGCATACGAAATAAAAATTCATTTTCAAATTTTAGAAAAATAAATATAAAAACTTTTCTAGTGAACGGTCGCATTTTTTTTCACTATCTAACTAATGTCCAGTTATGTAGCTTCCTACTCATAAATTTTTAATTTTTTTCAATGCAGGACAGCTGAGATAACACGTTTCTAAGTTTTTTATAATTTTCTATGGAAATAGGGTTGTCACAAAAACTTTTGATGTCTGAAATTTATAATATTTAGAACGATGATACAATTGAGATATAATTATGGCTTGAAAGTTTTGGAATGGGTTAGTGATATTGTAGGTAACAATTAATATAAAAAGTGTACTTGTTTATTTTAGCGAGATTTTTAAAATTATATCTTTTTTTTTTCATAGGAATTCCTTGACGGCCGCATTTTTTAAAAATGTTTTTTGTTAATTGCGCTGATGAGGACTACCACAAAAAAAAATTACGCGCTACAAGCACAGGACAGTTGCGATATTCAGTTATTAAGATTTGAGTTAGTGTTGTATCTCAAGTCAATGGTATTGTTCAGTTGTGGTCTTTATATTTTTATGGGTTAGGAATCAAAAAGAAATCCAAATTTATTCATTGATATTACACTTATCTTCTTGCGATATGGCAAACTGAACTATACCATAGAAATGAGTGACAACCCTTACCCCTCAAAACTTTAAAATTGAATTTCAGAGCTATCCTGGGCTTGTAGCGTCTAATTTTTTTTTTGGTAGTAGTACTATCCACAATTAACAATTCGGCATCTAAAAAAAATGCGACCGTCAAGGGATGCCCCTAGAAAAAAATAAATAAAATAATTACAAAAAAAAATATTTTCGCTAAAATAGACAACATTCGTTCATTTTTTTTAATAAAAATTCTCTCTAAAATAGTTTCTTTTTTATAAACGTTTTATTTAATTGAAATTTAGGATTGTTATTATTATTTCAGTTAAATGTAGTTTACTCTTCATATACGTTAACATATAATTAATACAAAAGAACAGGCTGTTTTGATTCATAATCATAACACATAAAAAATTTAAGGACCACAACTGAACTATACCATAGATTTGAGTGACAACCCTAACTCAAAACTTTGGAGTTGAATATCCCAGCTGTCCTGGGCTTGTAGCGTCTAATTTTTTTTGTGGTAATAGTACTATTCACAATTAACAATTCGGCATCTAAAAAAAATGCGACCGTCAAGGGATGCCCCTAGAAAAAAATAAATAAAATATTTACAAAAAAAAATATTCTCGCTAAACTAGACAACATTCGTTCATTTTTTTTTATAAATCGATGCCACGACTATATTTTAATCATGGAAAAATGAAACAACGAATAATACGAATAACAAAGGAGATGAAGGGTTTCTATGGTTTCTATGGACTTTTCTCGATTTCTTAAATTTTTCTAAAACTATGGGTGATAAACATTTTGGAGTTTAACTATCTGCTTAGTTTGGCTATTATCCATCATAAAACATAAAAAGAAGAGAGTGACCGCTACTGAGCGATTTTAAGACACTGTGGAGCGTAGCTAGGCTAGCTCGGGGCAATAAATAGCGTGACCGGCGAAGCAGTCATTGTGGGCCAAGTCTTGTATTTCTTCTTTACTTCTCTTTTCTCTTCTTCTTTACTAAAAAAGCAAGTACCTAAGCTAATTAAAATTTAACCCTCTATCACTCAAGAAATGGGATTTAATTGATTTTTTGTATTCAAATTGACATCAAAAAAATAAAATACACGTATTTCTGGAGTTTTTAATTTTTTTAATATTTTGGGGAAAAAGTACAAGAATAGGGAGTGTTGTCTGTAGGCAACACTGCGGCAAGTGGCCATAATTTATGAGCATACTATGTATTAGGAAAGATGAAAATATCTTATAGTACGAGAGCCCACGACCAAAACCATGTCTCATAGCAATACGGCAAAAACCCTATAAAATCGTTAGATTGTATGATTCTGAACCCGACTAGGTGTGTACTACACACCTAGTCGGGTTCAGAATCATACACTGTGTAGTAACGGTCGAAAGTGTAGCAACTGCGTGGGAGGCCATTTCTGCTGTGTCAAAAAAAAAGGCAGTCGTTATTATAGCAATACGTCTGATAGTGAAAATGTACATAGATTCTAGAATTGTATTACGAAAAAGTTTGTTTTCAGACATTTTGCGCGTAGCACATAGCCTGAGCGCATTTTTGAAAATGTCAACAAATTTAGCCAACCTGTATCATAGCAATACGGATAATTTTTTTTTAAACTTTTCGTATTGCTGCCATGATTACCAAAAACCTGTTTTCAGACACTTTAAGTGTAGCATATACTCCCAAAAACGAAAATAACGTTTCGGAGTCGCCTGGCCGACGCCTCTGTTAAATGTTTTTTTTAATTTACAGCCTTCATAGATATTCAAGAATCTCCCTTGTCTATTATATGTACTTTGACAGATGACAGATGTCATTACTTATTTCTTTTGTAAAAGTTACTCAAGTGTGCTTTTTGTTACGGTTTCGGGTAAATTCTTTGTTAATTATCATCTAATAAATTCAGGGTCGCAACGTATTCATTGGTTTGTAACAGAGAATTCAAGATGCCTCAATACGATTTTTAAATGATATCTGAGTATCGAAAAGTTGTCTGATAGAGAAGGTGCTACACTTAATTTGTCTGATATAAATTTTTTGCACATGTGGACAACTTATTTTATCATGTCCGACAATTTTCAGACATATTGCTATGATACCGATCGGTAAAATTTGTTAACATTTCCAAAACGGTCTCAAAATTTAATGCGTTCACATTTCCGTCTGAAAATTGTTTTGTTCGCATCAAATAACCAAAATTTACTAATAAAAAAGATTTTCAGACGTATTGCTATGAGACATTTTTTTTGTCTCATTTTTAATTTTTTTTTAGTGATTTTGCGGGTTTGCGCTACACCACTAACGTCTGAAAAATATGTTTCCGGTATCTCAGAACTATCATTCAACTACAGTCTGCAAATCAGACATATTGCTATGATGCAGTTCGGTAAAATTCTTTGACAATTTTGAAAATTCGGTCAGATCAAACGCTACGCGGAAAATGTCTGATATTGGTATTTTCGAGTTCAGGATAATCGTATCTATCGATTTGATGAGGTTTTGGCTGTATTGCTATGAGACAAAAATTTTGGTCGTGGGCTCTCGTACTATTAGGCATTTTCTAGTTTTGGTGTAATATAACGCCACCCCGGATGTCTCATGTCATACATTGCGTAAAAACTGCGGTCAGTGACTAATTCGTCTCTTCTCGTCGCTTTTGGTAGTACATGCTGAGCAGGTTCTTTTTGCTTTTTAGCTTGAAACTCGTTTTCCAGCGTACTCCGTCTAGACAAACTAAGTGTTTTATGAAATTCATAAAGGGCCCTGAATGGACCTACTGGCGCATCCCTCCTCTTACAGCCCCGAGTTCTACAAGCGGAGCGAGAAGAGGCACATCATAGGGCCGCCAACTTGAGGACTACCGTCAATTAGCCATGTCGCTTTTGTGGATCATATTTGCTCATACACACAAATGTCCACTTCCCATACGACTCGACTGTATGTTATATTCAAGAAGTCCGCTACTGGACATATCATGGTCCGAATTTTCTCTTAGAAGATTATTACTATTGTTGGTGAAGCGCAAAATTTGATGGATTTTTTCAAATTTGTTCGACGTCATTGTTTCGTTTGGAAGAAGGTTTCCAAGTATGGGGCTCTAGTGGTAACTCTAGTGAATGTTGGCCAGATTTTAGGTATACCTCAGCAATGAAATTATTGTCCTACGACAGACTTATGTAATCGGAAAGTCCTGTAGGATCTTTAGAACTGGATAAAACTTTATCTACTCAATCATTTACGTGATAAGTTCTTGTGAGAAGAAACAGAAAAAAAACTTGTATGCGTGTGTCTAACTCAAGTAGATCTCTCGATCAGGCTCTTATTTTTCGTAACTATGAGCATGCATAAGCAGTTCTGGTAGTCAATTCTAATTGTTTTGCTTTCCAGCCTAAATTCAGCTAAGCAGGCTTTCCTGCAGCATCTTGTCGAGTTCTCTGGGCTTGGGAGGGTTCTGCAGTACTGTCGTGTAGCAATGCAGCTTTCCAACTAGAAGAAGTACCTTCATCATTACATTATAGGGTTTCATTATCGATTCTACATCAATATCTATCTCTGGATCCTCATCTTCGAAATTTTCTAAGTCACGATCAAAAACAAGTTTGGCAAGGCTATCATATCACCATTAAAATATAGACCTCTTTCACTATCAGAAGCATTATGCAGCACAAGATTTATGTCATTGTTGCCAAGAAACTTCTACGAGACATTCTGAAACACAGTAAAAATACAATGAACACCAACCAAAATATGACACTTTTGCCTAATGTAGCCTACGGGCTACAAACAACATTTCCCCAAAAAGTCAAATTTCAACATAAAAAATCGTCAAAAACAATATTGTAACGTATAATTACGACACTTACCTGTCTAAGTTTTCAATAAAAATCTTAAAACACAAGCAGCATATTATATTTATCACACTTTTAAATCGGAGTAGACTAGTACTTTTCAAATATCTCGACCGCCGAATAATAAATATCAATTTGCGAAAAGTTATGCCACCTAGGTATTTTTATCAGTGCCAACTCGTTAGCTGAGAGTGTAAACCATGGTGTATAAACCAACAGCTACAGAGCGTAATTATATTAAAATGTCAAAATTATGAAATTTGTAGGCAACCAAACGGTATGTAGCCTAACTCTACACTATGATACAGAGGGTTTTAAAGCCGATAACTTACCTTTACTAATCTGAATAATTAATGTTAACAAAATTTTAAATAATTCAGTCTATCTAATATAAAGCAATTAATTTTAATTACATTGTTAATTTACATTAAATGAAATTAATTAAGTACAACGCAGAATAGGTACCTAGGTTTTCATCCCCAGAATAATACGAGTTACTACTTTTTGTGTGCTTTGAACAAAAAACATCATTTTATTTGGTTCTCACTAACGAATTGTGCCGTAATTCTATTTACTAATTAAGTACTAACCGTTCGCTTTAAGTTTGCCGGGCGTAGAGGCATATACCCGATTTTTTAATTAGACGAAGTAAATTGACAGTAGCTAATGTCACTTCGTCATAAAAAATAAGCAACATTGTATGAAAAAGTGACATTAGTTGCTGTCAATTTACTTCGTCTAATTAAAAATTCGACTTTAGTGTGGAGCCGAGCGGCAAACTTAGAGCGAACGAGCAGTAATTATGTTTTGCCAGCGACTTCGCCCGCGTGGAATTCTGAAACGTGCGTGGAACTTACATTATACGGGTACAAATCTTATGTTAATGAATGTTTGCGAACGCTTAGAGCTTAGATTGTGGAATGCTCTTCCAGCCTGCGTAAACCCACGGAGTTCTTCAAAAGGGATCTTACAAGATTCTTGCACGATCGGCAGCGCGAGCGTTGCAATCTTTCATAGGCTACGGTAACCACAGTCTATAAGGTGGAGCCGTAAGCTGGTCTGCCACCTCAGTAGTATAAAAATAGAATATTTTCCATTACATTGTTGAAGTTGTGGTGGTGAGTAAAATTGCCTCTATAAAATAAACGAAGCGCGGTTAGCTGTCCAATTAAATTAATCTCACATTTATATAGCAATTAATAACGTAAAACAATAGACGAATTAATGTACGTTCGTCTGCATGTTTTATGTGTATGACGTAGGTACATTTATTTTTCTTCTCATCTGGTGGCATGGCTAGTATCATTTGTCTGAACCGGATGACGCTCAGATACTAATTTAACGAGGTCGGACCGTGTTCCACCACACTGACACACAAAGTTAGTTGTTGTTACATGGCTCGCTAAGTATTAAACATAATATAATTATAATCATCTTTATTAATATTACTAGCGGACGTCACGCGGTTTCACCCACGTAGCTCCCGTTTCCGCGGGAATATGGGAATGAAATATAGCCTATGTTCACCGCAAAGAGTGTAGCTTCCCAACAGTGAAAAAAATTTTCTAATCGATCCAGTAGTTCCGGAGCCTATTCGATGCAAACAAACAAACAAACTAATCTTTCCTCTTTATAATATTAGTATAGATAAACGCCAGTATGAATGTAAGTACGCACGGATGTTAGGTACTCAATTACGCTAGGTCTAGAATTATAGATCTGGTTTCCGCAATAGACCTCAATAATTGCGGCCATTCTGCGTGTGAGGTTGTGGTGAGGCTATTGCCATCCCAGTTCATCCAGGAAGTCTAGCAGACTCTTCACGTTGCCGAGGACTTCCTGGAGCGACCTCTGTGTGCCGAGGTGTGTAGCCATGTATGTCACCAGTTCTTAATCACTCTGGATTGGTTGAATGGATCTGGCTGATATTTGGTACCAATAGATTATAGTTTGGAATAACACACAGGCAATTTTTTATCCCTGGATGGATTGATATCCCCATGGGATGGAGGAATGGACACAGAATTCATGCATAAGCAACATACGGTAACATTCCGCAAATAATACTATTGCTTGTCGTTTTACCTATACCGTGGACCCGTGGTGCTTGCTTCCTTCGGTTCAGAGACATAGCGCTGAAATACTACCTACCTACCTATATCTACAATTTTATGTGCCATTTGGGATCCACCATTATCCAGTTCCCAACTCAGTCCATTATTGCTCATCTCATAAGAACTTCCTCTCAAAAATAGCGGCGGCAGCCGTCAATTTGTAGTTAGGAACATCTTCAATAATATAAAGGCCGAGTTCCATCAAGAGCTAAGCGGGCCCATTAATAAATCTGCTTAACACGCGCCAGTATACAGTGTAGTGCGGTGGTTGGAAAACAAGTAGGCAGTTACTTTCGTGAATTAAACGGATTCATTAATCTCAGCTCTGTTCGCAGTGGAAAACGCCTTTTAGCCCGGTTTCCACCACGAGCTGAGCGGGGCCTTCAATTACTCGAGCTATGTAAATAACTGTGGCGCGTGCTAAACAAGTATGCAGTTAACATTAATGGGCCCGTTCAGCTCGTGGCGAAAACAGAGCTTAATGCTGATTGTGTAACGAGCAATTTCCTGAGCTGATGCAAGGTCGGCACCTTGCAATACGTAAACGTGAAGCCTTAGGTTACCTACTTATTGTTGCTATTTTCTGCTTCAATGTTATAATGCTAGTAACACCTTGTTGGTATAATGTGAGGTATTACATTGGTTTCTTTCTTACCCACGGAAGAATCTGTTTTGTATACTTTCTTTGTCCTGAAATTTAAAACCGTCATTAAAGGCAAAGGCAGGCAAAACTGTGATGTACAGCTTGTTGGTGTAACTTTATAGATGCGATGGACTCAAAAAAAAAGTAATAAGTAAAAATTGAGGGTCAACGGGGTGACCAAGTCCCGTTTTACTGGAGAAAACATAATACTTTTAAATAAGCTTTTTGGAATGCAAATAAGGAATGCTGATTTTCAACTCAGTCAGAAATCGTAATCATCTTATTCAGAGTCAGAATCGACATCGGAAACAGAAGCAGAATATACATAAATTAACTATACGTTCCGTTGAGAAGCCTCCAAGTTAGTCCAGCTGGAAGTCGACTGGTTACTCCCCAGAAGATGGACCCCGAGGCTATATAATTAAAAATGTAAAAGTAGTGATTTGACCAGAAAATTTTACAAGCGTGATGCAGGATCGTGAAATTTTGAGGGTAGTTTTTTTCAGCTAGTGTTAGAAACGGGATATTTACCATCATTGAGCACATTTCTGTTGCTTATCATGATAGTCCAAATACCCTTTTTAGCTGTCATCAAAATTATATTGATGGGATTAAACGCAAATTTTGATTTACACATCTGGATTTATCTGAATTAATATTATACATAAATCATTCATAACCTTTGCAAGTCTGAAAGGATTATTGCTTAGGCTTAGGATTATGATTTTGCAATACATTTTTTTTTACTCACATGAAAATCTCGTGACTTTATCGTTAGTTGGCTAGTAGATATTTTTTTCTTTTGTTTTTTTTTTCAACGTATTTTGCAGATTTGGACGAAAATTTCTTGCTAATGACTTGAATACATAATTTTGCGTTGGCGATTTTTATGATGGCATAGATACCTACCTATTTACTATTATAAGTACTATGCCATGATTTAGTGAGCGTGTGTTAAGTGATTGTAGAATGTACACAACTATTAAAAAAAATTGTAATTTTTTCAAAGTAAGTTCATATATTATACAACATTCCGAATACCCTTACCCAGAGACCTTGCTTTCATAGTAAACATTAAAACAAGAAGCCGTGAGACGGTCTCACCCGACTGCCCCTCTAATATTAATTGTGAAAGTGATAGTTCAATCCGATCGACGTTGTCATTTTTATTTTATTTCAAACTTTGAACAGATGATCAACGTGACCTAGTGACGTAATTTAAGGGGCGGTTATTGCGCACAAGTAGGCATTTGGCGCTCCCCTCGCCCCGGGCGCAATACACACCGCGCGCCGGCAGCGACAGTGAACTCTCATGCCACAGTATACAGTAGAGTAGAAAAAAACAGCATGCTAACTTTGTTTGACGTAGTAAATGCATCTAACTTAATTGAGTGTAGTGATTTATTCGAGTTTCCTAAATAAATGAGTTAATTATATATATATATATATATATATATATATATATATATATATATATATATATATATATATATATATATATATATATATATATATATATATATATATATTATACTATTATTTTTAAGCAAAGAGTTTGTTTGTTTGTTTAGTTGCTTGAACTCTAGAGTCTAAGAGACTGCTAGTTAGTTTTCAAAAGTTCCATTACAGAATGTCCATTTTTGAAAAATACCAAAATATATAACATCACGCTGAGGCGAATAAGAGCTGAGCAGCAACGAAACATTTTTCGAAAACTAGGATATTTCATTTCTTTTGAGAGTTTCCGTTGCGTAAGTTTGCTAGATGGTTACAGTTGCGTTAAAAATATAAATTACATTATAACTGGTCATAAAAATTTCTAAAGTTTTCTAAAGTTGGTATGCTAAGTATGAATCACGTGATCATTTTGCAATCCAAAATGGCCGCCGCGGTGTAATGACAAAATTTCATGATGGGTATCATTTAAAGGGTTTTTTGGTATGCTGAGTACGAATCACGTACTAATTTTGCAATACAATATGGGCGCCGCGCCGTAATCAAAAAATTTCATGATGGGTATCGTTTAAGGGGTTTCTTGGTATGCTGAGTACGAATCACGTGAAAATTTTGCAATCCAATATGGGCGCCGCGCCGTAATCACAAAATTTCATGATGGGTATCGTTTAAGGGGTTTATTGGTATGCTGAGTACGAATCACGTGATAATTTTGCAATCCAAAATGGCCGCCGCGGTGTAATCACAAAATTTCATGATGGGTATCGTTAAAAGGGTTTTTTGGTATGCTGAGTACGAATCACGTACTAATTTTGCAATCCAATATGGCCGCCGCGCCGTAGTCGCAAAAATCCATGATGGTTATCGTTTAAGGGGTTTTTTGGTAAGCTGAGTACGAATCACGTACTAATTTTGCAATCCAATATGGGCGCCGCGCCTAATCACAAAATTTCATGATGGGTATCGTTTAAGGGGGTTTCTTGGTATGCTGAGTACGAATCACGTGATAATTTTGCAATCCAATATGGGCGCTGCGCCGCAATCACAAAATTTCATTATGGGTATCGTTTAAGGGGTATCTTGGTATGCTGAGTACGAGTCACGTGATAATTTTGCAATCCAAAATGGCCGCCGCGGTGTAATCACAAAATGTCATGATGGGTATCGTTAAAAGGGTTTTTTGGTATGCTGAGTACGAATCACGTACTAATTTTGAAATCCAATATGGCCGCCGCGCCGTAGTCGCAAAAATCCATGATGGTTATCGTTTAAGGGGTTTTTTGGTATGCTGAGTACGAATCACGTACTAATTTTGCAATCCAATATGGGCGCCGCGCCGTAATCGCAAAATTTCATGATGGGTATCGTTTAAGGGGGTTTCTTGGTATGCTGAGTACGAATCACGTGATAATTTTGCAATCCAATATGGGCGCTGCGCCGCAATCACAAAATTTCATTATGGGTATCGTTTAAGGGGTTTCTTGGTATGCTGAGTACGAGTCACGTGATAATTTTGCAATCCAAAATGTCCGCCACGGTGTAATCACAAAATTTCATGATGGGTATCGTTTATAGGGTTTTTTGGTATGCTGAGTACGAATCACGTACTAATTTTTCAAGCAATATGGCCACCGCACCTTAATCGCAAAAATCCATGATGGTTATCGTTTAAGGGGTTTTTTGGTGTGCTGAGTACGAATCACATGATAATTTTGCAATCCAAAATGGCCACCGCGCCGTAATCACATAATTTCGTGATGGATATCGTTTAATGGGTTTTTTCGAATGCTGAGTACGAATAACATGATGATTTTGGAATTCAATTTGGCCGCCTAAGCTATTAACATTAACAGTAGTAAACTAAAAAGATTTGCTTATTAAGTTTAGGCCTAGCAATGCGAAAATAGTATGACAAAAGGTTTTTATTGTAAAATTAAGGCCAATTACATTAAATTGGTACCTAGCATACGAAAGAATCCCTTAATCGATACCCATCATGAAATTTTGTGATTACGGCGCGGCGGCCATATTGGATTGCAAAATTATCACGTGATTCGTACTCAGCATTCCAAAAAACCCCTTAAACGATATCCATCATAGAATTTTGTGATTACGGCACGGCGGCCATATTGGATTGCAAAATTAGTACGTGATTCGTACTCAGCATAAAAAACCTTTTAAACGATACCCATCATGAAATTTTGTGATTATGGCGCAGCGGCCATATTGGATTGCAAAATTATCACGTGATTCGTACTCAGCATACTAAAAAACCCCTTAAACGATACCCATCATGAATTTTTGTGATTACGGCGTGGCGGCCATTTTTAATTGCTAAATTATCACGTGATTCGTACTCAGCATAGCAAAAAACCCCTTAAACGATACCCATCATGAAATTTAGTGATTACGGCGCGGCGGCCATATTGGATTGCAGAATTATCACGTAATTCGTACTCAGCATACCAAAAAACCCCTTAAACTATACCCATCATGAAATTTTGTGATTACGGAGCGGCGGCCATCTTGTATTGCAAAATTAGTACGTGATTCGTACTCAGCATAGCAAAAAACCCCTTAAACGATACCCATCATGAAATTTTGTGATTACGGCGCGGCGGCCATATTGGATTGCAGAATTATCACGTAATTCGTACTCAGCATACCAAAAAACCCCTTAAACTATACCCATCATGAAATTTTGTGATTACGGAGCGGCGGCCATCTTGTATTGCAAAATTAGTACGTGATTCGTACTCAGCATACGAAAAAACCCCTTAAACGATACCCATCATGAAATTTTGTGATTACGGCGCGGCGGCCATATTGGATTGCAAAATTATCACGTGATTCGTACTCAGCATAGCAAAAAACCCCTTAAACAATACCCATCATGAAATTTTGTGATTACGGTGCGGCGGCCATATTGGATTTCAGAATTATCACGTAATTTGTACTCAGCATACCAAAAAACCTCTTAAACTATACCCATCATGAAATTTTTTGATTACGGCGCGGCGGCCATATTGGATTGCAAAATTATCACGTGATTCGTACTGAGCATACCAAAAAACCCCTTAAACGATACCCATCATGAAATTTTGTGAATACGGCGTGGCCGCCATGTTGGACTGAAAAATTATCATGTAATTCGTAGACATTTTAATGCATTAGGTAGATGGTTACCATGTCGTGTAAACACTTAAAAAGTAAAAGATCACCACATTTACCATGAGTCGCGTATGGGAATTTTAGTGAAATCCCTTCATCACTCAGGAATTAAGCTGATGGTCTTCAAAATGTATAGCTAAGTACCATCATGGATACATTGACTTACGATCAAAAAATCGCATCAAAATCGATCCACCCCTTGGGCCGTGACGAATTCACAGGACAGAGTTGTTAATTATGAGAGTTCGTTAATTGAATTAATGAGTAACTAGTTACAATTTAATTAAATTAACGTGTAATTCCATTACTCAGTAATTAGTTACTGCTAGTACTCATTGTAATTAATTACGCAAGTAATCTGTTACAGAGTAATTGAATTAAGCATAACAAAGTATTGTAATTTGTAACGGTTAATCTAAATACAGTTTGCCCATTACTGATATTTTTATACTGTGGCGCGATTTCAACGTAATTTGGCATAATAATTACGAAATAGTTGCGAAAAAAACTGACACAGGTCCTGCCTCCACAAGCGCTAGCGCGAGACTGATCGGCCGTCAGCGGCGCAATTCTATTGCGTTTGGTAGATATTCGTACATGATAACTATGTAAATACTTGTGTATAAAAAAACGTTCGGAAAATGTGTATAAAAACTCAATAGCTTTAATTGAGTGCAAAAAAAATATATAAAATGTTAATAGTTTAGCCACAGTATTGAAAAAACTTTTCTGAGAGAGTCAACTTTGGGATTTTTTTCTATCTAGTGAAATTTATTGGATCGTGTAACGGTCGGAATATGTTTAGCTTATATCCTTAACTATTATATATATATTTATCAGAATTATAAACCCTTTACTTTTTGACTAGGATTGTTTCAAAAAACTCAAAATCTGACCCACGCGGCCTTAATGCAACAGAGTCACAGACTACAGACATAAGTCTCGCCATAAGCCCCTCTGCAATCTATTTTATAGAGAGGGGCTAATAGGATATAGGTACTTATTTAATACAACCTACAATTATTTTTTTTAACACGCTTCTATTAGCTTCACTTGTAACTATGTATGTAAGAAAATCTTGGAATGTTAATTTGACCCAGTTCCCGTCCTTCGATCAGGCTGAAATTTTGCACACGCTCTGAGTTCTGATGACAATACATGACTAGCTAAAAAACGTCATTACAAATCCAATATGGCGGCCTGCCCAAAATGGCGGACTGGCTGTTTGAAATCCACCCCCATGTTAAGGGTATCGATTGAAAGGGTTTGCTGTCAGGAATCGAAAAAAAATAGTCACGTGACTTAAATCCAATATGGCGGACGTCCAAGATGGCGGACAGGCTATTGAAATGCACCTCCATGATATGGGTATCAAATGACTCCACCTAATAGATAGATTGACAAGACAAACGTATTCATTGATACAACAATAGAACTATGTATCATTAATCATTCATTTGACCGCGCTGCTATCGATAATTTGTATTATTTATTTATCCTATTACAAATAGATGAAAAACTTTATTGACATGTCACATAAGCCCCTTTTCACACGCACCGGTTGCCGGGTATCCAGCAGACGGCAAAGTGTATGGCCATGGACTATGGCTTTCACACGTACCGGCGTGATTTGCCCGGTAATGCCATACACTTTAAGTCTAATTCTTTTTGCTAATCACTGATACGATTTCTTTATTCTTAGCCCCTTTTCACACGTACCGGTTGCCGGGTAGCCGGTGCCGGGTACCCGGCGGCGGCGGCGAGTGTATGGCATTACCGGACAAATCACGCCGGTACGTGTGTAAGCTATAGTACATGGCCATAAACTTCGCCGCCTGCCGGATACCCGGCAACCGGTACGTGTGAAAAGGGGCTTAATTTATCCTATATTGTTAAATGTACGTTTACGTTTTTCCAAATATACTTGTGGGTGCCGCTATACTTAGTATTGCCAGGCCTCCGTCACTCTCTACAATTCGTTTTATAAGCACCTACTCCTAAGTATTATGACGCAGAACTAACGTGGCCGACCGGCAGAGGGCTGCCACACGCCAGACCGAGCGAAGTGCGCACAACCAATGTACATTTCCCGAGTAAAATAATATTTCGCCTTATTTAGTCTTGCTTTTTTTTCATCTTACTTCTTACTAATATTCTAAAATTAATTGCGAAAGTGTTTGAGTGCGGATGTGTAGATCTGTGAATGTTTGTTACTCTTTCACGCTCTAACGGCTCAACGGATCTGGCTGATATTTGATACAGGGAGAGATTGTAGTCTGGAATAACACATAGGTTACTTTTAATCCCGGGAAAAAGTTCCCATTGGAAGCGGGAAAAGGAACAAACTTTTACGCGGGCTAAGCTGCGAGCATCAGCTAGTTATAAAATAATTCTTATGTAAAGAAGAAGAAGTTATTTAAGGTTTTTTTCAGACACTGTGTTTATTGTTTTTTGTAGTTATATGTATTTTTGTTACGTGCTTACAACCCTAATGTTGTCAATAGTTGTCACTCGATGACGCAATCATACGGTGTGCGCACGAATCTCGACTCTCGGAATACGTCGTAGAGCATTTTTTCCACTGTAGCGATATGTTATAGCTAATATTTTTGAGGTTAAGTATGGGAGTGATGTATCTGTTACGTAGTAACTATTATTTAATCTGTGGTATTGCTATTCAACGAGTTTAAAATAATGATAAAAGAATGAAAATCCGAAAAAAATCTATTGTACAATTGTTTCTTCGATATTGACTTGAAATTACATTTGAATTTTATAGGATAATACGTCAAATATCAACTGACACCTAATTTTTCTTTATAATTTTTTAATGGTATCTCGTGCTTTGAAACCTTTTTTTCACGTTAGAACTATTACACTGCCGAAATTATCCGTGTAAATTATTCAGAGTATGGTTACCATATGTACGTTATGCGGGTTGAACGACATTGGTCAAATTTGATATTCGTTGGTAAAATGGAAAATCACTATAATCTTGTATACTGTATTTCAATAGCTTTGCGCAAAAATGTAAACAAACACATTTGATCCTATATATCCATAGTTACTTGCTATTGAGTATTCACCCTGATTATATTCCAGTACCCAGGAGTAGGGCTTGAACTCCGGAATTCCGGAATTGACATAATTCCGGAATTCCGATAAAATCTAATATCGTTCTCAATTCCGGAATTGGCGAGATCAATACCGGTATTTCGATATTGAAAAAAAAAAATATTTTCGCTTTTTCTTTAATTTCATTTCATTACAAACAAAAATGTAGATTATAAGCTTCTTATGCTTTTTAGTTACCTTTAATTACTACAATGTTGATAATTTAGGATTTCTCTATTAACAAATTGATTCGATTACGTACTTAGGTCTTAATCATTTTATTTGATGATATTTCTTAAACCTACTAAGAAAGTATATCCATAAAATTAATGGTATTTGATAGGAAACATACTATTTAAATAATAATAATATTATTTAAGACGTTTTTGTATTTTTTTTAGTGTCCGACCGAAACTGGTTTTCCAGCCGAAACCGAAACCGAAACCGAACTTTCGGCCGCAGGGTCAGTTTCGGCCGAAACCGAAACCGAAACCGAAACTCACGTGTTCATATTGTAAAAAAAAAAACCAGCCAAGTGCGAGTTGGATTCCCGCACAGAGGGTACCGTTACAAAAATAACGCTTTTTTTAACGTGAGGGAATATCCTCAAAGGATGTTATGCCGGACTCTTACCGACTAAAAAACCTCACGTAACGCCCATCAGCCTGTGGTTGGTAGCCCCGGGTAAGCCCTCGGAAGGATGTCCCGGGACTCCCAACAGACCTACAGCCGCCACTGCAGCCTCGCCCAGGGGGGGGTTCGGGTGCTATCCCGCGTCTTTGGGGGGTTTCGGGTGTGATCCCGCTTCTAAGGGGGGGCGTGCGTGAGTTGCTCACGTCACGCTGCCTTCATGGGTCTGCTTCTGTAAGGACGGTGAGCGACCCTCTCAACGTCCTCAGACCCCCGGTCATGGAGGCCGATAGTCCTCGGCGAAGACACGTCGGCGGCGCCCAGACCGCCGGACTGCAGAACTCGGGTGGGAGAGCTCTCTCCCGCACCCGCCCCGCCGCCTCCTTCACGGGCATGACCTGCTCGCAGAAAGAGGCGGCGCAGTCCCACTTACTCCCGCTGGAGAGCATGGCTCGCAACAAAAATTACGTTTGTTGTGTGGATGCTTTTTTTCTGATTTTAGTAGGTATATTTTGTTATAACGGCAACAGAACAAGGTGAGGTGGTGGTGACAGTGTCTCTTGACATCGCCGACGCTTTCAACACCTTGCCCTGGAGCTGCGGTTGGGAGGTGCTTATTTACCATGGAATGCCTCCATACCTCTATAGAATTGTCGGGGCCTATCTTTCCGAGAGGGCCATAACTCACCCGAGCTGGCTAGGGCAGGGTCGGCTATATGTGTCGTTTGGTGTTCCGTAGGGATCGATCGTAGGACCACTTCTGTGGAACTTCGGTTACGATTGGGTGCTGAGCGGTCCGTTGCTCAGAGGTGTCGGCGTAACGGGTTACGACGACACCCTCATTACAGCGCGAGGAGCAACGCACCGAGACGCAGTCCTAAAGGCCACCTGTGGCATCCAGCTTGCTACCCGTTCGCGCTAAGTTTGCCGCTGGCGTACAGGATGGTGTAGAGGCGTAGTATGGGAGGCGACCGGCAAACTTAGAGCGAACGGGCAATACATATAGGGGGCGTCAGCATCGGCATCGAGCTCTCGATGACGTATCTGGGGCTCGTACTCAATAGCCGGTGAAACTTCGGATACCACTTCCGAAGATTGGTCCCATAGTTGAGGGAGGGGGGCATCATCTCACGAAATAAAGAACTTGAATCTAAATCTGAATCTCGCGGTTGTTGCCCAATATCAGGAGACCCAACGCTCCCTGCAGGAGACTGTACCTTGGGATCGTGTGGAGCATATTCCTTTTCTGGGCCCCCGTGTGGGCGGAGATCCTGATGGCATGCAATGCTGCAAGATTGCTAAGCCCCCAGAAGGCGACGGTTGTCAGAGTGATAAGGGGATACCTCACGATCTCAGTTGAGGTGGCATGTCTTCTGGCCGGGACCCCTCTATGGGACCGGAAAGCGAGGAAGCGAGAGCCCTAGCGTCATTGTTTAAATGGCGCAAGGAGGCGCTGGAGTGGGGCCATAGGCCTCTTCCTGTGAGCAGGTCATGCTCGTGAAAGAGACGGCGGGGAGGAAACGGGAGAGAACCCTCCCATCCGAGTTCTACGGTCTGCGGCGGCGCCCCATACTATCAGCCTCCATGACCGGGGGCCTGAGGACAACGCGCACTTGGCCGGTTATTTTTTTAATAGGTGCAGCAAGTTCCACCAAGTGCCATCAATCAATGGTATAAATCTTCTCAAGTGTTCATTTTAGAAATATCTCCACCTAAAGATGAGTTTCTTTCTTTTACGTGTAGAATTACTCGTAGATGTTATTGCGAACTCCTACCGACTAAAACCACACGGTGCCCTGCTAATAGGTCTTGGCTGGTTTTGGTTACATTCTAGAAGTATAAAACTGGACAACAGTGAGTCGGACTAGCACACGTAGGGTTCCGTACAAGAAAAGCAGCAAAAAATCACGTATGTTTTTTTTTTTTTCTTTTTTTTAAATTCAGCTCGCCAAATTGACGTCGCCACGATGGATAGCCGTGGCGCATCTTGCGATTGGGGGCCACTTCTTACAGCGGTCCTCAAGTTGGCGGTCCTCAAGTTGGCGGCCCTGTGATGTGCCTCTTCACGCTCCTCTTAAAGAACCCGGGGTTGTAAGATGAGGGAAACACGTGTGCGGGCAGGTCGTTCCAAGTTTTTATAGTTCGACAGAGGAACGATCTTTTGAAACGCTCGGTTCTGGCGAAGATTCTCTCCACTGTGTATGAGTGGCATCTCTGCCCGGCACGCGTTGTTCGGGATCGGAAAGGTGATGGTGGGATCAGATTGAAGAGCTCTTCAGAACATTCGCCGTGATACATTCGGTAGAAGGCAGCCAAGGACGCTACGGTTCTTCGCTGCGCCAACGGTTCGAGGCCTCCCGTCACCTCAGGACAACCAATTATTCGGACAGCACGTCTCTGCATAGAGTCAAGTGCGTCCAACAAGTACCTCGCGGAGTCATCCCAGAGGTGAGAACAGTACTCGACGCAGGGACGAATCTGCGTCTTGTACAGCAAACATCTCTGATGTGGCGTGAAGTACCGTCTCACCTTATTTAGGACTCCGAGTTTCCGCGAGGCCAGCCCAATACAACTCTCTATGTAGTTTTTGTGATTGAGCTCACGCCGGACGTCTATACCGAGAATCTCCAGGTTGTCCTTTAGTGGAACCGTAATGTTCTGAAGAGAGGGTAGGGGTAGGAATGGGGACTTCTTAGCTGTAAACGCACACGCCTGCGTTTTTCTGGCATTGAACTCGACCAGGTTGTCTGAGCCCCATTGGGCAATGCGACCCAGGTCCCGGTCGAGATCCGCCACGAGTTGCCATCTCTTTTCGTCCACGTCACAACGCCCCTCCGCTGGGCGGCCAGAATAGCTCCCATGTTGTATCGGAGGCCCCTTTTAATATTATTTTTTGCTAAACCGGCAACAGAAAGACATCATTTGTAAAAAAAATAACTGTCTAACTATCACGGTGCATGGTTACAGCCTGCTGACAGACGACCAACGAAGTCAATGAAACCGACAACAAAGGGGTAGGGATACGTAATTTCCTAGATCACGTTTTTAGGATTCTATAAAAATTGTATTCTTATAACTATTGATTTACAGATTTACAAAGGGCTTCCAGTCCTTTGTAAATCTGTACATCTTCGGATAGTAACATATTACCTGGTTGGGCTGACCCCAACCACGTCACAAGCAGAGCCAGGCACTCAAAATTCATGAACACGTGAGTTTCGGCCCGGCCGAAAGTTTCGGCCCATTTTGGCCGAAACCGAAACTGCGGCCGAAACTCTATTTTTTGGCCGAAACCGGCCGAAACCGAAACCGAAACCGAAACTTCGGTCGGTCACTAATTTTTTTACATTTAGACTTCAATTTATAGTGCGAACTTAGACCTAGCTCTGTCTTATGCTACGAGTTAAATTTAGCTTTGATAGAAACGCTAGAATTTGACAGAGGTCTTGCTCAGCATAGTTCTAGTAGTTCTAAAGGAACTCATGGGGCCTGTACCTTATTATTAGGGGCAAACTTTGCCCCAAGGCGCTCCACTGACCCAGAGAGAGGAGGATCCTGGGTTCCCTGTTCTCATCAAGGCGGAGGAGCATATTCCTTCACACATGGCTCCGTCTCAGGCGCCCGACGCTGATTACAGCGAGAACGACGTGCCCGAAGTCACTAAAGGTGAGTTAGGGGCGACTGTACTGCAGCTTAGATTCCGCAGGGACCGTGCCCCTGGACCCTACAGCATTCCAGGCCGAGCGTGGGTCCTGGCTCTTGAGGATCTCGGGCCTCGAGTGATGGAGCTCTTTAGTGCATGCCTCGAAAAAGGCCAGATTCCCAAGGTCTGGAAGACAGGGAAACTGGTTCTGATCCGAAAGGCAAGGTGGTCGGCAGTCTACCCATCCGGAGATCGGCCGACCGTGTTGCTCCGTTGAGCAACTCCGGCCGATCCCCGATCGGTCGATCCCCAACAATTATACGCTCAAGGAGCTTGCATACCCCGTTAGGTATGCAAGCTCCTTGAGCGTATCATTGCACAGTGCACAATCGGGCACGCTCCACCGTGGATGTGACCATGCGCATTAGAAGGCTGACAGAGGAAGTGACATCGCAGGGTGAGGTGGTGTTGAAAGCGATGGCAATTTCAAGAGACACCGGCATCGCCTTCAACACCTTGCCCTGGTGCTGCGTTAGGGAGGCGCTTATTTATCATGGAGTGCCTCCCTACTTCCGTCGACTTGTCGGGGCCTATCTTTCCGAGAGGGCCATAACTTACCCAAGCTGGCTACGACCCAGCCGGGTCAGCGAGATAAGTCGTGCGGTGTTCCGCAGAGATCAGTCTAAAGACCGCTTCTGTGGAACATCGGTTACGATTGGGTGCTGCGTAGTCCGTTGCTAAGAGGCGGCATGTCTCGAGGATCTGGCAGCGAGGCAACTTGCGTCCTTAATTAAATGAATTGATTATATTTCTAATTTATTCTTTTCTGGTGCAAGGAGGCGCTGGAGCGGAGTCATAGGCTTAGGCCTATGACTCCGCTCGCGAGTCTTCAGAAATCTAGGTTCGGCAGTTCCAGCTCCACAAGGAAACCGTGGAGACCTGGACTTGAGCAACAAACCGAATCGCCACATCACATGACACAAGGGGGGAATCGCCGAATTGGCACAATCAAGGCGTTCAGACCGGTCATGGGCGAGTGCCTAGAGAGGACCCACGGTGCGGGTGCTCTGTCTTACCGGTTGTCACAGATGCTTACCGGGCACGGGAGCTTCAGTAAGTATCTGTGACGAATACACTGGGAAACCACACCTGAGTGCCAGCACTGCGAGAAACGCAGTGAGAACACAGTACTTCACATATTAGTGGAGTGCACAGTGTGCGCTTAACAGCGCCCTGTCCTCGTGGTAGATCTGGACGTGGACATTCCCTCGCTGGAGACCAATGCGCGAGCTATGATCTCCAGTGGGAGTAAGTGGGACGCCACTGCGTCTTTCTTTGATCAGTTAATGCGGCAAAAAGTGATTGAGAGAGAACGCTCCCATCCGAATTCCCCACTTCTTTGCCCAAGACTATCGATATCCATAATCGGGGGCCTGAGGACGGTGGGAGGGCTAATCACCGTCCTTACAAAAGCACGCCCAAGACGAAAGCGTGACGTGAAAGTTTCACGCACGCCACATGCCCTGAGAGGCGGGATAACACCTGAACAAGCCCTAAATACGCGGGATAGCACCCGAACCTCCTAGGTGAGGCCGCAGTGATAGTCAAGGTCTGTGGGGAATCCTGGGGTCAGCCTTTTGAGGGCTTACCCGGGCCAACCGTAGGCAATAGTTAGGAAAAGTGTGGTTTTTAGTTGGTTACGTTAAAATAAGTTATTTTACTGGGAATCAAAGTAGTTTATCACTGAAATGAAATGAAATGAAAATATCTTTATTCATTTAGGTTACAAAGTAACACTTATGAACGTCAAAATTTTTGCTTCTACATTTACTGCCAGATTCGCAATGCGATAGGTAGAGTCTGTGAGTAAGCCTGGCAAGAAAACTCACGGCCACTCTTTTCAATAGTCTTAGTACATTCGTTTGTCATGCAATAAAGATTAACAATTTTGTCTACACAAGCGACATTTACAATCGCGCCTAATTAAGTGAGGAGCAAGCAACTCATGTCCATGTCACTAATCACGTAGGACTGTCAGCTCCCGTTTCTTTTTTTACATATCAGTATTTTGTACAAAACGAAACTTAATTGAGTTCCGGAATTCCGGAATTCCGGAATTCATATACCGAATATCGAAACCCAATTCCGGAACTGAAAAAGCGTCCGATATTCAAGCCCTACCCAGGAGTCATACAGTGAGAGGAGAGGAGACCCAGGAGACTTACAATCATTTCGACACCAAATAACTTCTTTATGACAGTTTATTTACATTTAAAATACCTACATAAACGTTTTAAATGTAACCTTTAAATGTAAATAAACTGTCATAAAGAAGTTATTTGGTGTCGAAATGATTGTAAGTCTCCTGGGTCTCCTCTCCTCTCACTGTATGACTCCTGGGTAGGGCTTGAATATCGGACGCTTTTTCAGTTCCGGAATTGGGTTTCGATATTCGGTATATGAATTCCGGAATTCCGGAATTCCGGAACTCAATTAAGTTTCGTTTTGTACAAAATACTGATATGTAAAAAAAGAAACGGGAGCTGACAGTCCTACGTGATTAGTGACATGGACATGAGTTGCTTGCTCCTCACTTAATTAGGCGCGATTGTAAATGTCGCTTGTGTAGACAAAATTGTTAATCTTTATTGCATGACAAACGAATGTACTAAGACTATTGAAAAGAGTGGCCGTGAGTTTTCTTGCCAGGCTTACTCACAGACTCTACCTATCGCATTGCGAATCTGGCAGTAAATGTAGAAGCAAAAATTTTGACGTTCATAAGTGTTACTTTGTAACCTAAATGAATAAAGATATTTTCATTTCATTTCATTTCAGTGATAAACTACTTTGATTCCCAGTAAAATAACTTATTTTAACGTAACCAACTAAAAACCACACTTTTCCTAACTATTGCCTACGGTTGGCCCGGGTAAGCCCTCAAAAGGCTGACCCCAGGATTCCCCACAGACCTTGACTATCACTGCGGCCTCACCTAGGAGGTTCGGGTGCTATCCCGCGTATTTAGGGCTTGTTCAGGTGTTATCCCGCCTCTCAGGGCATGTGGCGTGCGTGAAACTTTCACGTCACGCTTTCGTCTTGGGCGTGCTTTTGTAAGGACGGTGATTAGCCCTCCCACCGTCCTCAGGCCCCCGATTATGGATATCGATAGTCTTGGGCAAAGAAGTGGGGAATTCGGGTGGGAGCGTTCTCTCTCAATCACTTTTTGCCGCATTAACTGATCAAAGAAAGACGCAGTGGCGTCCCACTTACTCCCACTGGAGATCATAGCTCGCGCATTGGTCTCCAGCGAGGGAATGTCCACGTCCAGATCTACCACGAGGACAGGGCGCTGTTAAGCGCACACTGTGCACTCCACTAATATGTGAAGTACTGTGTTCTCACTGCGTTTCTCGCAGTGCTGGCACTCAGGTGTGGTTTCCCAGTGTATTCGTCACAGATACTTACTGAAGCTCCCGTGCCCGGTAAGCATCTGTGACAACCGGTAAGACAGAGCACCCGCACCGTGGGTCCTCTCTAGGCACTCGCCCATGACCGGTCTGAACGCCTTGATTGTGCCAATTCGGCGATTCCCCCCTTGTGTCATGTGATGTGGCGATTCGGTTTGTTGCTCAAGTCCAGGTCTCCACGGTTTCCTTGTGGAGCTGGAACTGCCGAACCTAGATTTCTGAAGACTCGCGAGCGGAGTCATAGGCCTAAGCCTATGACTCCGCTCCAGCGCCTCCTTGCACCAGAAAAGAATAAATTAGAAATATAATCAATTCATTTAATTAAGGACGCAAGTTGCCTCGCTGCCAGATCCTCGAGACATGCCGCCTCTTAGCAACGGACTACGCAGCACCCAATCGTAACCCAATAGTAACACAAATTGTTGCTATTCCAATGTATCAGGCACTTCTTCAGTCAATGCTGTATCTTCTTACCTGATGCACGTAAAAAGCTCAAAACTGAAATTCGTGAATGAAGCAATTATTAAGCAATTATTCATGCAATAAAAGTTGTGGAATTCTGCGTCCTTCATGCTGAACGCGAAGGCAACTAGCCATCTAAA
The DNA here is from genome assembly GCA_933228765.1 of Miltochrista miniata. Lineage (NCBI taxonomy): Eukaryota > Metazoa > Arthropoda > Insecta > Lepidoptera > Erebidae > Miltochrista > Miltochrista miniata. Next base: position 21,890,326 of record OW121767.1, on the reverse strand, counting down.
CGTCAGGACCGCTGCTCAAAAAAATATTCATGTTTCTCAAAATGTATTATATGTAGCAATTCTTGGAGACGTGTAGCAAATATAAGCAATCCTGTAGCAATTTTTCAATTTACTTTGAGACTCGTTTGTCACAGGCAACCTGCCATTCTGACGGTGACGTCTTTAGGGACTGTAAATCTATTAACAGTTTTAAACATAAACTCAGACTCCATTATCTTTCCTTATTTTGCTGTTGACTAATTTCGCAATTATTATTTTTGTCTATAAGTAATTGTATGTATTTATTGTATGTAATAATTTTGTATGTATATTTATTGACTACACTATAGTGTTCTGTATGTATATAATATGTATGTATGTATTATATGTATGAATGTATATGTATCTGATGTCTCTATTGACTATCTTACGTACTTTTTTTTGTATATTTTTACCCTATTCTTACTTACAACGCTCTCATCTCTTGGGTTTGTTGGAAGAGATTTCTATTTAGAAATAAGCAGACCCTTTGTACTAGTTTTAGTTTGTGTATCTCATTTTCAAATAATGTGTGTACAATAAATAAATAAATAAAATAAATAATAGTACAAAACTCTTCGGTACAAATAAGTACACGGTTTGAAAGAAAAATACATTTTATTATACCTACTTACTTAGTAGTCATGACTTGAGGTATAGAAACTGTTTCTGTGAATTCTACTACAAGTAGATAGATAGATACCTGAATATTTCGCACAGATTTGTAAATGTCCTCATCTCCACCAAAGCACGCATATAAATCAATATTCTGATCTGCTTGCATACTCGACTAATATCAATATACTAATATACTTTATGAGCCTAACGCAAACTAATTTTCACAGTAAAATGAAACACTTCCTCCATCGTTGCGACCGGGCAATGATTTACATATTCATCGCGAGTTCATACTTCCCCTGGCTGACGGTTGGAGCTCTGTCCTGTTGGATGCTCCGAGAGCTCCGATGGGCGATCTGGCTGCTCGCAGTCCTCGGCATCACGTACCAGCAGATATTCCACGAGAGATACAAGATGCTGGAGTTACTCCTGTATCTAGTCATGGGACTGGGTCCAGCGGCCATCATTGTCACTTCTAATGTACGTCCACTGCTTTATAAGCTTGTTGCTTTATAAGCTTTGTGCTTGTTCTTATTGCTTGCATTGTAACTCTTGCTTTGCAACTCTGGTAGAATGGTAGTACCTATGTAGTTGCTTTTAAATATACTGGTTGAATTTATAGTCGTTCTGGAACGGAAAGGCTTAGGCACAGTTTCGATAACAGAACCGATCGGCGCTGTCAATTTGAAAATCTACAAAAAAAAAATACGAAATGTTCCCTATGTCGAATACTGTACTCACCTTTGGGGTGACTCCGCGAGGTATTTACTAGACGCGCTTGACGCTATGCAGAGACGTCTCTGCATAGCGCTGACGGCGACGCGCTTGACGCTATTTTTTTAACAGTATTCGACGCAGGGAACATTTTCGTATTTTTTTGTGGATTTTCAAATTGACAGTGCCGATCGGTTCTGTTATCGAAACTGTGCCTAAACCTTTCCGTTCCAGAACGACTATAAATTCAACCAGTATAAAAAGTGTGTGTGTTCGTTATTTTGGTGAGGGTTTTCTTGACTTGGTATTGCGATATGACGATAAAAACAGAACATGTGTTGTGGTTGCGATGGGAGATCTGTGTGCCAGTCTCACCTGTAAATGGTGTCGACAAAGGGATGAGGTCATGGCGGAGTGACGGAAAGTAGGAGAATCCGAAACAAAACGAGAATTTTATACATTCTCAAAGGCCATTTTTAGAGTGTCAGTTGAATTAGAATGGCTTTACACATAACCGAAGCCCAAATTGGTTGTATAATATACGGACGTCACGCGGTTTCACCCGCGTAATTCCCGTTCCCGTGGGAATACAGGAATAAAATATAGCCTATGTTCGCCGCAAAGAGTGTAGCTTCCCAACAGTGAAAGAATTTTTCAAATCGGTCCAGAAGTTCCGAAACCTATTCGATGCAAACAAACAAACAATCAAATCTTTGTTCTTTTTAATATTAGTATAGATATAGATATCAGACTCCGTCACAAAAAAACACGTGAAAATGGTTTGTCTGTTTGTTTGCACGTTTTCTTTTATTTGCATGACATGTTTACTTGATTCAATTGTTTTAATCATAAAGCTTCTTCAATGCTAGTGCTATATAAATGTATAAAACACTCTTATTTAATGGTACACAATTATTCGCTTTTATGTCCAATGATTAGCTTTTATGTTCTGTTCTGTTGTAAATTTTTTTTTCTGTACTTACTCGTTATTGTAATTTGACTGCCTCGGTGGCGCAGTCGGTTGGATTCCCAGGTGGGTTCAATAGTGGGATCCACAAAATGTTGGTTTCGGAGTTTGGATATTTTCGTCGTGTCGTCTAGATCCGATAGCACAAACTTACATTAGCTTAATTTGGGCTAGTTTATTTTTTTATTTGCACCCGTGCGATGTCTGTTCTGGTCACTACACTAGTGTATGATGTGATTATAATTGTTTATTAAATTATTCAGTGTTGGTGTAGTAGGTATAATTATAATGTATCTGAATAAAAGACAATGATACTTACATTTTGTGCTAGTGACCCGTATTTAGTAGAGTACGTATTTAAAAAAACAAAGTATGTAAGTACCTATTTCTGAAAAAAAGTTGGCCTGTTTTTTAAAGTATCTAAACTAGCTGGGCCCTCGACTTCGTCCTTGACATTTGTACTCTCTTAGGACTGACATTTTGAAAAACCCTTGTTGGGTGCCTAGTTGCCAACTTTATAAAAGTAGCTTACCTACCCTAAAAATACGAATTTATTTACGTTTCTGCTGAACGCTGATAGATAAATTTATATAAAAAATCCTCTATTATACCTATTAACATTTAAAAGTTTTGCAAGCGTAATCATCGAAAGGCCATCAATACCCAGTCTACTGTTTAACTTTATAAAACTTTAAAATTCCAATCAGATATATTATTCGATACAAATTGTGGGTAATATTCATATCTCGTAACTCGCAATGCAAATCGATTTAGAGAATAATCCAGATCGGAAATCGTGCTTGTACCATAGAGCAACACGATCTATGACGTTCACCGGGAGGTCCGGGAGGGAAGGCGCCATACTGTAAATTTACCTTCTGCCAAAGCAGACTCCCAATAAGTGCACGCTTATACACACACATATTTAAGAAATATACAAGGTGTCCCAGAAGTCGACGTCAAGCCGGAATCGGGTAACAGGCTAGGTCATAATAGTTGTCAGAAAAATATAAAAAAAAATCTAGGTATTTTAAAAATTATGGACGTTCAAAAAAAAGTAGAGAAAATCTACGCCTTGTGACGGTTTTTTCATTCCTGTTGCTACAGATTTGTACTTTTTTGTTTTGTTTTTTTCTCTAATATAACCCTGAATACTTTTTCTTAAACAGTTTTTTTTTCTTTTTTTTTAGATTTTTTTAAAATTTTTCTCACAACTATTATGACCTAGAGTCCTAGACCGTTACCCGATTCCGGCTTGACGTCGACTTCTGGGACATCCTGTAGGTATATGTGCATGTCAGAAATTATGAGTGTATTGGTTTAATTGTTTTCTAAAAGTTCTATAGTGATAGCCGATTGTTTTTGAAGTAGTGTATATGAATATGATTTCCCCCCGCAAAATATGACCGGCAGATAGTATATGTAGGTATAGTCCAATCCTGCCCGATCTGGAAATAATGTAAACATGTCATGTTTTGACAATCGTTGTCTAAGACAGATGAGTAGAAAAATATACTTTTGACAAATCATTTATTTTTTTACTATCCTGAGTAAAGAAAGAAAGAAGAAAGAAAAACGTTTTTATTAGGCACACAAAATCACGAACTAGGTTTATGACATACCTCTAAACATAACATGATAGGAAAAAAAAAGACGTGTGGCACTCGGGGATTGCCGCGGTAAAGCTATTACATAGCATTTTTTATCAACTATGCTAGTATAATTATTTCTATATAAGAATACTAGCTGATGCCCGCAGCTTCGCCCGCGTAAAATTTGTTCCCGCGGGAAGTTATTCCCGGGATAAAAGGTAGCCTACCTATGTGTTATTCCAGACTATAATGTATCTCTGTACCAAATTTCAGCCCGATCCGTTCAGCGGTTTGAGCGTGAAGGAGTAACAAACATCCACACTCACAAACTTTCGCATTTATAATATTATATACTAGCTGATGCCCGCAGCTTCGCCCGCGTAAATTTTATTACCGTTACCGCTTCCCGTGGGAACTTATTCCCGGTATAAAAAGTAGCCTATGTGTTGTTCCAGACCATAATTTATCCCTGTACCAAGTTTCAGCGAGATCCGTTCAGCCGTTAGAGCGTGAAAGAGTAACAAACATTCACACTCACAAACTTTCGCATTTATAATATTAAGTAAGAAGACTAAGAAGTAAGATTTTAAGGCCCATGTTCAACAAAGTAAAGTACCAAGTAGGTACCTACTTGACTGTCGACATTTGGGCTATTGGACTTTTGGACTTTTGGACTTTCGGATTGTTGGACTGTTGGACTTTTGGACTTTTGGACTATTGGACTATTGGTCTTTTGGACTTTTGGACTTTTGGACTTTTGGACTTTTGAACTTTTGGACTTTTGGACTTTTGGACTGTTGGACTTTTGAACTTTTGAACTTTTGGACTGTTGGACTGTTGGACTTTTGTACTTTTGGGCTTTTGGACTTTCGGACTTTCGGACTTTCGGACTTTCGGACTTTCGGACTTTCGGACTTTCGGACTTTAGACTTTTGGACTTTTGGACTTTTGGACTTTTGGACTTTTGGACTTTTGGACTTTTGGACTTTTGGACTTTTGGACTTTTGGACTTTTGGACTTTCGGACTTTTGTACTTTGGACTTTTGTACTTTTGGACTTTTGGACTTTTGGACTTTAGAACTTTTGGACTTGTGTGTGTGTGTCTGTGTGTGTGTGTCTCTGTGTGTGTGTGTGTGTGCGCGTGTGCGTGTGCGTGAGTGTGTGTGAGTGTGTGTGTGTGTGTGTCCGTGTGCGTGTGAGTGTGCGTGAGTCTGTGTGAGTGTGAGTGTGCGTGAGTCTGTGTGAGTGTGTGTGTGTGTGTGTGTGTGTGTGAGTGAATGTGTGTGTGAGTGTGTGTGTGGGTGTGTGTGTGTGTGTGTGTGTTTGTTGCATGTATGTTTATGAGAGTTGATTTTTGAGTGTGTGTGTGTGTGAGTGTGTGTGTGGGTGTGTGTGTGTTTGTTGCATGTATGTTTATGTGAGTTGATTTTTGAGTGTGTGTGTGTGTGTGTGTGTGTGGGTGTGTGTGTGTGTGTGGGTGTGTGTGTGTGTTGCATTGGTTTTAATCACTCAGTTACTGCCGTTTTAAATTCTCCGTATGTATGCATACCTACTTAGAAATTATATGAGTATATATAAAAAAGTTTTAATTAGATCGCAAAGAAAATGTCCAAAAGCCAAAGTACCTACTTGAAGCAAAGTCATTGATATACCTAATTAGAGATAATAGAAAAACCTCGCAGAACTTCAGAACAATACACACTCACACAGTACTGTTTTACGATTACCGATTATAATTATTTAAAGTTAAAGTTCATTTTTAAATAATTTATTATACTATTAAACTAGGTAATTGTTGTCAAACTGATTATGATTAAACCTCTTTTTCATAATCAATAAGCGAGTATATGCCAAAGACAAACAAGACTGAGAAAAAATAATTTAATGACAAGCAAGAATGACAAGTTTAAATTTTTATCATTGAAGTATTTTTCATGAAACTATTCTATATTCTAAAGGTAAATTAGTGTCGAAATGGCCGCATAAATCTAACTATGGTTCCTTAAAACGAATATGATCAGGATTGATATTTAAATGTAAGTAATTATGGAGAGTCGAGATCCAATCTGTTTGTTTACTACATTGTTTGAATCTGTTGAATTCCACTTATATTTGAAGTGTGAGATACACGAACGTGGCCGAAGGTAGACGAGAGTGTGATTCGTTTTCGTGACAGAATTTCTGGATTCGGTCTCCACGCAAGGCCCGCGATAGAAGCTATGCAATAGCTTAAAAATAAAATAAAATACATTACAAATGAAAAATTATGTGCGCCCAAAAGGCTACAGCTCAGCATAAATGCTGCGGGCAACCACAGCGCTGATTTTCAGCTGAAGCCCCCCAGTTACTCACGGACATACGTCCAAGAAACCTATGTATGCTATAGTACAATAAATATTAAATATTCATAAATAAATACCTGTGGTCATTCCCACACAAACACAATCTAGCCGAAATTAAGCTTGAGCTATGGGATGTATACGACTGATAGACATACTTATATATTTCTAAATACATGCACATTAAGTATATATATATGAATTAACAAAAAAGTAACTTAGTTGGATAATATAGGGTGTGTTTATTTTTTCAAAATCAACTGGTTCGATTCCCAGCTAGGATTATAGGTTTTTCAAAAATCTAATGATGAGGTTTTAAGTTTCATCAAAATCGGGCTCGTGACTGCTTTGAGCATTTTTCGCTATTCCTTATAGATTCGGATTTGGCCATCCAATCCCTTTTCAAAAATTCATCCTGTATACATAACTAGGCACAAATAAATATACAACAGGCATTTCGCATAATGTTGCAATAATCAACATGTATATGATTATGATATTACACATGACTACACATTATACATGAGTAGGCATTTTAAATGAAAATAAACTATCATAAAGAAGTTATTCGGTGTCTAAATGATTGTAAGAACACTATGACTCCTGGATACTGGAATATAATCAGGGTGAATACTCAATTGCAAGTAACTATGGATGTATAGGATCAAATGTGTTTGTTTACATTTTTGCGCAAAGCTATTGAAATATAGTATATAGGTCAAACATGCTATGTCTTCGCCCATTGTGCTGGTCGCGTTGCTCTGTGGCTTGTAGAGATAACCACAATTCGGGAATTTCAGCTCACGAATATAGAATTTCCATTTGGGACGAGGTATTGTTCAATGAGTTGGTAAATTTATGCTCTGTTATTGTTAATTCGGTCATTTTCCTAATTACGATTTATGTCCCGGAATCCGAAATCTTCTTTTTTTGAAGTAAAACTTCTTTGGTACGACTAGGCAGTAACTCAGATTCTTTTTCTGACGGAAGTAACGCTATTTGAATTCAAAATTCGAATGAATGATATTAATATAACATTTGATGCCGTCAATGGCAAAGAAGTTTTACTTCAATCGCGCGTAAAGGTTACACGCACACACTTTTTTTTCATTAATTCATTTATTGAACATAGGTAAACAAATATGATGTTACAGATAAGATAAGAAGTTGAGAAGAGACTGCTATGTTCCGCCAATTGGCATACAAGACACATACATAATTGAATTATTTAGGTACTTCTTACTTAACATGCAGGTAATGAAAATAATTAATAAATTAATACAATAATGTCAAATAATTGAAACAGTTTCATTACAATTTGTATGTCTATATCGCCATTCGTCAATAACCCTTTATTTGTCGTTATGTTAAAATAGTTTTTTTTTCTTAATTAATTTGGTATACAAATGTCAAGTTGCAAACTCCATAGTTAAACTTGTTTTTTAATTGAATTTGTCTCCATTAAATAAATACATGTTACGTCTTTCAAATTTAAATCTATACTAATATAATAAAGAGGAAAGATTTGTTTTTTTTTTGTTTGTTTGTTTGTAACGAAAAGGCTCCGGAACTACTGGACCGATTTGACAAAATTCTTTCACTGTTGGAAAGCTACACTCTTTGCGGTGAACATAGGCTATATTTTATTCCCGTATTCCCACGATAACGGAAACTACGCGGGTGAAACCGCGTGACGTCCGCTAGTGTATCTATATAGCTGTCAAATTACATATTACTCCAATATCATTATACTGATGCATTTTAAAAAGAAAATTATTGCAGAAACGAGAAAATAAAAATAAAAGGATATGGGAGAATTCATTATGGACTGTGCGGTCAAGTGAAAGTGATTATTTTGTGCTTTATTCGAAATATTTAAAAAGGATTAAAATTATATTTATTCTTCCTTTCGAATAGCGAAGCTCATATTTGATGAATTGTTCTTAGCTTAAATAAATGAAAGTTTTAAAATAGTAAAAATAACGCTTTTATAGAAAATACAACTAAAAAGTAGAAAATAAATAATAAGAAATAAATGTAAATAAATGTAAAAAATGTATATTATTGTATAAAAGCGTGAGGTGCATTTCAAGATATTTTTTTCAAACTATTGACACTATAATGCTCCCCACGCTTTTTTACAATAATTTAGGCATTTTTTTACATTTATTTCTTATTATTTATTTTCTACTTTTTAATTGTATTTTCTATAAAAGCGTTATTTTTAGTTTTTTTAATTTTTTATTTATTTTTCGTTTTTTTTTATCAAATTATTGCATTGTCATCGGTCCTTGACAAGTGTGCAAAGTTTGAATTAAATCTGATCGTTTAAAGTAGGGAAAAATCGAGCCCAAAGGTCGGTTACAAGTTACAAGCAAACAAATAAGCAAACATACAGGTGAAACTAATAAAAGCGTTATAAAAATGGAAGAATACCTATCGATCGTTCATTTCTAATGACTGCTATTAAATAAATCATGACAAATCAAACCTTACACAATTAACATGGATGGAGACTATTGAAGACTTTAATTAGTTATGTATTTGGAGAGGGCTAAATGTTACTGTGCTAATGTAGTACGTTGTAGTACGTAAATAATACAATACAAAAGCAATTAACATTATTTAACGGCCTAATTTTAATTTAGGAGCAACTCAATTTAAATTCGATCGATTGATTTGAAATTTTAATGGCAGATAAGCTCACGACGACTCACCTACCGGTTGGTTTCCAAAGCCAATGGACGTTTGTAATACCAGAAGTGTTGTACACGCGTTGCCGATAAAGGCCACAGATACCTACAGGCGCAAGTTATACTAGGGTCAGCCTTCCAAGGGCTTACCCGGGCTTCCAACCGTAGGCATTAGTAGGTAGGGAACGTGTTGGTTTTAAGTCGGTAAAAGTCGGCATAGCATCCATGTAGCATTATCCTCACGTTAAAAAAAAATAAAACAGGCGCAAGTTGAGTTCCGCTGTTGAAGTTCTCACAAAATTCCCTTTTTTTAACGTGAGGAAAATCCTACATGGATGCTATGCCGGACTCCTACCGACTAAAACCACACGTATCCTGCCTAACTACGGTTGGGAGCCCCGGGTAAGCCCTCTGAAGGATACCCAACTAACCTCAACTACCTACTACTGCGGCCTCACCTAGGGGTCACACAAACTTAGTGTACGCCTATTCATTTAAATCCCTTTAGCTATTATGAACTTTCCTTTACATCAATTCAATTTGGAAATTAATGCACATCTTTGAAAAAGCGCATAACTATTTTAATGATATGGACACGAGTTGCTGCTTCTCATTTAATTAGGCGCGATTAAACGTCGCTTGTGTAGATAAAATTGTAAATCAATATTGTTTTACAAACGAATGTAGCCAGACTATTTGAAAAGAGTGGCCGTGAGTTTTCTTGCCAGGTGGGTGTTCTTCCTCACAGGCACAGGCTACCTATTGCATTGCGAATCTGGCAGTAAATGTAAATGTAGAAGCCTAAATTAGGACGTTCATAAGTGTTACTTTGTAACCTAAATGAATAAAGATATTTTCATTTTTCCCTAAAAACTACTACTTACACAAAAAAACTATAATTTCCCTTGAGCTGGTCAGGTTCAAGAATACTGTTTATCATGTGCTTATCCTTCAATTTGTCTATTGTATTGACCGAAGTAGACACTAAATGACGCTTCGTTTATTATTCATGTCTGATTAGAATGATTAATGATAAGAAAACGTAGGCTTTCAACGTTACATTGTTGTATTATGTATGTAGGTATGTCGCATAATAATATTTTAATGCTTAGGAAGTAGCCGAATTAGGTATCCGTATGCTTATGTATAAAGTCCGTACTTATTACAAAGCACATCCTGATCAGTTTATCAGAATGATTTAACAGGGATAAGAAGAGATTTCTTTTGTTTAAACGTTAGGAAAATCCTTCTAGTATGCTATGCCGGACTCCTACCAACTAAAAACCCCACATATCTCACCTAACTGCCTACGGTTGGGAGCACCGGGTAAGCCCTCGGAAAGATCCCCCAGGACTCCCAGCAGACCTACGGCTACCACTGCGGCCTCACCTAGCTAGACTAGAGGGAACAAACTAGTTCCCTACTTCTGCCAATACAGATAGCCGTAGCAAGCTCCGCTGAAAAAATGTCAGTTCAGTAGTACGAAAATATACAGAATTTGATTTGACAGCGAGAAAATTGAAACAGAATTGTAAAAAAACGTTTATTTTTGCTGTCATTGTAGGTACTTTGAAACTCGAAATACTTATTAACTAAAATCATAATGCCGTTTGTAATAATAAAAATATAATATCTATTAGCCCTTTCACCAAGATTGTTAGTCTACCGACCTATCCTCCTGGGGAATTAGAAACGTTTGCTTTCATATCTACTCCCCGCGGAGTTGTGGTCATTAGACTTCAAAGGGCAAACTGGCTAGGCAAGTAAACAAGGTTAGGTTAACCATTATTAAATGAACTTGTATTTACACTATTTACCCTTTATGTGAGATATCTTTATATAAGACTAGCGGACGTATATCTACTCCCCGCGGAGTTGTGGTCATTAGACTTCAAAGGGCAAACTGGCTAGGCAAGTAAACAAGGTAAGGTTAACCATTATTAAATGAACTCGTATTTACGTAAGATATTTTTATATAAGACTAGCGGACGTCACGCTTTTTCACCCGCGTAGCTCGTAGAATAAAATATAGCCTATGTCAACCGAGGATAGTGTAGCTTTCGAACAGTGAAAGAGCAAAGACTTCTATAAAAAGTGGTAGACCTGCCCTACGCACCAATTTTTGAAGCGTATAAACTGAGCTAGTTAGCGCGGTTGCGCGCAGTTCGCGCTGACACTATGTCACTGTCGTATCTCCCACGATTTTACAACAAAAGTGTATTTTTAACGTGGAAATGTACAAAATTATCGTCATAAAAGTGCTTAAGACTTTGTAGTTTACGAAGGAGTACAAACTTATTTGGTAAGTACGCACAATTTATGCGTAATTAATTATTTTTCATCAATTTTATGATTATTCTTAATCGTATTAACCCACCAAATTGTACAGGCCTAACTAATCTGACGCCCCCAATGCTTTTGTTGTACTTCGTTTTTGACAGCATTATACTTGCTGAATATGCCAAGCGAGCGTCAAGGCACGGGGATTCCCCGAATAGTTATAGTTCTACGCAAGTACGGTTTGCAAAAAAAATTAATTTATGTTTTACTTTTTAGGTAGGTACTTACAACGATTGTGATTAAATCAGTCATTATATGTACTAAGATTTTGTAAAAATTACACATCAAAATGCAGTTACCTTTCACAGGTTATTTTAAGATTATTATATTAACTTTTTATGAGATTATTACATCATTCATTGACGAATATTATTAAATTTTTTTGTTTCTATTAGCTTTACTCAAGATCAACTACGTCAGCAAAAATGGGTTGAATTTGTCAGACTGGAGCGGTCGGAAAGCGATTGAATGCCCAATACCTATTCCAGAATATGCTATACAGGTTGTCCCACGGCTATGTCACATGGAGGGAAAGTAACTTAAATATTGTAGATGGAACATTTTACTGAAAGAAGACATTATTTTAATTTAAACTGCATTCATAGATAGAGTTGTGTGAAATGTCCGTAAATATTTATTTTTATTTATTTATTTATTCATAGATTTTTAAATACTTACATGGTTGAGCCGGGAATCGAACCCGCTACACAAGAAAAAATAATCATCCCGTAGGTTTATCATACCGATCGAAAGGCTTCATCATAAGGATTATTTTTGCTAAGTAACATAGTGTCAAAAATAAAAGGAAGACCATGTATTTTACCATTTGATGTGAAATTTTGTTCAGAAAAATTAAAAGCTGGCATCGCCGGTGTTCTCAATGAAGACTTTCGTCCCTGGATCGGGACAAATACGATGGCCGCCGAGATCTACAGATCTAATAAAGTTAGATTTTTATTGGTTATGACATGATTTTTTTTTTATACAAAAAGGAGGCAGACAAGCATACGGCCCACCAGAAGGACCGGTGGTCACCGCAGCCTATATTAAATGTAGTTTACAAGAAATGAAAATGTCCACGAAGAACAAGAACTTGGACATATTATTATAAATATCCACCACAGCAAGATCCAAAGGTTGACAAGGAGTAAAATAATCAAAAGTGTGCGACTTTGTATTCAACAGTATGGGACTTATGTATTAAAAACGCTAAAATTCATGCTCTTCCTTTTATTTCTGACACTATGTTAGTTAGCAAAAAATAATCCTTATGATGAAGCCTTTCGATCGGTATGATAAAGCTACGGAGTAATTATTTTTTCTCGTGTAGCGGATTCGATTCCCAGCTCAACCGGGTCGCGGGCAACAGCTAGTAGTAGTAATAATTGCATTGATTTTTAAGTAAACTAGGATTTGTCATTAATTTATTCCTGAATAATTATAATAAGTTCAGTTGTGCAAATGACTAGTGAGAGCCGCCTTGAAAGTGGTTATACAATATTACACATATTTAGTGTACATTTCTTTTCATTAGTTCCAGTCTTATTTGTGGCAGGCAGAGCCTCTCTTCCTTGTGGCCTTAATTAAATGTATAGATATTATGTTTGTTGAACTATGGAATTGTTAGACAAACTATTTTGAAAATAGTTATTCGTTCAGTAAAATACACTCGAGAGCAATGAATCCGGGTCACTTAAAGAATGTTAAAAATCTCGGAAACTAAAAATGATAGGTTAATGCAATAAATTGTATTTAATAGACAATGTAATACTCCTTAAATGAAAGTAAAAAAAATATGAGTCACCATACATTTTATTAACACAAAATTACATAAAGAAAAAACTGCCGATCTCTCCTTAAAACAAAAATAGGAAACATGAAATTTTTGAACTTTATTACGATTTTCTTGAATTTTAATACTTCGTATTGCCTCCTCGTGCTTCCATTACTGCGTTTACGCGGTTTGGCATGCTGTACACCAAGTTCCTTATACGATTTTGGGGAATATTCTCCCATTCCTCTGTGAGAGCAATTTTGAGCTCACGAAGCGTGATTGGGGGAGGGTTTCGTTGTTTTACGCATCTGCCTAGCTCGTCCCAAGCATGCTCGATCGGGTTGATATCCGGGCTGCGCGCTGGCCACTCCATACGAGTAATGTTCATCTCTTGAAGGTAGTCATTCACAATCCTACCTGTATGATGTCGGGCATTGTCATGCATAAATATAGCATCCTCACCTAAATTGACCATAAATGGACCAACGTGATCATTGAGGATTTCTTCCACATATCTTACGCTAGTTAAAGAGCCGTTTTCTATGATCACCGGCTCTGTGCGACTTTCAGAAGAAATTCCGGCCCACACAAGTACAGACCCACCACCGTAGGCTACTTTTTCTTCGATGCATGCTTGCTTGAATCTTTCCCCTGGTCTTCGATACACTCTGTGTCTTCCATCGTGCTTGTAGAGCATAAATTTTGATTCGTCGGAGAACATAACTTTTGACCAATCTTCAATACTCCAATTTACGTGGCTCTGGGCATACCTTAGTCTCGAAATACGATGCCCACGCTCCAGTTTAGGGCCGTTTGCAGGTCTAAGGGGTTTTAAGTTAGATTCAGCAAGCCGACGTCTTACTGTCCATGCACTTGGGTTACTTCCTCCGAGGCGTCGAAACTGATTGGTGAGTTGTGTTCACCAAGTATCGGTCTTCTCGTGCTGTGGTACACCTGGTTCTGCCCGTTCCTGGTCTGCGTAGGTTAGAACCAGTTTCTTCGTAACGTCGGAGAACTCTTTGTACTGTTGACAGCGACACACCGACAGTCCTGGCTGTATCGCGCTGACTCCGGCCGGTTTCCAGCATTGTAAGTATTCTGGTGCATTCTTCAGGCGTAAGCGACATAATTTCAGCTTGATTAATGAATATAGAGCACTATCAACATGGTTTATGTACCCACATAAATGACAGATTACAAACAAAAGCGTGTTGCTTTTGTTGTACAAATGCTGTAATTTCGTAGTTCCATCTTCGAAAGTGGCCCTTTTTCAAATTTGATTTTTTTATGATATAACTTTACAATAACTAAGAAGTTTTAATACCTTCATTTAAGGAGTATTACATTGTCTATTAAATACAATTTATTGCATTAACCTAGCATTTTTAGTTTCCGAGATTTTTAGGATTCTTTAAGTGACCCGGATTCATTGCTCTCGAGTGTAGTTCAGCAAACACCATTAAACAGTACATTTAATTTGATTTATTTGGTGTACATAATTAGTGTTCAAGTCAGTATTTTTAGTTTGACTTTGAAATATTTTGTTCGGAAAAGGGGAATATTCAGATATCGATTAAAATACATGCCTTAATTAAATAGGTATATAATCAGTTTTTTAAGTTTATATTTCAATATGAACATCATTGGTAAATTTTGCATTTTATACCTTTATACCTACTTAACATTTTTCTGCAGTCTGTACGTGTGATACAGAATCGTAAAACTTCGAGAGTATTCGGTGGTACTCGGCTTGTAATTGGATTCCATACGCCTTCTCTTTTACTCTTGTTCTATTAGTATATTCCTATTGCAGTTACAATTACGTAAATATAGTTTATTAGTGAGTGTAGTTTTAGCAATGTGTGTGTATGAGGATTGCTTTTATGCTTTCGTTTCTTATAGTAGAGCGTATCTACCTCATTTTATATAGAAATCTTTGTGAAAGAGTTTTTGAAATCGGTTCAGTAGTTTCGGACTCTATTCGTACTATCAAACAAACGAACAATCAAATTTTTCTATATGTATATAGGTACCGAACTGGATCGTCGATCTTACTAATATTATAAATGCGAAAGTTTGTGAGTGTGGATGTTTGTTACTCTTTCACGCTCAAACGGCTGAACGGATCAGGGTGAAATTTGGTACAGATATACATTATAGTCTGGAATAACACATAGGCTACTTTTATCCTGGGAATAAGTTCTTACGGAAAGTGGGAAAGGGAACAAAATTTACGCGGGCGAAGCTGCGGGCATCAGCTAGTATGAACATATTTCCAAAATGAAATTGCCACTTTTCCAGTGATAGGGACCATCAAATGATATTATAATATTGTTGGAATATCTGGTGATGGCGCACGTGTTCTTATGTGTAGTTAAAAAAATAAAGGAGGCTTACGTCTAGCAGTGATGGACATGGACTGCCATTGGCTGGCTGATTGATTGATGTGTAAATGTGTAGTTAATGTGTTTATTTCTCCAATTCCAGCAACCATTCCCAGCGATGTACGACCTGAAGCTGGGAGGCATCCTGTACCTGATCGGCGTGTTCTTCTTCAAGTCAGATGGACGTATACCTTTCGCGCACGCAATTTGGCACATATTCGTCGCTCTAGCCGCAACGGTACATTACCTAGCCATACTACGACACCTCTTCCCCGAACTCAAATCCTATTGAAGACTGCCTTTAACTTATTGAATCTCCGATGCTAGAGCTCTCTATGCTATTTTTGTATCCTCGACAACAAGACCGTAGATTGAATAATTTCGTTGGCAAATGGTTGGAAAATTATCGGACAATCGACGCAGTACAGCTACCAATGTGACTTTGTAAGCCACTTGCTTCGTAATAGGTATGTGTAATTTTTAGTATAGTTGGGTTAGACTTGAATACCTATAGTATGTTTTAAGATGTAGATCAGAACCGGACGTAAATGTTTCCTATCTGTTTAACAACATAAGCCATAAGCGACATTTAATAACCACCAATAATGGTCGGTGTGTTTTCATAGATACTAATCGAAGTCTCGCATGATAAATATGTTCACGTATAACAATTTATGTATACGTTTTGTATATTCTCATTGGCGGATGTTTTGGACTTGATGAAATATGTGAAACGGATGTAGCAACGTAATTTATATCATGTTTTAGATTCTGATCGAACCAATCATTGAAGTGCTAAAGCAATTTAGTATTCAAGTGGACTGCTGCTCCATATACTGCATAAGTCGGTCAGGTAAATCCATGATACCCTAGAGAGAACACTTCAGTTACGTGAGCTTCCGGACCGTATATTGTATTGGGATAACATAATATTTGTTCATTTGTAAATGGCTAGGTTTGAAAAGCTATGAATTGAATACGAGGCGTTCTTTACCCTTTTTTTCTACGTGTGGGAAAATCCTCATAGTGTTATGCCGGACTCCTTCCGACTAAAAAACCTCACGTAACGCCCAACAGCCTATGGTTGTGAGCCCCGGGTAAGCCCTCGGAAGGATGTCCCAGGAGTCCCAACAGACCTACGGCCGCCACTGCGGCCTCGCCCAGCGGGTGGTTCGGGTGTTATTCCGCGTCCTTGGGGGGTTTCGGGTGTGATCCCGCTTCTAAGGAGGGGCGTGCGTGAGTTTCTCACGTCACGCTGCCGTCATGGGGACGCTGCCGTCATGGGAGGCGTTTTTTACCCTTACCTTGTCTACTAGCCATCGTAAAATTATTGATTTGAATCGATTCTACTACGTTCAAAAGCTGAAAGCGGTTTACCTCCTTGCATGCCTAAATAGTATCTACTATTTATTAATGTTGGTCTATCACGAAAGCGATTTATATATTCGTTAACTTTGAAGTAATGAAGTTATGAGCACGTTCATATTGATTTTTCAACTGGCCGATTGAATTATAGAGATAAGGGGTTGCTTTTTCTTGACCGTGCATATTAGCGTTTGACCAAATCGATGATAAATTTTGGTTTCATCCATTTTTAGTCACATTCTTAATTTTCTTACATAAAAGTTTCGAGTTACGTTGTTTGCTGACGATGAACTTCAACTACTTTCTTAGCTACCAATTTTAACCAAATTATGAACATTCGTTAAAATTAGGGTAGTGTAGTAGTTTATACGTTTGCTCGGTTCTGCTAGTTTAATATAAATACATGTCTTATCTTCGTCTATTATATAACTTTAGGGCGTTGATAGATCCACGATCTTTAAATAATAGATGCTTATCGATCATTTCCATGATAAAATATCGCGACCCGCCTCGTTTTATTAAATTATTGTTGTCATTAAATTTAACTGTAATGTTTTATCATGTGATCTCGTAAGAAAGATTTTTATGGTATTGACAGGAAAATGGCTTACTGTCGGAATTTGAGTTTAAGTGTCGAGGCAGGTCTGATTTTTATAAACACAGGTACCTTTAAAAGCAAAAAGAAATATCCTTAAAAACCTACTGGGGGAAAATTTAATACGGTGACACCGATGCTCTAAGCTTATTCTTAGCCCCTTTTCACACGCCCCGGTTGCCGGGTAGCTGGTGGCGGGTACCTGGCGGCCGAAGTGTATGGCCATGTACTATAGCTTTCACATTAACCGGCGTGATTTGCCCGGTATCCGCTTGCATTCGCCGCCCGGCACCTGCTACCCGGCGACCGGTACGTGTTAAAAGGCACTTATGGTTGGCTGCGTGTTTCAGTGGTCTTTTCTAGCAAAATCTTTTTGTCAGTGACTGCAAGAAAATCGGATGTTTTCCTAGTGTAGACACATGTGGCGACGCAGGTCTGAATTATAATTGAAGCTTTTGGGACACAGTCTGCATTTGAATCGTATATTTTCATTGTGTCTTAAGATGTGATGCTCGAATGTGAAAGCATCAGGAAACGGTTTATATCGCATATAGTAGATACACTTATACAGTTGTACACCCGAGTGTTAAGCATTGTTGCTGTTAGATAGCAACCTGTCCATTTCAACACGGCAATAGGCTCACTACCTATCACGTGGGACATAAAACTATAATGTGAAATGTGGTCGTATACCTCTGCCTACCCCTTCTGGGATGGTGGCTATATGTATGTATGCTTGTTAGATAGCAACCTTTGTTAAATATCTTGTCGCACTGTAAGCATTTATGCACTGCTGTGGTGACTAATGCTTGCTCAGCTAGTGGTGTACTCTATACATATAGGCATTTTCTACTTTCGAGCTTTCTGAACCCACTCGAACCACCTTCCGAGTGTCATAATTTTCTTTATTAGTGGAATTTGACCACCGGTACATCTGGTGGGGCCTATGCTTGTCTGCCACTGGTATAAAAAAAAATTGTATCGTCCCTGTCTGTGATTTGTTATTTGTAGCCATATTCTTAACGTGTAAGCGTGTTATCTCTCTGTAGATTATAGACATCATGAAATCGGATTTTTGTTAGTAAAATATTAGGTAGTGTGACGCAGCCAACACCCGCATACACAAGTCTCAGTTCAATCGGCAAAGTGCTCGTTGGAAGTGGCAATAAAGGTACGTTCACACGATCGAAGTATCAAAATCCACTTAGTCCAATTTGGACATAGTGGATTTTGATCTTAACAATGCAGATAAAATCTGACCGGACCGACCTAAATTGCTTTTTGAACCATCCAATCAGTGCACTGGTTGTCAATTTTAATCGTGTTCACGAGGCTTTGGGGTAATATTTAATATTTTTTTGTCTCAATGCAGTATATGGGGCGCGTTCAGTGCTCTCGGTTCTTTTATGCAGTTACATACTATAGAGAATTATTAGATGAAAATTGTTTAGCAGCGTGAACTATGTTCAGCCAAACTAAATACAAAACTATAGTAAATAATTTGTATATTTTGTAAGATATTGTTGAAATAATTGTACTAGGTATATGTATAGTGTTTGTAGGCGTATCTCAGAATCTCGAGACCAATTCAACCCTTTTAGAGAAACTATTTTAAAAATCTTATTGAGAAGGGTTTTTAGAAACATTTATACCTATATTAACTTATTATACTTATATGAAATCCAGTGTTTTCAGCGAAATCTTTATACACCTCAATGTGACTTTTCTTAGTATTAGTTCGTTATAGTGTAGCTAATTGAATGTATGTATATACCATCTCATTTGTACATAAATGGATAGGAGTTTAAAGAATTAACATCAAAGTAGCTAATATTTATTTAAATTATTTATTTGTATATCCCAATGTAGGTTGTTAAGGATTGCTCAATGGTTTATGTGCGTAATATTTTCCGAAAGCTCTACACACACTTTTGCGTTCACGAAACGATACCTACTCATATTAGTTTGTAATATTGAAATGTAGCTTGTTTTGTTAGTGAGATGTCAAGACATAGTGACACCTACCTCGATAGTTCCCCGGTTCACTGTTTACCATACCCCAGTCATTCGTATTGTTGTTGTGTTCGCATTACGACAGCTGAACAATCGACTGTTTGAAAACTGGGACGCGTCGACTTCGTTGTGAAACAGTAACACATTCACAATAATAGATAAGTTTTAAACTTTGTACCTTTCACCTAAACTTATCGAAAATACAATTGCAATACTGTCAACGTTTGTTTTTAAATTATATGGAAGAACTACAATGAAAACAATAGTATGTCTTACATATAATTTCTGAAAAACTGTTTAGATAGTTGCTGTTGAAATAGGATTTATTTTATTTGCATAAAATGCGAAGATTGCAAATACGTCTTCCTGTTAAAACAGTACAGTGATTGTTATGACCTCGCTATAACACTTCTATGCGTAACTAGCGATAAATTTCGATAATAATTGCTGTTTTATAACTATACACAACTACAGTTACTATAACTACAGCTAAGCAACTATTAATTTCAAGTTATGTTTATTTGATACTCATCACTTCACTCATCTTTAGAATCGTAAGCTTACTTTTTCAGTCGATTTATAAGGAAAGTATTTAAATACAATTGAATTCAAGATTTAGAGATCTACAATACAGGTCTTAGTATGATTGTTCATAAGTATAAAACAAAATAGTTCCTGCTACAGGAAAATACAGCAACTTTCACACTCATTGAATACTAACAGAAATCAAGCCCTTAATAGATTTTGGATTTTAACAATTTTCTAGTCATTGTATTTGCTACAATAAAATGTAGATATCATAAATTAGTTTTATATCAGTATACAATAGCTACGAGTGGCAGAGCCGTGAAAGGAGGTGAATAGAATTTATATTTTATTGATCTCCGTTGTATTTTGTTATTTTACATACCTATTAGGCTAAAATAACACCGCACGTGCATCCCCGCCTTAAGAGCGCCTGAAAAAGAACACGTATGTATTTTGATAAAGAGCTCTTTGGCTATAACGGCTTATAATTTTTTTGTTGAACCGTTTCATTCTGGTTAATATCTATTCACACTGTATCTCAACACTGTCTGCCCCTTATGGGTTGTATCAGGATCAAAAAACGAAGAGCGTGTATGTTAAGAAAAAGAGCTCTTCAGGAAAAAGAACACGTATGTATTTTGATAAAGAGCTCTTTGGCTATAACGGCTTATAATTTTTTTGTTGAACCGTTTAATTCTGGTTAATATCTATTCACACTGTATCTCAACACTGTCTGCCCCATATGGGTTGCATCAGGATCAAAAACGAAGAGCGTGTATGTTAAGAAAAAGAGCTCTTCAGAACACACGCCATAAGTAAATTAAGTAAAATGCAGCCAAAGAGGCTAATAGCCAGATAATTACATAATTGTATTTCGAACATGCCATTGGATGTTTTAATTTTGTTACTATTATTGATAAGGATTTGAGTGAAATGGATGATGTTTAGAAAACTGTGATAAACAGTCGCAAAGTTAAAATATTATTATGTTTAGAAAATTATAATGGTGGACCCACACTGGCCTTCGGCATGCGCCGGCCTGTGTGGATCCAGCGTTATAAATCAAGAAAAAAATTGTGTCATTATACGATGTCAACGTGATAAGATTTAACTTGTGACAAAATAAAATTTAGTAAGAAATAGTATAGTAAGTAAATTGATTTTCCCTAGTAATTATCTATTCACCTCTTTTACCGATTCAGGATCAGATTTGATTCAGACCGGTAGAAAATACGTAAAAAACGCGAAGTTCTCTAGTATCTGCTGGTTTTAGAGAGATTACAGAATAGTTGAAAAGGACTATCCTCGACTTTTAGTTTTTCAATGCAAGTAAATTGTCATCTGTCATGAAATCCGGTTAGTCAAGGTTATCACAGGGTAATAAAAATTATTAGAAAGCACAATTTAAAAACTATTAAAAAAAAAACTTTTCGTAATAATTCCATTTTTTTATTATTATCTATCGGACATCGTCGTAAATTATTTTGTAATTAGGGAAAGGTGTTTTTATTTTAGAATAAAACGGTATCGGGTAGTGAAAGTAGGTACATGTATCTAGAATGAATGTATGTAGATGACAATTCCTATTAAGTGCAAAATATTCGTAAGTAGGGAATTTATTGTATAGCTATACTGGATGAGACGTAGCGGAACTATAGTTATCGTGTTTGGAATATAATAAACGTTCTATTATTAAATACGTATGAAGGAGACAATTTTTTGTAGCAAATTATGTAGGTTAACTGTAAATGCAACAGCATCGATTCAAAAGTAGCTAGAAATTTAGCCAAAATGCAAGCTTTAGGCACGCATACTCCTTCACCATGTAAAGGTTTAATGTTTAGTGAATTTTGATGAAGCGACTGCGTGTCTCTCAAGTCTTCCGAACAGACGCTATTGGTAATTTTTCTATACCAAATGGACTTATTGCATCCTTGTCAAAGTACTAATTAAACTTTGTATAAGTTGTAGGGATAGTCTTCCTTTGGTGTTACTAGGTATTTTATAATATTCCAACTAGGTATATTGTCTCGCATGAAAAAATAAGTCATTTCATATTGTTTATTTAGTAATATACGGATCTTATTACGGTAATTTTGAATAGATGTATTAAAAATACATTTTTCAATACGGTTTTATATGTTATTTTCCGATCTAATTGTGTCCATATTATTGTATATAATGTTTCCGGAATTATGATGTTATTGTTATTCATACTGTAATAGCAACCATTATATAATTATATCTATTGCAATTAGGCCCACACTCATAAAATATGGAGGCTAAATTCTATTTTAAAATTTTCGTTACCTACCTGTTGAAATTTGTGATGGGTAGGTATTAAAAGCCAAAGCAGACATGTTAGTTAAGTATAGTAATTTCCAAAAATTAGGAACAAAGCTAAGTTGTCTCCCAAAATTGTCAATAATTATCAAAATCAACTTAGTCCATTACGCTCACAGCATAACTATTTATTAATCTGTGCTCACAGTCTGTCTGTTGTCGTCCTTATAAGTCACAGCTTATCCATAAATTACCTTTATCCAAATGAGTTATGGTTTAATTTTCATCTATACTATAATATACTAGCTGACCCGCGCAACTTCGTTTGCCTGACAAATCAAGAACCGCTCGACCGATTTTGTGCAAACTTCACATAAACCTTCTACTAAATTGTCCGAACAAAGCCTAAACATTTGGTTTGGATAGGTGAGCCCGTTCTTGAGTTATAAAATTACAACGAAAAGTGGCATTGATTTTTATATATATAGATAATATAATAATAATAATATTATAAAGAAGTAAAGTTTGTGTGTTTGTTAAATTGTAAGGGGTAATCTCGGGATCTACTGAACCGATTTTAAAAATTCTTTCACCAATAGGAAGCTACGTTATTGTGGAGTGTCATAGGCTATACAGCATCACGCTACAACGAATAGGAGCGGAGCAGTAATAGTAAATGTTTCAAAACGGGGAAAAAGTTATTCCTTTTGAGAGCTTCGTTGCGTGTGCTGCGTAAATATTTATAGTTATGTATTGAATATTAACGAGGAGACGCTACGGGAGTAAACGCAACGTGATGGGAGTAAATGCGACGGGAACAGGTAATACTCTCTCTTATCTGGCGCAAACGAAGTTGCGCGGGTCAGCTAGTAATTGATAAGACCATTATGTTGAACAATGCGACTCTGTAATACATTTTCACGCTGACTGTACTTGCCTGCTATATTCGTTGCATGCAAAAAATAACATGTCTGCTTCGGCACTATAAATTATGATGAGCGATGGCTATATTATTATTACAATAATATATAAGCTTGTGTAAAAACCGTATCCTGTTGTCTGTGCGATATTTTTGAATGTGATGTAAAATGTATTGTGGTAGGAGGCATTAAAGTTATAATATTCCTCAGAATACATAGGTAGGTGCGTACAGTTAATCAGGCACTGTCAATAATAATGACATTATTCTTGTTTGTCCTAAATTCCAACCAAATATTTTCTTTTTATGTTTAGTCCGCGATGCCGCCCGTCTGATGGTAAGCCATGTCGACATATTGCGATTTGAGGGGCACTCTTACAGTCCATAAGACTTAATAGTGGCCCTCAAGTAAAAGTTTGCAGCCCAATGATGACGCTCCGCTTCAAGAACTTGATACCTACTGTAAAAGGAGGATGACAGCTCCCAGTTTCTCCTTAGAAGGATCTAAGGAGAAACTGAGAACTGGCATCCTCCTTTTAGCTAGGTCGATATCTAGGAAGATAAACTATTTTTTGAACCATCCTCTGTATTAGAGTGGCGCCTCTGCTCGATGCGCGTTGTTCAGGATTGAAAAGGCGGAATTAAGTTGGAGAGCTCTTCAGAATACTCGTCGTGATAGATTCTGTAGAATGCAACCAAAGAGGCTATACTTACCTAGCTTATGCTGCGCCAAAAAGACTTCCTTGGCTGTATTTTGCAAAGGCCAAGAACGCTATTTCTCGACGTCATTACTTGAATGTGACGTCATTATATTGACAGTGTCTTATTGGCTCAATGTACGAGTATATTATCCATGTTCCATGAGTAAGTAACTGGATCTGTAATTTTTCTATCAAATAACGTTATTTCATGAATGTTACCTTTGATATTAGAACCTGGTATAGTTTTGTAGAGGTTTTTAGGAACTCGGTACCTAAATAAATGTTTTACAAATATTTAAGTATTTTTTTTTGTGCACAACACTAACTACCTACTTCACGTACATTCTACATTTGACTGCTTCCGCGACGCAGTCGCGCCTAGTCGGTACTGTCTTACGTAGTATTGTATTCTCTTTGCGGTACTGTAACCGACTAGCGCGCTGAGGTCCGTGATGCGATTTCCAGGCTGGACCAAAAATTTGAGTGATCGATCCGCAAATGTTTGTTTCGAAGTTTGAGTGTTTCTTGTTAGAAACAAATATAATATGTTAGATAATTAGTTGCTTGTTACTATGGGATTAGCACAAGTGTATATTAGCTTCATTTAGGCTCGATGGCGTGTGAGAATGTCCCACAGTATATTTATTTATTTTAAGATACAATACCAGTGGCGTAACTATAGGGTGGCAAAATGCCACGGGCCCCCGACCGGAAGGGGCCCCGACCCGAGAGCAAATTGAAAGATAAAAATCACAGTGCGGTAAGGGTTCGGGGGCCTTCCATCGTTCGGATAAGGCAAAAGAAACACATTTATGTATTGCAGATCAGCTTCCGTCTACCCACACAGACACAAACGAAACTAGCTCTTACGTCTTGCCCCCCCCCCCCTGCGCTGCGGCGATTCTCGGCCCATCTTAACGCATCCCCTCATCAAACACCACGGTAGTGCTACAAAAAAAAAATGCGTGTACTTAGTGTACACACGTAAGAAGTGAAACTTCTTCATAAACTTAATTTTCACCTCACCTTAAATTAAGTCAAAAAGTACAAAAGTCCAAAAGTCCAAAGTCCAAAAGGCCAAAAGTCCAAAGTCCAAAAGTCCCAAAGTCCCAAGGTCTCAAGGTCCCAAAGTCCCAAAGACCCAAAGTCCCAAAGGCCAAAAGTCCAAAAGTCCCAAACTCCCAAAGTCCCAAAGTTCCAAAGTCCCAAAGACCCAAAGTACCAAGGTCCCATCTAAAAGTCCAAAAGTCCCAAAGGCCAAAAGTCCAAAAGTCCCAAAGTCTAAAAGTCTAAAAGTCCAAAACTCCAAAAGTCCCAAAGATCCAAAGTACCAAGGTCCCATCCAAAAGTCCAAAAGCCCAAAAGTCCAAAAGTCCCAAAGTTCCAAAGACCCAAAGTACCAAGATCCCATCCAAAAGTCCAAAAGTCCCAAAGGCCAAAAGTCCAAAAGTCCAAAAGTCCCAAAGTCCCAAAGACCCAAAGTACCAAGGTCCCATCCAAAAGTCCCAAAGTCCCAAAGACCCAAAGTACCAAGGTCCCATCCAAAAGTCCAAAAGTCCCAAAGTTCCAAGTCCCAAAGACCAGTACCAAGGTCCCATCCAAAAGTCCAAAAGTCTAAAAGTTCAAAAGTTCAAAAGTCTCAAAGTTCCAAAGTCCCAAAGTCCCAAAGACCCATCCAAAAGCCCAAAAGTCCAAAAGCCCAAAAGTCCAAAAGTCCAAAAACCCTTAAATGACATGCTATCCCTGGATAAAGTACTCTTAATTCGAATCCACCGTGGTGGGGAACAGAACAAAGATGGCGCGTAACCAAAAATCGTGACGTGACGTGACGTGACGCAAATTTTTTTACAACGCCGATAAAGAAGTTTCACTTCAAAAAGAAAAGATCTTTGTTCAAGGAAAAATTTTGAGATAATGCCGGGGTGAGCGCATTCGTTAGGGCCGATGTTTCCTGGCACTGGTTGCACTGCGTGTAGAACCCTTGCTTTTCCGTCACATTTGGATCTACATGAATTTTGGCGCCATGAGCCAGGATTACACGTGCATCTACTGTCACCGGGCCGTACCTATACTTGGATTGCTGAAAAACGAGACTCTGCGGGAGGGCAGATGACGCACAGTTGCGACTTCTGAACGCTGAGCTGGTGTTCCTGGGGGACTTCAATGGTTGCTGACTGAATGACACTGAGAGGCTGGGGTACCTTAAGAAAGATTATGTGGGAGGAGAATATCGAGCAGGTCAGATCATGTACCAGCTCGGCTTGAGCTGGACATATTGCTGACGAGTTTGCCACCTTAAATACCTACTATGTGTATGTGTCTGTGCGGTGGGTGCCCCTCTGGGTACTTACGATTACTGTATGGTGCAAGTACCGTGGTGCAGGCTCGTATGCAGTTGACATCTGCAAGTGCAAACCGCTTGACGTCCGCTAGTTTCCTATAACTAGAGATTTTTTTACTAAGGGGGCCCCATCCATCCAACGAATTAGACACGGGCCCCAGATGGTGTGGTTACGCCACTGCAATACCATATGTTTTTTTTCATCATCATTATCATCCGAGCGTTAATCCCACAATCAATCAATTTAGCCTATAGCAGACTGCTGGACATAGGCCTCTCCCAAATTTCGCCACAACTCACGGTCCTATGCGCTTTGCGCATCCCACACCTAATCGGAAACCTCCAGACCCTTGGAAGACAGGACAACCAAAATGACATTCTCTTACCAAGGTAAACCACAACTTTTCCGATCTGCTCCTACTGCTTGCTAGAACTTGAACGAGAAACAGCATGGCCAGCCTTCTCTCGGGGTGGTTTTCCTAAATTTGGTCGTAGCCAACTCTCGATACGCACTTTTATGAAGCAGTAATCTGACATGAAAGTAATTATAATAATTAATTTCATGTCAACAAATGAACATAGGTACATACATTATCCCAAAACTGTTGCAGTGCAAACATTTGAGTGTTTGAGTCACAGGTGAAGCTGGGGGAGCACGACTAGTAATAAATAAAAGAAAGCAATAGATTGTTTTCATTTATGTTAGTACAAACATTCTATAGTTTGTGTGCGTTAAGAATACAGCGTATTGTTGACCCGACTTCGTCGCGTATCAAGAGGTTCGCTTTAAAGTAAATTGATAGATAGAAATTGGGTTAATATTGACTAGTCAAAGACTTGAATGAAAGAATTGTATTCTTTGTGCGAGAAAAACTGTATTGCACTCAAATTAATTGTACTGCATTCTTAACGCGAACGAACTATACATACAGAATAAATAAAAAAATGGTTGATTAAAACTGTGATATTAACTACCAAGTAGTATAAATGGATACATAAATATTGTGTGAGTAACATTCATCAAAACCTTAACAACTAGTATTTGATTACATTTTTGACACAGTTCTAATTCCTAAAATATCAAAACACTTCTCCATAATTGTCGCAGTGGCTTCACACAACATCAACCTGGAGTAATTTATAGCGACAATATTACCATCCTTATCTTTTTCAACACAGTAACATTTATCATAGAA
The DNA here is from genome assembly GCA_933228765.1 of Miltochrista miniata. Lineage (NCBI taxonomy): Eukaryota > Metazoa > Arthropoda > Insecta > Lepidoptera > Erebidae > Miltochrista > Miltochrista miniata. The sequence goes on along the minus strand of OW121767.1, from coordinate 21,862,946 downwards.
CTCTGTGAAAACTGAAGATATTTCATACAAGTATTCACACAGAGAGTGTAAGAACAGATCATTGGCTACTTTGAGTATAACCTCTGGGAACCTGAGCAATACTTTACTGAGTTTCCATTCAGCTTCATGAGTGAACTTGAAGCCCGTTTTTTCAAACTCTGCCTTTAACTGTTCCTGTGAGACTTTTGCTGTCCTCGCTATGGACCTAATCCTTGTCAAGGCATATAATAGGTAGACAGCAGTGTTACCCTTGTCATCCAACATCTTATCAAATGAGAATACATAATCATTTAATCGATTATGTGACAAATCTGCATATTTAATACATCCATATGCGACAGCTTCTTGAGCCAGTTTGAGCTCCTCTGGGGACAAAACTTTGTCTCGTCCCTTCTCATATAGTTTATCTAGCGATCGGGTTAAACCCTCATCAAGTAATTCAATCAATTTAATAGTATCGCCCGACCTTGTTTTAAATTTCTTTTTATCTTCGCCTAATACTACACCAAAACCTACAAATTCTACTTTGTGGTCTCCTTTCAGAATACCAGCTCTGCGAGCACATCCATCAATTAACACAAAATGATTTGCTTGGCCGTTGTCAACAACATAAATAAACCGGTCACCTTTTTCTTCTTCTACTCTGTTCTTAATGGTGGCCATGTCCGAGGTATCATAAGTGAACCCTCCATCAGATTTCACAATAGTTAGTGGTATTAGACCATCCTTATTACCTTCAGAGCTGACCCACATAATCCATCTGCCTTCATCTTCTTCCAAGAATCCACCATCTTTTAGCTCTTTAATCACGACAGGCATCCTGTCATGATAGAAGGACTCACCCCTATCAATAATTTTGATATCAAGACGTTGATAGATTTTTTCAAACTCTTGCCGAGATACTTCACATATTAATTTCCAAGCAGCTATGTAATCTGGTTGATAGGACTGTAATTCAACTACACATTGGTAGGCTCGTTTCTTGAACTGTTCGTCTGAATCAAACCTAGTCTTTGATTCCTTGTAAAAAGCTTGTAAGTCAGCAATAGGAGGAGATACAGTTTTGAAATCAGGGAATTTATCTTGTAAATGTGCAATCAACATTCCAAATTGTGTGCCCCAGTCTCCCAGGTGATTCAATCTAAGTACATCATGATTCAAGAATTCCAGCAAACGGCAGATGCTATCTCCAATAATTGTAGATCGTAAATGTCCTACATGCATTTCTTTAGCAATATTTGGAGAAGAGAAGTCTACAATAACTCTTTGCCTTATCACAGGAGGTGGCTTGATACCAGACCGCAATAGGCAATTAAGAACATGTTCAACCAAAATTTTATTAAGATAGATATTCAGAAATCCAGCTCCTGCAACTTCAACCCTTTCAATGAAGGGTGAGGATGGAGTTTTATTTAATATATTATTGGCCACTTCCCTAGGATTGCTTTTTATATTCTTAGCTTTCAACAGCTGTGAGATAGCCATAGCAGAGTTGCACTGATAGTCACCAAACTTAGGGTTGTTTCCAGAAAGACTGATGACCACTGGAGGATCTTCCAAATCAGGATATGCAGATCTAATACCGTACTCAAATACATTTTTAAGTTCGTCCACAATACAAACATTGCCATCTACTGAGTTTATATCGGTAATAAGTGTGGGCAGTGGCTTCGGCTGCTTTTTAACAGCTGTCCCTTTAGAACTACAGCTTTCATTTTTGATGGCATTTTGAAGATGTTCTAGACGATTTTTGAGTTTCTCATTGTCGGCCAACAGCTTGTTCAACGTGGGATCACCGACATAACTGAGATCACCCTTTGAGATCCTTGCAAGCTCTTCTTCGATTGCGATTACTTCTTGCTCGGCGCGTGCTGTGCGCTCCTCTATCTTTTTTTGCTCTTCATCGGACATTATATCAAAGGTTTACTAACACTGTTTTCACTACGATATATACTTTTATTAAATCCTACTAGATCAATCACAAAATTCAAATAGGTTATCTGCCACCGCAACAACACGCGTAGACAGTGACAAGACAACAGGGAGGGGAGGGACAGGGACAGACAAGTTTGACGTTGACGTTTGACGTCAAAACTGAATGATGCAACGTTTGGCGTTCTGAAATAAGCACAGCACAGTAGCCGGCGTGCAATGTTAAAGCTCTGTTGCACAAGACGTTCTTGCCAAGCTGTACGATACATTTTACACTGATTTTACATCATATTATCTCCGAGATAATAACGTGTAGGTATGCGGTAAATAGTTATTGATGTCTTGTATTTTTTGAAGCTCTCAGCTCTAAGATTATTTCCATAATCCCGGCTCGCATATCCTGCTCATTACATGTGATTTCTTTTGTAGAAAAGAACATTTTACCAATTACCATCAATCAATCAAATCAGCCTATGGCAGTACACTGCTGGACTAGACCTCTCCCAGGTCTGGCGCTTTCTGTATCCGGTCCCAGCCTGCGACCTTTTCCAGGTCATCGGTCCATCTGGCGGATGGCAGTCCTACCCCAAGTTTGCAGAGTCGCGAAAATAGCATACGAACTACCATACAATTGGAAAATTGTAAGTATATACATAGGTATATCTGAGCATAGGCTCAGAATGACGAATGACGGATTACCAGAGGTTTCGGTTTTCGTTTAAGGGTCTGTGTTGTTTCTCGCTGGGCACTATGGGAGTAAATGAGACGCCCCGCCCCGTGTCTTTGCGGCTTCGACTGTCAGCGCTACCTGCAGAAAGCCTACCAAAGCAGGCCCGAGACTTCGGCCTAACGTGAGAGTTCCACGCCCACCTCTAGCTCCAAGATGCGGCATAACACCCGAACCAAACTTTAAAGACGCGAGCTAACACGTGAACCTCTAAACGAGGCCGCGCGCGCCGTCGTCGTCGTAGCGGTTTTGTCCGGTCCGACATGAGATCAACAACATTTTTACACGTAAATAAGGGGTCTCCTTTTTGTGTGGCTAATCAGAGCTAATCTTGAGGAAAATAGGAGTTTCAGGACTTCTTTTTTCTTCAAGATTAGCTCCAATTAGCCGCTATACATATTGGTACTTAATTATTTATTAGGGTTCCGTACTCAAAGAGCCTGGATCCAATTACTAAGACTACGCTGTCCGTTTATCTGTCTTTCCGTCACAAGAGTGTATTTCAGGAACCGATAGCTGAAATTTAAACAGATTATGTATTTCTGGCCGCTATTCAACACACTAAAATATGAGTTGGACCTATGTCTGATGAAGTACGTATACTATATGCTTCTGCCTTTGAGGATAAAGACGTGACTTTATGTAGAAGAATGGGTAGTCCAAAAGATTCGCTGTTATATTCACAAGATGGAACCACAGAATAGTATGTACATAGCATACAGGAACTGAGAAACCATGACAACCAAGGTCAAACAAACAGCGGCAAAAATATGTTTCAAAAGAGGCAAGTGCGATTGAAGCTTTAAATTGGAAATAATAGTTACAAAAAGCTATATTAATATATTTGATTATTCATAAAACCTACATTATTGTTATAATATTTTAAATTTAATCAATTTATTGAAAGTGAGTGATAAGTATAATGAACAAACGAGCCTGCAGTTTTTTATTTTCTATACATGGTCAAACACTTAGGTAGTTAACGACAATCTCATGGCTCAAAGATGGCACACCAGCAAAAAGGGCTCGAATATGCTAACAAGGACAGGGATCTTCCCTACTGGCTTGAAAACATTACCAAGTAAGATCGATTTCTTCTATTGTCATGCAGAATGATTAATGAGTGCAGGTTTATAATTCATCCACTTCGTCGATATGTAAATTTCACAATGCACCCCTTGCTTCCGTGTCAAGGTTGGGCCAACGTAGCTTTGTTATAGTTTTCTTGAACATAAAGTAGGGTCAAGTGTTCAACAATGAAACACTAAAAGTTCATAACCTCGTACATCTCATGTTTTTGCTGATAGAAGTCTATAATTTTACAGGCATGTAGTCAATATGATTGGGTATCGAATGTCATTTATAGATTTTTTTAAATAAAGTGATTTGAATCGACGAAGAAATAAAAACTAAGAAATGGGATTTGTGTCATTGTGTCCATATAGGCGTACACAATGAAACACCATATATTCAACAATGAAACACCATAAATAAACTGTGCCTAATTCAAATTTTGTTTAATGTAGGTAGTTATTAAAGAAAGAGCAGTCCGTTTCTACGTTAAATGCAGTGGCACGACGTGCCATGCTGCATGCTTCAGGCTTTTTTAATGACAGTTATGCATGCCCTGATTTATAAGACCGTAAACATTCGATTCCAGCTATTTTCCAGCTAACAGAATATCGAATATTGTTAATTTTTGCCATTTGGTAAGCAATACGCCCCTCGTCCTTTTTACAGCTTTGTTACGCGCCATCTTAAAATTAAAACAAATTTTAATAGATAAGGTTTCACAATATCAACCAATAAAAATCTATAAAACAGTGTTTCATTGTGTCCATTGTTAAACTGTTTCATTGTTGACTACCTAGGGTTTATCTAACTAACTTTTAATTTATGTTCACAAAATTGTAACTTTGAAACAAATGAAATATGCCAAAATAATCTACAAAACATGTAGAATGCAGGATAATCATAAAAAATATAATATTCCTAACCATTAAATAATGAAAAATCTTTAAAGATAGCCAGAAATACTTCGATTTTCGACGAAAATAGTAAAAATGAGCCGCAGACTCGTCTTTTCTCACGCGGTGCCGCCGCAAACTGGGATACGCTGGTGGTATCTATTGAGTGTCCTTACGCGATATATTGCACTAACTGCCAACGTCGCGTTTTGGAAATATTACTATGTTTTATTGTGTACCACTGTTTCATTGTTGAACACTTGACCCTACTTAGCTCTAGCTGTCGGCCTGAAGTAGGTTCATTTCTTTTAGGGAGATGAAAGAGACACACATACTGCACACTAGTATCGAAGCGTCTCCTTCACTCGAAGAAGCTAAATTGAAATTTGTAAACACAAAATCAGAATTGCGACGGTAAGCTGATTTATAAACATTCTTTTGTATTCAGTCTCTCTACATCGAACTAAATAATACCTACATTATTTTAGGTTAAATCGTAGAACATCTTTGGATACAAGTATGGAGTTTTTAATGAAACCACCCAGACCACCGGTAGCTCATTCAGCTGGAACTTTACGACCCAATAAAGGTACCTATTTTCTATGAATGTGAATTAGAATCTTATCTATTTAACTAGATAAATAAATAAAATAAATAAATATTCACGGACATTTCACGCAACGGTATTTTGAGACAAACATTTATGGGACACACAAATATTTGTCTCCGGTGGGAATCCAACCCACGACCTCCAGCGCCGCAGGCGGTATCACTACCAACTGCGCCATTCAGGCAGTCAGATTTACCTTAGGTATCTACTTACTTCAAACTTCGATCAATACCTTTGCAGTAATAAGTATAACCTCAGTGTTGTGTAGTGATCGTCTTCGACCAATATTGCTTGGTCGAAGGTGATCGTTAACACTGCGATAAGCGTCTGACACCACGGTCGGTCTTGAGATGGGAGACCGTTATCGTTTTTACCGTATTTTAGCAGCGTTCCCGTTTTTCTGAAGGTACGTCGCGTTAAGCCCTTGGTCTCAGTCTCAGTTATCTGGAATGGTTGTCGTCCAAAGCCTAATAGGTCCGCGAGCTACTTAAAAAGCTTTTTATCAGCAGAGGACTTAATAGAGACGCCACGGATTACAAACTTTAGGTACAACTTTAAAGATTGCTAAGCTTTTGTCCTTTATAAGCTCCTCAGCCTTGCGACTATCGTATCATGAGATAAATGTGTGATGCCATTCATTCCTAACATTGCCATAAAAACGTGGCAGGTACTTGATACTCTACTTCAGCGTCGAAATTCAGGATACAACGAAGACTTCGATAATGAAATGTAACTTTAATACTGTTTTAAGGCTACACACAAAATGGAAGAAGAACATACAACGTGAGGGCAAAATTAGATTTGGGAGAGTCGTCGAACGGATCTTCAAATGATTTCTTGTCAGATTTGCTTCCGCATTACGTCACTCCTCGACACAGGCGGCTGAACAATGACGTAGATGATGATTTTCGGGATGTTATTATAGGTAAGTAAGTAGGGATACTATAAGTAAAGTACCTACATGCACACACACACACACCTCTTGAGCCTCGATTTTCATGGCCGTTTTTACACAAACTTCTTGTTTGATCTGAAATTAGTACCTAATGCTGACGGTTGCGTAATTACGATTTTTTTAACTTAAACTAGCTGGTCCCGCCCCTTCTACGTGCTGCTTCTTCCGCGTGGAAGGATTTCATCAAAATCCATCAAAATCGGTTCAGTGGTTTTAGACGTGAAAACGTAACAGACAGTTATTAGTAGGGATGAAAGAGGATCAATATTCAGCGTTTAATTTGCGACAGGAACTGAGACTTCCGAGACAGATATCTTAGTACACACTACACATTATAGATTTCATGTCTTTTTCACGTACTTTTTAAACTTTGCTCACCTCTCGACGTTTCGGCTATATTGCAATAGCCGTGGTTATAAGTAGACTTGTAAGTCTACTCGTGACTACGGGCGTGACTACACGACTTGTACTGTCCCTGCATTGCAATCAATGCAGGGACAGTACAAGTCGTGTGAATATAAAAACTTTACAAGATCCTTCGACCAAAGTAGGTAATAGTAGGTACCTATTACTTGGTCGAAGACAAGATCGTACTTAGTAATTTTGTTTACCTACCTAATACATAGATACATAGTCAATTTGAAATTATAATTTTAGAAAATAAAAACCGCAATAAGGCTACTGTGAAGGATGGTATAACGAATTTGCAACAAAACAGTTCTTGGACAAAAAGGCCTGCTGCTGTGAAGAACCCTACAAAGAAACCAGCCTCCCTGTGTACGGTTCCTGTGAAAAATACGTCCAAAGAGAAGGTCAAAAGCGAATTTATCATACCGGAATTGCCTTCAGGAAGACTGCTGGAACTGAAGATATTTTCCAATTGGGGAGACAAATATTTGGTTGGATTGAACGGAATTGAGCTGTTTGATTCGAAAGGTGAAGCCGTTGTTGTTAAAAAGGTAAGTTTGCTTAATCGATGTATTGGTTTAAGCTCATCTGAAATATTATTCTAGTCTATGTAAGTATAGGGTCTTAAATATCGGGGCCTTAGTTAGACAACCTCACTTGCAAACTGATGCACAAGTAGTAGTAGTCTACAACTTTGACACATACAAGTACACATTTTCTTATATGTCTGTGGTACACATGTAGGTACCCAGAAAGATTGTTTGCAGTAATTTTAATAAACGTCGGCATCGTTGGACGATTTATTGTGTGCTATAGTATCTAAACACGTGATAAACTTCTAAACACTCCAGACAATAACAAACACAACAAAATAAAGGATAAGCGAAATCGGTTCAGCTGTTCTATAGATTTGAGCTGAACAACACATTCAGCGAAACATTTGTGTTGTGTATCACTATCACAAAATATTTATTCCGACTGCGACCCGGGTTTCGAAGCTGAGACTACCGCTGCACCCAAACTGACAAAGGACGGCATTTACCTAGTCGCCCCGCTTTACTCTTTAGACAACTTAAACTTACGTAAAAAGGCGAAAGAGCTCGTAGCGCCGATAACTCAGTGTTCTGTGAGGCCAAACTATAAAGGCTTAGCTAGGTGGCTTAGTGACATGATCCTCGCCACAGATATAAGAATGATTTCTGTGATCCAAGCGAACAGAGAGACGCACTATGTGAGTATTATGTATTATCACAGCGGCCACATTGCGTGCAAAATGCTAGCTCTTAAGCTAGCCTAAGGGCCTAGGGCCTGGGGCCTAGCCCTACCTAAATACATAGCTCCATGAGTGAGTCACTAAGCTTAGTAGTAAGTTAGCGCTAAGCGTGGCTCCTGTATAGTGTCGAGTGGCTTTAGACTACATAAACGTTTAATGCAGTAAGCAACTTTTACTATCGTCGTCGATGTCTCGCTTTCGGATAGGTGCAATGACCATTTTGTTACATTTTATTTGACGGCACAGTTGTTAAGTCAAGTTGAGGGCGGTTTGAAAATTTTCAACAGTGGGTAGGTTAGGTTAGCCTCTACGAATCCCTTTATTGTGCCTTCGGGGATAAAGGCGTGACTTTATGTTGTAACCTATGATGAATGTCCGTAAATATAGAGTTGGAAACTGTCAAACCAAACTTAATATAGTTATTTACCTTTAATATTCCCAAGGTCTGGACAGATTTAGACACTGGCGACCAAACAAAGCACGGACGGGCAGAGAATATTGTCGATGGTATAGTCCGAACACGCGACGAACGTCACACGTGGACCGCGCCTACTCCTCGCGGCAATCCTATAGCACTCACTGTGCTTCTAGCTGGCTGTGTTCAACTTGCTTTGTTGAGGATATGGGTGAGTGAAAAAGTACCTATCTTGGTAAACTTGGCACCGGCAGCGCAAGTGTAACACCTTTCTTTTTTTAACGTAAGGGAAAATCCTTCATAGATGCTATGCCCGACTCCTACTGACTAAAAACCCTCACGTAACGCCCAACAGCCTATGGTTGGGAGCCCCGGGTAAGCCCTCTGAAGGATGTCCCAGGACTCTCAACAGACCTACGGCTACCACTGCGGCCTCGCCTAGGGGGTGGTTCGGGTGCTATCCCGTGTCTTTGGGGGGTTTTCGGGTGTCATCCCGCTTCTAAGGGGGGCGTGCGTGAATCCCTCACGTCACGCTGCCGTCATGGGCCTGCTTCTGTAAGGACGGTGAGCAGCCCACAAACCGTCCTCAGGCCCCAAGTGTAGCACCTCGTATTGCAATAGGCCCCACCTGATCGGAATAGATCCCTGATCTATTCCGATCAGGTGGGGCCGTATGCTTGTCAGTTTGCCACCTTAGTGATATAAAAGAAACTTAGGTGAAGTGGGACTCAAAATACATAATTTTGACATATTTCGAACCAATTTTGCAACGGTGTTAACAAAGATTTCACAATTTTTTAAATGGATAATTATTATTAAGTATATTGACTAGGGATGTCAGCTCTCCAAAACACGATTGAGTAAATTCGGCTCGATAGAAAATAATCCTAAAGTTCCCTCGAATCTGTAAATTTACCTGTGACCGCCTTGACTATAATCAATTTCATTCAGTAGTTATATAATGTACCACACTATTTTTTTATTTCCATGTCCCTAATAAGTTACCTCGAGGTCCTGTGCAGTTATTTATTAATTAAAAACATATTGTTTTAATAAAAAAAAACCTTTTGTTGAGAGGGAGTGCATTTTGCCGCTATCAGCCACCTCACAGAGCCCGCTCAGTCAGCCGACATGCTTCGTTGAGGACACCCGTATACAACTTTGTCACGCCCGCTGACGTGATTCGCTGCCGTAGTAACGAAAACAGGTAATAAAAAAAACAAAAAAGGAAGTATTCAAGGCTTAAGCTCAAGAGCGTAAAAATATCCCATCTGTTTGGGGAAGTTTCTTTGGTGTATTATATAAGTTATAGTAACGTTTTCATACTTTCCAATACAAAGTTTGCCTGATGCCACATAATAGATAAGTCCAGAAGATTCACCTATAAATGCGCTCATGTATGTGACGCCCTGACCGAGCGTATAACATGTACATTATTTAAATTAATATTTAAGTAAAATCAATGTCATAACGAGTATAATACTAATGACTGATAAATCAGTGGGACAATTCTCCTAAATTTACAATATAACAGCAGTAGGAATAAACCTTAATTGAGTATATAATAAATTAAACTTAAAAAATTGGTATTCTTCTATCCAAAATTACAGCTTTTAAGGCACGTATTGCGTATTGATGATATTCTCGTAGTCTTACTTTACTACTCGTACCTCGTAGTTGATGTAGGTAGGTTTTGAATTTGAAGTTGTAAGTATGAGTTTCTTTTTTTTTTATATTTAGTTTGCCAAATTGACGTGGCCACCAGCCTGATGGAAAGCCGTGGCGCATCTAGCGATTGGGGGCCACTTCTGACAGTGGTCCTCAAGTTGGCGGCCCTGTGATGTGCCTCTTCACGCTCCTTTTGAAGAACCCGGGATTGTAAGATGAGGGAAACACGTGTGCGGGCAGGTCGTTCCATGTTTTTATAGTTCGACAGAGGAACGATCTTTTGAAACGTTCAGTTCTGGCGAAGATTCTCTCCACTGTGTGTGAGTGTCATCTTTGCCCGGCACGTGTTGTTCGGAATCGGAAAGAAGAGGGTGGGATCAGGTTGAAGAGCTCTTCAGAACATTCGCCGTGATACATTCGATAGAAGGCAGCCAAGGACGCTATGGTTCTTCGCTGCGCCAAAACGGTTCGAGGCCTCCCGTCACCTCAGTTTGAATTTTAACCAACAGTGAACTGAAAATAAACAGCTTACATACAACCCGATACAGTCAATACAACCCTAACTTTGTTTTTAAGCCATAATGTAAAGTAGTAATACAATGTTCAATGGATAGTGGTACCTATATGTTAAGCGCTAGAAGATGATTTTGTGAATATAATTATGTTACTGAAAAGGCCTGATGATTTAATATGATTTACGATGATGTATGAAAGTCTGTGAAGATGTTAGTGACAAAATCACGTTCCAACGGTTGAGCAGATCTGGCTGTAATTGGTGGCCTATTATAATTATTTTATACTTTTCCAGACTGCAATGTATTCCTGGACATATTATACACTAGCTGACGCCCGCAGCTCTGCCCGTGTCTAGTTTTGTTCCCGTTTCCGCTTCCCGTGGGAACTGATTGCCGGGATAAAAAGTGCGTGCATATGTGTTATTCCAGGCCTATATCTACCCCTGTACTAAATTTCAGCTAGATCCGTTTAGACCAGTCTTTCCCAAAGTGGGCGATAACGCCCCCTTGTGGGCGCTGCAGGTCTCAAGGGGGGCGGTAAGAGACCCAGAAGAAAATGGGGGCGTTGTGTAGAGGCGGGCGGGCGGGGGGTGATTTGTAACTTTATTTAGCTAAGAGGCCTCTTAAACAACAACTGCAAGAGCTCTCGACTCTCAACAACAACTTGTGAACATCAACTAATATGAATCAAAAGATTGCTCAAACTCGGTTCTATATTTCTCTTCGCGTAGTTCATATATCTGTCCTATTTTATTTAATATAGAAAAAATTAATTGTTATTAGTACTCGTAGATATCTATCATGTTTTAACAAGTTTTTGTTAAATAACCCGAATTGTGCATTCCTGTCCTGTATCAGTCGGCTGGTTCATTGAATGCTTGTTCGGACTTGTTGAGTACGATTGAGCGTCGAATGAGATAAACGAGTTTATGCATGTTTGTTTTATTCCTATCGGTGCGTGCTGCTTAAGCATTCCTATATAAACAATGTAATATTTATTTTATTTTCATTTGTGGTCTCGCGCGCAATAGATGAGCAGTACTTACGCCTCCTCTACTCGCGAAGTTGAACGTATTTCTCAAAGCAAAACAATGTCGTAAGTAAAAAAGAAGAGACGGCAATACTCTGCGGAATATATTAAAATCGGATTTATTGAAAATCCCACAAACCAATCGTCGCCTTTGTGTCTTCTATGTCTAAAAACATTTTCGAATGAAGCAATGAAGCTTTCAAGGCTGCAAGATCATTTGAATAAAATGCATCCAGATAAGAAAGACAAGAATGTAGCATATTTTCAAGACCTAGAGAAGAAGCATAATACTCAGCCAAGTGTAGTCAAACTATTTTCGGCGGCTGCTAAGCAAGATGACGACGGACTTCGAGCTTCGTACAATATGTCTTTGTTAATTGCTCAAAAAGGCAAATCACATAACATCGGAGAAGAGTTAATATTGCCAGCAATAAATGAAGTAATAACTACTGTGCGTCATAAACCGGCCGCAGATATTATCCGAAAAATTCCTTTGAGTAATAATTCTGTGCAAAGACGAATTGATGAAATGGCTGGAAACATTGAAGAATCATTGTGCGATCACCTGAGGACAAGTCAATTCTCAATTCAGCTCGATGAGTCCACTTTTTTTTTTTTTTTTTTTTTTTTGTTTAACGTGAGGGAAAATCCTCATAGGATGTTATGCCGGACTCTTACCGACTAAAAAACCGTGAGCCTAACAGCCTATGGTTGAGAGCCCCGGGTAAGCCCTCAGGAAGGATGTCCCGTGACTCCCAACAGACCTACGGCCGCCGCTGCGGCCTCGCCCAGGGGGTGGTTCGGGTGCAATCCCGCGTCTATGGGGGGTTTCGGGTGTGACCCCGCTTCTAAGGGGGGGCGTGCGTGAGTTGCTCACGTCACGCTGCCGTCATGGGCCTGCTTCTGTAAGGACGGTGAGCGGCCCTCTCACCGTCCTCAGACCCCCGGTCATGGAGGCCGATAGTCTTCAGCGAAGACACGTCGGCGGCGCCCAGGGCGCCGACTGCGGAACTCGGGTGGGAGAGTTCTCTCCCGTACCCGGCCCGCCGCCTCCTTCGCGAGCATAACCTGCTCGCAGAAAGAGGCGGCGTAGTCCCACTTACTCCCGCTGGAGAGCATGGCTCGCACCATGGACTCGAGCGAGAGAGTGTCCACGCCCAGACCCACTACGAGGACCTGTCGCTGTTGTGCCCACGCCGTGCACTCCACCAGCGTGTGGAGCGCTGTGTCATCGCTGCGGTCCTCGCAGTGCTGACACTCGGCCGTGGTTTCCCGGTGTTTTCGCCACAGATACCTACCGAAGCTACCGTGCCCGGCAAGCATCTGTGTCAACCGGTAGGAGAGAGCACCGTGTCTTCTCTCCAGCCACTCGTCCATGACCGGTCTGACGGCCGCGATTGTGGCGAATCCCCCCTTTGGTTGCTCAAGTCGCACCTTCCATGTCTCCACGGTTTCCTGGTGGAGCAGGGTCCGCTGGGCCTCGATTTCTCGAGACGCAGGCGTTTGGCCCCGCTCCAGCGCCTCCTTGCGCCATCTGAACAGTGACGCAAGGGCTCTCGCTTCCAGGTCCCATGGAGGGGTCCCGGCTAGGAGACATGCCGCCTCACCGGAGATCGTGCGGTATCCTCTTATCACCCTGACGGCCATCATTCTCTGCGGGCTCAGCAGTCTAGCCTCATTGCTGGCCGTCAGGGTCTCCGCCCATACGGGAGCCCCGTACAGGGCCATGCTTCGCACGATCCCCAGGTACAGCCTCCTGTAGGGAGCGTTGGGTCCCCTGATGTTGGGCATCAGCCGCGCGAGTGCGGCCGATGCTCCCCTCAGTTTTGGGACCAAACTTCGGAAGTGATGTCCGAAGTTCCACCGGCCATCGAGTACGAGCCCCAGATACTTCATCGAGGGCTCGATGCCGATGCTGACGCCCCCTACCTGTAGGCTGGATCCCGCAGGTGATGAGTCCACTTTACCAACTAATGAAGCATTGTTGTTGCCTTACGTGAGGTTTATTAAAGACTAGCTGAGCCCGCAACTTCGTTTACGTCACATAAGGTGTATGAAAGGAAAGGTATTTCTTCATCAGAGTCATCAAGTAGCGTCTGAAACTGCCCTGTTTGCTTAATCATAAAAGAGCTTAATGATTAAGTCTATTTTAAAACAATTCAGTAGTTTAAAAATAGTCTTTTATGATTAAACTAACACGCCCGTTTAGATTTACCCTCACATTCAAAGGAACCCTTGAATTCTAGACTTAGCAAAAGTTGAGATGTCTCTAATTTCGAAACTACAGAGCCCTCAATATTGAAACTTGTGTGGAACAATTCTTAAAGTAATCCCTTTCCAACACTGAAAAAATATTTGCAATCGGACCACGTCTTGAGAAATTACAACCTAAAAACTATTTTGTCTTTCATCCCCTCTCCCGCAGGAACCAAACAAAATATCGAAATCAAAAGTATCCTAGAACCTTTCTCGGACTATACGCTCGGAATGTACTAAGTATCATTCAAATTGGTTCAGTAGTTTCGGCGTGATACTTATTCGGGATACAGACGTCTGTCTGTATCCCGAATAAGTAGTAGTATGTCCCGTAGACATGAAAATTTTAAATTACATTTTCGGCTTCAGTATCGATTAGAGAACGCCCAAATTATCTTCCATGTACAGACTCTCGACCCTCAACAGTTTTATTATATGTATAGATTATACTGAAATGGTGCCCCCTGTCGGTAAAAATTGGCATATTTAGTCACTTTAATAGTTAGAATTAATAGTAAGTTTAAGTCAAATTGAATAAATTTGACAATAATTGACCGGTCAAATACGGTTTTTGACAATCGTGACTGGTCAGATTCAGTCATTTTACATCTCTAGTTGAGCGGTTACTGAGATTAGCGTGCACAACCGTACAGACAAACAGATATACAGACATACAGACAAACAGACAAAAATTCTAAAAATCATTGTTTTGGGTTCTATTGCGTTCATAAAGCCCCCCTATAATATTTTTTCTTATTTATCTTCCATGTACAGACAGCGACCTGTTACGATTTTATTATATGTATTGATGAGAAAATATGTGAAGAACTATTATTTGCTAGAAATTTAGAGACCGATACAAAAGGTGAAACCATATTCAATACATTGGAAAAGTTTTGCGATGAGAAAGAGATTCCTTTGAAAAATATTATTTCAGTTGCTACGGATGGCGCTCCGGCTATGACAGGGTGCCATATAGGCTTCATAGCGTACTTAAAAAATAAAATTCCAGATGTCCTTGGTGTACATTGCGTTATTCATAGACAACATTTAGTTGCTAGAAACTTAAGTGAAAAACTATTTCAATCACTGCAATATGTCATCAAAGCAGTCAATAAAATCCGCAACAGCTCTTTGAATGATAGATTATTTCATCAGCTTTGTGTTACTAATGACGAGGATTTCAGCCGTTTGTTGTTTCATACTGAAGTTCGTTGGCTATCAAGAGGCAATTGTCTGGCTCGATTTACAACCTGTTTGACTCTGTTATAGAGTTCTTGGAAACTAAAGATACAGAATTGCACGCCAAGCTCATAACATCAAAGAGTGATATAGCTTACATGACAGACCTGTATAAATTGTTCAACGACATGAATCTCCAACTGCAAGCCGATAAACTAAATTTAATTAAAACAAAAAACGTCGTTGCTGCTTTCGCAGCCAAACTGCTTCTACACAAAAAGAATCTGGGCAGACGTGAGTTTCACAATTTTCCAAATTTATCAGTATCATGCAGTAACGACGAATTGTTTGCCTACTGCCAACATTTGGAAAACCTCCACATTGACTTCACCGAACGATACCATGACATTTTGAACTTGGAAATACCAGACTGGGTGTTGGATCCGTTTTCAAATGTCAACACAGCAATGTCACCTCAGCTGGAAAAAGAACTTATAGAATTGACAACAAACGAGGAAATAAAAATCAAGTTCAAAAATTGTTACCAAGAATTTTGGCTTCAAAAACCGATCCCTCAATTGTACCCTGGATTGTGGTCAAGCGTTCAACGATTCTTGATAGCATTCCCATCGTCATATTTGTGTGAACGTGGATTTAGTGCTGTGACAACACTGCTTACTAAAAAGAGAAATCGTTTGCTTGTTACCGAACGTGGCGACTTGCGACTGTTCTTGAGTAAATTGGAACCTGATATCAACAAACTTATTAAACAGCATCAGATTCATCCTTCACATTAGTTTTTATATAAGGATTGATTATTTTAGTTATATTTTTAATAAAAGATAAAAGAAAGATTTAATACTATAAAGTTGCGTTACAATAATCATTCTTATTGGCAGGTGGAGCCCGTAAGAGTTAACTTGAGACCTAAGCGCCGTTGTATGTTACCTACTGCGCTCAGGTTACAAGTTGCGGGTTATAGTAAAAGTTTCGTTTAGAATTCTCTGTTAATATACATTTTTTACGCAACATCACACATATATACATATATATAGGTCACAATAATTAATTAATTTAATTTGAAGTTATATTGGTTTTTAAATAGGTGAAAAAATGGGGGCGCTAAAAAATATTTATTCTCAAGGTGGGCAGTAGACAAAATAAGTTTGGGAACCACTGGTTTAGACGTTAGAGCGTGAAAGAGTAACAAACATCTACACTCACAAACTTTCGCATTTATAATATTAAGTAAGAAGTAAGATAATTTAGAAAATAGCATAAAGGCTATTTTATCCCTGGATATGACCCAATGGTAGTAGGGAACGCGAACAGAATTCTACACAGCTGAAGCTGCGGGCAATAGCTATGCGAAGTGAAACGTAGAATGTTTAATTTAGGAAATGGTAATCATTTGGACAGGACTTAAGCCTAGTCTAGTTTAAATAACTAGTATCGAAATTTATTCCTTTACACCCTTGCATATATTATGCAAATAGCAATATTCGTTTTTGTATATTCTTCGTTAACTTAGCCAAACGGGACCCTATTACTGAGACTTCGAAGTCCGTTTGTTCATCTGTATCTCATAAACTAGGCAGTAATAAATTTCAAAGATGTGTTTCTGCTACCGCTGTATCAACTATAATAACACTAGATAAAGAAAAAAATAAGGTTACTTCCATACAACGTAATCAGTGTGCCAGTCCAACTTGAACTTCGGCCGTTTTTACAGTTCCGTATCCAAAGGGTAAAAATGGAACGAGGAGAAAGTATTGCCTTAGTAAATAAATGCTGTAAAACAGTACAAGTGGTGGTTATTCAATATGCGCTGCAGGTTCCACCAAGTGCCAACAGATTAAATAATCTGTAATAACGCGACCCTATTACTGAGACTATCTGTCTGTCATCTTATGCACCACTGCAATAGCTAGGCATTTGAATTTTACGAATCCTAAGAACAGAAAAAAAAATTAAGGAGGGCTCCCATACAGGTATATTTTTCAGTCTTTTTTTGTACAGAACCCTCCTTTTTCCTTTTAAAGAAGTACCATAAAATATAAACAAAGGATAGGGGCAGCAGATTCTTACTTTTTCATTAAACCTGGCAAAAATCGTCACAGGTAAAAAAATAAATTGAAGTACTTCTTAAATAACACAGGTCTGCAATGGTTTTCCTCTTTGAAATCTGAGCAACATTTTCTATAGTTTCTGATGTGCTGATTACGAGAAAAATAATAAAAAAAATCCTACACGTCAGGATTTTTTGATATTGAATATTTAAGATTTTCTTCAAAATGTCTGAGCGCCTACCTTTTGAAATTTATAAAACGTCATAAAATTACTTAAGTTTTATTTTTATTGCATTTAATTAGTGTAAGGGGACATAGAAATTCATGCAAATCAGTAATTTGGTAATTACTACGTAAAAAGTATAGGTAATTCGCCTTAACCATGTTAAAACGGGTAATTTTGACTTAATTTTGTAATAAAATAAAAAAAAATACCTAGTAGTAATATTAGATACCTATTTTTGTAAATATTATTAGAAAAGGGTGTAATAAAGATAAACCAAAGGGTTTTTGTATAAGTGCCCACACTGATTTAGAAAATTAACAGTTGTATCTTGAAACGAACTTTAAAATGTCATTGCGAACTTGTTTAAATTCTACAAATTGTTTTTGTAATATCTCACGGAATTTTATGGTTATAAAACAATGAAACAGCATTACAGAGTTAGTGAAAAATATTTACAAAAGTTATTTTGGACACGTATTAAGTAACCAAGACAAAACTTCGACACCTCATAAACTTTGTTCGACTTGTTTATTACAATTTCGCAAGTATTTAAAAGGCCAGAAAAATAGCTTCAAAATTGTTTCATCTATGCTATGAAGAGAGGCTAAAGACCACGATAAAGATGGCTACTTTTGTTTTTGTGACATAACTGGATACAAATCTAAAATAAAAGGGACATAAACAAGCACTAAACTTCATTTCCTAAATTCGCACATTGATTACTTCCCAGAAAATATAGGAGCCGTTAGCAAAGAACAAGGCGAAAGATTTTAGCAAGATTTGAAAGAGCTTGAAATCAGGGTATCGTGGAAGATGGAATACTAGCATGATAGCGGACTATTGTTGTTTATTGAAGCGCGACGATCCAAACCAGAAATTTAAGCGAAAATCGCACAACCGAAGGTTCCAGGAAAAAAGAACCAGGTTCCACATATAAAATTTACGTGTAATTTAGACTAGTAACAAGTTATTAATATATTTTAGTCGTTTTATAAGTTAAAGGTAATGTACTTTTTTAAATATATATTTTTTTTGAGAAAACGTGGGTCTTTTTTTCTATTTTCTATCGGGGCCTTTTTCGAAAAATCTGGAGGTGATGGAGAAAATCTAAGTACATATTCGTAATCAGCGCACCAAAATACCCTAGGATCAGCTATCAAATTCCAGAGAGGAAGTTATGACCCTCATTTTGCAGGCCTGTGTAATATATTATGTTCTATTCTTATTATGAAAATGAATTTCATTACATGTTAGTGATAAAAATTGCATCAAAATTAATTACGTAGTTGCTCACGAGTAGACGATCTAAAGAGGTTTATCTAAACAGGGCGAAAAAAATTTGTTATGTAAACTTGTACTTCTGTCAATGATTTCAATTGCGTAGTGAACGGGATAACGCGCGAAAACGTTTCCGACGCACGGAGCGTCCCGAACATCTTGCGTCTGCTTCACCCCCTCCGAATCGCTTGAGACACAATTGCACTTCGCCTTAAACATGTAATTTGTTCATGAAGGTGCATATTGTCTATTTACGTAAATAAGCAATTGTAAGGAACTTTTTGGAGAGCTAGAAAGAATTTTAATTACTTGGATTACAACAGTTGATACTTTATACAGATAGGCAGGTACTAGAATTTACTAGATGAATCCCGTGGATTCGCCCACAAGGAATTCTGTCTCCGTTCCAGCATTACGGGCATAAGAAGTAGCCTGTACTACCTATGTGTTATTCTTGACAATCTATTACTTTATCTACCAATTTCAGTTAGATCCTTTCAGCCGTTTTAGTGTGAAAGCAGTAACAAATACCCATACATTCCATACTTTCGCATTCATAAGATAAAAAGGCTTATGTCCAGCAGTGGACTGTCACTGCTGGACATAGGCCTCTCCCAAATTTCGCCACAACCCACTGTCCTGCGCTTTGCGCATCCAGTCAATCCCTGGAACCTTCTTTAGGTCGTCGCTCCATCTGGGGTCGTCCTACCTCACGTTTACCAAGTCGTGGTCTCCACTCCAGAACTCGTTTGCTCCTCCAGAACTCGCTTGCTCCTCCAGAACTCGCTTGCTCCTCCAGAACTCGCTTGCTCCTCCAGAACTCGCTTGCTTCTCCAGAACTCACTTGCTCCTCCAGAACTCGCTTGCTTGCTCCCCAGAAGCTCGCTTTGTTTATGTGAAGCTCGCTAAATATATTTATTTTTTTCTGCAGAATTACAACAAGTCTCGTATCTATACAACACGCGGTGTCAGGCTGGTTCAAATTAAACTGGACGATCAAACAATATTCCACGGAGAGATCGCAAGGTCGAGCGGTATGCTCAAAGGACTTCTCTCTTCATTCGGTGATGTAAGTGGTACATTTACTTAATTAATTTCTATGAAAGTTTGTTGCTAACATAGCTTGTCGTTGACTGTAATAAAAATAAAGTTACTGTGGTCTATGGTTTTAGTAGCGTCAGCAACAGAAATAGATCAACACTACCAAAAGTTACATAAAATAGTTTTGCCTATGTATCTAGTACCTATGTCTCAAGAGGGTCAGTTTAACCTTCAACGTGTTTTTAATAAAATGTTGTAAAAATTACTATTTAATTCTTGAGCAATAATTAGGTCACACTTTCTAATAGAAATTTTCTATTAGAAAGTGTACAACGCCGAGCCCCCTACTTGTTTTAAACAAGTAGGGGGCTCGGCGTTTGTGTTCTACATAATACTGATGCACTACTTGTTTGAAATAAAAATACAATACGTTATTCCGTAATTTTCTGATATAAGTAAAATTATTTTTCAGACGATCCTCTTCACCAAAGATGCTACCATTCTAGATTCCATAATGATCAATGATAAGAACTTTCAATCGTTATTGAAAGATAATGATCCTATGTTTGATTACTCGAATATAAGTGAGAAGAGGCCGCCTACTGCGAATGACAGCAACCATAACATGAGTCCGACGGCGTTGTTAGAATCGTTGGATATTGAAGAAAAGGATGTAAAGTACATCGCTAAGACCGTCAAGCTGACTCTTATGTCCAACTGGGGACAGGGAAATTTAGTCGGACTTACAGGTGGGCATCTGTTATCTTGTCCAGTTATTGTAGATTTCAAGCCCAAATAAATATTGTAAAGAGGTTTTTCTGTAGGTACCTGATGATAGCTTATTAAAAGAGGAACTCCCTTAAAATAAGCAAGCGCTAGCTATCTTGATAGACGTGTAATAAGAATTAATGATCATCAACAATTCTAGGTATTGAACTACTTTGCTACAACGAGCCGATATCTATTCATCGTGCATACGCATATACGGCTTTCATATCTGAAGACCAGCTACCTGAACCAGGTCAGCTTATAGATTGCAAGAATTTGTTCAACGGGCGTTATATTACGACTAGCTTCGAAGATATGTGGTGTGCAAAGTTTGAAATTGGAGAAAAGTTCTTTCATATTGTCATGGAGCTGAAAGAGCCGAAGGAGCTAACCAGTAAGTCTATTAAAAGTTTTACATACTTACTTCTTAATTTAACTATCTTAACTTGTATTGTACCACATGTTACAATAAATGCCCATAAGAACATGAAAGTTCAATACCCCTTTTTTATCTATTAGGAAAGATAAAAATGTATGTGTTTCGAATGTAAACATACACAAATACATACATATGGGCACGGATTTATTCCCGAAGGGTATGGTCAAAGGCATATTATATGCCCACATTTCACTTTTTTAGAATATGTCCAACGCTTAGAGTATAAATAAAGGTAGCTACCCACGTAATGTGTGGTGAGCCGTATTGAAATGGACAGGAGCAGGTTGTACTGCCTGCTGTTGAAATTTTTCAAGCCACCTTTAAAGGTCTTCAACTTGGCTTAACGAGCTTTAGTCCGAGGGGCCACGAGTGCTTCATGTAAACTGTATTGTCAAAATCTCTTATTTATTACTTTTTCTAAGAGTCGTTAAAACTGATTTTAAGAAAGGAAGAATTTTGAATTCTAACTCCTTATAAAATACTATTCAAAAAAGTTATTTTATTCAAGGTATCCGCATCTGGAACTACAATGCAAACATGGAGCTGTCGTACATTGGCGTCAAGCACGCACGAGTGAGCTTGGACGATACGGCTTTACACTACAGGCCTCTGCTGCTACGTCGAGCACCTGGCGATACTTGCTATGACTACGTTCAGCAGATACAACTGCTAGCAATTGATGACAGGTAAGTTATAAATTGCTCATCCACCCATCAACGCCCAGGCCGAATGCTAGAAATAGAGAAAGCTGACATTTTGTAAATTTGCTTGTTGATAAAATGTACCGGCAAGATTATTTTTTACAGGTTGGATGATGCAAAAGATTCCGATAGTTTCCGAATGGACTGTTTAGTGTACGGAACAAATTTGGATATGGGTGCCCCTACTGGATTCGTACTGCAGCTGACCATATTTTCTACATGGGGTGATCCGTATTATGTGGGGTTGACTGGTGTTGAGCTGTATGACCCACAAGGAAATGTAATACCTTTGACAGAAACAAGTAAGTTATGAAAGTTATATAGATTATTAAAATGGAATAAAATGAGGAAAGCCCGAACATTGACGAGTATGGTAGTGACTCAATGTTAGAAACATGCAATTCCTCTCTCAGTTTTTAGTTAGCCTTGTAGAATGAGTTGCTATATTAGATGTACTTACAAGACTGTTGTCTTTCCTCTTTGACGTCGTCGTACGTCTGTTTGAGAAAAGCTATGGTGTTCGCAGATGTGTGCGCGCACCCAGCAAGTGTGAACGTGCTGGACGCTATGGCGGCGGACGTGCGTACGCCCGACAAGCTGATCGACGGACACAACGCCAGCGTGGGCGACGGCGCGCACTCCTGGCTCGCGCCCGTGCTGCCACACACGCTTAACAGGTACTTGCACACACATCCACTATACCTTGAAACCAATAACCCTTTCTCATAGATCATGGAGAAGTGACTAAAGAAAAAGAATAGGTAGAATTGAATTTTATTTGTGCAATCATTTCTAGCTAATTTACTGTATACTGATCTGATACTGCATGCTATCCCTAGTTTTATTTTTATAAAACCAGTACTTACTCGGAAAATATTTATAATTATTAAAATTATATAAAATATTGCTGACCTTGGCATTTGACATAAAATGGCTTTGAAAATCTGAACTGAATGAAGAATAGAGATTAAAGCTCCACCGACGAAATACACTATTTAATTATAGCTATGTCTAGTGATTCTGCAAAATTTAATCTGTTCATGGACATTTGTTTATTTACATGTAATATTTTTATCTTTTTTAAGGGTGTTTTTCGTATTCGACGTGCCGGTTTCCGTTTTCAGTATAAAAATATGGAACTACGGGAAGACCCCGACACGGGGAGTTAAAGAATTTGGAGTAAGTAACAATTTTTTGCTTTATTAGCGTAAAAACACTCACACAATCTATTTACTAGTAGATTTGCCGGGCCTGATTATCAGATTCACTGTTGTTCAGTTTTTGTTAAACTTATTGTATTATATGTTATAACTAGTCTAATATTACTCACTACTACGTCGTAAAACTAATTGGGCCCTGCATTTCAGGTGCTAATGGATGATCTGCTACTGTATAATGGGACGTGTGACTGTGCCAAAAGCGACGAACCGCTCACACCAATGTGGATTGGTTTGCAGAATGATGACGTCGATAATTTAACGCCCATGTAAGTAACTTATTCGTCGTTTAGGTCTGCGGTTAGTTCAAGTTCTTCACGATTTTTTTCTGTACTTGTTATTTTACTCGGTGATGTTTTATTTGCAGGTCCTCCGATCTAAGTCAACGTACTACAACGAGCGGTTCCAGCGAGTCTGCCGATCAAAACGCACGGCCACACACCAGTGTCAATGATATACGAATATTCCATAAACATAGACATCAATAGAGTGTTGAAATTAGATTATGGACTATTAGCCTTGGTAATTAGGTATTTAAGACCTAGTTTTTCTACAAGTATGACTACGGGCGTGAGAAGTTGCGGTAGCTACTTGATGAAACAAGAAAAAGTCATAACCGAAGGGACACGTTCATTTCTAAATATTGAAAATATTAATCTCGGATATTTTGAGATGATAAATAATTTTTATATTTAATTTGACTTAGGTTAGGACAGTAAAATAATCGACAAAAACATTTTCATGTTATAGAGCTAGAGTGAAATAAAATGTACAGAATATATTAAAATCGTTGGGCATGTGGTTGCATTAAAGTGTTCTTGTGTGCCATTAGGCACAGTATTATGAAGTTATTTTCATGATCATTAAAGGATGAGAATTTATTCAATAGTGTGTGAAGTGCTAATGTCTGTTATGATGCTGAATATTACCGCACAATTTTAATAGTTTCAAAATGGGAAGAAGCCAATGTTCAGTTAAATAAATTCGAGCTATACCAAACTGTCTCTGGATATCTTTAGGTGAATGATTTACAAAACAACGTGGAACAATTTATTATTATTATTGTAACTTTTTAGTCAAACGTTTTTCGCAAAACATTATTATAAATAACTAAATGCCCCATGTTTAGGATTGTAATAAAAGTTACTGTTTAAGGAGTACGATGCATTAGGTATATTTTTGTATAGTCATCATAGCAGCACCGATGGCACACCGCGCGTCGTAGACATTAAAAAAAATGAAATGAAAATGTAAGTGTTTGGTAGAAACGTAGGGACCGGACGTGGATATGAAATTAAAAAATCAATGTAGAAATAATGCACTTTACGAAAAATTCTTTGTAGCCCGCCCAGTGGAATTTTACCTCATATTTGCTATAGATAGGTAATACTGCGTAGTACCTTATTTGTAGACTGCACACTCGCCAAACAATTTTTTACTACCAATTTTATATTTTGTCCATTTGTACCTACTTGTTGGATCTCAATAATGTTATAAATAAAGCACTTATATTATTCAAAATACGTTTCCTAAAATGTTGATTCTAAACCAATTTATTTTAATCCATATCATGGTTTTATTATAATAAAATGTTGGGGTCATATTTTTTTGTAGACTGTACGTAATATGACACTGCATGACGGCGCGTGGACATTTTTCTTTAAAATTTTGATATTTATGACCAGATTTGTCAACAATTTTGGGCGTCGTGCTCGTGTCAGAAAATACGTAATAAGTATGTAATATTTTAAGAAACGTATTTTGCAATAATATATTACTGTTATAAAAATAGTAATGTTAAAACGCTTTAAAAGTCATTTTTAAAAACATCAAACAATTAATACTTACGTGACTGTAGACGAAAACTATTGCTAGGTTTATGTGCTAGGCTCACTTGCAGTAGGTATCTTGCTAGTTCAGCGCTGGTGGGATGGCTCGGCGGCTCGGTGAAGTGGTATAGTCATCTCGGTGTAGCATGGTGCGTGTGACAGTTGTCGATCGCGTTTCGTTTCACTCTTGAAAGTTGCCGTGAATTACAATTATGAACTTAGTATTTCAGCTACATCCCATTCATAATATATTAAATCGTTAATCACTGTTGTATATAAAATTAAACTCAACCAGAATATTCTAGTCTACAAATAAAATGAATTTGGAAGAAAAAATTAACAAATTGTTGAGTATAACGTAACACCAAAGATGTCTTTAGTGATGGGACTATATACATCTACGATGGATAGTCGATATTTTGATAAAACAAAACGTATATTGTCCGTAGTTCCACCTTTTATTGTAAAAAGTATATTATTGAGTTATTATTATTAATATTTTTCCTCTTCTCGGTTACCTTCTTTTTTTCTTGTGAAGTTACCCGGTCTTTTGATAGGCTGTACCTTATGAACGGTGATAGCTAGAGAGATGAAATTTTCACAGATTATGTGTTTTTGTTACCGCTATAATAACAAATACTAAAAACATAAAAATTATAATATTTAAGGGGCTCCCATACAACAAACATATTTTTGTCGTTTTTCGGTACGGAGACCTCTGCTCACTTGGCCGGTTTCTTAAGCTGTTTAGTTAATTCAAAAATAAATATAGCAATAATTTTCATAACAATAATAAACAGAACGTGATTTATCTCGTTTATCGTAGGATTCTAAACATGAATTGCATATCGACACATCCCTAGTAATGTGGTACTGATAGATATCAACGTCATACTGCCAACTGTCATACGCACCTTGTTACAGCGAGGCGACTATAGTGAATATATGCCACTGCCGATGCTGAGAGAATTTTCGGTTGAACCAAATATGCGTTCTGTAAATGTTTCTGTCAACGTTTGCAAGTTTTTTTTATCTTAAAGTAGCTTGGTTTGAACTAGATAGAGCTGAGATAGGTAATGTACCTACTAATGCAGGGGTTCCCAACCTGGGAGCCGTAGAAAGTACAGAGGGGGTACTCGTTGCCAGGCAATGCTCATTCACAGTGGAGTAACTGCCGCCTATGGATACAGGTCGGTCACTGGGTGGGTAGCCTAGTAGAAGCCACGTGGTGTGGTTATACCAATTCTATTTATTGGTTGTTTTCGATTTCAGTTCAGCGCTGGTTGGATGGCTCGGCGCGGCGGCTCGGTTTTATTAGGGAGCCGTGAACAATAAATAATTATAAGTGCGTCGTGAACTGATGAAGGTTGGGAACTCCTGTACTAATGTCTCACAATATTTATTTATATTTATTGCTATTTATATTTACTGAGAAATTGTCGGTAGTGTAACCGGCTGGCGAGCTGAGGTCCTTAGCACAAGCTTATATTGGGTGTAACAAAATTGACCCGCCGAAATTTCGTCACGTGACGTGGCATCAGTCAAGAAACATTACAAAAATGAAGAAAAATAAAATGAATGAATGAATACTTTAACGCTAACGCTACTGAGCGGCAGTAGAAAGCGACAACGACAGCCAGACGGGTGCTCCGTGTTCGTTTTGCCACGACGACCATGTTACCTCTAATTGCCGCGGTAAAAAACAATTTCTTAAAGTGCGACAAAAAAAATTTTAAAAACATAAAAATTAACCCCCCTTTTTTATTAAATATTTGTATTTGATTT
This sequence comes from Miltochrista miniata, assembly GCA_933228765.1. Taxonomy (NCBI): domain Eukaryota; kingdom Metazoa; phylum Arthropoda; class Insecta; order Lepidoptera; family Erebidae; genus Miltochrista; species Miltochrista miniata. The sequence goes on along the minus strand of OW121767.1, from coordinate 21,836,655 downwards.
CCGATGCCAAGTCATCTCATGAAATTTGGAGAGAAAATTTTGTTACACCCACTATTAGCTTAATTTGGGCTAGATCATGTTGTGTGTGAATGTCCACAAACATTTATTCATTTATTTATATATTAATCTATACTAATATAAAAAAGAGGAAAGATTGGTTTTTTTGTTTGTTTGTTTGTATAGGAATAAAACGAATAGGCTCCGGAACTACTGGACCGATTTGAAAAATTCTATCACTGTTGGGAAGGTACACTCTTTGCGGTGAACATATTTTATTCCCGTATTCCCACGGGAATGGGAACTACGCGGGTGAAACCGCGTGACGTGCGCTAGTTTTTTATAATTTAGTTTATTTACTGAGAAAATTATACACCCTTGAACATCCGTTATGCCACTCTGCCGAGCTGTCGACAGAATTTTTTATTTCGCCAGAGTCAAACATTATAGAACTGTGGTTATAGAGCCTAGTTTCATGAACGTCATGATGGCGGGACCCCGCCATATTGTGAATATCATGCAATAAGGATTTAATACACTTCCTCTACTATTTCATACTTTCATAGTAAAATTCTACACTTATAAAATTACTAAATATCCTACAAAGAAAGTGGTCCCGCTATTTTGACGTCATAATGGCGGGACCACTATTAAATAAAAGAAAAAACATGACGTGATCTTAAATTAACCACACCATATTTTAATACGATTTAGTACAACTACATATGAATCATTTTTATACTTATAAAACTGCAATTTCAATAGAAAACACGTTTATTATGTTTACAATGGAAAAGCGCCTTAAGAAAAAGTATCAAAGCCAATTAACACAAGTATTATTTTATGCTCTTGCAATTTGTACAGGCGTTTTGTTTCTTACGGTTTTATTTTGGAAGGGTTAGTTTTCTATTGAAATTGCAGTTTTATAAGTATAACAATGATTCTTAAGTAGTTGTACTATATCGTATTAAAATTTGGTGTGGTTAGTTTTGAGATCATTTCATGTTTTTTCTTTAATTTAATAGTGGTCCTGCCATTATGCCGTCAAAATAGCGGGACCACTTTCTTTGTAGGATATTTAGTAATTTTATAGGTGTATAATTTTACTATGAAAGTATGAAACAGTAGAGAAAGTGTATTAAATCCTTATTGCATGATATTCACAATATCTGGCGGGGTCCCGCCATCATGACGTTCATCTAGTTTCCGTCCAGTGTTAGTGGAGCCCAATGAGCAACGTTGTAGTCTTAAATTGCTGTAATTAGTTAGGTGATGTTGTAACGCTGATTGGAATTTTTGTACAATAAATATACGGATTAAATGTCGTTTTTTTGTTCACTCATTTTATCAGATCGCCGAAACCCAGATGCATATTCCCGTTTCTTGGTTAGTGCGGTATGCATTAAATCCTTTAGTCGCGTTTGGTCCAATTGTCAAAAACAGGACGAAATCGTGGTTAGTCGAGATTGGTCCAATTCGCGATTCGTTCAATACGCTATTGGTCCAATTCGCGATTAGTTCAATACGCTATTGGTCCAATTTGAGGTTTTATTAAATAAAACAACATATTGGTACCTACATATTTCTTTGTTATTATTTGTTTGGATAGGTTAGCTTAGGTTAGCAGCACTAGCCTTGATGGTTATTTTTTTTTATAACCACCTACGTTACCACCATTCATTTGGTAAGTTTGATGTATTTGTTATTCATAACAATCGGTTTAATAATTAGAATTTGAAGTGTTTTTTTCAGGTGGTTATAAAAAAATAACCACGAAGGCTAATGCGGAAGCTCCGCTGCGCTCCGCTCCCGCCTTAGCCTTCTAACCTAACCTATCCAAGTTGGATTGCGCGGTATCCTCACAAGAAAAAATTGACCAATCGCTTATTGGACCAATCGCGTATTGGACCAATAATGAATTAGACAAATCGCTTATTGGACTAACCGCGAATTTGGTGGATTGGACAAAACTCGTATTATACGAAACGCGACTAAAGGGCGTAAAATGCGCACGTCATGCTTCCGCCTCCGTCTTGGGCCTACTTCTGTAAGGAGCTGGACACAAAAAAAAAGACGAAAAGTCGAGGACGAGCCGCGGTCTTTTTAAAATGTAACCATTCCATAAAATGGTTTGTTTTCAATTCTCTACACATAACCTACACTAAAAACAAGGGGACGAAAGGGAATACACGGTTTGTACAGAGCTTGAATGTGTTAGTGACAAAAGGGTTTGTGACCACTAAGGTTAAGCAAATGTTCCCTTGAAATACCCTCCAACTATATGACAGCTGTGGCGGGGGTGGGGAAGCCGCTTGGTCAGTGAGGGGCAGGGAGTTGCCTATCTGGTACTATTATAATAACTTTGACATAACGAAAAGACGAGGTGTCATGTCCGTGTCGCGTCTATTTCGCCGTATCTCAGTAGTTCCATGGAACTGTTTACTTAAGTCCAAAAGTCTAAAAGTTCAAAAGTCCAAATGTCCAAAAATCCATAAGTCCAAAACTCCAAATGTCCAAGTCCAAAATCGACACTGAATTTTACATTTTTTAATCGTATATCTACGGAAAATTAATATTTTTCGTAGTCCGGTTGATCGGACAACTGAACCGTACCATGGGCAACAGATGATATTTTGTATGAAAGGGATATGGAAGTGACATTTGTGTCAGAGCCTTATCTGCGGCTTACGTTTTTATGTGAGTCACGTTTAATGATGGCGAACATCCCCCGATGTCGTCATCGTTATCTTCCAGCTGGGTGTTACGATCCTAGTAACCGAATAAGTCTCACTCTAAAATTTGGTCCAGGATAGTAAAACATTTGTATATTTAACATTAATTTATTCAAGTACTAACAATCACAGTTTATTTCATTGCACACAGCAACTATACAGGGTGGTCAGTATGGAAAAGCATATAATTATAACCTTAGAAGACTCAATGATATTAATATTTTTATTTTCACAGTAGTCTTATTTTCTTATTATTATTAGTTTAGTTACATTTATGCTTTAAATATTGTTTCATTAAAGCACAGCATTAAAAAAAACATTTTAAACTAAATGATATTAATACGGAATTCATAAACGTTAAATATAGACAAGTTTACTACCAAGGTCTTAGTTGGTAAAATTTTAATGCGGAAAAGAATTAAAACCTGCGTTTGAATCTAGTTCAAACCCGATCCGGGTTAATCAATTGTAGACAGCTAAGTTTAAAATTTATTATTTGTACAGAAATAGCACCATTTAATACAATTCTCCATACTGACCCTTTTCGGCGTTATAGATAGAATTAGAGCCATTCACAAAGCCACACCCCACTCTTTTCTCAGATCGCTTACTGTGTAACAAATTAGATATAGTACAGATGGAAACTTAGAAACTAAATTCGCTGAGGCTACACACACATAGACACCGCTCACAGAGTTCACAGACACGAGGTCAAGAGATTTTCATAGTAGTTTTCGATACTGATTTGTGCGCGAGTGTGTGTAGCAGAGGCCTACCTTCTGCTACGCACACAAAAAAAGACGGTTGTCTGTAAAGTCGGTTTACTGACGATAGTTGAACGTGACAACTCAGCCTTAAATGGAACGCCTCAGAGCGAGGTAACGCCGCATACGTCATGTTTTTTTGTGCGTGCAGCCGGCTTCATCGAATTATAAGACTTTGTTATATCAAAAAGAGGTTTCCATCCTGTACTATCTCTAATTTGTGGTGTAACTGACTATAAAATAGGATTCGTGAATGGCCCAGTCTGTGTACCCTGTATTAACAATTCATTCCTGCAATATTTGGTTCACTACTACTTAAAATTTAATATACTGAAAGCAATTATTATAAACAAACTTCATTTTGTGACTGCCTCTGTGGCGTGGTCGGTAGTGGTACCGCCTGCGGCGCTGGAGGTTCTGGGTTCGATTCCTGGGTCGGTCCAAATATTTGTGTGATCCACAAATGTTTGTTTCGGAGTTTGGGTGTTTTCTATGTATAATATGTATGTATTTAGAAATATATAAGTATGTCTATCAGTCATCTAGATCCCATAGCACAAGCTTTATAGCTTAGTTTGGGCTAGATGATGTTGTGTGAGAATGTCCAACAATATTTATTTATTTATTTATTTATTTTGTTATAAGTTTTACTCTACAAGAGTAAGCTAAGTTTATTCTTTATAGATAAAAGAAATCCTAACACTAGTGTTTGACTACGAGTAGGAAGGAATTTGTTTAGATATTCGCGTTAAGGTAGGTTTGGAGTATTGTGTCGGGCTGTGGCGCTCTAGGTTTATATGATTTCCGAGGCTTCCACCCATAGGCTGTTAGGCAGGATACGTAAGGTTTTTTAGTCGGTAGGAGTCCGGCATAGGATCCATGAGGATTTTCCCTCACGAAAAAAAAAGGTTTATATTATTCTCCATAATCTATTGCATTGTGGTATGGCGCCTTCAGTCACTCGATATAAATACCGTTCTGTCGCGACACACCCCGACACAATAAGGGAGTTTTTCCACTACGCTATGTTGCTACGGATGCATTTCATATCCACCAATCATATTTGTCGACCCACAAGTAACATTGATCGTTTATATTTTCAAATAAATATAGTATTTATTGTTAAAAATTACAGAGAAACATAATTATTACATAATCTATATTTATTTACATTATTACTATCTAAACTAAACCTAAATAAGGCCCCCGTGGCATTGTGCCCAAAAGACTAGCAGCATTCCCCCTTTGAATAGCAATACCTATTCGTTGAGCGAGAAAACTGCCAGCCCTTGGGTCACCAGTTGACTCCCCAAGGCGCTTTTCAAATGGTGCGACCCACGAACGTGATTGGTGAATTTCAAACGCATCCATAGCAACGTAGCGTAGCACATCTGTGGCGGAAAAGCACCCTAATGTGAACCAAACCACAAATTAAGAGATAGTACAGATGGATACCTACATACTAAATTCGCTGAGGCTACGCACACATAGACAACTCATTCACAGACACGAGGTCAGGCGGTCTCAACCGAAGTTTGGATACTGATTTGTGCGCGAGTGTGTGTAGCTGAGTGTAGGTGTGAAAAAAAAAGTACATACATGAGTTTTCCATCTGTACTATCTCTAATTTGTGACCAAATTTTAACCCAAAATGCTAAATACCTAGTTATTGTGACGACACATACAAAAGTAACAATAATTACATCTATGGAACAACCCTTAGCAAGTTACTGGCAGTAACATTGAGTACAAAACTACAAAAGTCATTCAACAATCATCACACGTTTATTTTCAGTCTATCGCACATCGCGTCTTATGCCGGATCCACACGTTGGTCCCAACATTGATCCCAATTTGTTTATACATTCAATTTTTTGAATTTAAATTTACTGCCATATTCACAAGGTAGATCCTCTGACAACGAGCTTGGCAATAAAAGTCACGTTTTCAAATAGTCTGCAATTACACATGAAGATACTATTTTTAAGGTACTATTATTTATACTGTTGATTGATGGCACTTGGTGGAACTTGCTGCATATATTGAAAACGACACTTGTTCTGTTCCACAATATTTTTTTTTATAAATCTGACCGGTTTCGCCTCACGGCATGCATTTTCAAAGGTCTAGGGATGTAAGGACAAGATAGTACTGTCTCGTGTCTTCAACACAAGTTCAGTAGTTTTGTGATACAAAACGTATTAGCGAATGCCATGTATGGACGAGTCCCAAATTTTGTTGTATGGTTCGCAAACCAATCTACAAAATACGGGAACTCTATTGAAGATTGGAAATAAAAGTGTAGCCTTGCCGGGACTGAAGTTATAATATTCAAGGTGTGTACGTCTTACGAAACTTAAACTTTAGTACCAGTGTTGGGACCGACGACGTGTGGAGCCAGCATTATAATATCATTGGTATTCTGTATTGTAGTAATACCCATTCCACAGTCATTTTGGAGTTTATTATAATTAGTAGGAAGTATTTAAGTAATATATATAGTCATTGAAAAGTTACTATTCCGAACAACACTTTCTCAAGCATCAGGTTATAGTAGAAACGATCTTTTGGAAATTATCTTTTAAATTTTAAGAGATCATTGCCAACTCAAATTTCATATAATGTCATTTTAAATAATTCACATCAGATAGGAATCAAATCTGTGACTTTTGATAACTAATTCGACGATTTATTACAAGGCTATCGTCGCGTCCCTAGAAACATGTTTGAGCAGTACATGAATAATGCCGAGTATGCGAACCTTACAATAGAAATGGCAATTCTCAAGAAATCTTGCATATTCTGACAAAACTCTTTCATAGCTCTCTAGTATACACACTTTCATTATCATAGCACGAAGGGGTAAGCAGAAGCATTCCATTATGTAGTGAGCTTACCGCCTTATAGCAGTATGTAGTGAGCCGCCCAATAGAAACATTTCATTCATTCTAGAAATATCTAAACATTGGTCAAGAAGGCACTTCAAAGTGTTTTAACTGAAGAAGTAAACGGAGTCGAGTACACTGTTCAAGTCAAAGTCTCCTTTGCTCGGCACTTTCTGTAGTAAACTATTGACACGCTTCTTGTTGGCCGCACCCACGCTTCTGTCTTCCAATTCACTGAAAATTAGGAAAAGATAAATACGTTTATTCTATAAAATACAGTTTAATTTGCATGACAGGTGATCAGTTCAACTGTCATGCGAATTAAACTGGATTCGAATGGACTGGAACAAACACAAATAGGACTCTATTTTAATGGCATAAAGCTTTTGTGGTTTAAATGCAGTGACCAAGAACACAGAGTTTATACTACAAATAACTACTATATGCATTTGACTTAAAGTTCATTTTTGTTTACGTTAGCACAACGGTCGCAGAGATCAAACTATGTTTCAGAGAATGTACCAAAACTAGTAAGTATTTCACAGTTTTATTCACATAACCCTCACCTCACTTTCTCTTTTCTCAGACATACTGAGAAAAGAGAAAGTGAGGTGAGGGCTTGACATGAAACCGAGAATTACTGTATTGACTGCATCAGTCAGCCATTGCTGGTGAATATTTGTATGAATGTTTGTTTCAATGTTTGTGTGTTTATCAACCTATTTATTCAAAAATATTTATTTATGTATACATAATTATACAACTTATAGTTACTAAACACTTTATACAAAAGAAAAGGAACTAACGGTAGGTAAATTTGTCTAGGTTTCATTACATTGGCTAAATTTGGGCTATATGGCGTCGATGAAATAATAATGTAGTTATTGCTCACCTTTCGCTGTAGCTGTATCTCTTGACCATGTACTGTGATAAATCCTCTAGTATCGGTTGTGAATGTAGCGCGACGAATTGCTCACGGCAAATCTGTAAACATAATATTAAGTACATTATTGAAACACACACTTGCACTTACATTCCACAATTTAAATATTCCACAATTATTTAAATTGTGGAATGTAAGTGCAAGTGTGTGTTTCAATAATGTATTACAACAAGTTCCATCAAGTGCCGACAATCGAGAGTATAAATAATAATATTAAGTGTTGATCGATTATAGTCTTTTTCTGGACAGCTCAGCAATTATGTAAACATGTCATGTTTTGACAGAAGTTGTCTATGATCATAGTGTTGTAACTAAACTGATTCTAATTATGTAAGTAATCATTGAGTTATATCTAGTTCACCGTACATTCATTTACTTCGGTTAATCAATCGCCAAATTCATCAAATCATGTAATTCGGTATATCTATATACAGGATGAATTTTTGAAAAGGGCTTGGATGGCCAAATCCGAAACTATAAGGAATATCTAAAAATGCTCAAAGGAGTCACGGGCCCGATTTTGATAAAACTTAAAACCTCATCATTGGATTTTTGAAAAACCAATAATCCTAGCCGGGAATCGAGCCCATTGATTTCGAAAAAAAAAACACACCCTTTATTATTACACCATACGATAGTGTCGCTGATAAGGATCAAATTCTGCGAAGAAATGATATACGGCAAATCTAAGGAAAGTTTGGAATTTTAATAGAATTCATATTTCATTCATTCATATTCAACAAAATTTTGAATCATAATTTGATTCGTTCGAAATCCCAGAATAGATCGTAACTATTCCGTGTTTTAAATCATGCTCCGAATGATTCTTTGGAGAATATTCTAAATGGAATTAATAATATTGAATGCAGTACGATCCTTAAGATTTCGAATCCAGCTATGTATTTAAAACAACAGACTACATTTTGAACAATTAATCAGTTAACGTAAGGGAAATAAATTGTATTTTGTTAAAGATGAGCACTTTCCTTTAGTTTGCCGTATGTCATTACTTCCCAGAATAAGATCCTTAATAGCAACACTATCGTATGGTGTAATAATATAGGATGTGTTTTTTTTTTCAAAATCAATGGGTTCGATTCCCAGCCAGGATTATTGGTTTTTCAAAAATCTAATGATGAGGTTTTAAGTTTCATCAAAATCGGGCTCGTGACTCCTTTGAGCATTTTTCGCTATTCCTTATAGTTTAGGTTTTGGCCATCCAATCCCTTTTGAAAAATTCACCCTGTATATTATGTGCAATAACTTTTTATATTAATTTAATTAAAGGATCTTTAAAAAAAAAAGAAACTTTTAGAAAATTTAATAGTATAATCATTCATAAATTTAATAGTATAATTATGGCGTTCGAAACAATAGATTATCTTTTTGGCAGTTCACTGATGGACGTTAGCCTCTTTAAACTTACTCCTCCACACGGTACTAAGCCTAACCGGATCCTTCTGACGATTTCTGGGTCGCACAAATACTTAGTTAGTCCCAATTTAATACAAGTACTTCTGCGAAGAGTAGACTTCGCGAGCGCCTAGGAAAAAACAACCTGTGAGGAATTATATCCCTTATGATCCCATCATATATAACGGGGCCCTTTTTCTCCCTTATTTTCCGCCCTATTAAAAAAACTTTCGACAAAAGTTGTATTTTTATCTTTTCGTAGATCAATGATTTTAAATCAAAGAACATGTGTGCCAAGTTTGGAGAAAATTGGTTAACAAATGCGTCTTCTAGACCGAAACTGACATGCACACACACATACGGACGAAAGCAAAATCGTCTATACTGTAGAATCGAAGACCCAAACTCAAAGTGCCTTTTCACACGTACCGGTTGCCGGGTAGCCGGTGCCGGGTAACCGGCGGCGAATGCAAGCGGTTGCCGGGCAAATCACGCCGTTACGTGTGAAAGCTATAGTACACGGCCATACACCCGGGTACCCGGCACCCGGCAACCGGTACGTGTGAAAGGGGCAAAGACTCGCACTCGTCGCTCTCTGGGTCAATAAGTTATATTATAGTAAGTACATTTTTTCGGACTGACAGATTGATAAAACAATGACCTCCTTTTAAAATCAATTGGCCAGTACAACAGTTTTACAACACTATGGCAAAGACAAACAAGTCTGAGAAAAAATAATTTATGACAAGCAAAAATGACAGTTTTAAATTTTTACCATCCGAGTATTTTTCATGAAATTATTCTAAAATCTTAGTGTCGAAATGTCCGCATAAATCTAACTAGAGTTCCTTGAAACGACTATGATCAGGATTGATAATTAAAATTAAGTAATTATGGAGCAGTCAAGATCCAATTGCTTTGTTTACTATATTATTTACATCTGTTGAATTCCACTATAGTGTGTTTGTTTCTCGTCCAATACGGAATGGTTCAGAGATGGTGGTGTGCGCGAAGCCCTCACTTCACGCAGCCGCGCCGTCTTGGGCCTGCTTTTCTAAGGACGGCCCTAGGTTATGGACAGGTGTACGGTTTCCTTGCTGCGGGAGTCGGGCGGGAGAAATATCAGCCGCTCCCTTCCCGCCGCCTCCTTTACTCACACAACCTGCTCGCAGAAAGACGCAGCGCAGTCCCACTTACTCCCGCTGGAGACCATGGCTGGCACGATGGTCTCGAGCGAGGCAACTTGCCGCGAGGACCTGACCACGCCGTGCACTCCACCAGCGTGTGGAGCGCCGTGTCACCGCTGTGGTCCTCGCAGTGCTGACACTCGGCCGTGGTATCCCGGTGTATTCGCCACAGATACTTGCCGGAGCTTCCGTGCCCGGTAATAATCTGTGACCTCCAGTAAGGTGGCCGGGGCTCCTCTCCAGTCACTTGTCCATGATAGGTCTGATCGCCCCGATTGTGGCGTTTTCCCATCTTGGTTACTCAAGTCGAGCTCCAGGCACTTCATTGCGGGCTCGATGCCGATGCTAACGCACCCTACTTCCCGTGAGCGGCCCCTTCCGTCCGTGGAAGTCCGTGAAAGCACAGAGCCGTATTCGAACCACAAGTTGAGCAACACCGTGGTTCTTAGGGAAGTGGTGAACCTGTTGTAACTCGTAACAAAACCTTGTACCAAACATGTTTGGCAAGTGTGTGACAGGACAAACACCCGTCCTTTCAAAATGGTTAGCGTCTAGCGAGTACCTGGTTCATGACGTCGACGGTGTGCGGGTGCGTCCAGAAGCAGTCGTGCACGGACACGAAGGCGAGCGGGCGGGCGGTGTATATATGTATGTAGGTACCTGGTTCATGACGTCGACGGTGTGCGGGTGCGTCCAGAAGCAGTCGTGCACGGACACGAAGGCGAGCGGGCGGGCGGTGTATATATGTATGTAGGTACCTGGTTCATGACGTCGACGGTGTGCGGGTGCGTCCAGAAGCAGTCGTGCACGGACACGAAGGCGAGCGGGCGGGCGGTGTATATATGTATGTAGGTACCTGGTTCATGACGTCGACGGTGTGCGGGTGCGTCCAGAAGCAGTCGTGCACGGACACGAAGGCGAGCGGGCGGGCGGTGTATATATGTATGTAGGTACCTGGTTCATGACGTCGACGGTGTGCGGGTGCGTCCAGAAGCAGTCGTGCACGGACACGAAGGCGAGCGGGCGGGCGGTGTATATATGTATGTAGGTACCTGGTTCATGACGTCGACGGTGTGCGGGTGCGTCCAGAAGCAGTCGTGCACGGACACGAAGGCGAGCGGGCGGGCGGTGTATATATGTATGTAGGTACCTGGTTCATGACGTCGACGGTGTGCGGGTGCGTCCAGAAGCAGTCGTGCACGGACACGAAGGCGAGCGGGCGGGCGGTGTATATATGTATGTAGGTACCTGGTTCATGACGTCGACGGTGTGCGGGTGCGTCCAGAAGCAGTCGTGCACGGACACGAAGGCGAGCGGGCGGGCGGTGTATATATGTATGTAGGTACCTGGTTCATGACGTCGACGGTGTGCGGGTGCGTCCAGAAGCAGTCGTGCACGGACACGAAGGCGAGCGGGCGGGCGGTGTATATATGTATGTAGGTACCTGGTTCATGACGTCGACGGTGTGCGGGTGCGTCCAGAAGCAGTCGTGCACGGACACGAAGGCGAGCGGGCGGGCGGTGTATATATGTATGTAGGTACCTGGTTCATGACGTCGACGGTGTGCGGGTGCGTCCAGAAGCAGTCGTGCACGGACACGAAGGCGAGCGGGCGGGCGGTGTATATATGTATGTAGGTACCTGGTTCATGACGTCGACGGTGTGCGGGTGCGTCCAGAAGCAGTCGTGCACGGACACGAAGGCGAGCGGGGGCGCGCGCGCCTCGCAGTGCAGCGCGGTCAGCATCATGTGCGACGAGTCCAGCGAGTGGATGAAGTTGGGCGGGAACGCGTTGCGCTGCTTCATTGTGCACGGCCGTCTACGCACATAATGGCATCGTCTTAATTTGGGTAGCTATTTAAATGGACTACAAATTCGTAAGATTGCTGATAGGCGGCAATAATAAATTGATCACTCAAACCAGACTATGGCAGTTCACTGCTGAACGTAGGCCTCTGCCAATTTACACACAACACAACACACGATCCTGCACCTTTCGCAGCCAATCCTTCCCTGCGACCTTTTTTAGGGCGTCGGACCATCTGACGGATGTTCTATCGACCATCAGATCTTCTGTTGATGTGGTCAGTCCACTGTCACTTTAATGTGCTTATTCTGCGATATTTCTCGACCACTCTAGTTTTCAGCCGGATAACCTCATTTTGGAGTTTATCTTTCAGAGACACTTCAAGCATACCATAGCTAGTTGCGCAACTTAAAGAACATAGACTAACCCCCCTTTAGTTTCTACGTCTCAGATCCCGACCCACCGGAGTTTTTTGGCAAGCGAGGCTGGCTTGGGCCCTGGCTTACCGTGCCTTCCGAAACACGGAAACGCTCGTCAATGAAATGTTACAAAATGGTCACGTGGTAGTCACCCATCCAAGGACCCCTGGACCTGCTATGGCAAAAGTTGCTTGTTGAAGTGATCGTTTAGGTTACGTCCGCACAGGCAGGCGGCTTGCTTAGCGCCTAGAGCCTAGAGGCTTGCATCCTGGCTACTTGCTAGGATACACGGAGGCCGCACTGAAAGGTGGTTTGCGTGGGGGGTCGCTAGGTGCCTTGGTCATTTGCTTGTCGGCACGTTGACAAGATGTCACTTTCAAAAATAGCTCCATACTGCTTTATATTGGGTTCATACATATGATCACACCTTTTATCCACAAAGGGGTAGACAGAGGCATATTAGATGCCCACATTTCACCTTTGAGATTTTGTCCTTTTGAGATTTTTTTGAGATTTTGATTTTGTTTGAGTAAAACTATGTAGGCTTAGGTTCTCTCTCTCATAGTCATATTGGCACCGACTTCAGTATTATATTTAATGATATCTGATAAATCAGAATATATACTGCTAAGTAAATTTTATTTTTCAGTTTTTAGTTTTGTTTGAAGTTGGTTTCTTTTTCGTTAATTTTTTTTTAAATAGGTACTATTAATATTATTAAATTATCAATAAATAGTGTAGATAAATAACTAGTTTTATTTTCCTCATATTTGCAATGAAAAGTAGAGTGTTAAACATGGATAAAAGAATCCATTCCGATTCGGACTATAACGTCTAAATACCTCGGGAATTGATTCATTCAACCCTCGGATAACATCCGCAATCAAAATGCCTCGCGCCTGGCGACAAAAAACCAACATGTTTGTTTACTTGGATACACGCTAAGCTACTAACTAGGCGCCAAGCGCGCAGTGCGTCCGGTCGCGAACATTCAAGTATGTTCGTTTTACTAAGCGACTCGCTAGGTGACTCGCTAGGCGCTAGGCGCCAAGCAAGCCGCCTGCCTGTGCGGACGTAACCTTAGAGAACACTGAGCCAGCGGCACTACGGGCGTTTTTTAGTGTGTACTTACTGGTGCAGTTCGAGAGCAGGTCGGCTGTGCGCGGAGGCGTGTCCCGGGGCGGCGCGGCGGTAGTAGGGCTGCACCACGGGCAGGCCCAGCGGCGTCACCCACTCCACGCTCTCGCCCGCCACGCCCGATATCAACCTGCCACACGGACACTGGCTGTTTACTGTGTTATTTAGCAATTGACTGCCTCTGTGGCGTACCCACCGGAGACAAATATTTGTGTGACACATAAATGTTTGTCTCAAGAGTCCGGGTGTTTCTATGTATTATATGTATGTATTTAAAAAGTATATAAGTATAAATATCCGTGGCCTGATACCCATAACACAAGCAGATTATTCCCGGCTTACTTTGGGATCAGGTAGCGTTGTGTGAAATGTCCGTGAATATTTATTATTATCTCTAATGGTCCTATAAACACAAAAATAATGTACAGAAGGAAACCTATAGACAAAGTGCGCTTGGGCTACGCACACTATAGACACCGCTCACGGAGTTCACGGACATGAAGTCAAAGGACTTTCATAGTAGTTTTCGATACTAATTTCTGCGCGAGTGTACGTAGCAGAGGGTAGGTGTGAAAAAGTACATACATGAGATTGACTTCTGTACCTTATTACTTTGTGCCGTAGATGACGTCGTTCGGTATTTATAAATCTACAAGTACTCAAATTTAGGGTTAAGCTATGAAGCTTAACTCTAAATCTGAGTACTTCTGACCGCAACACATTGCACTTGTTCATAAGAACGAAAGCGAGGATCGGTTACCTCGCTCTCTTTCTCACTCTAGTAAATTACGATCCCCCGTAATAGAAAACGATAGATATATACGAAAGTGCAATATTTTGCGACCAGATGCAGCTTAAACTTAAGGGACCATCTCCACGGAACCGGGAAGCTTTGAAAATAATCGTGTTGCAATCGTAATTTCAACTATTCGCGGTTGGCAACAAGTTGACGACACTATCGTACTGCTATGTACCGGAGCTTTAAATTTGATTTTGGATTTTTACAAAATAATTTCAGCATTAGTAGTTTAACATCAAAAATTTGTGGCATTAAGTCCTGTATTATACGCTTCTTTTTTTTTAACGTGAGTGAAAATCCAATATGGATGCCATGCCGGACTCCTACCAACTAAAAAACCTCACATAACTCCCAACAGCCTATGGTTGGCAGCCCCGGGTAAGCCCTCGGAGGGATGTTCCAGGACAACTGTATAGTTTGATGTACGGCGCACATTATACCGTAAATTAATAAAGCAATACTTACTTGGCACACTCCGTGAACCAGTCCTGTATAAGCTTGGTGGAGGAGAACATCTCCCGCAGACTGTCGAACGTTTTCGTTGTTAGGTATTGCGAGCACGTCCATACATGCTCCTTAGGAAACTCTTCAATATCTGGAAGAAAAATAAGAACAAAAGTTTAGTGTAGTTTACATACGGTAGTAGAGAATTTTCCTTACACTTGACCAAAACTAAATACTGTCACTTTTCTCCCTTTATTCTCAACGAGTCACTCTAAAACGGGTCACACTATGACTCGTTGAGAAAAATACTCGAAACAAGTAACAGTGTTGGACATATACAGGGTGGAATTTAAAGACGGTAGCTGGAGGGAAAGTACCCTTAATATTGATAATGGCAAGTTTTGCTGAAAGGAAACATTCATTTATTTTCAAAAGTAAGTAAAACTGCATTTAAAGATTTTTTAAAAATCACCTGCTTGAGATGGGAATCGAACTTGGGAGATGTAAAAAAAAACACCCGTATTTTATGATACTCACCGAAACAGTCTTTAATAAGGATCAATTTCTTTAAAACAACATAGTATCTTAAATTAAAGGAAGATCAAGTAAAATATGTTTTTATTGTAAAGCTTACTCATTATCAGAAGAAAAAAAAAAGTCTAATTGAGAATGGTGAAGAGTATAATATTCAAAGACCACTGTGACGTTTTGTAACGAATTATGCCTACATTCTATTTCATACTCTCACTCCCTGCATTTTCAGCACAAAAGTTTTATACCGTTGAAATAAAGTCTCTTTTTACTTGTCTAAGGCCAGGCGCGCACTACGATTTTAGTTTTTGCGACACGATTTTAGAATCGCGCTGTAACTTGTCGCAGAAAATTCACTGCGCGCACTGCGATGAAAATGTCGATGAATTGTTCATTCTCAACAGGAATTTCATACGAGTCGCTTGTCTTGCCTTGCTCCTTCGGAGGAGTAGAAAAAAGAAAAAGAGAAACTATCAATATTGGACGCATCCTTTTGCAGCTGAAAGACAATATATTAAAGGTTCTTTTTATCTAAACCTACTTAACTTCGCCTAGACATATCCTTAAAAATATTTGGCTATTATTGTATGAAGAATCAAACTGTATGACTGAGTATTTATCACACAAAGGTGGTCTTCCTTCTATTTCCATAATTACATGTTCAACATCTAACGTCTCGTCTTGTGACTCTATTGGGGAAGCAGGTCCCGACATGTCAACGCTTGAAGAGCGAAATGCCGACTGACCCCCGCCGACGGGTCCAGGGTGCGATTTTATTATCGCAGTGCGCGCGGAGCCATACAGCTGTGTATCATGCAATTCAGTTTTACGACAATCGCGTCGCGAGCGGTCGCGGCAAAATGTGACAAATCACAATTTTAAAATCGCTGCGATTATTTTGTAGCATATGCGCTCGCTGACATATAAATACATACGTTGCATTTTGGCGACAGAATTATCGCACGAGAAAAAATCGTAGTGCGCGCTTGCTCTAATAAGAATCAAGCTATAATTTACACTCTACAGTTTAGGACTAACCTTTCAACTGCTTGGCTATTTGCAGCCTAGCACCAAACTTAGTGACGCCGTACACGGTCGTCATGACAGTCTGTTTGATCACCTTCGAAGTTCTCCAGTATAAAGCTTTATACCGTTGAAATAAAGTCTCTTTTTACTTGTCTAATACAAATCAAGCTATAATTTACACTCTACAGTCTAAAACTAACCTTTCAACTGCTTGGCTATTTGCAGCCTAGCACCAAACTTAGTGACTCCATACACAGTGGTCATGACAGTCTTTTTGATCACCTTCCCACGTACAAAATTCTCCAGTATAAAGCTTTACACTGTTGAAATAAAGTCTCTTTTTACTTGTCTAATACAAATCAAGCTATACTTTTACACTCTACAGTCTAAGACTAACCTTTCAACTGCTTGGCTATCTGCAGCCTAGCGCCAAACTTAGTGACTCCATACACGGTGGTCATGACAGTTTGTTTAATCACCTACCAAAGCTATATATCGTTGAAATAAAGTCTCTTTTTACTTGTCTAATACAAATCAAGCTATACTTTTACACTCTACAGTCTAAGACTAACCTTTCAACTGCTTGGCTATCTGCAGCCTAGCGCCAAACTTAGTGACTCCATACACGGTGGTCATGACAGTTTGTTTGATCACCTTCCTACGTACGAAGTTCTCCGGTACAAAGCTTTATACCGTTGAAATAAAGTCTCTTTTTACTTGTCTAATACGAAGCAAGCTATAATTTACACTCTACAGTCTAAAACTAACCTTTCAACTGCTTAGCTATCTGCAGCCTAGCGCCAAACTTAGTGACGCCATACACGGTGGTCATGACAGTCTGTTTGATCACCTTCCTACGTACGAAGTTCTCCAGTATAAAGCTTTATACCGTTGAAATAAAGTCTTTTTTTACTTGTCTAATACAAATCAAGCTATAATTTACACTCTACAGTCTAAAACTAACCTTTCAACTGCTTGGCTATCTGCAGTCTAGCGCCAAACTTAGTGACTCCGTACACGGTGGTCATGACAGTCTGTTTGATCACCTTCCTACGTACGAAGTTTTCCAGTATAATGGCGGCCGGCACTCCCGTCGCCGCGTCACGTACTCGCATTTCTTCCACCTGTGATTAAAGGGACATGTGAAGTATATTATACACTTAGAAGAACTACACATACTGTTCGTCTACTACGCAAGTACGGCGCGTAACTCCCGACGCTTCGGTCTTCTTACTCAAGAGGCTGGTAAGACCATGGGTAGGTGGAGGGGACTATTCTGTTCGTCTACTGGTTCTTAAGAGCAATCGAGCACGCGTGGCTCGACATCCGAATTCGACTGGAGCTAGAGGACAACGTGTAGCGGCGAAGTCACCCGTTTCTTCGTGCACGGGTCCCAATAATGGGACCTCAACCTCAAGGCCGCCCCAGAATGGCGAGAAGGCCACGCAAGTACGGCGCGTAACTCCCGACGATTCGGTTTTCATAGTCGAGAGGCTGGTAAAACCATGGGTTGGTCGAGGGGACTGTCCGTCTACCAGTTATGGACCGCCCGCCTGCGTGGAATTTTGTACCCATTTCGAAGGGAACTTATTCTCTTGGAAATGTAACAAATATATATTGGACAATAATCTATCTCTGTACCAAATTTAAGACAGATTCACTTAGCTGTTAGAGCGCGAAAGAGTAACAAACATCCTCACTCACAAACTTTCGCATTTATAATATTAAGAAGTCTATACTAATATTATAAAGACAGACATTTGATTGCTTGTTTGTTTATTTGCATCGAATAGACTGAACCGATTTCAAAAATTCTTTCACTGTTCGGAAGTTACACTATCCTCGGGTGAAAGAGTAACAAACATCCATATCTACAAATGATTTTTTACATTTTTTTTACCATAAAGTGGCAGGCAAGTTAACCGGGGCCTATGAACATTGCAACATCAGAGGCGCTACACACGCGCTGCCAACCCTGTAAGAACTTTTCACGAGTATAATACTAGTAGGAAGATAGTAAGACAGGCCTCCGTCACTCGCTCAAAGCCGCGCGCTATGTACCTACCGCTCGGCATATCCCTGGGGATACAAGTGGCAGAGGGCTGCCGAACGCCCGACTGAGCGCTCGCATCGCACCGCACCGCACGTTTCCAGCGCTTACGCTTCGAAATGCCGAAACCAAGTAATTATTGTGCAGTGGATGGGTGTAATAGCAAAGATAATTATAATAGTACTAGTGGTACCCTGCCACGCTTCGCTGTGACTTTTTTTATTGTGGTTTCATGTACTTCTGATAAATGAGTAACAAACCAAAGGATGGGTACATTTCAAAAAAGTTTAATGTTGAGCCGTAACCAAAATTATAAATCCTTAAGAAAATCCAATAAACATCGAAATCAATAGAAGCTTCACGTGAAAAAAAAATCTATTCTGTGATCAATGTTCAGTTTTTAAAACATCGTGCGCACGCTTCAAAAAAATAAATTCACTCTAATAATATTTCCCTAACGCGCCAAAATGTAAATGCAAAACATATCTGACCTCTTTATTAGGTAAGTACTCTCTTTTATTATTCTGAATTCAAGGAGGCCGCAATGAAACTTCTTTAAAAAAACATCAATCTGGTAGGTACCTTCTAAATAGGTTGTTTATAATATTTTGTTCTGAAGCTGGCAGAATACGACGGTGGTGCGACCAGCGCCATCTATAGGTAAAATCACTTTTAAAAGCTGTTTTATTCTTATTGCTGTTATGATAAAAGTGTATAAAGTAGCCTAAAACCATCTCTGAATCCTGTTGTACTATCGTGTCCAATTTTGAGCTCAGTCGATTGAGTTAATTTTGAGTTTTTAATAGATACTTAAACGCACACAACATTTTTATATATATAGATTACATAGTAATAGTACAAAAACAAAAGAAAATTTGTCGTTTTTTAATATTGCCGAGAGACGAAAAAAGGTGAATAGTATTTTAAATCTAATCAATATGAATGTTTTCACCATTTATTTGTTTGAACATAAGTAGGTAGGTAGGTGATAAGTATGTAAATCGTAAATTAAGGAACTTTTTGAGTCAGGTATTATAAAAGTGTTGTTTTTATAGGCAATTCAATGTTTTATAGAATTTATAGGTAAATAGGTTTTATATGTAGTCGGAGCGCTGGTGGCCCCGCGGACTCAGTGTTCTGTAATCGATCACTGTAGTAAGCAACTTTCACAATGGCCAGTCCTTGAATGGGTGACCATTCATGTGACCACTTTGCGACCTTTATTTGAGCGTTTCCGTGCTTCGGAAGGCACGTTAAGCCAATAAAATAGTAGTCAGCCAAGTTGGAGCCAATTACTTGGGACAAACTATAAAAAAAATAAATGTGGGCATCTAATATGCCTCTGCCTTCCCCTTCGGAGATCAATTTTCATGATGCTACGATCCTTGGAAGATTTAAATTAATTACCTTAGATTCCATCACATAGTTTATCAAGTCAATTTAAAAAAAAAATTCTTATAACCTTGAAACCTAACCGTCGTCAAAGTTCATTACAACACTTTTATGACGAATCCAAAAACAGATTTATTACGATATTATTGTATTGTCATCAGAACCAGTGGCGGCTGTACCTTAAGTGCGCTCGTGCGGTGAACCACCACCAGTTCAAAAGATATAAAAATTACGAAATTTTACGACACCTTTATTATTTAGTTACCTACCATTAGGTATGTAAGTAACACCTATTCTTACAAAAACTTAAAACAAATAACATATCTTATTGTGACGAAACAAATTAAGCTCTTTGCTACACTACTAAAGCCTAAATTCCCTGTAAAAAGCATCGGCGTGCGTTTTCCCGAGCGCACGAGGACGGCCCATACAACTTGTACTATATCCGAGCTAAAACGCCTGGCGCGTGAGACAAAGCATAGTTCATAGAAAATGTACCGAGCGATGAGTCTGATTTCGTGCGCCGCACGCGTTTGGGAAAACCGAACATTACCCGAGAGCACCCGATGTTTTGTTTGACGAAATTCAAATTCTCCCGGTACTTATTGTTTCGCTGTATGTATGTATCTGTGACGCGTTAAATATTTATTGTTTGGTTTTAAATTGTTAGTTTTTCATTTATTTTGATCTTAGTTCTATTCTATATTTTCTTTTCTTTAATAAACAAATATTTATTTATTTATTAAAGAAAAGAAAATATTGCTTGTAAAGTGTCTGGGGTGTGTTTATAAAACTTTTCAAAATAAACATACTGCATACATATGAATGCATTTATTCCCGAAGGGGTAGGCAGAGGCATAGTATACGCCCACGTTTGTCCTTATAGTTTTATCTCAGATTAAAATAAAAACATTTTATGTCCCACGTAATAGGTAGGTGGTCAGCCGGTTTCAAAATAAAGTTGATATAAAATTGGCGGGACCACCAAGGCTCTTATTAAATTTAAAACTAGAGAGCAAATAAAGTGCACCACCAGTTTCAGTACCCACCAGCCGCCACTGATCAGAACTACATACCGCTGTTAATTTTCATTCCATTACATTGTTAGTTACATACACGTCGACCTAATAAAAGCGTATTAAAACATGGTTGATTCGTAACATTCGTTTTATTACAACAATCATTATAGGTTCAACCCTAGCGCATTCTTACGATGACGTCACTCGCACAGCGGGCAACTCAGTCTCGACGCTATGAGCGCGTGTTTAGGGTACAATTCTTCTCGTTCTGAGCAGCAGGTATTATTATTAAAAGTGTGTAGGCTAATATAGCGTAGGTATTTTCGCTTTTCTATGGGAGTGATGTATCTGTTACGTAGTAACTATTTAGTAATCTGTGGTAAGAATACGTACGAGTGCAGCCACAGCGCTATACACGTCCATGGGTCGGTCTGCCGGCGCCAGGTTGACGGCCGCAGCGCCCGCCGCGTCGCCGCCGAGCGCCGCGTAGTGTTGCAGGCCGTTGCACGAGCCGTCTTGGTGCACCGGGTACCCGCATAGGTACTCTGTGAACAGCACAATTAATATGAATCTTCTTATACAAAAAAACCTGCAACAAAAAAAAGAGTCTGACTCGTGCATGGAGGGTACCGTACCAAAAATCGTCAAAAAAATTACGTTTTTTGCGTGGGAGCCCCCTTATATAATTATTTTTCTGTTTTTAGTATTTGTTGTTATAGCGGCAACAGAAATACATTATCTGAGCTCCGCTCTCTAGCATCACAGTGAGATCACAGTGATATCAGCCTCGTGACGAACAAACAGTCGGATGGCGAAGTCTCAATATAGGGGCTCAATACAGGGTTTTTACCATTTGCTTGCTGAATTGCTGTTCGTTAGTCTCACTAAAATTCTAGAATGGCTGGACCGTTTTGGTTTCGATACGTTTTGGGGAAATTCAAGAAAAGTTCGAAAGGAGAGATTTTTCTAGTTTTGAGGCGATACTAAGTTCGTCAGGTCTAGCTAGTCTTGAAATAAATTAATATATTTTTGATGATTTCATACAATCATTTTTGGTAACTATGTTAGTTATATCAGTCTGACAAAGATTTTCATCAAATTAACCGAATAAATCTATAAAAAGCAGAATACAGAAGTCATGAGTCCTCAATGCTAGTAGCTAAACTGAAATTGAATTTATTTACCTTCGTGATTGGGCGACCGGACTGCCTGAGCTATCTCCATACAGCAGGCCAGCGTCTGCCACGGCTCTTCAGACTGCATCCACCAGCCTTCGCCATCTAACGGCTTGTCTGCTGAGTCTAATATCTTGTCCATAATACTGTCAGCATGCGCTAGCCTGTGGATAAAGTGTATATTGGAGTGCGTAAGAGAAGCCGTTTTGAGATGAAACTCTCTGAAACTTACATTAACGCATCATTCAAACATTTGATTTGATCCGGGAATTGAACCCGGGAGCTCGGGAGATCCTTTCCATTATACTAGCCTATGGGTAAAGTGTATGATGGAGTACAGAAGAAGGAATATTTTGAAGTCTTCTTTTGGCTCGGTATAAATTGCATTTTGTGAAACGAAAAAGTATATGGAAAAAGAGGAAACTATACATGTATGCTTATTGTCACCCTTTTTCGCTTTTCTTACTTAAAACAAATAAAACTAAAATTCTTTCTTTCTTTTTAAGTCATAGGCTACTTTTTATACTTATAATCAGTACCCCATGGGATGCGGGAAACGAAATAGAATAGACACTGTTATTCCAGACTATAATCTATCCCTGTAACCAAATTTTAGCTAGATTCGTACAGCCGTCACAGGCTGACTGAAAACCAAACATCTACCCCAAACACTTATAATATTAGTAGGACTAGGGTATTACCTCTCATCAAGCGTACTCTTCTTCATAGTCCCAGTAAGGTTGATAGCGTGCAGTTTCAGCCACATAAGTCCGCTAGGTCCTAAAGGCATTTTTCGCGCAAACCTTAGTAAGGCTCTTTGCGCGTCGGCCCCTAGAGCAGACACGTGAGGACCGCAGGCGTACACGCGGCCGCGGAAGTCTAGGTTGTGGGGTAGCCAGAATATTGACTTCCTGAAATAAAATGATGATTTATTATACAAATATAAAAAAAAAACTTGAAGATTTTTCTTGGTCTGGTTGCATTTATGGACCGACTCGGAAGAGCCACGATAAGTTTGACGAATCTAAATCACAAATATAGTCGTTCATTCATAGAGACTTAGTCTATAGTCGGTTTAATAGAAATTATTTATTTAAAAAAATAGCTTGTTAGTCCACTTCAAGATTCCGAACAAGAAACCCCTGTAATGCTCGTGTATGTGCACGAGTCTCTCAGCGAAATAAACATGCTCTGGCCAATGAGTGTGTTTTTCATGTATTTTCTAACTTATATTAACTTTTTACTTATCATTGTAACATATATTTAGAAATATATGTCTTCTAGATCTCATGACACAAGCTTATTTTAACTTAATTTGGGCTGTGTGTTTGTTTTATTTGTTTATGCGGATGACAACAGACAGACCGCGAAACACGCGCGCGCAACTTTGAAGTCTACCGATTCGTCACAAAGAGGGACGCACCGCGACACACGCGCGGTTGGCCACGTACGCTTGTTAGTTAGTGTCTGTACGCAATATCATACACTGTGTGATGCCAGCTTTAATGGATTTGGTAGAATATCTATACTCACTCACCTATAATGATTAGCCAGTGACAGTTTGTAGAGTGAGTCGCACCACAACGAGTGCAAATCAGCGGGCGCGCGATTAATGACCACACGACGCTTTTTCAATAATTTCCATCCGCATTATCCCGCATCGTGGGAAGTAAGATAGCTGTAGAAGGATTTGGTGAAATATTCATTAACACTCACCTATAATGGTTAGCGAGTGACAGCTTGTAGAGTGAGTCGCACCACAGCGAGTGCATCTCTGCGCGCGCACGGTTAATGGCCACGCGACGCTTGAACATGTCTGCTGCGTCTGCACTCGCGGCACTATCGAACTGCGACATGTCTAGTGCAGACGATGGCGGTGGTATGTCTAGTTTCTTGTTGCCCCCGTTTCTGTTGAATATACATAATTAATACTTTATTTCTTTATAATATGCTAGCGGACGTAACACGGTTTCACCTGCGTTACTCCCGTTTCCGTGGGAATACGGTAGTAAAATTTTGCCGATGTTACCCGGAGGATAGTGTAGCTTAATTTACAACAGTTAAAGAGTTTTTCAAATCGGTCTCGTTGTTTCGGAGCCTATTCAATGCAAACAAACAAACAATCAATAATCTTTCCTCTTTATAAAATTAAGCATGAAACTATAGAAAATCGTCTAATTAGTAGCGTAAGAGTTCAAAATCAATGGAATCATCCTACCGCTGTCCACTGCAGGACATACGATCATTAGGACCCTACTGCACTTATGCGAAAGCGTCCTTACTGTGACTTAGGCGACTTCGCCAACCGTTGTCACAAACTGTGTTCTGTCCCAATCGATAAAGTAAAAAAGTTCGATTAAAATAGGACGAATACATACTTGAACAGTTGTATTTGCAAGTCCAGTATGGGCTGGTTGATGACCCACGGCACTTCTCCCAATTGGTTGAGGCTGTCTAACACGGGGTACAGCGTTTCGGGCGGCGAAGTCTCGAAGCGACGCAGTTGACTTGTCACGTTGAAAGGCATTCTAAATGAAATATTTTACACTTTAAAATTATGTGAAAATTGATAAGCTCTTTTATGTAAAATGGGGAAACATAGATAGGTATACAAACATGATATGTCAGTATAGTACACTGAAGTTCTCTCTGAGGGCTCCAGTTCTAGTGTCAGATTCAATTATTTTCACATGTGTCGCGAAACATGGTTGTGTAGCGTCACTGTGGTTGTTTAACCATGAAAAAGTTGCTTGAAAGAATTGCAAAAAAGTGTGTATGGTTTTAAAATTTATGAACTGATAGTCAAATGTCTCCTATGCGCTGATGATCAGATAGTATTTACTAGCGTCATAGTTTCTGTATGCTACGATGTGTGCACACGTTAGAATATTGCAAGGGCGAGTTTTACGTGCGGTGCGCATGCGCAGGTGTGGTCAAGCCGCGCCTACACCTGGAGCCGCAGGCGGGTTTGGCTTGTTGAGCCTTTACTTTACGTGTGGAGACTCCACTGATGTCTTACCAGACTCCAGCCCAAATGGTCCCTACTACTACTAACTTCTCGTAAGGATGTCTATACTCATATCTTCGAAGAGTTCTCTCACACCAACCTACTGTGATGTTACCTCACTAGCGGCACGTGCTGCAACAACATGGCGCCCGTGGCGACACTGGCCCAGGGCGCGGGCGGCGCTCGGCCCGGCGCCAGTGCGGTGCGCATGCGCAGGTGTGGCTGAGCCGCGCCCGACCACAGGCTCTCTCTCTCTACCTACAGTGTATGTATGTGTACCTCACTAGCGGCACGTGCTGCAACAACATGGCGCCCGTGGCGACACTGGCCCAGGGCGCGGGCGGCGCTCGGCCCGGCGCCAGTGCGGTGCGCATGCGCAGGTGTGGCTGAGCCGCGCCCGACCACAGGCGGGCTAACGCCGGGTGTGGCTTGAGCTCCAGGCGCACTAGGCGGCCCCATGGACGGTGGACTTTGTATACGCCGGGAAGCTTCTTTCTGTACAACATCACAAACATGGAAATATTTAGCATTCTTATCAGAATATTATGACGTACAGAGTGCAAGTATACTTAAGAAAACGAGGTAATTAAGCCTCAAACTGGATGTCAGCGACGACCGAGGCGACAGGGGCAACAGCGCCGAGAGCTCGGCTACAGAGAACAAGGAAGTAGGCAACTTTGAACAAACGATAACATACGCAACGAGCGCGGTTCGCTGGTTTTTGGCTCACACAAAATGGACTTTTTGACCAAATTTAGATTTTTATCGTTACCGGCCCCATGGACAGTATGCACTCACGTACAATAATATTGATCAATATAGCAATAAATTGACCGTGTATGGGCAATATTGAGGTTTGAACAGACTATATTCGGATGGAAATAAATATTCATGCAATATTATTGAGTCAATAATATTGTAAGTGTATGGGGCCGGTTAGTTCGTAATGTCCGACACTCCCTCGTGCTCTGGCGCCACGACCTCGTCGCAGTCACCGTCGCTCCGCTCATCGCTGACATCTAGTTTGAACCCTAGGTGCTGTTTTGTGCTAATAAAGGGGTGAAAAGATATTCATACTGAGCATAATAAATTGGGTCGTCCGCCTGGTGGTTCTGGTGCCCCCGAATAAAAACAAAAGAGCCGTATAATTTATTTAATCAAAACTTCAGCACCGAGTTCAAGGCGGACTTATGGTCATGCCTTACGTACCTTATGTACTAGCGAAAAGAAAACAAAGAGGTCCGAACAGTTTGGCTTGATAATATCCATTTTTATGGTCCTTCGAGCCGGATAACATGGGACACAGTTCAAGTTTAATTTTATTACCATAATATTCACGAAACTATACAAAACCACTATACAGGTGAATTTTTCAAAAGGGATTGGATGGCCAAATCCGAAACTATAAGGAATATCGAAAAATGCTTAAAGGAGTCACGAGCCCGATTTTGATGAAACTTAAAACCTCATCATTAGATTTTTGAAAAACCAATAATCCTAGCTGGGAATCGAACCCATTGATTATGAAAAAAAAAACACACCCTATATTTTTACACCATACGATAGTGTTGCTATTAAGGATCTTATTCTGGGAAGTACTGACGTACAGCAAACTAAAGGAAAGTGCTCATCTTTAACCAAATACAATTTATTTCGCTTACGTTAACTGATTAATTGTTCAAAATGTAGACCATTGTTTTCAATACAAAGCTGGATTCGAGACCTCAAGGATCGTACTGCATTCAATATGATTGATTTCGTTTAGAATATTATCCAAAGAATCATTCTGAGCATGATTTAAAACACGGAATAGTTACGATCTATTCTGGGATTTCGAACGAAACAAACTATGGTACAAAATTTAGGTACATGAAAAATGAATTCTATTAAAATTCCAAACTTTCCTTTGCCGTATATCATTACTTCGCAAAATTTGATCCTTATCAGCGACACTATCGTATGGTGTAATAATAAAGGGTGTGTTTTTTTTTTCAAAATCAATGGGTTCGATTCCCAACAAGGATTATTGGTTTTTCAAAAATCTAATGATGAGGTTTTAAGTTTTATCAAAATCGGGCTCGTGACTCCTTTGAGCATTTTTAGCTATTCCTTATAGTTTCGGATTTGGCCATCCAAGCCCTTTTCAAAAATTCACCCTGTATATAAATGTACAGTACATTCAGACAGAATCACAGTCTCCAAGATCAGATAAAATTAATTTTACAACTCAATGTAATAATACTTACTCTTTCGCTTTAGGCTTGAACATGTTGACATCGATTTTGACGTCATTAATTATAATGTTGTATAGGAACTTGCCAACGTTTTGTCGCATTTCCATCGACCAAGGCGTTTCTTCTACGTCCTACAAAAACACAAGTCGCATTGAAGTTTGCGTTTTACGTTAAAACTAGGAAAGTAAATATATTTTAATAAATCCATGTCACAGGATTGACTTCCCGCCTAGAAGCAAAAAGAATATAATAGTTATACAATTTTAACAAACCACGTATTACTGATAGCAATGCGACATGCGGCGGTAATTTTCAGACTCCAAATAATGGTAAATTTATAGTCACTAAAAAATAATTTGGATTCGGAACCAATAACAGAAACTAGGTATAAATTGAAAAAAAAGACTAACCCCCAGTTTCCGAAAGGCTGATCAACGCTAAAATTAACTAATCGGCTGTTAAAGGCGAATCCTCACAGAAGATCCAAATGGATCGCCAATTCCTGCGATCCACGAACAAAACTTTTCTTGCGATCCCGCTGCGTTCCACCGACACGCTCCAACCGATCCACACTGATTCGCCTAAGTATAGTACAGTTGAACTTTCAGTCGCTATGGAGTCACATGTGCAGCAACGACGTCGAATCGCGTTGGTAGCAACAACCTACATTCTTCTTAAATATTTACGAAGCATTTATGTTCCTTGTAAATGTATTTTCATTTTGGATCTTCTGTGAGAATCCGCCTTTAACAGCCGATTAGTTAATTTTAGCGTTGATCAGCCTTTCGGAAACTGGGGGTTAAAGTGCTACATTTTTAGCTCCGAAATGACTTCGTATTTAGCCATTTTGGAGCGAAAAATATCGTATTTGGACCCCAACTCACCATACTAGGCCCTTCTCTATTCAGATGTACAAGCGTTTGCCACGCCTGCCTCCCGTTGTAAGGCAACCCGGTGCCATCCACTGATTGACGGGTGATGTACCATTCGCAGTACTTCTCGTAGAGGCGCTCGATCTTTTGTAAGGTGCCGTTATTGCGGTGTTGCTCCATTTGGTATCTATGGAAAAGGTGTTACAGGTTTATATAGTGTATCATATTTTGATAGAAGAGAACCGTGGGCACATTCTTAGAGCAGTCACCACACTCATCGCATTAGAATTCTTTGTCTGAACATCAACAACTCATACTGTTGATTTAGAGCACTTGGTGACACATGCTGCACATAGGTAGTCGTATAGGTAACGTAAGCCGTGAGGCTAAATTAGAGGTTTAGAAGTGGCGTTGTACTCGAGCACAACTAGTCCCATTGCTCATAGCCAGTCACTTAAATTATCAGGTGAGCGAAGACTGTGCAGACACACTATTAAACGGATACGCGTAAAAATGTTTCAAATGTATAATATTATTAGCGGACGTCACGCGGTTTCACCCGCGTAGTTCCCGTTCCCGTGGGAATACGGTAATAAAATATAGCCTATGTTCACCGCAAAGACTGTAGCTTCTCAACAGTTAAAGAATTTTCAAATCGGTCCAGTAGTTCCGGAGCCTATTCGATGCAAACAAACAAACAATCAAATCTTTCCTCTTTATAATATTAGGTGCTTACATATGAAATTGGCGTTTTGTATAGGAGGAACAAAAAGTCGAATATTTTTAAATATAATATATTTAATTAATCAAAGTATGAACCATTGTTTTCTATGCATTTTTGCCATCTCATAGGTAGTTCATTGATCCCTTTACTAAAAAAACCAGTCGGACGGGAATCAATAAAATCTGTGAAGGCGATTTGGACTGCCCCATCAGAGTTGAATTTTTTCCCTTGCAAGAAGTTGTCCAAATTTCGAAAAAAATGGTAATCTGTTGGAGCAAGATCCGGGGAGTACGGAGGATGTTTTAGACATTCCAATTGAAGCTCTTCTAATTTGGTAGCCGTCTGTTGTGCAGTGTGTGGTCTAGCGTTGTCGTGAAGCAGCAGTGGCGTGGAGCGATTGACCAGCCTAGGTTGTTTAGCCGCTAGCTTTTCCATCATGGTTTGCAATTGCTGACAATAGACATCAGCCGTAATAGTCTGGCCAGATTTGAGAAAACTGTAATGAACAATACCGGCACTAGTCCACCAAACGCTTACAAGTAACTTTTTTGGGGTTAATTTTCGCTTGGGGCAGGATTTGGCTGGCTGGCCAGGATCCAACCATTGCGCTGAGCGCTTTCGATTATCGTAAAGAATCCATTTTTCGTCACAGGTAATGATTCGGTTTAAAATACCTTCATTATTGTGCCGGTTCAGTAATGTAACGCAGCAGTCGACGCGCTTTTGCCGGTTTGCTTCAGTCAATTCGTGAGGTACCCACCTTTCAAGCTTTTTAATCTTCCCAATTTGCTTCAAGTGAATTAAAACAGTTTTATCACTAACACCGCAGCCTGCAGCTAACTCGGACGTGGTTTGCGATGGATCCGCTTCCACAATAGCCTTCAATGCTGTCAGCAGTAACCGTGCGCGCGCGCCGGCGCGTAGGCTGCCGTGACGTCACAATGCTTCATTATCAACTTGAGTCTCAGGCCGTCCACGGGGCTTGTTCTGCAGGTCGACATTTCCTGAACGAAAACGTTGGAACCAAAAACGAACTGTGTTTTC
Organism: Miltochrista miniata; assembly: GCA_933228765.1. Taxonomy (NCBI): domain Eukaryota; kingdom Metazoa; phylum Arthropoda; class Insecta; order Lepidoptera; family Erebidae; genus Miltochrista; species Miltochrista miniata. Next base: position 21,807,055 of record OW121767.1, on the reverse strand, counting down.
TTTTGCAACATGACCGCCATACACATCATTCACCCTTCTAGTCGTTTCCGCAGCACTAGTGCCACGGCGGAACTCGTACTCGTAAATAATGCGATATTTTAAGTTTTCCATTTTGTAAAATGAGTGACGCAAACAGAAAAAAACAGAAGAAAAAAACAAATGAATGACGGTCATCGAAGGATAAATACATGAGTAAATAGCTGGGAAAATTTGAATTTGGAATTCCTTACCAAAGAGGAGAAAATCGTAATTAAAGTGGCCAGTACGAAAAACGCCAATTTGATGTGTAAGCACCTAATATTAGTACAGGTAATAGTTAAGTATATGCATATCAATTTTAAGACAAACAGTCTCACTCCATTCACATACCCAATAGTATCAAAATAACCTTACTTGTGATACACCTGTGTTCCCAAATCTCTCTGCAGCAGTTTGAGGGTAGGACTGTAGGTTTCACTGCCGTCCACCAGTTTGCTGAGCTCACCCATTATTAGCTCGACAAATTGGTCCACCTGAAAAGTACCATCCCTTTATAGTGTGTGATTGACAGGGCCGTCTTTAAGGCTATATAGCGCCAGGGTGCGAAGCTCAGACTGCGCCCCCCCCCCCCCCGGTCAACCAAAAAACTCAATAATTTTTTGATGTTTCACTTCTTTTTCTCTAAGATCTGTAATCTATATATATAATGCTACTGCTCCACCTGCGTTAACATTAATGTTGATGTCCAACTACTCGATAATTAAGGCATTAAGAATGCGCTTTGGCTACATTAACGTCACAACGGGTTTACTAATGTTTGCCATAATTTAATATGCCATAATTTCATATGCCATACTGGTATTTGCCATAATTTCATTAGAAATAACGCTTCAGTTGCCATAATCGTGAAATGACATAAATGACTTTCACTAATTCCATTGGTCATTCATAATCGATCAAGTGTCATAATAATTTAAATCCATAAATGTATTTGCCATAATTTTCGTTTTCAATAATGCCATTTTCTATAACTTTTATTCACCATAATATAAATAAAGATAATTTATAAGACACAGATTTTTTATTCACAATTAAACCTAAAACTAAACCTCATAATGGCGTCTACTAACCAAACTCGACGAAGCCCCGCTTTACGGGGCTCCTACTTCTGGGTGGTTTAAAAATACCACGAAGACTAATGCCCGCCTTCCGCTGCGAGCGAGTCGGACCCATTACCTACGGACTCCGCTATACTCGTAACGACGATTTTCATACATGTCCTTCCACCAAAGCGGACATGACATGTATTGAAAATCATCGTTACGAGTTTAGCTGAGTCCGTCATGGGTCCGACTCGCTCGCAGTGGAAGGCGGGCATAAGGCGGGAGCTCCGCTTCGCTTCGCATCCGCCTTAGTCTTCTAACCTAACCTATCCGAGTCGGATTGCACTGAGTCGGGGTGTTAAGAATAATTAATTTCGACCTAACAATATTATGTATTATTTTCATAATTACCTATATCAAATTTTGATAATGTCAAGAGTCGATTATGAGATGTGTTACTTATGGAAACTAATTATTATGATATATGTTGTTATAGAAAGTCATTTTATGGCAAATAAAAGTTATAACTGTTGAGTTGTTAAGGCAAACATTATTACACAATATTATGATCGGGGATGATTATGGCAAACAATATTAGTGCAAATGAATTTATGGAAAAGGAGAGAAGACCGTCACACAACGCCGTTAGAGTGGATTAATTCAAGAAGTTACGCGTTAACACAAGATGGAGGTTGAACCTAATCACACAATGGGGGTTTAAGGGGACTAGTTTAGAAAAAGACGAAACCCCGCAAATGAAGGCGTTTTTTGTCTACCCATGCAAACGGAAAATAATAGCCAGAAATAGATTTTTAATCTTAAAAATCGGTGTCAAAATATGCTTTGGTTGTAAATTTTATATTATTTATACATAATGTGTAAAGCAATCATAGAGTAAGCCCCAATTTTTTAGATGAATGCCCGCGAAATGAGATGGCGTTAACGTAGCCAACATCGCTTAGCGCGCAAAACTACCTGCTAAAACCCTTAGAGGTGTCGAAAAAAACCGACAGCCCGAGCTATCGCTTAACGTTTAATGCCATTACTAATGCCGTTTGTAATTTACCACGTTAAAACCTTGGCCACATCTACGTTGAAGTGCTATTATGGTGTTAATTTAGCATAAACGTGAATGTCCTGACTGACTGATAATCAACGCACATCCCAAACCGCTGGGACTAGAAAGTCCAAGTTTGGCAAATAGGTTCCTTGTATGGTCTAGGGATCCACTATGAAGAGATTTTTGGAAATTCCACCATTAAGGTGGCAAAAATTACAATTTACACCCTAAACACCTAATAAAAAAGGCCATTTCGCTTAAAGTGCGGGCGCCAGGCGCGTGTCAAAGGGAGCATCAAACGTCTTTGGAATGGAGATATTGCCGTGTGCGTCTATATTAAGATTATAAAGAGGAAAGATTTGACTGTTTGTTTGTTCGTTTGCATTGAATAGGTTCCGGAACTACTGAACCGATTTGAAAAATTCTTTCACTGTTGGGAAGCTACACTATTTGTGGTGAACATAGGCTATTTTTTTTTATTCCCGTATTCCCACGGAAACGGGAACTACGTGGGTGAAACCGCGTGACGTCCGCTAGTGTTAAATAAATAAAGTAAAGTAATTAATTGTTATGTATATCGAAATAAGAGCTATCTTACCTTGCATATCGTGAGAGGTATGACACGTGCCGAAAGGCAAAAGTGACAATGGTGATGCCTATATTTTTATGCATGTAGGTGTTTATTTGACGTTAGTTTACGAAACGGGGGAATGGCGTTAATATTGTACTTATGAGTTAAAGTTTAATTAGGTAAGGAAATATCGAAATGTTTAGAGCTCGGCCTGCGCCCCCTCGGGCTCGGCGCCCGGGTGCGGCCGCGCCTCTGAACCCCCGGTTAAGACGGCCCTGGTGATTGATAAACGTGAAACGGTGGGTTGTTTCATACAGAGCCGTAGATTGGATTGCGTAAAACTCGAGAACGCAGATTTAAACGAAAATTTGTGCCTTTCAGGGTGTTGTGTGTATAGCTTTAAATATAAAAATAGGCAACACTCCTGTAGCTAATCCTCAATGATAAATGTTTGCCATTATAGTCATTTGGTGCTAGGGTTTGGCCAGAAAGTATTCCGGGAGTTTTGAAAATTGGCAATATTATAGATTTTGATGAGCTCTTTACGAATTTCGACTTTGCCACCTCGTATGTTTGCCGCTAGCGCAGTTATATCGACAAAATGGCGACTTAGAGTTAAGGAATTTTTTGTTATTACTTCTAAATTTCCTTGAAAAGGAATTGACAATGGCATTCATTGTCAATTCCTTTTGCAAGGCAAATTCAAGCAAGAATGCATACCTCTAATACTTTAAGATAGGGGTACAGAGTGATGGCCGAATGAGATGCGCAACACTGCGACTTGAGTGTGCCGAGGTTGCGCACGAAAGCTTCACGGATTACTTCACGCCATTCCGCTTCTATTTCTTTGAGCTTTCTCCTCTGTAACATAAATATGTTTCAATTATTATCTTCTGAACTCTGAGATTAGTAAAATAATCTATGAACTGCTTTTTGGTCATACTTTTTTTGTCATATATTATGCCTCGGGTTTACCACTGGTGACCGAAATTCATTTGATCGTTTGACGTATGACCGAAAAAACATTAGGCCAGAACCGAATTCTACTTATTTCGCTTTTGTTTGTTAAAATATTCTATAGTCAACTGTTTTTCGACCAAACGTTCATTCGATCAGTAGTAAAAATATCAAATGTTTGTTCGATAAAAACTCTTTTGGTCAATTGCTCATTCGATCAGTAGTAGAATGAACTAATGTTTTATCGGTCACACGCTTAGACCATATATCACGGGACTAGCCTTTTGCGAATCGCCGCATACAAAAATATTCTGCTAGTCACAGCGGGTGAAGGGGGAAACACAAACATATAAAATTTCCTTATATATATTAAAAATTTATTAATCGACAAACGCGTAATGGCTGTTGTGTGTTAATTTTTATTGTACAGTCAACTACAATGAAATGTACTAGTTTAATCATATAAAATGATGTACTGATGAACAGTGCTTTTTATAAAGCCAATAGACCAAATGGTCTATTGGCTTGGCAGAAAGGAATGCTTAAGTAAGGCGCATCCTGTGGTTAGATAATCTAAGATCACACATCAAATGATCAAAAGAATTTCGGTCAACAGTAGTAAACCGTAATGCCTCTGCCAACCCTTCTGGGATAAAGGCGTGACTATATTACAGTAACGCCTTTATCCCAGAAGGGCTACGCAGAGGCTTAATGTATAGTGTATGACCAAATTACACAGCAAGTGGTGAGTCTATCTATAGCCGTGTTGAAATGGACTGGAAAAGCCTTTATAAGGCCTTCAACTTGGCTTAACACGATCACTGCTGACTCAACAACTGCTATGGTAAGAAGGACAACTGGTTTATGTACTATAACACATATCAAGACACACAGACAGACAAATAAAATAGTTCCACTTACACAAAACACAACAGTAGGCGACTTCTCATCTTTTACGCCAACATTTTCTATTTCCAATTCTCCTTTAATTTCTAGTTGCAACTGCTCTTTTCCCTTCGCAATCATTTCTTTCAAAGACATGAGATCTCCTATGGGTGATGTTTTAACTCCTTCTCTGTTCTCTGGATGGCTTAGTGTGAGTTTTTCGAGTAATGGGCAGTTGTAGTCAAGTTTCGGAGGTGTGTATGTTGGTACGAAGGTTGGTTCTAATCTGTGTATAGCTTGTAGTACTACTTCGCGTTCATCGTATAGAAACTTTGTTTTGTCTAGTAAATCGTTGAGTGATATATTCTGAAAAAAATGTATTAAATAAGTCTATGTTTTAAAGTGGAGTCATTTTAATAGGTAACATTTGACAGTTCATCAAAATTCAACAACGCAATCTTGTAACAGTGGGCATAAAATAATATATTTTTTCGTTTCTTTAGAACTGCATAATTGCTTAACTTTTCAATTGCCATTACATATTTATTGTAATAATGACAGACACGAGTAATTTTACGTTCTGCTTTCACTTATAAATGTATGAACTGACAGATGTCATGTTACCTACTAAAATGACGCTACTTTAAATAACTAAGAGTCTGTTTAAAAAAGTGGAAAAGGGGAAATACAGCTGACTGGAGATGAGCGCTGGTTAGCTTTATGGAGTATTCTCTAAACCTACTTGTGGGTTGCAAGTCCCAATCAATCAATCAAAATTGCACCTTTGGATTACACAATGGGACCAAAGTCGGATCCTAAAACGGTAAGTTTCCGAAAACTATAGTTAAAAATCTATCAATGAAATCAGGTATAGCCTAATTTTCACCAACTTTGGGATATTGATTTGCCTTACTTTACCATACTAGCTAGACCACATGGTTAAGGAAACAACTACCACTCATAACCTTAAACCAACTTTCTCCATCCAAAGGTGGCCTGGTAGAAATCGCTTTTAGTGATAAAGCCGCCCATTATATCTGCCTCTTGTAAAGGTGGGTCTACGCTAGACGAGCCGAGCACGAACCGAGCCGCTCTGCTCGCGATGACAAGTGTCGCTCGAGGCTCGTACGTCGGTCCACACAACACGAATTTTGGCTCGGCTCGTGCCAGGCTCGGCTCGTCTAGCATAGACCCACCTTAAGGAATCTATGTATTCTATTTATATTTAGAATTCCTTCTCTTCATCACCACATCATCTATTAGTCAGCACTTGCATATCAGGCTGCCTTGGGCTCGAAGATTTCAGTAAACGAACTTTATTACAATAAATAGTCGTAAAATTTATCAAAAAATAATTACAATGTACTCAAAAATATCATATAACCGTACCTTGCGATGCATTTCTTCTCCATAATAAGTGAGTAAATGCACCTTATTGCTGGCATTATTTCTCTCTATACATTCAAACACCGCCGCGTATGTCTGTGCATTCATTTGTATTTTGTCGTGTGCCATATAAGATAGAACTTTTTGTGTATCATCCAGCGAACCCTGAAAAAGTGGTTATTTCATGGATAAAATATTTAAAGCATTTTTATATTATCTATACTAATATAATTAAGAGGAAAGATTTGAATGTTGGTTTGTTTGCATCGAATAGGCTCAGAAACTACTGGACCGATTTGAAAAATTACCCACTGGAACCAAGATTTGTGTGATCCACAAATATTTGTCTCGAGAGTCTGGCTGTTTCTATGTATTGTAAGTACTTATGTATTTACAAAAAAAAAGAGTAGGTAAGCATTTATATTCGTGGTCTGATACCCATAACACAAGCATGTTATTATTATTTAAGAGAAAGTGGCTTTTCTAGCCTTTTAAGATAGTCTCACTGCGACCATTACTGATCTATTGTGAACACAAGCATGTAACGCCCAACAGCCTATGGATGGGAGCCCGGGTAAGCCCTCGGAAGGATGTCCCAGGACTCTGTTGATACTAGCTTACTTTGGGATCAGATGACATTGTATAAAATGTCCGCAAAAATATCTATTTAGTCTTAATGCTAGGGCTAAGCTCTTCCTTCCATATATTTACGGATATGGTAGTGGTACTTACAATTTTAGCATACCCGTGCAATAACGTGTTGAATACTTTGACGTCATTAACTTTGGGCTGACTAGTAACCTTTGAACTGCGTTGTCTATAATACTGTAATACTTGATGAGCCTGAAATGAAATAATAATAATACTATCTTTAAATCAAAATAAATGTCTAGTGGATCGCGCATACTGAGATTAGTTGAATGTACAGTCAGCCTCATAAGTAGATAAACACTATTGAAATTTACGAAATAGATTCATGAATGAAAACTTACTCGTAGTACTTGTACGTAACAATTTTTCTATAAGTATACACTCTATTTATAACAGTATTGTTCGTAATTCGAATCTAGTTCGTAAATTTCAAGTGTTTACAAAAAAGACGTTTTTTTTTGTACCTACTTATGAGGCTGACTGTACTTGTAAAAAGGTAGGTTATCAGTATTTATTTAGGTTAGGTCAGTGACGGTTAGCAAAAATGATAGGCTGCTGAGTTCTGTCGCAGTACTTTGACCTTATTGAATCTTTCTTTAAATACAATGACTGGGTTTATAATCACTTGTATTTATTTATTATAGGAGAAGCACATTTTTCTCTTGAATAATAATCTAACTGCTGCTAGAAATATAGTACCCCGAAAAGTAAAACCCCGATTGCTACACAACAGCAGATACATTAGAAATAATTTTGAAAAGCAATTACTAAATTGAAATTATCGAGTCAAGAGTCGTTATATCGTAAAATTATAACCCTCCTTTTGCACAGTCAGTTAAAAAGTAGCCTATGTCCTTCCCAGGGGCCTCGAACTATCCCTATACCAAATTTCATCTCAATCGCTCCAGCCGTTTTGGCGTAAAAGCGTAACAGACAGACAGACAGAGTTACTTTCGCATATTTATAATATTAGTAGGGAAGTAGGGATTAAAAAGAGGAAAGATTTGTTTGTTTAATTAAATTAAATAGGCTCCGCAATTACCGAACAATTTGTAAAATTCTTTCGATATTGGGAAGCTATGTTATCCCCAGTGAACAAAGGCAATATTTTAATCCAGTATTCCGACATGGCACAGGAACTACGCCAGGAAACCGTGTGACGTCCGTAGTGCTTATACTTAATTAATAAGGTCTTCAGTCTTCAGTCTTCTTGGGCTCCCATTTTCCGCACTTAGGTCCGCCAGTGGACCCATTGTACGTGAGTGTTGGCTGTCACTCCAGCCAACCCAGCTCCGACCAGAAGCGCAGGATCCTTAATTAATAAGGTGGAAGAATGCAAAATATTATAAAACCCGTGCCATGGTTTGAACATGCTGGCCTGTTGAGGGAGACTGTGGTCTTGATGCTTAGGATCCGAGCTGGACATTTTCCATTAAATAAGTATTACCATATGATAGGAAAAACTCAAAAGTCCTATGTGCAGTGTTTGTAATAAACCTGAAGATTTTATACATATGGTGATGGAATGTGACCGGTATCATGTTCTGAGAGAAAGGCTGCTATTGAGTATACAGCTTAGTAATGGGGGGTTAAACATAGTTCTGAGTAGACCACAGTCTGAGGATTGCAAGGCACTATGTGTGTTTAAACTTTCATGGTCACTAACACTATTATTAGAGTTAACGGGATATTTACCGTCAATAGTACATGGTAAATATCCCGTTAACTCTAATAACTATGTGTGTTTGTCAAGGCTTGTATGAAGGAGAGGAGAGAAAGGATGGAAGAGGCTGAGTGAGTGAGTGGTGTGTATGGTAGTGAATGAGTAGCGTAATGGTATGTGAGTGAAATTATGAGGCTGGCATGGTCATATAAAGTGACCGAAGCCTCTACAAAAATTAGATTTAAAAAAAATTAAAAAAAAAAAGGTGGATGAATTGGTCAGTTGCAAGAAGGGCCTCGATGGCTGAACGGTAATGCTCTCTTGTGTGGTATGAGAGAAGACACAGGTTCGTTCAAGACCAATAATTTTTCCACATTTAAATTAGCAGAAGCATTTTTCAAGTATTGCATATCCTCACCTCCTGTATCATATTCAGGGAGCAGAGCAGCTGTAGATGTGCAGCCAGGACTCTATGCAAGGACTCCTGCTTGCCTTGCCGCTCTAACTCTTTCATGTCCTGTTTCATACTTATCTCTTGTTTCTCCCGCCGTTTCTGCCGCCTTACTTTGTTTTTCTCTCGAATTGCCTTTTTCCTGTATTTTAAAATACCAAAGCTTTTTACTTTCAGAGTTGACAGTTTGGTTTACATAAATGTATAATTCCAGGTTTTTATATTTTTTATTCAATCTGGGCCTATCTATGATCCGGCTCGAAGGACCATCGATAGGCCCGCATAACGTCCGCTAGTAAAAAGTAATTTACAAACTATAATATTATTTTACCCTAAGTACATACTAAAAGTTGCCAGTAAGAGATTGCTTTTAGCTATATGGCCGCCATTTGTACATATTTGTGCTTTTGTTTCTTTTGTAATCTGGTTATATTGGTGTACAATAAAGTTTTACTTACTTACTCACTAATTAATACATAACAGCACTTTCAAAAAAGTCCTAGCAATGTTGCCAACATAGGTGTCTACGACATTTTATTAATATTTTAAACTTACGCTTCCTTAATCTTCAATGCTTTGGCAGGCACTGACTCAATATGATCTAGATCCTCCCTGGCATCAGCTATTTCACTGTGAAGTGCTGGGTCACCATAGATGTCATCTATTGCTGGATGCGCTAGACCATGAGCTCTGAAATTTGGTCAGTAACATTACATTTCTAAACAGGTACAGGGGAATCGAACCCACAACCTCGTGATCCGCAGTCGCACATTTTGACCTCTAGACCAATGAGGCAGTCAATAAGTACAAAAAATACTGTCAGATCCTTTCACAGGGGGTGCCTGTTACGTTATCAGTTACAATTTACTTCTATACTAATATTATTAATACTATAAGATAGTGTAATTATATTATGTGGGAATGGACAGTGACTGAAATTTCTACTGTTAAAAATTAACAATTACGTGTTACAAACATTAATAAATTAAAAATCTTATTTACATATTTTACTGAAGGTAGACACTTACTGCATACTTGAAATATGATTCATAAGCTCTTGGTCATAGCTATCCAACTGATTGTCTACAAACAGCTCCCTGAATACCGCATGAGGGCCCTTCGGCACTGAAGGAAATTTATTATCTACCATAATGGTGTCATTGTTTGATGGCACTTCACTTAAATTTAACTCCTGCGTCAATCCCTCAGTGATCGCATACCTTAAATCTTGCAATCTTTGGTCGTAAATTGTTGTTTTTCTAAAATTGTAATAACTCTCTTTTACCATATTTATGTATTGCATTGTTTTCAATTTATCTTCTACATTTGAAAGTTGATGACTAGTATAAATTAATGCACATTTATCATCTTCTAAGAATACAGGTGGGCTTTTAGGAATGCCGCTAACTGAGGAAGTATGAAAGTGGTTTTCAGAAGATGTTTTCTTTAAAATTTTGTCACGGACGGATTGTAGTAGCTCAGAATCTACTACTGGCACTTTTGAAGTCTTCACAGGCTTTTGAGTCAGTTGATGAAGTTCACCCAGGGAGACTGGGCTGGTGGCTAGTTTTGACAGATGGGCAGCACGCAGTTTACTTATTGACACCTTTGTTTCCATCATAGCTTCAGTACCAACTGAAAAATTTGATGTCATAAGTATGCAGTAATAAAATTTTAAAAATATCAACAACCATTTAGTTTATGTAAACAAATATATGTATGTACCTTCTAGTAATTCTCCATATTTTTTATAAAGTTTATGTTTCTTTTTTCTGGTAGAACTGGGCAAGTTGGCAGTTTTGGTGGACTGGTGCCTTGCAGTTGAGCCGTTTTCTATAAATAAAGCAAGTGATGTTATGCAACTAGGTAACCTAAGTTTAAGTCGCAGAATTGTCATAACGACACAATTATATGTGCTTCGTATCATTAAAAGACATAAAAGAATATTAACTGCACAACATAATAATACCTGTTACAAGCCGGCTGAGTAAAATTCTACGACAAAATGAACATTTTACTTCGGTAAATGGAGTACTTTTGAATGAATTATTCGAAGATATCGAAATTCCATGATATGAACTTTGATACAAATTTCTGGCAGAGGCAAGTCGATGCATTGTCACCAATTTATATAAACTTATCATAAAAAATCATATAAAACATGCCGAAATATGAAAAACCACGTGAAAATTGTAGGCCGAATCGCAGAATCAAAATAAAGAATTAGAGTAGAGTAAACTGACTGAATCGGATATTTTAGTCGAGTTAAATGTCAAATGTCAAAGAGAAATCGTTTAGTTATTTTTCTTTCCACCACGACCACGAGTAAAAAAATTACCCGTGCTACTACCAAGTGGTCCCAGTAGTACCACGGCTAAAATTGAATTACCAGTGGTACTACTGGGACCACTTGCTCAACTTCACTGGATAAAAATAAATGAATATCGGTAAAAACAAATGAAGATCGGTGAAAACAAATGAAGATCGGTAAAACAAATGAAGAGGTAACGTAAATACACGTTACTTTGTGTAAAATAAATTATTATCTATAAAAAAAGTCCTTGCTAGAACGTACGATCCTTACGTCACGAAGCTGCGCGGGCGACATTGAATGACCGCAGCCCGGGGCGCGGCCATCTCAGTCGGCGAAAAAGTGACTTAGCACGTACTGCGCCCCGCGAAATGCTGACCACGTCCTCACGTTATTGTGGATTTATCTCGCAATTTATAATTGGTTACTTTTTGGAAAACTTAGATAATCTGCCTGGTCCGTGGTAATAGTAATATTATTAGTCTACTGTTTAATCCAAATTGGAATTTTAACACCGGATTGGGTAAGTGTCTAACATATTTTTTAACATTGCTAGGAAATGCTCATTATTGTAGTACCTACCTGTATATATGTAAAGAAATGTACATTTTGCTAAGATAATTTTGCATCCCATAGTGAATACCTAATTGTGAATCGATCCTGATTTAAAAAAGTCATTCACCACCATTTTATTTTGCAATACTTAATAACTATCCATAACCCGCTCTGATTGCTACACTGCACTGCACCTTCCGCATGTTAAACTTCCCAAGCGCTTAACGCGGGACATCGTCACCATCACCATCACCATCTGACATCATCGGTGTCGCTAAACGGGGCTATATTTGGGACAAAGCTTTACTGGTTCCATTGTTTTAGGGTCCAAGATTTGGGTTTGGAACCGGCAGTACCTACTTACTGACCGCGGTCCAGTCCCCGGCTCCACATCACCAGCCCCAGCGACGACCTTCCACGCAGCCGACCAGCGGAGCTGCTACCGTCGCATCGCGCACGTGAAGTACAGCTATCAGAGCAAATTTGACCGGCCTTTACCACCCACGACCTTCGTTCGTCCTTGTTTTTATTTTAAATAAAATTAGCTAGCTACTCCATTAGTTCCATTCAACCGAGTACCTACGCTACAAAGATTGGTGAGAACAAGTTGTTGCGACGATCTAACGATCTGCGAAAACTCATCAATCAATCAATTCAGCCTATAGCAGTCCACTGCTGGACATAGGCCTCTCCCAAACCTCGCCGCAACACACGATCCTGCGCTTTGCGCATCCAATCAATCCCTGCAACCTGCTTTAGGTCGTCGCTCCATCTGGCAGGGGGTCGTCCTACCCCACGTTTACCAAGACGCGGTCTCCACTCCAGAACTCGCTTGCTCCATCGGCCATCTGTTCTTCTACAAATGTGGCCAGCCCACTGCCACTTCACTGCGAAAACTAAATTCTAGCTTTTCATTCTCTTTTTCCTTTGTGGGGAATGTCGCGACGATCTGACGATCCTGCGAAGTTCTAAAGTTATACTCCAAGGAGATTTCTACTAGAGGTACAGACTCCATAGTATTATCGCGTCGTTCTATTTGTTTTTTATCTAAATTTGAATATGATTCCGTTTCTAATGTCAAATGGAAAATTTTCTTTGCACGTCATTTAGATAATGCCGAACTACGTAATAAGCTGGTCTAATATTATCAAGACGCAAGGTTTACGTGTACGGTCAAGTTTATCCTGTTAGCGACACAAATCGTTCGTTGGTACCGCGTGTGCGAAGTCTGATAGCACGTCTACGAAGGCTGGTATTCCTTTTACATGTTATTACTTACCCGTTGTAGATTGGTAAACTATTATGTGATCATATCTGCGATTCGCACTGTGCCTGTGTGTCGTCATGATGTCCACAGGGAGGGAGAGCTTGTGATTCATCCGGCCTGTGTCTTATGTGCTGACACAAGTCGAGGTGAGTGCATTTGTTATATGAACATGCGATTCGCTGCTACCCTGTGTCTGTTGATGTGAACATGTGGTTCACTGCTACCCTGTGTCTGTTGATGTGAACATGATTGTGGTTCACTGCTGCCCTCTGTCTGTGTGTAATCGTGTTGTCCGCAGTGAAAAGTGAATGCAGTCTTTGCTGTGAACGTGGAATTATAACGTGCTATGTCTATGGCTGTGAACATGATTATCACAGCAGCTAATAGCCGCGGAAGATGGTGTTGGATCCAACATATACGTGCTTATCGTTGTTTTTACGTGTTTAGGAATGCTAGCTATTCTCTTTGAGAATACGTTTATTAATTTTGGTTGCAGGTGAAGCAAGCATGAACATCTCTGAGAGATACGAATTTATCGAAATTAATAAAGAACCCAGAAAACATCATTCATTTTTCACCCACAAATCAACCACTTTTTTTCTTTTCTCTTTCTTTTCCGACACAAGTCAAGATCGGTGATTACAAATGAAGATCGGAAAAAACAGATGAATAATCCCTAATCAGATGGTAATCCCTGTTATATTTGCTCTATTGAGCAATAAGTCACAGTCGACCTATGCCACTATGCTATGTACGACAATATAAAGTTATAGTTACCCCAATTCAGACTAAAAACTTTTTACTGCGACTTTGAAATCGCGAATATTAACGCTCTAATAAAAATATTTAATAATTTAGTGAGTACTATCACTGGCATCGTCACCTATGGACAAAAGTGGAACGTTTGTTGTGCAAATCAAGATGCAAAGCGAAAAATCGCATCGTAATTTTGTGCTCTGCGTTACCTCTCTTACCGAGAAAAAAGATAGAAGGAGGTTGAGCATACATTCTTGCAGAAAGTGAACACCTTTCAGTTGAAAAATTTACAAAATTTTTACAACGCACATGGGTAAAAAACAAATATTTAGATTTGCTAAGTGTTTTTGGCATTAAACACAGAACAAATAACGTTCTTGAAGGAAGTCATGCCAAATGAAATAATATTGTCAATAAAAACAATCAATCGTTGTTTTGCGTCTACTAAATGCTATCACTGATGACAGTCTCGTTAAGCTTGAAGCTCAGCAATTTAATAAAAGGAGGACTCGTCATATAGTTAATGACGCAGTTTTTAAATTCCGAAATCTCAGTAGGTCACGCCCCTTGTTCACTTGTTTTTACTGACGTTCATTTGTTTTTACCGATCTTCATTTGCTTTTACCGATCTTTATTTGTTTTCACCCACCTTCATTTGTTTTCACCGATCTTCATTTGTTTTCACCGATCTTCATTTGTTTTCACCGATTCTTTATTTGTTTTAACCGATCTTCATTTATTTTTGATCCAGTAGTACTGATAAAATTGAATTACCCGTGGTACTACTGTACTGGGACCACTTGGTAGTACCACGGGTAATTTTTTTACTCGTGGTACTACCAGTATTACCACTGGTAGTACCACGCGCAAGAAAGCATTTTTCTTGACTCCTAGAGACCAGACGATACTACGCAACACGGCGCACTGGCATTTACGTTGATGTTCGCCAACTTAGCACGGACCCAAAGAGAATACAATACTACGTAAGCACTGACCGCATTGTGTAGGAATTATAAATCAAATCTTAAATGAAGTTGCATTTTGTTGTAGTTGGTTAGGTTTAGGTTTTCAAAAAAGTAGGCCTATCGCGATGACAAATGTCAAAACGGCATGTACTGTGAAATGGTAACCGTACAGGAAGTTTGGTAGACTTAAAATATAAGTTATTAAGGAAAAAATGGTTTATTATCTCAACTTATACTAAAATGGTAGATGGTTGTGAGTACACCGAACCGAATGGTAGTTGTCAATGCACTGGTTCGATATACATAATGTATTGGCGTTGATCGGCGTAATCTGCTGACTACGCGCAACGTGATGTACGATGTTAGCCGCTGTACGAGGCTCGTACACGGCATTTGTATATTTTACGAGAACTTTTAACTGCAGTAGTCAGTGTTACATTCTCGTTGCATAATATTAAGGCGTAATATTAAATTGTATTGAAGAAATTTGGTAGCAGACTAACCCGTGACTAGACCGATATACAACTATATCAAAATTTCTTGCTCCCGAAAAGCGGTGGAACATTTGTGAAGCGTACCTGTAGACTATTTGTCTCGAACCAAAAAGTGCTATTCACTGCGTGATTCCTTGAGAATATTGAATTAATCGCATTCTTACTAAATTCATATAAAAATGCGATTGGCGGAATAATATTTCAATTAATCAATCAATTTAGCCTATAGCTGACCACACTGCTGGACATAGGCCTCTCTCATATTTATTTCCAGTCATCATATTATTCAGCCATATATTTATTATCTCACACTTAATATTTAGAAAATAGCGACTATCTTTTTTCTTTTTGCCTGATGATATATACTTACATTATTTTGGTTATTATCTCTGTGCTATAAATTTTCATTTGAGTTGAGTCTGGGACCGGTCTACTTAATGTGAAATGAAGATATTTTATGAAATAAGATATGGCATATCATGTGAGTAACCAAAGACAGTCTATATTAACATAAAAATTAAAAAATCAATATTTTCTCGTCCCTGAGTTCGTCCCCTTACACCGCTGTCTATGCCGCGGATTCGCTGGAGCGGCTGGTCGTGGCATGCTTCAAGCTTCATACAACTCAGTACATTTGATCTTTACGCTCGCCGCGCGCGCCGCACCTAGATTTCGCTCGAGCGGATTCTGCGTGGCACCACCGTTATGTCGGATATATACTTCCTCACTTCGTCATAAGCTTCCTCCACATTACTCGCGAAGTTGAACGAAGTTGGACGAGTACGAATAGTGTAGAGGGGCACCTCGGCCTACTTCGTCAAAATTTTTCTTTGACTCAGGCAACATCGCCGACTAACTTTGTTCAACTTCGCGAGTAATGTGGAATAAGCATTACCTTTGCCCTCTAGCTGCCTCGAGGACATACATAAGGTAAGAGGATGTATGATATCTGGCTTGATCCATGTATCTGTTGCATGTTATAAAAAATCAGTCGAGTTTGTTGTGCTGTCAGATTACCGTCACTGTCAGGTCTGTCAGTGCAACAAACAACACTACGTTAAAAATTATTTTTTATTATTCTATCGGATAAACAAAAACGCTGTTTTTTAAATTCATCATCAAAACTAACTACTTTCCTGTATTGTGTTGTTTGTATCATGGATGACAAAACGTTTGTCTGTAAGTTACATGAGCCTTAGGCCCTTGTAAGAACGACAAAATATTATCGTTTCGTGATTTATTTTATCTTCTAAAATAATTTGATTTCTTTGATTCAGGGACTTCCGAGCTTAATAAAAAAGTATTCCAACTTAGATTCGAAAATGACTGGTTATTTAAAGCTAAAAAGCAGCCTTGGGCGTGAGTACTGAGTGTCTTCTTTGATATACCTACCTACTTTCCATTCTAAAAGAGACTACAATTATCATTTTACTAGCGATTGGTTTACCGCCTCAGTAGTATAATATAAAAGGCTTGAAGTCTTCTAAATTAAGGAACATTATTTTCACTTTATGTTCAACAGGGAATTTCACAAACTTCTGTTAGCTAAGGGATTTCCTCGTGAGATGACTGTTGACCATGTAAGAAAGAAGTGGTCATATAATTATGATGTGAGTAGGTATTTATAATATCATAAAAAATTGTTTGCATAGTAGGTATTAAAGACAACAGTTTAATGATGCAGAAAAGTTTAAGGGTGGTTTCATGGTCATGCAGATTCATTGTGGACAGTACATCCGTAGTTCTAGAACTCATGCATGTGCTAGTACTCTCCATAGACTCCTGAAAGAACCGCAGGGTATGCATGTCAAACAACATTGATTGCATATCAATTATTTTTGAGATAGGTACTTAATTACTATTTCATTTCAGATGTATAAGATTGCAAAGAAAACAAATAATAAGCGTTGGAAGCATTTCAAATTGTTCGATAAACATTTTGGAAAGAGCAAAATCCTAGACAAATATGAGTCTTGTAAGTAGAACTTTTCAAACATTTCAAAATCCCCATTTTATAACATAAACTAGCTGTTGCCCGTGACTTTGTACGTGTGAAAATTATGTTCTAATGCCAATGTAATATGGACAGCTTAGCTAGGGTTAAGACAAACACAAGTGTCCCATGACAACGTTTATTAGAGACTACTAAACTTGTACAGTGATCTAACAAAGAGTAATACATTACTACACATTCACATACTTATATACATACTTCACCAATTTGATTGCTCTCTGCTTAGCCCCTAGGATATGTAGCGTGATAATATATAGCCTATTTGAAGACCCCACCCCTAGTTAATATTTGTGCGAAATTTGAATCAAATCTGTTGATTACTTTTCAAGATCCTTCTGGACAGAGCAAAGCAAACAGACAAAAATTTGTCAAACTATATTTTCGGCTTCGGTATCATATGTATGTTGAACACCCAGCGAGTTTTTTTTTTAATATTTCCAATGTACAGTTTTGACTTTTCTATCATTTTATTATTTGGAAAATGTTCTTTATATACAAAAAGTTGCACAATGAGAAATTAGAAATACATTAGTAAGTACCTGTATTAAGCTGACATGCCCATTTAGTAATAACAATTTAGTAAGTACAATAAAAGCCTTTAACTAAACAAGTTCTCATCATTATCTAAATCAAGTACTCGCATAGCATAGCCATTGTACCCAAATGCTGGAAAACAACCCTAAACATTTATGGTCCTTTGAACCGCTTTTGTCTGCCACCTTAGTGGTATAATGACGGCTGCTAACTATCTAATTCAATTAATGATACCATGATGCTGTATGGCGTGCAGGGTATCCTACTGAAATGCTGTGTGATTGAAATGTAATAATAAAGTTCCGTGTTTAAGTACTTCTGCGTCAGCTGTAGGAGTATCATATTTCAAGTATTGTTTTTTCTTTTATCACGGGAATTATTGAAGTGTCCTGTGATTTTCTCAAAGGCTTGTATTCCGTTTTAGCACAGCGGAATAACATAGTTAATTATGAGAGTCCATTTGTCACGAACTTCACAAATGAGTAACCGAAATGGCTATGTGGGTAAACTCTGTGCTGTAGAAATAGGAGCAACGAGAATTCCAGCTAAATTCCTATATATGTTAATATCCAGATTGATTGAATTGTCTCTTACAGGGAATGATGAATGGCGTCTCAAGTTAATCATATGTATATCAGAAGCGAAAGCCAATAAGCTAGACATTATGACTATGTGGAGGTAATACTTTTGTTATTAAGGATAATGCGCCAAATCTCGTAATAATTTTCTCTTGGTTTAGTTTCGATTTGCGCGTCTTTTTATACAAAACTAGCTGACCCGCGCAACTTCGTTTGCGTCACATGAGAGTGAGAAAGAGAGAACTGTGGTATAAATATTTAGTGATATAATGTTTCCCGTCGCATTTACTCCGTCGCTTATGTTCATTAGAGCTGACCCGCACAACTTCGTTTGCGACACATGAGAGTGAGAAGGAGAGAGGCGTGGTATTAAAATGTAAAGTGATATACCTAATGTTTCCCGTCGCATCCCGTGCCTGTCCTTTTATGGTACGGATCCGACTCGCACTTGACCGGTTTTTATCGTTCACTTGACTGGCTACCACTGCAGACCACGATTACTGCCGTCGTCGCCTCGCTCATATTTTAAAACTTACTAAGAGGGTTATTGTAAGCGAACCGAAAAAGATAGGCATATGCGGTTGAGGACTTTTTTTTTAAACTTTTTAAGAGGAACAATTTTATAGTACACTATTTTAACGTAACTTTAACCATTTCCGCAGTGTACGCAATAGAAGCTTTGAAAAGAAAGAAATTTTCCCCGTTCTTAAAACGTTATTCATGGCTGCTCCGCCCCTATTCGTCTTAGCGTGATGTTATACTGTCAATAACCATCCTCAATAAATTGACTATTAAATTGTAAAATAATTTTTGAAATGCAACCAGTAGTTTCTGAGATCGTAGCAGAAATAAACTCTTCAGTTTTAAAATATTGTGAGCGGACTTTAAGAGATAGACAAATTAGGTAATTGTGAGCGAACCTTAAAAGATAGATATATGCTGTCGCGGACTTTTTTTTAGAACTTTTTAAGAGAAACAATTTTGCAGTACACAATTTTTACGTAACTTTAACCATTTACGCAGCGTACGCTTCGGAAGCTCTTAGACGGTAAAAAATATTCCCCGTTTTCGAAACATTCTTGATTGCTGCTCCGCTCCTATTCGCCTTAGCGTGATGTTATATAGCCTATAGCCATCCTCAATAGATGGACTATCAAACTGTAAAAGAATTTCCTAAATCCAACCAGTAGTTCCTGAGATCCTAGCGTTCAAACAAACAAACAAACAAACAAACAAACAAACAAACAAACAAACAAACTCTTCAGCTTTATAATATTAGTATGGATGTATAGAAATTTCGCCACTATGCATTATGTAGGTATGAATAGGATGCAGAAAAGACATATAACCGCGCCTCGTCCTTATCTTACGTCTTTTCTGTACCCTAACCTTTTGTGTCTTACTTCAGCTACAAGTTTGAGTTACAAACAAATCTAAAGCAATTAGTTTCATCCCTTTACGTCTGCCATCAGAGTGTGGAGTGCGAGTTTTGGCGTGCGCCTGTCGACATTCACGGTGAGCGCGTTAACGCCGATTCGTATGGAATCGAGTCACCGCCACCTGGCTGTAAACGCGCCCCTAAGCGAGGCCGCAGTGGTAGCCGTAGGTCTTTTAGGAGTCCTGGGGTATCCTTCCGAGGGCTTGCCCGGGGCTCTGAACCGTAGGCTGTTTGGTAGGATACGTGTGGTTTTTAGTCGGTAGGAGTCTGTCATAGCATCCATGAAGCATTTTCTTCACGTCAAAAAAAAACTGTAAACGCGGGAACTTGTGTCGGTTCCATACAAATTTACGAATACGCACTCACTGCGAATCACCTTATGCATTCGCAAAAACTTACACTAGCCACTCTGTTACAAGTAATTAGTGACATTATTATTATTGTCACCTTAGTAATATGAAAAAGACACTGAAGAAAATAGACTACAACACTGTTAAAAATTGCAGGACTGTTGAGAGAGCTATGAGATGTCAGGAGCTACCAAGTGACTGCTGTATACAAGATATACAAGGATTGTGGCACCATATTAGAATGACCTTCAATGTAAGTCATAATTACAACAAAAAAATTAATGAAATGGTTTGGCATTGGAACCAGTGCTACCGAGTCTTCAGGTGTAGAAAATCAATTTATCAAATTAGTCTATGGTAGTCTACTGCCACTCCTGGACTGTGTTGTGACACAATACATAGGACCGTGTCCTACGCCTGTCGCATCCAGTCCCAGCCTGCGACCTTTTCTAGATCGTAAATCAAATCGAAATGGATAAATGTCTATCTATAAGTAATTTCTATATTGGTCCAGATTGCACGAAATCGACAACCTTCTTCCATTCTGCGACACATTCCACGCAATTTTAGTCCTTACGAACTGTATTTTTGAATCTGTAAGTAGGTACTTGTTCTAGAGAAAACATCGTCAAAAATTACGGAGAGGTGTCGACGAAAGTGATTGGGCGCTGTACGACGAAATGGTCCGTTACCATCAGAAGTTTGATCCGCAATACTTGACGCGGCTTGAAAATGAGCCGGCTAAAATGTTCGCCAGCTGCTTCAGAGATAATCCGAGATATTTGAAGAATAAGAACAACAAGAACAAAGTGGAAAATGAGTTTAATTGTAAGTTGAAAAACTATTTCAAAGTTATTACAGACTAGATGATGCTGGCGGCTTCGCCTGCGTGATATTCGGTCAGGAGTTCTCGTGGGAACATTTTTCCGGGATGAAAAGTCGCCTATGTGTTATTCCAAACTATCTTACTAATATTATAAATGCGAATGTTTGTGAGTGTGGATGTTTGTTACTCTTTCACGCTCAAACCGCTGAACGGATTGGGCTGAAATTTGGTACAGAGATACATTATAGTCTGGAATAACACATAGTATACTTTTTATTCTGGGAATAAGTTCCCGCAGGAACAAATTTTACGCGGGCGAAGCTGCGGGCATCAGCTAGTAAGTTATAACTGTACCAAATTTCAGCCCAATCCGTTCAGCCGTTAGAGCGGGATTGAGTAACAAACATCTAAACTTCTTCACAAACTCTCTCATTTATAATATTTGTAGGAAGTAGAATTTGATGACATTGTGTTCTGTCTGTAGAATCATAGTTTATTGTATACTATCGATTCAGACTGTAATAGAAGCAAATTCCTTTCC
This sequence comes from Miltochrista miniata, assembly GCA_933228765.1. Taxonomy (NCBI): domain Eukaryota; kingdom Metazoa; phylum Arthropoda; class Insecta; order Lepidoptera; family Erebidae; genus Miltochrista; species Miltochrista miniata. The sequence goes on along the minus strand of OW121767.1, from coordinate 21,785,720 downwards.
TGAAAAGTAATAAATCTCTCTCATCTTCACTTTATATTTTCCACTAAATGTTCTAGTAATATTCACACTCTAGATAGATTTGGTAATTTGGTCTCAGCTAATGAAACCAAATTCAAAAAGTGCTTTCTGATTCTGATTTACTGTTTGTACTGCATAAATTGTTTAACAATAATTTATTGATTAACTAATAACAGGCAATTGATGGACCGTTGTTGGCACAAGAAATATGATGTCACATTTATAGAATCTAATTGTAAGCACTCAAACAAATAAGGCCATCAATAGGCAATATTTTACTCTGTCTCAATATTGTACGTCACAACGGTACATTGTATTGTTGCAGGGTCTAGAGACATCACAGAAACTTTCATACAAATCAGACTGCAGCACGATTGGTTGTTTAAACAGAAGAAATGGGCTTGGAAGTAAGTTAGCACATACTCATATTAAGTACAACTCATTGAATTTACATACTAAGTCCATAGCAAAGGCATGTTCTTCTAAAGCTATCATTTCGTCATTGTGACACTGCGATATCAAAAATAATAGAATCACACATCTGCAGTACATTTCTCGTAACCCTGCTTACTTTAGGTGAGCCCGCAGCGGTAACCGTAGGTCTGTTGGGAGTCCTGGGTTATCCTTCTGAGGGCTTACCCGGGGCTCCCAACCGTAGGCTGTTAGCAGGACTCGTGAGGTTTTTAGTCGGTAGGAGTCCAGCATAACATCCATGAGGATTTTCCCTCACGTAAAACAAAAAAACTCCGGCTTACTCAATCATCTCATCTTATTCCACGGTATCGAGATGGGTGTCCATTAAATACGAGCTTTTCCATTAGAGTCATTGGCTCCAGATGTCTAGAACATGGTACATCCTTCCGAGGAGTTAACAGGGCCTCCCGGCCGCAGGTAGTTGTAGGGTATGTGTGGTTTTAGTGGGTAAGAGTCCGGCATATCCATGAGGAATTTCTACACGTAATAAAATGGTGGCTAAGCCAAGTTTGCCTAAGTGCTTTAACAGGTACTCTCAATCTACTTTTATCTGATGAAACATGTACTAGATGTCTACTGTGTACGACAAATGCAACTGGTGAAATATGGTCGTATAGACGTATAGTATACTTCTGCATACATCTTTAGTGAATAAGACGTGATTGTATCACGAGCTTCAAGACACCGGCTCCACTATCTCTCTGACTCCTCACTCGGAGTATGGCTTATACAGCCAAATAACTTTGCATCTATGAAGTTCGTTCGTTCGTTCACGCAACAATTATTCTTATATTCGACATGTATGTATGTTCTTTCTTACTGCTAATTACTTAAATGGAGTGATTGTGTATATTAATTTAATACGTTTTTTAGTGAATTATCAAAGATAATGATTGAAGAGTACGGGTTTCCCAAAACTTTATCGTCCAGAGAATTGGGAAGAAAGTGGGCGGCTACGTTCGCGGTGAGTACTAAACCAATAGCCTAGCTCTAGATCCATAAGCACAATCCAATGCTCTAGATCCCTAGGTACAATCTTGTAATTACCCTGTAACGAAATTTGAAATATACCGTATTTAAACGGAGCTTACTTAGTAACCGAAAATTCAAACTTCTAGCTTTAACCTTCTTGTGGGAGGGTATTTGGCCTTTCTGTACCACGCTGGCCAGACGGGTTGGTACAGGGTTTTTGGTTTGAGTTTTCCCTCTGTGCACCATGACCTCGTCCGTCAATCAGCAGGTGCACCACTCGCAGGTGAGGCTGGCTTGGACCCTGGGGGATGTTGGTACGAGTACGAGTAAATTGGGAGAGGCCTACGTCCAGCAGTGGACCGATATAGGCTGATTTGATAGCTTTAGCCATACTGAAGTTATATGGGGTCGAAAATGGCCTGAGTGGGTTCAAGAAAAGATAGTACAGCCGTTCCGCACGCCGCCGCACTATGGCTCGACTTGGTGAGGGCACTATCGTGTCCTCAGATAAGATGGACATAGATTGATAATATTAATTTGCATTTTTAGGAATACCAAAAGGCTAAGGCCACAAACAATACGTCCTGGGTGTACCTTCAACTGTTCGAGCTGTACTTGGGAGATTCTAATTTAAGCTTGAATCCACTTGTCGGATGTAAGTATAGAATAAATAGTTATTTAAAGTGAATGTAGAATGAGATCAATCAATCCATCAAACCGACCTGTCTCATTCGCGCGCAACGAGTTAAATGTGGAACCTTATCAAAGAAAATGGAAAATGACAGATTTTAAATATCGCGTTCGCAAAATGCTTCGAAAATCTTTCGTTTTGGATTTTTATTGAAAACTAAAGTTGTACTGTTCTACAATATTTATTACTAGCGGATGTCACGCGGTTTTACCCGCGTAGTTCCCGTTCCCGTGGGAATACGGGAATAAAATATAGCCTATGTTCACCGCAAAGAGTGTAGCTTTCCAACGGTGAAAGAATTTTTTAAATCGGTCCAATAGTTTCGGAGCCTATTCGTTACAAAAAAACAAACAAACAAACAAACAAAAAACAAACAAATCTTTCCTCTTTTTAATATTAGTATAGATTATAAACCTAAACGGTTTCGCTTCACAGCATTTTTGAAGGTTCTAGTAAATGGAAAGACAAGGTAGTACTGTCTCGAAAACACTCCAACAAAAACAATTTTATAGTGTAGTTATACATTACACAATACGAACATTACAGATTTACCAGGTTATAAATTTTCCCCAAATTTACATACATACAGACATATCATCACGCCTGTTTCCCATCGGGGTAGGCAGAGACTATGGCTTTCCACTTGCTACGATCCTGGCATACCACTTTCGCTTCTTCTACTTTCATAAGTGCTTTCATACACGCTCGCCGGTTAAGGGTACTCTTGACCTGGCCTTTTTCCAGCAGGTCATCAATTTGGTTACCATGCGTACGCCGAGGATGACCTCTACCAGCTTGCCCATTCATTATCGCCTTATAGATCTGTTTAGTCAGTCTATTTTCATCCATCCTCTCAACATGTCCAAACCATCTAAGCATCCCTTTTTCTATCTTTGTCACTACATCTTCAGTTATACCACATTGTTTTCTAATCACGCTGTTCCTTTCTTTGTCCATCAATTTCACTCCAGCTATACTTCGCAGACTTCTCATTTCCACTGCATTAATTTTACTTTCATGCTTCTTCTGCCACACCCAACTTTCACTACCATACATAAGTGTGGGGATAAGCACACCCCTATGCACAGCCACTCTCGCCTTCTTAGACACGTTTTGACTGCTCATAAAGGTATGCATCGCCCCATTCACTTGATTTCCTGCCAAAACTCTTCTCTCAATATCCTGGTCATACTTTCCATCCCTCGTAAATTTTGAACCCAGGTATACAAATTCTTTCACCTGTTCCACTCTTTGCCCTTCGATAATAATAGGGCAATTCGTCATACATTCCTCTCTTTCAAAAACCATTACTTTAGTCTTACTTACATTCACTTTCATTCCTCTACCTTTCAGCGCCTCATGCATAATATTAACCATCAACTGCAACTCCTCCGCCGATGCAGCTAAGATCACCTGATCGTCAGCATATAGGAGGCATTTGATGGTCAGCTCGTTCAGTTTTATACCACACGCACTCTCTTGCAATTCTTTCAAACAACTGTCCATGTACAGGTTAAACAGCCACGGTGACGCTACACAACCCTGTCTCACACCCCTTTCTATATTAAAGAAGTCCGTGCAAGCTCCGTTGATCCTGACACAAGCACTTGAGCCCTCATAAAGAGATTTCAGTGCTCGTATCAAGCTGCTGCTCACCCCGTACAAAGACAATGTTGACCATAGTTCATTCCTCACCACTTTGTCATAGGCCTTCTCCAGATCTACGAATACGCAATATACCTTTTGGCTTTTCGCCAAAACTTTTTCTGCTATGCATCGTAAGGAGAAGACCTGATCCGTGCATCCCCTTCCTTTCATAAATCCTGCTTGAACATCCCACATTTTTCCTTCACTTTCATTCATCACTCTTTTTATCAACACTTTCGCATACAGTTTACCGACGATGCTGAGCAGGCTTATGCCGCGGTAATTTTTGCACTCTTGCTGCGACCCTTTTCCTTTGTACAGCGGCACAATGACCGCTTTGGACCATTCTTTTGGTACGCTGCCATTCCTCCAGCACAGATTAAAAAGGCGGTACAGCTGGTCAATCACCACGCCACGTCCTGCTTTCAGCATCGCAACGGAAACCCTATCAATCCCAGCAGCCTTGCCTAGTTTCATACTATTCAATGCTTCCACTATTTCTTCCATGCTAATGTCGTTTTCATTACCAATTTCATTCATTTCACAAAAATGAGTTTGCACTTGCGTATCCTCTTTATCAAATAGACTTTCAAAATACTCCTTCCATATTTTTAGCACACACTCTTCTCCTCCCACAAAACTTCCATCCTGGTTTCTGATCTTATTAAGCGGTGATGTGGTCTGTTGACTCCTCACCGCTTTTATGGACTTCCAAAAGAATTTTATATTCTGTTGGAAGTCACCAGATAACCTTTTATCAAATTCATCTCTATCATTCTCCTTCTTTCTTACTAACACCTCTTTTGCCACACGCTTTTTAGGGAAATTACAAATTACAAATTAAACACCAAATTTAGGGAAATTACAAATTTAAATACACTCGAGAGCAATGAATCCGGGTCACTTAAAGAATGTTAAAAATCTCGGAAACTAAAAATGATAGGTTAATGCAATAAATTGTATTTAATAGACAATGTAATACTCCTTAAATGAAAGTAAAAAAAATATGAGTCACCATACATTTTATTAACACAAAATTACATAAAGAAAAAACTGCTGATCTCTCCTTAAAACAAAAATAGGAAACATGAAATTTTTGAACTTTATTACGATTTTCTTGAATTTTAATACTTCGTATTGCCTCCTCGTGCTTCCATTACTGCGTTTACGCGGTTTGGCATGCTGTACACCAAGTTCCTTATACGATTTTGGGGAATATTCTCCCATTCCTCTGTGAGAGCAATTTTGAGCTCACGAAGCGTGATTGGGGGAGGGTTTCGTTGTTTTACGCATCTGCCTAGCTCGTCCCAAGCATGCTCGATCGGGTTGATATCCGGGCTGCGCGCTGGCCACTCCATACGAGTAATGTTCATCTCTTGAAGGTAGTCATTCACAATCCTACCTGTATGAGGTCGGGCATTGTCATGCATAAATATAGCATCCTCACCTAAATTGACCATAAATGGACCAACGTGATCATTGAGGATTTCTTCCACATATCTTACGCTAGTTAAAGAGCCGTTTTCTATGATCACCAGCTCTGTGCGACTTTCAGAAGAAATTCCGGCCCACACAAGTACAGACCCACCACCGTAGGCTACTTTTTCTTCGATGCATGCTTGCTTGAATCTTTCCCCTGGTCTTCGATACACTCTGTGTCTTCCATCGTGCTTGTAGAGCATAAATTTTGATTCGTCGGAGAACATAACTTTTGACCAATCTTCAATACTCCAATTTACGTGGCTCTGGGCATACCTTAGTCTCGAAATACGATGCCCACGCTCCAGTTTAGGGCCGTTTGCAGGTCTAAGGGGTTTTAAGTTAGATTCAGCAAGCCGACGTCTTACTGTCCATGCACTTGGGTTACTTCCTCCGAGGCGTCGAAACTGATTGGTGAGTTCAGTTCCTGTGAGAAAGCGATTTCGAAGCATGGTGTTCACCAAGTATCGGTCTTCTCGTGCTGTGGTACACCTGGTTCTGCCCGTTCCTGGTCTGCGTAGGTTAGAACCAGTTTCTTCGTAACGTCGGAGAACTCTTTGTACTGTTGACAGCGACACACCGACAGTCCTGGCTGTATCGCGCTGACTCCGGCCGGTTTCCAGCATTGTAAGTATTCTGGTGCATTCTTCAGGCGTAAGCGACATAATTTCAGCTTGATTAATGAATATAGAGCACTATCAACATGGTTTATGTACCCACATAAATGACAGATTACAAACAAAAGCAACACCAAATGCTGTAATTTCGTAGTTCCATCTTCGAAAGTGGCCCTTTTTCAAATTTGATTTTTTTATGATATAACTTTACAATAACTAAGAAGTTTTAATACCTTCATTTAAGGAGTATTACATTGTCTATTAAATACAATTTATTGCATTAACCTAGCATTTTTAGTTTCCGAGATTTTTAGGATTCTTTAAGTGACCCGGATTCATTGCTCTCGAGTGTATTTTTGTTAAATATTGTGGAACAGTATAAGTGTCGTTTTCAATATGTGCAGCAAGTTCCACCAAGTGCCATCAATGAACAGTATAAATAATTTTTGGTTTTCTTTGACAAGGTTCCGCATTCTTCTCATTTCGCGCAGATTATACTGTTGGACGTGGGCTTCTCCCAATAACCAATAGTCTTCTTTCTTTCTCCTAATTTAATTTTAGGAGCGTGATTGATCCACTGTACCACACTGACAGACGGGTTGCGGTTTGTCTCGTTTTTTTCTGCTCTTCGCCTTCACCTCATCTATTAAGTAGTCAGTAGGGCGGCCACATCGCAAATGATACATACGAATAGTCACACCTTTATCCCCGAAAGGGTAGTTAAAGGCATAGTATACGCCTAGATGCTCACATTTCACCTTTTAATTTTATGTCCAACGTAATAGGTGGTAAGCCTTTTGCCTTGCTGAAATGGACAGGCGCAGGTCGTGACGACAGGCCGTTGAAATTTTACAACCATTATGACCTACAACTTGGCTTAACGATTATTATTTTACTGACAACCGGGTTTCATTTCGAGATTTCCTTCTCCACACAATGGATCGTTTTGCGAAAGTGTTCCCTTAGTTGCCTCTTACGAAACCTTTGGGATAAATTAAATTGGGGTGCCGACATTTTGTAAACTTTTCCGCTTGCCCCGCCGCCCGTTATCCCGTTGCTACACGAGTAATCAGTTATAAAATAAAAATATTATTCCTAGTATGCAGTTCAGCTTCGTAAGACATAATTCTCTCGATACTTTTTTACCGTAGACTTATTTTACCATATCGTCTGCTTACTGGTAAAATATGTTAACTGCACATTTCCTTGAACTGAGATTATAAGCTTTGAAAGTTTCATCGATTTAAAACTATCATTAATTTTTTTTTAAATTCTTTAATGCCAAATGATTAATAAAATATTCAACTGTATCTCATTTAAATTACAGCAACACATTCTTCAGAAAATCAGGCAATAAATCAGTTATTATTGTCCAAGGTCATGCACTTAACTGGTTTTTCCTGTAATTGAAAAAAACAGATAAAATAGATACCTTTATTTGCAATAAATGCTCAGTAATTTGGGTAATACTCTGCATTTATCTCATTTTACTTGTAGGAATTTAAATACATTATGTAAATATGATCGTAAATAAATGAATTTAACTTATTTTAGCTTAAAGTTCATGGGAACGTAAATACTACATCTTTCTACACTACATCGAAAAAATCATACAGTGATATATTGTCATTTACTTGTGCTGTTTAGTTTTAATTCGATGTTAAGGTGATTTACCTCTGTTTATCTGAATGATTATTACTATTTTATTGTTGTTTATCATATTGTTAACTAAGGTATCTTTATATTAAACGGTCCTAGCAGTTATTTTGTTTTGCCAGTAGGTAGAGCATCGAAAATTACATGTATATGCATACATAAGTCATTTTAGATAAAAAATGCATTTATTATGTTTTACCAGTAAGCAGACGATATATCATATCTACACTCACCTGCGGCTCAGACTTCAAGACCATTCTCGATCCTAGCGTCTTTCCAGGTGCTTCCAAACCGTGCTTGAGTTTTGAAGCCCAGAATCCCTTTATATTGACTGCTAGAAGCCAAAGCATGGCTTTCTATTATCGTCATTGTTGGAAGCAACTGCCGATCTGTCAAACCTGGTGCCTTCTCATGACTAGACTATTAAGAGACGTAAGATTTTTTACATTATTGTATTTCTACTCAGGGCAAGATGAGTGGATCTTTAATTTGATCAGTACAAGAACAGATTTAGAAAAAGTATTTAAAACTGAAAAGGACCAAAAGCATGGATGGCGGTATGTAACATCGGCCCATTAAATATTATATTTTCTTTCTTATTACAATGTACTAAAATTATAATGTATTTTCCTTTTTGATGCAGGGAAGTGGAGAAAAGACTGAGAACTCTAGGATTGCCGTTAGACCACAGTTTGTTAGACCTGCAAGAGGTTTGGACACATTTATTGAAAACGTTTAGGGTAAGCATTTATTATTCCGCCTAATACCAAAATAACTATAAATATTTGCATTTTGTTGTGTGAGAACATGTACATACGCGAGGTTACTGTTCTGGCCTCTCATATAATTATGGCGGTTCTAAGAATTACTGCTTGCGTCTGTGTAAGTCATTAAATAGCTGGTATCTCAATTAAGATTTTCAGCTTATGATGTTGCCTAAAAAAACCGGCCAAGTGCGAGTCAGACTTGCGCACGGACGGTTCCGTACCTAAAAACGACATTACGTTAAGTTTTATAGTTCTGGAGCCCCCTTTATATTTTAATTTTTTCTTTTTATTTAAATTATTCATATTTGATGACAATATACAACTATATTCTGTGAGTATTTCAAGCGTCTACTTGTTGCCGTTATTAATATTAATAGATATATAAAATGAAATGGCAATAAAATCACGTTTGTTGTATGGGAACCCCTTTAAATATTATTATTTTCTTGTGGGGGACGCCGGCTATGCCGAGCGGACGATCCGTCCGCCTATGTGCTGCCCATTTCGTCCCCCCCTTTAATATTGTTATTTTTCTATTTTTAGTATTTGTTGTTATAGCGGCAACAAATTTCAGCTCTCTAGCTATCAACGTTCATGAGATACAGCCTCTTGACTGAGAGAGACAGACAGACAGACGGACGGACGACGAAGTCTCATGAATAGGGTCCCGTTCTTACCCTTTGGGTACAGAACCCTAAAAAAACTGTTAAAGAGGTGATTGATATTCATTGAACATTTTCAGTGGAAACAAAAATTCGCCAACAAAGGCATACTCAACGAACAGTGGCCATACTACGAAGCGATGACTCGATACGCCGAAATACGTGACAAATATTCTATCAAAAAGCAAAAAGAAAACAATTCCCACGACCATTTCGAAGATGGGACTCATGACGATGATTTTGAAGACGATATTAAATTAACAGAATTGAAGAAAATGCTTGAGTTTGATGTAGAGCCGAAGTTGGAGATCGGTGTTCAGTGTAGGTCTTGCTCAAGTATGGGCGCGAGTGTGCAGATATTTGATCACAGGGACGACGAGGGGATAGATCTAGCGCAGAAGTTGAAACTTATAGCTGGGATTCAGGTGAGCTAGTCTTCAAACGTTTTGTATTTAGAAATATTTTGATTTAGGCTTCATTATATGATGATAGTCTCCAGTGTTATTCATTATTAGCGGACGTCACGCGGTTTCACCCGCGTAGTTCCCGTTCCCGTGGTAATAGGGGAATAAAATATAGCCTATGTTCACCGCAAAGAGTGTAGCTTTCCAACAGTGAAAGAATTTTTCAAATCGGTTCAGTAGTTCCGGAGCCTATCCGTTACAAACAAACAAACAAAAAAACAAATCTTTCCTCTTTATAATATTAGTATAGATTTGTACATTATATGTTGCACTGCCTGCTATACTACAAAATTATATAAATCATCTGTTAACGGTTACTTTGTTGCCTGGTAGTCATTGACGTGTCGTTCACATTTAATTCATTGATAAACGATGTATGTAGATATTATTTCTTATACACTACCTAAGTTCACAGACGAGCATTAGTCCACCAGAGGGGCAAGTGCGATTTTCTGCGTGAGCCTTTCGACATTCACGGCGCGCTAATTCGTATGGAATCGAGACCCCGCCACCTAGCTGTAAACGCGGTAACTTGTCTTAATTCCATACAAATCGGCGATAACGCGCTCACCCGTGAATGTCGACAGGCGCACGCCGAAACTCGCACTTGCCACTCAGATCCTAAGTAATCATACAGTCACACCTTTATCCCCAAAACGTGGCTATCTAGGTAAAGGCTCACATTTCACCATTTGGCCCACATAATAGGTGGAAAGCCTATTGCCGTGGATTTTAAGCAATGATATTGTGTGTGAATGTCCACAAATATTTGTGGACATTCACACACAACATCATCTAGCCCAAATTTAGCTAATATAAGCTTGTGCTATGGGATCTAGACGATACACATACATACTTATAAATTTCTAAATATACAGGGTGTGGCGTAAATAGTGGTCCAACGTAAAGGGTGTGACATAACAGGTAGTCAACTACAACATACTACAATTTTGTCCGGTTTTGCCCAAGGGTTGCAGAAAAAATGAACTTTTTATGAAATTCACCCCATTTTTTATAAATTTGGCTGTAGTTTGAAGAAAAATCGTTAGTTTTGAATTTTGATTTCTGTTTATTAAAGCCTAATACATTAGCTAACAAACAATAATATAGTTTGTTTATTTCCATTTCAAACTTGGAAAAAAAAGATAAATTTATCTCAATTTTACCTCAAGTTTTAAAGTATCACTAAAATACAAATGCATTTTTAAAAAAATAAATGTACTGCACTGTTGCTACCCATTATTTCAAAAATATGCCCGTCTAATACCGATTTCGAAATGGTATCACACTAACAAATATTATTTTTTAAAAGCTGGATATTTCATTTTCATTACAAACTGAAATTTTAATTTCATAGTAGGGAATCAAACTGTTTATAACCACATGGTCTCTACTTACCCGTCTATTGTCGGGCGCCTCGGAAAACTACTCGGAAGGATGTTACAGGATTCCTGACAGACTTTGGTCAACACCTTGGTCCCACTAAGGGTCTGCGGTGTCCTTCCGATTCTTTAGGGAATGGTTCAGGTGTTATTCCGTTTTTTGGGGAATTTTGTGTGTTCTTCCGCTTTCGATGAAACAGGGAGCCTGAGGCCCTCTCCAGCTGCTCCGGCTAAAAGTTCTAGGTCAGTAAGGGCGCCTTCAGGCAAATTTAAGTTGTCTTTTTCTTCTGGGAAATCTTTTTAGCCCCCTTAAAAGATTCGTATAGTTTCGAGAAAATACCTATTGATATCATAAATATTATTTATAAAAATAGTCTTTAATCAGGTAAGAAAATCTTTTTCTTCTAATAAGAATATATTACGCACCAAATGTCATTTTGGTACAAATTTTAAAATCGGAGTATAATTTTGCCAATGTCTTCTGGACTTTGTTATTAACAGTGCAGTGAGAAATAAAAAGTATGTCTCAGTACACAGCACAGGAATATGCTGACATGCATTTAGCATACGGTGAGAGTGGAGGTAACGGCAGAGAAGCAGCTCGAATTTATCGGGAAAGATATCCAAATCGTAGGCATCCAGACCACCGTGTTTTTCTGAGAACTCACTACGCGTATAGCGAGGGGAGGATACCTGGTACTGGCGTAGGCGACGCCAGAGAAGGACGACCACGGATATACAACGACCTAGAGGTACTCAATTTAGTCAATGCGGACCCTTCAACCTCGGTCCACCTCATATCTCGTACGACCGGCATGTCATCTAGAACTGTGCACCGAATATTAAAAAGACACGAGCTTTATCCTTACCACTATACAAGGGTACAGAACTTGCTACCAAGAGATTATCCTCTACGATTGACGTTTTGTACAGAGATGTTGCTTAAATTAAGAGAGGACGATCTCTTTTTTTAATAAAATATTGTGGAGTGATGAATCTTCTTGTAAAAAAGATGGATATTTTAACATGCATAATTTGCACAGCTGGCAGTTAGACAATCCTCATGAAATGAGACAAGACCGATCGCAGCATCCGTTTAAAATAAACTTATGGGCCGGAATCATTAACGGACAGATAATCGGCCCATTCGAGCTGCCGGGTATTTTAAACTCGGATACATATCTGAGATTTTTGCAGAATGACTTGCCCCTGCTCTTACAAGATGTGCCTGCTGAAGTGCGAGATAGCATGTGGCTGCAAAACGATGGATGTCCCGCTCACTACGCGTTAATAGTAAGAGAGCATCTGAATGCGGAGTACCCAAACAGGTGGATTGGACGGTTAGGGCCAATACTGTGGCCACCGCGCTCACCAGACCTAAATCCCTTGGATTTTTTTTATTGGGGTGCTCTAAAGGAAGACGTATACAAAGAGCCAATTAATAACATCGACCACCTAAGAACAAGAGTTGAGACAGCGGCCAGAAAGCTCAATGAAAGTGGGTTTGCTAATAAACTTAAAAGTTCATTTATTCGACGATGTAGGGCTTGTATAGCTGCAAATGGGGGACATTTTCAGCACCGATTGTAAAATTAACATTAACTAGATGACGCCTGCGGCTCCGTCTTCATGGGATTTTGCTCCCTGTATCGCTTACCATGGGAACTTCTTCCCGAGCCTATCTGTTCCAGACTATAAATAATGTATTCCTGGTACCTACCAAATTTCTGTATAAAATTAGTAAGATAAGATGTACAATATTAGTCAGATACTATTAGGTATAATATTAGTAACTACTTTTTAATTTCAAATTATCCATTTGAAAAATTGCATAGCAGTTTGGATAAAATTTATTTATCCAAACTGCTATCCATTAGAACTACATGGCAGATCGGCTCTACACACGTACAATTTTTTTGCCGTTCTTACTTCCAGGAACTTTTTCTCAGGATAAAATGGACACCCATGTGTTATTTCAGACTTAAATTTATCTCTATACAAATTTTCTGCCAAATTCGTTCAGCAGAGCGTGCAAGAGTAACAAACATCCAGACAGATGTCTCACACTCACACATTAACACGTCTACGCTCATACACCTTCGCTTTATAATTAGTACTACTAGTAAGATAACATTTTAATAAGATGTAAAAGTAAGCTGTTTTGACTTTGACAGGAAAATAACGTATTTTATTTCTGCAAAACCATATTATTATACCAATTTAAAATTGGTATTAGACAGGCATATTTTTGAAATAATGGGTAGCAACAGTGCAGTACATTTATTTTTTTAAAAATGCATTTGTATTTTAGAGATACTTTAAAACTTGAGGTAAAATTGAGATAAATTTATCTTTTTTTTCTGCGGTTTTGTGGACATGGAGAAAGCATTTGACAGAGTTGTACGGAAGGATCTCTGGGATATATTGCCAGGTTACGGGATTGATGGTGCGCTGCTTCGTGCTGTGCAGTCTACATATGTGGGATGTACGGCATGTGTGCGGGTGGGCGGCAGCCTGTCTCCCTGGTTTGACGTCAACATTGGCGTCAGACAGGGCTGCGTGCTGTCGGCTCTGCTGTTTGTCCTGTACCTGGACGATTGTCTTAAGAGAGTAAGATCGATGAATGTTGGATTGCGAATGGGTGACTTACTTGTGGACTGTTTGCTGTATGCAGATGATGCCGTGCTCATAGCCGAATCGCCATCAGAACTACAGTCACTAATCACAACGATGAAAGATGATTGTCTAATGAGAGGCTTACATTTGAACGCGACTAAAACGAAAGTGATGGTATTCGAAAGAGAAGAGGACAGAACGAATGCCAGGCTAACTGTAAATGATGTAGTGCTGGAACAGGTGGATGAGTTTGTATATCTTGGATGTGCATTTAGCAGGGATGGACGGTACACCGCTGATGTAGAAAAGAGGGTAACTGCGGGCAATAGTGTGAATGGAGCGTTAGGCAAACTTTTAGGTACCAAGGGCTTAAGTCAAAAGGCCCAGCTCGCAGTACACAATGCGGTGCTGATACCTACGCTAACGTATGGAAGCGAGAGTTGGGTATGGCAGGAAACGCATGAAAGTAGAATAAACGCGGTCGAGATGCGCGCGCTACGCAAAATCTGCGGAGTAACGCTCGCAGATCGCGTTCGGAATGAAGATGTAAGAAAGAGAGTTGGTCTGAAAGAGAGTGTCGGTGTTAAAGTAAGGAAGGGCATGCTACGATGGTTCGGGCATGTGGAACGAATGGGAGATGAAAGAATGACAAAACAGATATACAACGCGAAAGTGGATGGACGTAGGAGTCGGGGAAGGCCACGACACACCTACCACGACCAAATTAATCGTGTGTTAGTTGAAGGTGGTGTCAAGAGCCGTAGGAACCGACGTGCATGCATGAAAAGAAAAATGAAAGTTGAAGAAGCAAGTGAGGTGTGTATGGACCGTGCCGTGTGGCGCTCGGTTCTTTCTGCCTACCCCGCAAGGGATTTGGCGTGAAGATAGATAGATAGATAGATAGTACTTTAGTCGGGAGACACAGGGGAATGTGTTTTATAGAAAGATAAAAGTATTCTTGAAACTACTTGTAGGATAGGGCAGGGCGGAGCCCTGCCCAAGCAGGCAGTGCAACATATAATGTACAAATCTATACTAATATTATAAAGAGGAAAGATTTGTTTTTTTGTTTGTTTGTTTGTAACGAATAGGCTCCGAAACTAATTGACCGATTTGAAAAATTCTTTCACTGTTGGAAAGCTACACTCTTTGCGGTGAACATAGGCTATATTTTATTCCCGTATTCCCACGGGAACGGGAACTACGCGGGTGATACCGCGTGACGTCCGCTAATAATGAATAGCACTGGAGACTCGAATAAAGTCGAAACATGTAGTACCTATTAATACAATAAATAATCATAGATTGAGTTTTAGAGTAAAACTCAATCTATGATTATTTATTTGTATTAGAAACCTTGTTATATAAACTAGAATCTCAGCCTGTCCATTTCAACACAATAATAAGGGTCATTCAATGTCAATTTGACTGCCTCTGTGGCGACCTAAATAAATTTTATCCAAACTGCTATCCATTAGAACTAGATGGCAGATCGGCTCTACACACGTACAATTTTTTTGCCGTTCTTACTTCCAGGAACTTTTTCTCAGGATAAAATGGACACCCATGTGTTATTTCAGACTTAAATTTATCTCTATACAAATTTTCTGCCAAATTCGTTCAGCAGAGCGTGCAAGAGTAACAAACATCCAGACAGATGTCTCACACTCACACATTAACACGTCTACGCTCATACACCTTCGCTTTATAATTAGTACTACTAGTAAGATAACATTTTAATAAGATGTAAAAGTAAGCTGTTTTGACTTTGACAGGAAAATAACGTATTTTATTTCTGCAAAACCATATTATTATACCAATTTAAAATTGGTATTAGACAGGCATATTTTTGAAATAATGGGTAGCAACAGTGCAGTACATTTATTTTTTTAAAAATGCATTTGTATTTTAGAGATACTTTAAAACTTGAGGTAAAATTGAGATAAATTTATCTTTTTTTTCCAAGTTTGAAATGTAAATAAACAAACTATATTATTGTTTGTTAGCTAATGTATTAGGCTTTAATAAACAGAAATCAAAATTCAAAACTAACGATTTTTCTTCAAACTACAGCCAAATTTATAAAAAATGGGGTGAATTTCATAAAAAGTTCTTTTTTTCTGCAACGCTTGGGCAAAACCGGACAAAATTGTAGTATGTTGTAGTTGACTACCTGTTATGTCACACCCTTTACGTTGGACCACTATTTACGCCACACCCTGTATACATATTATACATAGAAAACATCTAAACTCCGAAACAAACATTATTTTGTGGATCACACAAATATTTGAACCGACCCAGGAATCGAACCCAGGACCTCCAGCGCCACAGGCGGCATTACTACCGACTACGCCACAGAGGCAGTCAAATTGACATTGAATGACCCTTATTATTGTGTTGAAATGGACAGGCTGAGATTCTAGTTTATATAACAAGGTTTCTAATACAAATAAATAATCATAGATTGAGTTTTACTCTAAAACTCAATCTATGATTATTTATTGTATTAATAGGTACTACATGTTTCGACTTTATTCGAGTCTCCAGTGCTATTCATTATTAGCGGACGTCACGCGGTATCACCCGCGTAGTTCCCGTTCCCGTGGGAATACGGGAATAAAATATAGCCTATGTTCACCGCAAAGAGTGTAGCTTTCCAACAGTGAAAGAATTTTTCAAATCGGTCAATTAGTTTCGGAGCCTATTCGTTACAAACAAACAAACAAAAAAACAAATCTTTCCTCTTTATAATATTAGTATAGATTTGTACATTATATGTTGCACTGCCTGCTTGGGCAGGGCTCCGCCCTGCCCTATCCTACAAGTAGTTTCAAGAATACTTTTATCTTTCTATAAAACACATTCCCCTGTGTCTCCCGACTAAAGTACTATCTATCTATCTATCTATCTTCACGCCAAATCCCTTGCGGGGTAGGCAGAAAGAACCGAGCGCCACACGGCACGGTCCATACACACCTCACTTGCTTCTTCAACTTTCATTTTTCTTTTCATGCATGCACGTCGGTTCCTACGGCTCTTGACACCACCTTCAACTAACACACGATTAATTTGGTCGTGGTAGGTGTGTCGTGGCCTTCCCCGACTCCTACGTCCATCCACTTTCGCGTTGTATATCTGTTTTGTCATTCTTTCATCTCCCATTCGTTCCACATGCCCGAACCATCGTAGCATGCCCTTCCTTACTTTAACACCGACACTCTCTTTCAGACCAACTCTCTTTCTTACATCTTCATTCCGAACGCGATCTGCGAGCGTTACTCCGCAGATTTTGCGTAGCGCGCGCATCTCGACCGCGTTTATTCTACTTTCATGCGTTTCCTGCCATACCCAACTCTCGCTTCCATACGTTAGCGTAGGTATCAGCACCGCATTGTGTACTGCGAGCTGGGCCTTTTGACTTAAGCCCTTGGTACCTAAAAGTTTGCCTAACGCTCCATTCACACTATTGCCCGCAGTTACCCTCTTTTCTACATCAGCGGTGTACCGTCCATCCCTGCTAAATGCACATCCAAGATATACAAACTCATCCACCTGTTCCAGCACTACATCATTTACAGTTAGCCTGGCATTCGTTCTGTCCTCTTCTCTTTCGAATACCATCACTTTCGTTTTAGTCGCGTTCAAATGTAAGCCTCTCATTAGACAATCATCTTTCATCGTTGTGATTAGTGACTGTAGTTCTGATGGCGATTCGGCTATGAGCACGGCATCATCTGCATACAGCAAACAGTCCACAAGTAAGTCACCCATTCGCAATCCAACATTCATCGATCTTACTCTCTTAAGACAATCGTCCAGGTACAGGACAAACAGCAGAGCCGACAGCACGCAGCCCTGTCTGACGCCAATGTTGACGTCAAACCAGGGAGACAGGCTGCCGCCCACCCGCACACATGCCGTACATCCCACATATGTAGACTGCACAGCACGAAGCAGCGCACCATCAATCCCGTAACCTGGCAATATATCCCAGAGATCCTTCCGTACAACTCTGTCAAATGCTTTCTCCATGTCCACAAAACCGCAGAAAACCTTCCGGCCTACAGCCAGCTGCTTCTCTACGATGTTGCGGAGAGAGAAAACTTGGTCCATACATCCCCTTCCATTTCGGAAACCACCCTGCGCCTCCCACAGTAATCCGTCAGATTCCACCCTCATTCTCCTTTCAATAATTTTGCCATACACTTTAGCTGCTATACTGATCAAACTGATGGCCCTATAGTTGGCGCACTCCATACGTGAGCCCTTGCCTTTATACAAGGGCACGATGATAGCACGCCTCCAGTCCATTGGGACCCTTCCAGCATAGATTGCTCAATGACCAGAAGGCGTCTCGGACGCAAGGACCACCTAATTTGATCATTTCAGCAGATATCCTATCAATTCCCGCAGACTTTCCATTTTTCAAGCTTCGTATCGACCATTCAATCTCTTCCAAAGTAATATCTCCGCTTGATGCTTGCACCGCAAGATCAGTCATCGACTCCCTCGCAGTGCCCGCATCCGGGAGATATTCATACATTTCTCCAAAGTACTCATTCCACCGCTCTAACACCTCTAATGGGTCCGCAAGAATGTCCCCAGCTTTACTCTTTATCTTATCCATTCTGGAAACTGACGAACAGCTCCGAGACTTCTTGACCTCCGTCCAAAAGAGTTTGGTATTTGTCTCGAAGTTCCTCGTCAGCTTCTCTTCCGCAATCAAATTTATTCTTTCACGCTTCTCTTTCACTAAAGCTTTGGCTTCATTCTTGCAGAGGCGGTAAATTTCTTTCTTCGTGTCTTTCATACTGTCATTCAGTTGCAAAGATGAGACATAATCCAACCACGCTTTCTTCTTTCTTGCTACGCAGGATTGTACCTCTGCATCCCACCAGGCATCACCTTTCGAATGTTCATGTCTCTTTGCACTCCCACATGCTTCTTTTGCACTATCCACTATACTTTCTTTCATAATATTCCAGCATTCATCCACATCTAAGTCGGAAAGGCTCGCGTTTGCAAGCCTTTCACTGACTAAGCCTACATACATACTCCTTACGCTTTCATCTTCCAGTTTTTCACTCTTTATCCTTTCATAGTCTCCGAAGGGGACACGCACTCGCCAGTGCCTCCACTTCTTGAAAAGACCAACAAACCGGCTTACCACCAGGTAGTGGTCAGTTTCAAGAGTGGGGCCTCTGTAGGCTCTTGTATCCCTTATAGCCTCTCGGAGACGACTGTCTATCAAAATCAAATCAATTACACTTTTTTCTTCTTTCCGTCTCCAAGTATACGTGTGGATATCTTTGTGACGGAATAAACTGTTCGCCACAAGGAGGTCTCGTTCCAAGCATACGTCTAAGATTGGATTACCAGCATCATTCGCTCTCTTATCTCCATGCGGACCAAGGACAGCATCGAAGCCATCTCGCTTGGTCCCCACCCATCCATTCAAATCACCACACATGATCAACTTTTCATTCCCCTCAGCCAAATCGAGGACGTCCCTAACGGAATCCCAGAACTCCGCGAGCACTTGGGGATTAGCGGAGCTGACGGGAGCATAGGCTGCGACCAAAAAAACTCTCGTGATCCCCAGTTTTATACGTACCCACAGGAGTCTTGGGCCTGCCAATCCATAATCTTTCACTCCAGAAGCCAAACGGGAGGAGAGCAAGACACCCACTCCCTTACTGGCATGATCCTCTTGGTCCACTCCGGACCACAAAGCAATTATGCCGCCAGGAAGATCGTCGATGCCGCTCCCCTTCCGCTTCGTTTCTGTGACACACAATACATCCAGGCATCGCTCTTTCATTACATCTATCAATTCATTCATCTTACCTTCCATACCACCACGCACATTCCACGTGCCTCCTCGCATCCCGCCAGAGTTGGCGCTGCGTGAAGGGTGGCGGCCCCCTTCGCCGCGTGCGCATGCAGTCATACCGACGGGGGCACACCGGTATGCGTCGCCTCGGGGGGACGCCCTAGCCCTGTCGGGACTCATTTCTCGGTAGTGATTGGTTTCGCGTTTTCGCTTTCGCCGCTACTTACGGGGAGGGCCCGAGCACAGGTAACGCTCTTCGTGAAGGCACACTACATCCTCCCCTAGGCACACTACTAAAGTACACATTCATAAAAACTCAATAAGCATTTTTTTTTCGCTTTCGAAATGTAATATTTGAACAACATGTTTTATAGTAGGTACCATCAGTACGGATCATCAGCTTTATTCCCGCAAAAAACCTCATGATCTAAGATTGCTACATTGCACTATCCCAGTGTTAATAAATGTTAACCATCTCTTTTAGGTGGACAGGTTCGACAACTTACCAACACACATATGTTTGAATTGTCTACAAGAGTTGCAAAACGCTTACAAATTTAGGCGAAAGTGTCAAGATGTTGATAAACAGTTTCGTTATACAACTAACAATATAAAAGTAGAAGTTCCTATACACGAAGATTTTCCCCACGAACACTACGATAAAAACGACCAAGATATTAATGTATCAGACGATTTACCAGATATGTCTTTAGATCATGATTCTAGCGAAGCTACGGAACCAGCAAAGGATAAACCAAAGAAAATTAAAATCATTAAAAGAATAAAGTCCAAAAAAATTAAATATCACTATTGGAAAATGTGTGATATATGTGGCAAACATACAAGAAACTTGATGAATCATTTAGACACTCATACTACTGACAAAGCATATTCTTGCGAGGTCTGCGACAAAAAATTTAAATTCAAAAGTGGTTTGCTAATACATAAAGCGATCCACGACCCTACGCCGAAGAAAACTTGTGAGGTTTGCGGGAAAACGTTTCATATTCTGGCGCAGTATAGAAGACATTTTGTTTATCATGCTAATGAAAGGAAATATGAATGTGAAACTTGCGGCAAACGTTTTAATACACTAGATATTTTAAGAGTACACAATAGAACACACACAGATGAGAGACCTTTCCCTTGTCAGGAGTGTGGTAAGTCTTTCAGAACCGCTGGGTGTGTGAGTAGACATAAAAAGATTGTACATAAAAATTTAAGAAAAATTCAATAAATTATTTAACTGTTTTGCTTTGTTTTTTTTCCTATTCAGGACCATTATGGGGCTCCGTAACCGAAGAGTAAATGCGGGATTACTGAGACTTCGCTTTCAGTCTGTCTGTCTGTCTCTCAGGAACCGTAATAATAAAAGAGCTGTTGCGTTTTGCACATTTTGCGTTCTGAACATTTTGCATATTGAACATTTTGATTGTAGTGCTCATTTTGCTTTTTGGTCATTATGCTCTGAAGGGGAAATTTTCACCTATTATACTATGACATGACGTATTTCTGTTGCCGCTATAATAACAAATACTAAAATCAGAAAAAAATAATCGTCCCATACAACAAACGTGAGTTTTTGCAAGGAAGTTTTTGCCGTTATTTGGTACGGAACCGTCCGTCTCTCCTATGGCCGGTTTTTATTGGAAGTTGACTTCAAAGTCAGTAGTAGTTAACTTCAGATTGAAGAGTAAGGAAAATTGCAAAAGGCACCTGTATATTGAGAGGCCAGACTGTACTTAGTCACTTTAATAAATCCGAAAAAAATCAGACGATAGGCAGGTACCTACCTACTTCCAAAAATAGTCAAATTACAAATGCTCAGATGCAAAGCCAAGGCCTGATTTAGGGTTCCGCGCGCCCTAGGCTAGCTATGAATATGCGCCCCTAGCTGCAACTAATTTAAGTCCTACCTACAAAAGAGACTACGTAAGCTGATCCTAAGTTCCTAATCGTTTTTCTTTGTTAATTTGAAAATAAAATAAAAACCCGATTCTGAGACTTCTTATGAAGTTATGACTTGATGCATCAGCCAGTAAAAAGCGAGATAAAAATACCATCAAAGTACCTAACAGTACCTCGGTACATCCAGTTTCCGATAAATAGAACCAGTTAATCTTAGTGAAATCCATTCATAACTCAGGAAGTGAGCTGATGAATGCAAAATTTATAGCTAAGAACGGTTCGAAAGCCGATGTGCTGGGGATGGCCCCGGCACATTGGCTTTCAAGCAAAACCGCAAAATTGGCTCATCTGTTGGGCTGCTGCGATGCCACAGACAGACACAGATACACAGGTCAAACTTAAAACACTTCTCTTTTTTCGGCAGGGTTAATGAAATCGTCAGTAATATTGGTGCGATGGTGCCTTTTCAGCCACTCCTCCATGACCGGTTTCACCGTCTCAACAGCACCGTCTCACACTTTTTTTATACCACCAAAGTGGCAGACAAGCATACGGTCCACCAGATGTACCGGTGGTCACGCACAAGGAGGCAAAGACTCTCCTGTCGCAAAGAGGTTCCACACCACCTGCAAGCATGGGATCGTTGACGCCTTCATGGCTCGCCTCTGCACCGAGTCGAACGGAAGAATTCAGTCAATTCATTCTGATATTCTGGTGCCCCCACCCAGCAGTGGCAGCTGTACTCCATGTGCGGCCGCACTTGCGACTTAAACAGAAGCAGTGTTTGCGCCGCAGTAAGTGCCGCCGCGCCCTGTTGAGCACACCGAGCGGCTTGGAAGCTAGCTTGGCCTTATTCTCCAAATCACCTCATAACTGAACGTCACTGGAGATGTCAACACCAAGGATACCTATACTGTCAGAGTAGGATAGAGTTGTGCCCTGAAATTATGGCGCTACAGTAAATTGGGTTTTCTTTGCGGTGAATACACAAACTTGTGTCTTAGTAGGGTTGAATTGAACAAGATTTTGTTTTTCCCAATCGGACACTCTATTGCGAGTTGTCTCGATTTCAAACACAAGTTGTTCACAGCTTTCTTCCACTGCAGCCCGAGAGATACCGGTGCGGCCTGTGTAACAAGTATCGCCCGTACTGTCGTCCGTATAACAATGAATGAATGCTGTCAATAGACAACATCTCATTGATATGCAGCAGAAACAGAGTGGGGGACAACACTGAGCCTTGTGGTACTTCAGCGTTTATGGCCATGCATTCAGAACCAATGCTTCTACCGGCCAAAAAGCTGGACAGTACATCTTAGTTAGCTTATGGGTAAATCAGGCCCTGTGCAAAGCGGATCTGGGCTACAAGGTTGAGATGTTGGTAGCAACCAGGAATAACTAACTGAAGAAGATAGCTGTGGCCATAATTATTGCGCGACACTGACTAAGAAAATTGAAAAGAAAAAGAAATACACAACATTTGTGGCGCCAAGAAAGCATATTAGCTTGTTTGCCTAACCGAATTACAAGAGCAATGTCCTAGTATAATTATAATCTTGTTTGCAATGCCTCATCATGAGGTGAATTAACTTTATAGAACAACAAGGCCTTTATACAAAAAATAATCCCCAACACTTGCAAGAACACGAAAGTCGTGATGATGACTAACCGATATTGTGTCGATATAATGTCCAGAAATACAAGCCTCTCATCCCTTGGAATGTTGATCGAAATATACTTCAATAAGTCATTATATTAGGAGCATGTATGGCGCTTGCACCCGGGCGCCAGCGCAGCGATATAGAGTTCAGGCAGATTGGTTAGTTAGTAGCGGACACCGCGCGTGGACACAGCGTCAAGGAACACTCGTGCGCATATTTAGATCTCCGCGCGCATCTCAGTGAAATACTAAAACGAACAAAAGTGTAGACTAGTTTTATTTAGAAGTTATAGGAGTGACATGGCGATTTATAATGCGGTGAGTTCTTTTCTATTTATGTTTGTTAAGTTAAATTAATGATTTTATAGTCATTATCGTTTGAAATGAGTTTTACTATAAATGTCATAGGTCAATGAGTAAATAGACAATTAGTATTATTATTTCTCGGTAATGGATAATCTATAATTATTTACAGATAGGAAAGGACAATACCTACGATCTAGACTAGATCTAGGAAATTTTCGCGAAATTTTGTTAGTTTGTAATTCAAAATATCTTGTGAATTACAAAGTAGCAATATTTTAGACTGTAATTCGTAGACCTACTCTATGCCTTGTCATTCAATTAGGTAGGTATATTTAATTCTTTGATTGACTTAAAGCTTGCAAGTGTAACGAGATTTCTTATTTAAGAAAAATGTCTATAACAAATTAAAATTCGCAAATACCTATATAATTCAATTTTCTTCGGATTATATTGCAGTTTTTACAAGTAGATATCTATATATAAATATTTATTTATTTATTATTATCCTGTAACTATTTACAGGATAATAATAAATAAATAAATATTTGTGAAGATTTTCACACAACATCATCTAGCTCAAATGAAGCTGATATAAGCTTGTGATAATGTATTAGATAACACACATTTCCTTATCAAAATAATATTTTTGAAACTTAAAATTAACTGTAGCAAGCTTAAAATTAACAAGAATTGATACCACATTATTTCTTAAAATTAAAGGCGTTCTTAGTACAAGTATCAGATAGTTGATGTTTATGAAACTTAATATTATAATAAACAAAACATAGACGTTAACTTAATCAGGCCAGTCGAGATAAGCAAGAAATAAATAAGTAGGTAAGTGAGTGAATACTAGTAAAACAACAAACAATTTTGTAATCGTAGGTACACTCAACTACAATGAAATGTACTAGTTTAATCTTACAAAATGATGTATCCCTGCGAATGCCTTAATGAACTAACCAGATTGTGACAAACATGGTATCCGACGAACTTGACAGTAACATGTACCTATTGATTGCTATGTATGTTAAGCATGCTATTTTTTTTAAAGTGGAGTTTCTCAGTCAACTTTAAAATAAAAAAGAAAATGTATTGGGATACATAATTATTGCTCTTTACACGCCTACATGTTACTGTCAAGAACGATGGATACCATGTTTGGGTACTTAGTTAAACAGGCCCTCGCAGGGATACATCATTTAGTAAAATGAAACTAATACATTTCATTGTAGTTGACTGTACCTTTTACTTTGTCACTAGACCACGTTGACATAAATATTTATTAAGTTACACGATACAGTAGCCATTGGAGATCAGTGCGAAAGTTTATTGCCCTAAGGCCTTGCATTAGCGAGTGCTTTTCGCACCTTCGCTTCCCAGGTATTTACACGTGCTTGCGTAGTGAATAAATGCATTACGACTTACGGTTTCACAGGACATCAATAAATTCATTATGCTCCTCGAGAAAAATACCTTTTCGCGTGTAAATATTTGTTTAAAAAACCGCGAACCAGGTTCTTTACCGTATAATGAACTTTCAGTTCGTTTCTTTTTTGAGAAAAGGTTGGCAACTCTGCAAGCAGTTTTTCATGCATCGTTAAACTTTTCATATTGCCAGTCTATTTCACTACGGCAATAGGTTCACTCAGGACGAAAGACAAATGGTGAAACGTGGTCGTGTTATATGTCTGTCTACCCCTTCGTGAATAAAGGCGTTAGGGAAATGCGTGTTAGAACATTATCCTACTGACAGAATAATGTACTTGTAAAAAAATGCAATATAAGTAATCCGAAGAAAACTGAATTATATAAGTATTTGGGAATATTAACAATCTCATTACCTACACTTGCAAGCTTTGTTTTAATTAAAAAATTAAATGACATAACACTGTGGAAGTAACTGAAATAAACTATTCTAGCTGTATCTACATCAGTCAAATGCCTAATCTTTTGTACCGCGAATGCTGCTGAACTTAACCTGCCAACCAGTTTTTCAATAGGGGAAGCTGTTCACCATTCGTACAATTTTTAGTTTTTATTTTTTTTCTCCACAACTATAAGTCAAAATTACCTCGTTTATATCCCTAAACGTAGAAAATATATTGTAGTTAGTGACAAAATTTTCTAAAACTATTATGTGAAACGGTTAAAGGACTAAAGCAATTTTTCGACGATAAGATATTTGTACGAACGCGCCCATGGGTGGGGTACTTCCGTACAGTAGGTGGGGTACTTTCATACGCGTGGGGTAGATTCATACATGATAATTAGAAAGCCTATTCATCTCCCAAAAATACATTAAATTGATAAGAAAATTTGTTTATCACAGAACTATCTTAATCATATTTAACTTAACTCCTAATCAATATTTGTTCTTGGCAAAAATAACACAAAAAATCGGTTTAAACTGTAAGTTAGTAATTAGACATTTTGGTCACTGTCGAGCTTAATGCTAATTAAATTATTTTATTTAGGTAATTGAGAAGATTATTAATTCTACTCGTTCTAGATGTGCCGAGCGGTTAAGGAGGACCTGGGGACATAGTCTAATAAACAAACTGTGTACGTCTATGTCATGAAAAAGGAATTATCATAATGATCCCGGTTTCTTCCGAAGATAAAACACTTTCGGTCCTGTTCGCAAATTTCATAACTGAGTCCACTTTTTCGACAATTAAATAACAGCGGCCTGTGTCAAATTTTATCAAAACATGACTTATCTTTAATTTCCTGATATCACATTTAAATTAGTTTTGCATTGACCAGTATTTTACTTTTAATTTTCTTTTATTATTGGTTAATATGATACTTACCTTCCTGCAAGCTACTTCATTACTTCTTTTTTCTTTACTATACCTACTATTCATATTTTTTATATATTTTATGAATTAGAAAATGAGATTTTTGTTTCATAATTCATTTTTCTGGTAGCTCTCTGCAGATACGGAATTCATTTAATTTTTCTTCTCTGTTGCGTTTTTCTGTTTTCAAGGTATATGGAATCTATATAAATTTAAATTATTTATTCGTTTATCATCCATTTTTAGCCATAGCTAAAAAATGGATAAGAACGAATAAATGTTTCGAACGAATAAAATATTAGGCGTGCCTAATCTTTTCTTATAATCTATACCATGAACCTGCGATTTGATATCAATTATAACATTTACTTAATAAAAAGTATATTGCCGATCGTTATAAATAAAAATGATGAATTATTGTAACGTAAGTATCATAATTGAAAAAAAAATACAGTAGGTACCTATTAAATTTACGGAAAAATAAAATTTATGTAAGTATTTGTGGTTATTATGATCTAAAGGGGAGCATTCGAACGCGTACGAATGCGCCCCTTTTAGAAATGTCCGAATGTGCCCCAGGCCTTGACCAAATTTTAAACTACAGTTGTATACAAAATCAACGTTAGTAAAAGAAATATAACGATGAAAACTTTAAATTTAACAATGTGAACAATTATGAACCCTGACAATTTTTATAAAAACATGATAAATTTACTTGCCAGTACGATTTAAACTTCAGTAAAAAAATTTACTTACCTATTGCGAAAACACGTTACGTCTTATTACCTCACACAGAGTGGCGCGATAGGCACGATACTTCGCTAGCAACATGGCAGTCGGTATGTCTATGTACACAGGCAAAGGCATGTTTGTGTGTCGGTTAGTATTTTTATTATACTCAATGTATGAATGTGCCCCACGTACGAATGGTGAACAGTTTCCCCTATGTGGACCTCACTGCAATCCAGCATCGACCGTCAACCCTAGGAATGCCGTAGATTTCACACGTTCCAACTCTCGTTCATTATTAATAGAATAGCAAGGAATAGAATAGGTCTCTGAATTACAAACTAGTTTAAAATTTTGCTAGTTTGTTCACATTCACAAGATCCTTGATATTTTGAATTACAAACTAACAAAATCACAAAAGTTGCTAGGTCTAGCCTAGGTCGAAGGTGTAAGTCCTTTCCTATCTGTGTATAAATATAGAAGAGGTCAAAGAAGATTGATGTATCTAACTAATTTTAGAAACGTCGACAATAGAGTCTTTCCTACTTCGTACCTCCTTTAACAAAAGAAAGTTACTCGTAGTAAAGAGCGTAACTACGCTACGGAGTGTTCCTGTCTATGAAAACTTTCTAACGAGCCTCCGTAAAAAGTAAGTATCTAAGTACTTACCCAGAAACGACGATCCTGAAGACACTCCTGAAGAAACACGGCACAAAATCTCATCTAGTAGGTACCTGGACTTGCATATGGTAAAGTTTAGGCCCACCTATCTGCCATCGTATGAATTGAAATACCAACACGCCGTAAACCTTTGTCTATCTGTCTGTATGACTTGTCTGGATTCCGGCCAAGGCTCCAAGCGTAAACTACTTTCGCTTTAGCCAATGTTTACTTTTAAATAGGATTAGGTACAGGTAGCCGGATATAAATTGAGACAATCACATTATCACACTATTGAAATAAATATTTGTGGACTCACACAACATCATCTAGCCCAAATTGAGCTAATATAAGCTTGTACTATGGGATCTAGATGAGTGATAGACATACTTCAATATTTCTAAATACATAAATATTCTACACGGAAACACTCAAACTCCGAAAAAGCATTTGTGGATCACACAAATATTTTAACTTTTTAACCGACCCAGGAATCTAACCCAGGACCTCAGCGCAGCAGGCGGTAACAGTAGCTACCGAATGCCACAAAGTGATCGTTTACCATAGTTTACAGATTATCGAGTCAGCGGGGAAGGTACGAGCGCTTAGTGGTCCCCATATGCCTTACCCTATTTGGCATTACCGGGTTAGTGCGGGGTTTCTGGCACATCCAGCTTTAATTCTTGTGCTTAGGCCTAAAATGCTAATAACTTGTGGCAGTCTATTCTGTGACGTGAGCTTCTTTGAGAGAACTCGTTCATAGTCATTACGGAACATATTAAAATAATGTTAAGCAACTACTTATTGGTGATGTTATTGCAAACCGGTAAATATAGGTGTACTTAGTGTCTACCTAAGTAATAAGTAAGTATATAGACGGGTATGGAAATTGCTCGTCGAACATCGCATAAATATCTACTAGTAGATATTAAGTAGGTATATTGGTGCATTAACGACTTCATACAACTAGGTAGGTAGGTACCTAGGGTAAAATTAATGTCAAACCTTTACCTCACATGAAGATTTCTCATCTACGATTAGACTACTTTTTCCATCACCAACGAAAAACGAGAGACATGGAAGGTGTGACTTGAACAACCGCAATAGCGACACACCACTATTGAGGCCACGGAAGAAAAAGTAGACAGAGGCGGTGAAGCTGGTCATGAAGAAATGGCTGGAAGAGGAGACATGGCATTCACACCTACCGAGTGTCATAGATGGCCGTGTCACTGTATACATATTTATACTGTGGCCGTGTCCACCGGTAAGTAGGTATCTGTGCGTGCGCATACACCGGGTGATGATAACATAACACACGAGTGCCAACACTGCGGTGACTGCAGCCAGGACGAGGCGTGATCATTATCATGCTGGAGACCATGTTAAGTAAGAGCCATGGCCTCCAGCGGGAGAAAGTGGGCTGCCGTCTTTCTGCGAACAAGTCAATTTCGCGAAAGAGGCGGCCAAGACGTAGGATTACAAAAAAAGCTTACCGATTAAAACGGTGCCCTTCTATCTCTGCCTAATCTCTGCTTACCGCTGGGTGTCCCGGGTACCTACGCCTTCAGATGCTGTGATCGTTTACAGACAACTGTAATGAGCCGAGAGTGATAACTAAGTACATACTCGTAGCTAAATTCTACTTATTTGAAAATTAATACTTAGCAGATGTGTGTGATGCATGGTTGCTTAACTTTCACTAGTTGCGTCCAATTGCCACATCCGTCAAGTTGCACTTCAACTATGAAAAATGTTATGTTATGTTATTGGCTTGTGTTACTCGTTACAACATCACACACATGCATCGAGCTCTCGAGATTGAAGAACTATTACCAAGTCAATAAAATCAGCCATAACGCCTATAACCAATGAACAGCACACACATATTAATTAAGGTCGTAGCAATATAGGTATCTATAATTGAACTTTTATGTTGCCTATTTAAAATAAGCGAGAAATAAGCCTACAACAGCTGTGTGTTATCTATCATCTGTGCGATCATAAGGGTCACGTCGGTTATATATTAAAATACCAGAAATCATAATGCCTTTACTTAAAATGCATTAGACCAAAATACCCGAATTCAAAATACCTTAACATTCAAAATACCTTATTTCAGTACACCTTACCGTAAAATGTCTAAATTTAAAATACAAATAATTATTATATCAGAATTCAAAATACAAATTTTCAAATATCCTTAATTTAAAATACCGAAAATAGAATACAATGTGTCACTGTCACTCACACGTTTTGTTATTTGGCTTTAACTTATTTACAACCCCCCCCCCCCCCCCCCCCCACCTAAGTGAAGCCGCTGTTGTAGCCGTAGGTCTGTTGGTCCTTGGGTATCCTCCTGAGGGCTTACCCGGGGCTCCCAACTGTAGGCTGTTATGTAGGATACGTGTGGTTTTTAGTCGGTACGAGTCCGGCATAGTATCCATGTAGGATGTACCTCATGATAAAACACTTTGATTCAGAGTGACAAAAGTACTACATACAGTGGGCTAACAAAAACTAAAAAAAAAACCACGAAGGCTAAGGCGGGAGCTCCGCTTCGCTTCGCTCCCGCCTTAGTCTTCTAACCTAACCTATCCGAGTCGGGATACTCTGAGTCGGGGTGTTAACCATTCACTGATATATAGCATCCATGTAGGATTTAAATCATATTAAATAATAATAATAATAATAGTCATTTAATTCAGAAATTACTTTCCATAGATGTTAGTAGTTACAGTCAGACTTAAAAAAAAGGTATTTTGTGTTTGAACGTTTTAGGATAAGGTATTTGATAAATTTATTTTTTGGGTTTCGGTTATTCGACCGTAAGTCATTTTAAATTATTTATATTATAAATATTTGCCTTTTGAATATTGATATTTCGATTTCGGGTATTTTGGGCTCGGGCATTTTAAGTAAAGGCATTATGATTTCTGGTATTGTGACGGTATACCGTCACGTCACAACCAGGATCATTTGGAGTCAATGCCTTCATTGAATTGCGGTAGACATTATGATTACGTTTTATAAGTAACTAGCTGACCCGCGCAACTTCGTTTGCGTCACATGAGAGTGAGAAAGAGAGAGGTATGGTATTAATATTTCGAGTATTATAATGTTTCCCGTTGCATTTTCCCTCGTCGCGCTTAATTCCGTCGCGTCGGAGCTGAACCGCATATCTTCGTTTGCGTCACATGATAGTGAAAAGGAAAGAGGTGTTAAAGTGATATAATGTTTCCTGTCGCCTTTACTTCCACCCATCCGTTTTTCGGTATGGAACTCATCGTGTGCGAGTCCGACTCGCACTTGGCCAGTTTTTATCGTTCAGTTGACTGGCTGCCACTGCAAACCAAGTTTACTCCCGTCGCGTCGCTCATACTTTAAAACTTAATAAGAGGGTTATTGTAAGAGAACCTTAAAAGATAGGCATATGCTGTGACGGACTTTTTTTTACAACTTTTTAAGAGGAACAATTTTGTAATTCACAGTTTGTACGTATCTAACTAACTATTTGTGCAGCGTCCGCAATGGAAGCTCTCAAAAGAAAGAAATAATCCCCGTTCTAGAAACATTATTCATGGCTGCTCCGCTCCTATTCGTCTTAGCGTGATGTTATATCGCCATTAGCCAGCCTCAATAAACGGACTATTAACCCGGCGTCAGCATGGTAGAAAATAGATACATCAACTGTATGGTGGGTCATAATTACCCGATTTTAAACCGTAGGTGATTTTTATCATTTCAATGACATTTAGAGCAAATTTGTGTTTAATTTGATGAATTGTTCTTAAATTATAATATTTTGGAGATAAAATAAAAAAAATAAGTTATTTATAGATCTTTTTATGTAACCAAGAAATCAGAATAAAATTCACAACAAAAAATTCAAGTTCTAGAAACTTGCTAATAAAATAACAAAAGTTACTAATTAACACTTGATTTTAACGTTTTGGAATGACAAATGTCAGATATTTAAGAAAATATATGTAAAAGTCATAAAGAATCTTAGTGTTAATCACTATTAGCACCGTCATCTGCGCAAACGCCAGAGAAAGAAATTATGCCTTCAGGGCAGATGATTTTGTTGCATCTTTGACAGGTATGGGTAGTTTTCCTGTCTTTTATAGCGGGACATATCTGGCATTCGTTTACGAACACCATGACATTTAGCAGGGGGCTCCTCTGATGTTTCTCACTAACGTGATCATCTTCCCCGTATTCTGAAGAATTTTCACTTTCTTCCGAACTGCTTTCTTTTAATATTGCCAGAATTCGCTGCCTTTCCCGTTTTTCTTTATCCATTATTCAAATATAACCTAAAAATAACAAAATATAATGCAATACGTAATGACGGTACAAATAAATAAACGAATTATCAAATAATGAACTCAACGTAGTTGGCACGAAATGGTATCATCGAATGTATAGTTGGGTCATATTTACCTTTTTGTTGTTTGACCGCGTCTAACTTTCTGCGCAGGCGCACACCGTCTAAGTTGACATAAGAAACGAGGGAGGCGGGGTACTAACCGCAGCCACTGAGAAGCGTGGTAACGTTAAACTATTATTTTCATAAATACCCGCATTTAAAAATATCACGGGTCATTATGACCCAACCTAGCAGACCGGGTTAAACTGTAAAATATTTTTTGAAATGCAACCAGTAGTTTCTGAGATCCTAGCACAAACAAACTCTTCAGTTTCATTTTAACGTGAGATAGACAAGTTAGGTTATTGTGAGCGAACCTTAAAAGATAGACATGCAGTCGCGGACTTTTTTTAGAACTTTTTAAGAGAAACAATTTTGTAATACACAATTTTTACCTAACTGTAACCATTTACGCAGCGGATTACGCAGCCTCGGAGACTCTCAGACGGTAAAAAATATTCCCCGTTTTCAAAACATTATTGATTGCTGCTCCGCTCCTATTCGTCTTAGCGTGATGTTATATAGCCTATAGCCATCCTCGATAAATGGACTATCAAACTGTAAAAGAATTTTTGAAATCCAACCAGTAGTTCCTGAGATCCTAGCGTTCAAACAAACAAACTCTTCAGCTTTATAATATTAAGTATGGATTTGATTTAATCAAAGCACAAAAATGAATACACTCCTTTCAATCTCTGAAGTAGGTACAACATATTATCATCATTTGTCATCAGTAGATAGGTACTGAAGAACAAGCTTGTTTGAAGAAGAGGAAGTCCATTAGTGATCCAAACACGTCCTCCTTTCGTAGATGCGCATTTCCAAAAAAAAAATTGAACCGAATACCTAGTGTAAAAAAATAATTCTATTACCTACTCCTGTTTTTTTTACCATTATTAAAAGTTTTGGGTAATGCTCAGTTATAGAAATATCCTACTAAGTAAAGTAGGTACCTAGTCACCATCCGCTGCAGGTCTAGATTACGGTGTCAGCCTGTTTACTGTCTAAATAAGCTGACGTCCGACCAACGTAGGAGAGACGTTTGCGCTTGCAGGTAGGTATTTGATTTGTTAGGTACAACAGTTTGATCATAATGGGCTCCTTTTTTTCTAACTCCGAAACAAACATTTGTTAACCTGTTAACCAAAAAAATATTTGACCCGGGACTCTAACCTGAGGCCTTAGTACAAAAGTCGCATACCTACGAGGCTACGACGCTGCCCCTCCGGGGCAGGTGGCAGATATGAGTCTGGCTAGGTACCCACTTGCACGATTGAGAAGGTAAGTCATACGTAGATCCTAAAACTTAGAATAACATGACCGTCATCCAAGTAGTGCAGAAATAACAGAATCAGATGGCAATACCATTGTGTACCTAAAAATACTATCTACCTACTAATCTACTAGTCTTTACACATAAACATACCTAATTATGGCAATAGTGGTAAAGTCTACTGGTCTTTACGCATATGGCAATACTTATCACCTATAGCGCGGGTGGAGTGCACGGTGTGGGCGCAACAGCGCCAGGTCCTCGTGGCGGGTCTGCACGTGGACACTCTCTCGCTCGAGACCATGGTGCGAGCCATGATCTCCAGCGGAAGTAAGTGGGACTGCGCCGCCTCTTTCTGCGAGCAGGTCATGCTCGTTAAAGAGGCGGCTGGTTGGAAGCGGGAGAGAACTCTCCCACCCGAGTTCCGCAGTCGACGGCTGGGGCGCCGCCGACGTGTCTTCGCCGAAGACTATCGGCCTCCATGACCGGGGGCCTGAGGAGGGTGAGGGGCCGGCTCACGTCCTTACAGAAGCAGGCCCTAGATTCTAGATGGCAGCGTGACGTGAGGAATTCACACACGCCTCCCCCGAAGAAGCGGGATCACACCTGAAAACCCCCCAAAAGACGCGGGATAGCACCCGAACCTGCCAGCCCCCCCCCCCCCTCCCCTAAGCGTGGCCGCAGTGGTAGCCGTAGGTCTGTTGGGAGTCCTGGGACATCCTTCCGAGGGCTTACCCGAGGCTCCCAATCGTAGGCTATTGGGCGTTACTACGCGAGGTATTTTAGTCGGTAGGAGTCCGCCATCACATCCATGAAGGATTTTCCCGCACGTTGAAAAAAAACCTATCATTAAAAGCTTCGAAAGGAATATGTACAATACAAATGCTTTTATTCGTGATCACGATAAATGTTACCAATAGTGGTCTGACTGGATGTTTGTTTTAGCATTGTAGAACGTTAATAAAAATCGTCAAAGTTCTTTTATGGAGCGAAACAGATACCGAAATAATAATTATGTATATTATAGTCCCGGTTTCTTGACAGTCCCATTCATATAATATCATACACCTATTTAACAGAATGTTGAACTAAGCTTATCGCGACTTACAAAGTCACGCACTAGTTTAGTCACTCATTAATATTCAAGTTATTATGGTTGGCTCTTGTCCCCAGAGACTCTGGCTGGTCGGCTTCGCGCTACTGTTGTGGGCATCGAACACACACTGCAGAGAATTCACGTAAGTAAACCATTACGTAAGTTAGAGTAGATATTTACAGGTGGTAATTCTATTTGGTACCACTCTATGGAAATTATCGCCTTTTCATATTAGGGAAAGCTGGAAAAGTCTTGTCGCAATAAAGCCGTTAAATATACTGAGGTAGTAAAGGTCAGCAAACGTATATTTCGCAAGGATCATTGTCCTCTTAGGAATCAGGATTCTTAAGAGGCCGATAGGTTGGGGGAATCTCTATCAGGATAGAGATTCCTCCAACCTATTGGCCTGTGTTTGAATACCTAGATAACTCCGTGGAGGAAGTCTCTAGGGCTCCGAAGTATGCCTTCGGAAAACTCTGGGGACTCTAGGTCATTGAGGACGTTATAACTCTCACCAGGAAACAGGTACGATCAGAAACACAATGCGAACTGTCGCACTGAAGGCATGACCGCTGAACGTTTCAGGGACTTCGATTTATTGAAAGACTTGGAAATTCTCACACGTAGAAGGCGCGTGCGCGTGCGGAAATACAATGAGATAAATTCCACCCTGGACTTGACCTATCGCTGCTAGTCCTGCTAGAGAAAAGTAAGCCCGAAAATCTCGCCTCACAGGTCATTGAATTGAGGGTCATAAAAATAGGAGCAATAAAAATTTGCGGGTGGTTAGGTTAGCCACCTGCAAATTTTTATTGTTCGTGAAATTATAAAATTAGTCACGTTGGACGTAAAGTAAACACGTAAAACTGTTTACGACTACAATCTGTGTTTTGCGACTTTTGCGTCAACTCCCGAATTTTGTTACCGGAACATATTGTTTGAGTACCTATTGACTTCATGGTACAAAGAAACTGCAGTTTAATGTTTACCTACTGCAAATAGGGCACTGCATAAAAAAATTGAGAACACATAGATACAAATACCTACCTATCTAAATGCGAAAGTTTGTGAATGATGATGTCAGGGACAATTGTTACTCTTCACGTTTTAAGAATCAATCAATCAATCAAATCAGCCTATGGCAGCCCACTGCTGGACGTGGGCCTCTCCCAAATTACGCCACAATATACGGTCCTTCGCTTTCCGCATCCAGTCATCCTTGCGACCCTTATCAGGTCGCCGGTCGTCCCTCGGTCCATCTAGTACCTACGCTTTAACGGCTGAACGAATCTGGTTGAAATTTGGTACAGGGATAGATAATAGTCTCCTATTTAGGATGTTATAAAATAAATAGGAATAGGATCTTACCAAATTTGGTTGGGCCGGGGAAGGAACATTGCTGACGGTGGAAGGTGAGCGTTTCGCATAGTACCTAAGGTGGCCTGGCCACCCTAAACCTACTCAAATGGGTCGCAAGTCCCAGACGCCGTCAGGGTGTTCCCCCCTGTGCCACGCTATGGACCCGACGCCCGCACGGATTTTCTATAGAATGCTAAGAATTAGGTCAGGTC